>CM023481.1:350625815-351312468 GCA_013339685.2 Hyalomma asiaticum | reverse complement strand
GGTTTCGTTTTCTCGGTCGGCCTCCCCACCCTTCTCTGCGGAGGAGAGGGTAGGCGCAGCGCGCCATCGTGACTCCGCCCACTTTTGACACGTGACATGACGTGAGCTATTGACGTCATTGACGCTTGCGCTGCAGTTCCGGTTGCTCCGGCCAGCGCTGCTCCGGCGCTCACGCGGTGGGATGGCCACAGGATCTGACATAGACCTGGTTTCGACCAATAAACGAGCTGCAACTGCGCAAAGTTGTTCGCGGTAGAATGTTACGACACCTATGATGCGAGCGCGACTGGTCAATCGCAGGAAAGAGGTGTGGGAATTGTTTTTTGAAATACGGCGCCTGTGTGGTGCGCAGCGCTGTCATATTCGCAGAATGTGATCGCTGCAACCTTCTCTATGATTGAGTTAGCTTGTTTGGGCGGCTTAGAAAAAAAAGTAGGAGCCTGTTTAGTGGCCCTTTAACGTTGCTTTTGCCAGTCGAGGAGTGTTTGGTCACTTGGCAATAACCTACAGTACCTGTGCACAAAATTAAAGTACACATGCGAGCCGCGGTTTAGCAAGCAGCAGCAGCAGCAGCAAAACACTAGAGCAGTGCTAGGGCCAGCAGGGTACTGTGCACGAACCAGGAAAAATACCAGTTTTCTGATGATGATAGCATACTTGCACCACCTCTCCCTTTGCCCTATTGCATTTCACTACGCTGCCGCTGCGTTTATTTTCATTCTACAGTGGACGCTACAGTTCCCATTTTCTAAAGTCTAATATAGGAGTTCTCTGTCGTCGCCCACACGAAGGCACGCATATGTGCATGTTGAAGCCTTCAGAATAGCATTGGCTCGGCTGCTACATACAATGCTGTACTGTGATATCAGTCATATTTTTTATGTTAATTTGGATACATCTGTGCTATACAAAAAATAACGGCTGATGATCAATTCCACAATTTGCTTTGATTCAGTGTTGCCACAGTCACAGGTGGCTGTGACTTACTCCTGGTGTGAAAGTGTGATAAAAATCAAACAGTTGAAAAACAGCGTCACTATCTTTGTTTGATTGATTTGTGGTGGTTTACATCCCAAAAACCAGCTATGATTATGAGAAATGCCGTAGTGGAGGTCTCCAGAAATTTCGACCACCTGGGGTTCTTTAACGTGCACTGATATTGCACAGAACACAGGTCTCAACATTTCGCCTCCATCGAAATGCAGCTGCTGCAACCGGGATTCGATCCCGTGACCTTCGGGTCAGCAGCCAGAGTCCCGCAACCACTAGACCACTGTGGTGGGGCACTGATATCTTTGTGACGTGTTCCAAAATCAAATAAAAATGATTAAATTATTTTAAAAGTTTCACGAAATGTGTGGCAGCTTATGTATGTAGAGCACAATACTGCTCAAAACATTGACTTCGAGATGGGCATCTTGTAACTCCGAGATATCTGTGCAGGAGTGTGCAATTTAAACAATGAATCTATAATACTGCTAGCTCTGAATAAACGAAACCGTTTAGCTTTTTGGTCCTCATTTAAATAGTACTGCAGCATTATGAAAGACTTTCTTTATATGTACATTCAAATTTTTGTCATTCCTTGGGGACTACTTCGTATGGTGTGCGGAAGCATGCAAAAAGAGTGCAGTGAGGTCCCATGGGTGGAGTTCATATTTGTTCTTAGGTTGTAAGTGACTATAGAAGCTTGTGGGCACGTGTTGTGAATATATATATACCGTATTCACTCGAATCTAACGTGCACATTTTTTTTCCCCCATAAAATGGGTCCAAAAATTGCGTGTGCATTAGAATCGGGCGCGAATGAATGACACTGTTACCATATTGCCTTTGGCATCAAAATGGCCACCCGCTATGCGCTTCAGGTGCTGTCGCATGGTCACTGGCGATAAAAGAACTAGCGGCATGGCGATCTTGGTGCGCATAGTTTCTGTAGTTTGTATATTGCCGCAGGTCCCGCACACAATGACGCCATGACGCACATGATGTGTAGGCAGATGATACTCGCCACGCCGGTTTGGCTGTCTTGCGGCCAACCAAAATCACTACGTAGCTGATGCAATCTCTAAGACGCCCAGCCGCACCAGCTTTTGGTAGCGTTTGCGGGTGGCCGTAACGGGAGAACAGATGTTTCCCATCACCGCATGTAAAACGGCGCATCATCGCATTTCTCTCTTATACCTGTGCCGAGCCTGAGCCTCTCAGTCATGCGCACTGCATAACGTGCATCGCGGAAGTCTCAGAGACCACGCGTCGACCATGCTTACCTGTGCCAGCCTGCGCAGCATGCATGGCAGCACGGGGCAACGGGCGCGAGGGAACTGCGATGGCATGAAGGAATGCAGCACTGTGAGTAAATGATGTTACTGCCGCTTGCACGTGGCTACACCCGGCAACGTGCGACAGTTTGATCGGGACGCAGGAGTTATGAATCGGCGCACCGAACGTCTCTGAGGCACCATGGATCAAGTGAGCGGGAAAGCCACAGCGCGACCATTCGAGGGACTGCAAGGGTTCAAATTGGGCGGTGTGTTTATTATGCCAATGCGTTTATTACACGAGTACGTCATTTTTTTTCTTTTACGAATGTGATAGGGTTGATTACAAAAAACATTTTCTTTCCGTGTCATGAAAAAAGGGTGCACATTACAGTCGACATTCCACTTTTTTCTTTTTTGCGAGAAACGGGTGCGTGTTACAATCAAGGGCGTGGTAGAATCGAGTAAATACAGTAGTACATCATTATTTATTTATTGCACCATTAGTATTATGTGTTGTTATTTCTATCAGAAGGGGGGTGTCAAGCATTCTTAACAACTGTCACAGTGGAACATAAGCTATTTCTAGAATTGGCCAACACTCACCTTTACTTTTTCCACGAGAGAGGCCACTATGGCAAAAAAATCTCGACTAACTAAAAGATAAGAGCTTTCATGTTAAATGTATATTGAAATTTGTTAATTTATAGTAAATGGTTCTGTTTTGCTAAAATCCACTAAAAAGAGATTGTCAGGCTGTTGTGTTAGTGTCTTCACTGAGTGTGGGGTTGTGCAAATATTTAAACTTTCAAATAATTTCAAATAGCATTTGCTCCACCGAGAGTAGGGGTGTGCAAATATTCAAACTTTCAAATAATTTCAAATAGCATTCGCTATTTAATTAAATTCACACTCAGTTTTTTACTATTCGAACTTTGTAATTGAAAGGCAAGATATGCTACATCTTGTGACAAGTGGCCCATTCCTGCATGTAGTACGCTTTGCTGCATAACACTTGTGCACTGTAGCAAGCTAACACCATAGCCTCCTCATTGAGGAGGCTATGCTAGCCCTCGTTTACTGCCGCATAGTTAGCTCATGCACACTTCTATGCTGGACTGTTCTTTGGGAGTCGATTGTTCCTTTTCTAGGGACAACATATGAGAGTGCACCGGTAGTGCAATAAATTTGTTTCTTTTGCCCATGTTTAGCCCTACATTTCTCTGTAATTTTACATGGTAATATTTAAAAAATATTCTAATTGATTTGACACTCAAACATTAATATTCAAATTTGCTTTGACCTCAAAATTCTGCTATCCACACAGCCGAGCTAAGAAAGGCTCCCAACTTCGTAAAAGGCTGCTAATGTTTTATAAAAGGGTTCTGCATGCTTGTACGACTGAGGTATGTTGGTTGTGCATACAATATGTTACGCAGAATTTCACATCCCTAGTGAAAATGTGCAACTGGGAATCTAACTGGTTTCAACTGGCATCAGCTGGGATCAACTGGTCCCATTTGGAAACGAACTGGTCCCAGTAGGTTCCAGTTAGAGGTCAACTGGGAACCTACTGGAACCAAGACCATCTGTACTGGAAATAACTGGACCCTTCTGGGATCGAACTGGGACCTGAACCAGCTCTATCAGAAGTAACTGGTCCCAGTAAAGGGTCTAACTGGAACTTTGACTTTGACGTGGGTGGGAACTGGTATCCTGTGGGATGCAACGTTTGACCAGATTTACTGCATGGTCGTACAACTGTTTGCAAACTGAAGAAAAACCTAACATTATTAAGTCACGTGTATAAATCACGGCAGTCAAGTGCCACACTTGAAAAAAGAAAAAAAGAAAAAGAAAGGGGGGGAAGTTACCCAACAATTTTATCTGCTCTCCTCTCAGAAGCGTGTGTGTATATATAAATATATATATATTCACGGAAAAGTCAAAACAGACGCGCGCTTTACACGCGCGTCTGTTTTGACTTTTCCATGAATATTGCACCGGACCCACAAGCCCTTTGTTCCTTTGTATATATATATATATATTAGTACTGTAACGAGATGAGCGAGTGCTGGCCGGCAGGGAAAAAAAAAAACACTTCGTCATGGGTTCGCGGTATGAATGTCTCTGACGGTTCGAAGAGGCCACATTTTGCGGAAGCACTCAGTAAGCGACCGTTTTATGTACCTGAACGTGCAGTATCCCGTAGCATAAATGCACTACACGTTGCAAACATGTGTATCGCTGGTTTTTTTAAAAGCTTTGACAGACTTTGCAAGTTGGTCTTGCGTCTTGAGTTGAGCTTGCATGAATGAAACACAAATACGCAAGAAACGAAGTGGACAAGGATGCTTCATCTACATGGCGAAAGTGCTACAACTGCTTACTCTGAAAAATGCCTGTCCTTGTCCACTTTGCCTCTTGTGTGTGTGTGTTTCACAAGCTCTATGCTCAACTTTTTGAGCACTCGGTATGCGCAGCATCAATCTTTTTAGGCCCATCTTGGCGATGAAGTGACGACAAACGCTGCTGGCAAAGCGTGCCTGACTGACATCGGTGTGTTAGCACAATGTTAGACCAATTTTGCTGCACTGACACCCTTGTCCAACACGGCATTCCGTACGACAAACGGATGATCGAAGGAAACAGCCACAGCCAGAGCTGTGGCACAGATCACCGGCGGCCGGCGTGCCGCACTGGCGATTCGGCGGATTCGGCCGTATAACAGCTTAACTGTCACCAATACGTATATGTGTAATATTGAAACAGTGAAATATAAAACCAAAATACATATACATAATGAACTGCAACCGTACATTGCGCAAATGCTGCAATATTTACTCGCAGCAAGAAGCTTCCTATAGAGCATTGCACTCCGAGAGGCCGGAAATACCCGCGCTAGTTTCGTAGATCACACGTGGTGACACCAATGACACTAGAGGCCTATGGCTGCACTGTGCTGCTGGCCTCCACGGCTAGTGATCATGTCTTTTGAAGAGAAAATTGGAACATCGCTGACTTCGTAATATAAGTGCTGACCTAGTTATGTGTTCGCGAGTTTCATATCTGATATGGAGGACGTTCCGACTTACGCCAACGGCAACAGATGTTTTCACCCACGATGACGCGGCTTTTCGGATCCATCGTATGTGGCGTGATGTGTGTGGTAGACGGTGACCATGGCCATGATGCGGCAATTCAAAGGTAATTCATTTATGTTATAAATTAAGTTGTTCCCTGCAAGTTAAAGAAGCTGGGGTAGAGGGTTGCTACGATGGAATGTTGAGTTGAAAGCAGTGCTTTCCACAAAGTGTTACTTGGTGCTGCTCATTTTCGGGGCCTCACGCGGTACCAGTGCTTCGAAAAACTTATGCAGGATAGCATAAATATTTATGAAGCGAACATACTCATGCTTATACCTGCAAATCTGCCTATCTATTAGAGAAACAAACGTCTGTGTTCAGGGGCCAAGTGTGTATTTTCAAACATGTTACTTTTGCAGGCATATATGTTTTTCAGAAGAGAAAAAGGCTCGACTCCTTTCTTCATCCTCCTTTCTACATCAGATTAGGTCTGGGCACGAACTCTGCTTATAGTGTTTGCTACATGGACTTTATAATAATTGGAACAAAATCGTGCTGCGAATGGACATCATTCACAGCACGATTTTAATTTCAGATGGGATCTGAAATTAAAATCATGCTGCGAATGATTTGCGTGACCACAAAATTGTGTATATGCAGGATATGCCCATTCAAGGAGTGTGTACTGTGCAGGCGGTTAGTGCAAGGCTACGATCAGATTAATGGCACGAGATAAATTTTCACATCTGAATGCTTATATAGAAAAATGCACCTTGCAATTCTTGACTGATTTATGATGTATTCATACTAATATAATATCCTGAGTGTTGGAGGACTTCAGACATGTCTTACTCTTTTTTGTTCCACACATTATGCTCAAAGGCAATATACTTCTTTTGTCCGATTATAATTTTTAACTCATGCACTGTTTTTAAATAACCAACAGGCAGTACCTGTGCTATGGAAGTAAAGCTTAGTTTTGGCACGACTGCATGTATAAAGTATATAGCGCTTACTTTTCCACTAACTGTGCTTATATGTTGATTTCAGATGGCGATGTGCATACACGAGCTATGAAATATGTAAGTGTACGTGGGCATCCAAGAAAGCATTCGTGATTCTTTCGCAGCAAAAATACAAGCTGGAAATGTATTAATAAATTGTCACCTCTCAGCACCTGGCATAGAAATAAGTTCCATAAGAACAGTTCGTGTAATAAATTTTCATTTCCACATTTCAGCATTGTGGTGTCCCCTGTATTTTATCAAGTGCTAAGATGGCCACTTGCAAGTCCAGGTTTACTGGAGATTGCTGCAGTACTTGGGCATCTTGGCATGGAGTGATATAAATTTGACAACTGGAACCAGATGGCAACAGGTCCTAATAGGCAACTGGTTCCAGTCCAACTGGTTTAAGGAACACATTTCCAGTAGACAAGGAACCATTTGCATACCAGTTAGAAATTTTCACCTGGGATAATAAGGCACTGAGGCTGCTCGGTGCTGCAAAATCCAGGCATGATCAGCTACTGGTAGTTTGACTTTGCTTAACTCAACCCTTTTTGTATCTCACACACAATTAACAACACTAACTGATATGGTTCATGGGTTAGCGGACAGCATGATGTAGTGCTAATTGTGTCACCCATGTAATTCGTTGTGTCATTTATTCTAAAGTCAGACCTGTTAATTCAAGAAAGTGGTGGGCGCACTTATTTACTTTCGTACCGTCACGAGCTCCAGCTAGAGCTTTCCATGCAGTGGTGCACCGACGGGGAAGGTTTCGGGGGTTGTAACCCCCCCCCCCCCCTCTGAGGCCGACCTAACCCCCCTCCCATTCCGTCACTGCTCCTATGTCCTAGAAAAATGTGGCGCTAATTTCTCTGCAAAACGCGGAAAAAATAATAAAAATAATCATAGTCATTGATGTTACTATTATCTGGCATTTTATTTACTTTTTTTACACACGCAACACCTGTGTAATTGCATGCCCGGCCCTTCGTGAAAAATTGAACACCCCCCCCTGGCAGGAATCCTGGGTGCGCTACTGTTTCCATGTATAGCATCCTCTTGAATATTCTGGCAGAACCTGTTAAAAGTGGTAGCATTGTATGGCAGTGGAATTATTCAGCATAATTCGGCCAAATGTAGCACGAAGATGCAATGGAGGCTACTTTTCACTGATATATTTGAAGCAAGCTGTACAGAACTCAAGAATACATATATCTTGACTGCACATTGGGAGTGACTATGCTTAGCTGCCTTCTGGCAGCACGTCCAGGTGAATAGAGTACTGCTGATCCAGCCCCAAGTAGGAATCGCTTAGCAGGTACAGGGTGTACACAACTCGACCAACTTCCTGGGGCGCTCGGAAAGTGAGCTGAAAATAAACAAAAAATTCATGTTATGAAGAATGTCATCACAATTTTTGAGATCCACTACTCAAAAAGGCAGACACTACAGTAAAATCTGTTCATTCGGATAATTTGGATTTGTTCCCTATTCCCAGTGGGCATATGCACAGTCTAATAGCAACAAACTCTCGTTAATTTGGCTGCACTCTGGATAATTTGGACAGCCCTCAGAGTGCACCGAGCACGAAACACCACAAATGTGCCATGTGAAAGAGTAAAAATGGCATTACTGCCCAACCGAAACAATGCAGAGCAGTACAAATCCCCATTGTCATCAGCATGAACTGTGCAGGAACAATGGGAAAGCCAAAGTGCTTCATTCCTTTTTGCGTTCACTTTGCATTCACAAATGCCTATGATATTGCACGAATAGACAGGCCAAGAGATTGGTGTGGACGACGAAAGAAGCCCTATTTCAAATCGTCCACAGGAACTGGAAAAGACACTGGCCGACTTCATGCTACAGCAGCACATAACCCCACAGGTCATTAGCCAGCCGAACTGTTACTGGGCCGGTGGTTGTCAACTATGGTGGATTGGCTGCATTCGGACAGGGCTCCACACACATTGTCCTGGCCTGTGCCCATCCCGTGGACGTTTCAGCCAGATCTCGTCTTCACTCGTAGCTACAGTCAAGGTCTGCGATGGACCGCAGAAGTTATCTTGAGAGCCACAGGGACAGTGTCATATATATACAGTAAAACCTCGTTATAACGAAGTTGATGGGGGAGCGGTAATTACTTCGTTATAACCATTATTTCGTTATTACCAATATCAATTTCATCTATAGAAATTTTAAGGGGAATTGCGATTGCTTCGTTATATCCGATAATTCGTTATATCCGGGTTCGTTATAACGAGGTTCTACTGTATATATATATAATGTAATATGATGTGTTACTGGACACCCAAGTGCCCTGCCACCATGTGGACCAGCTCCGGCATCGGAGTGGTGCAGCTACCATGACAGCAGAACCAGTGGTGGCAGGACAGCAACTATGGAGCGAGAGGTTCACACATCAACCAGTGTTGACCGACAGAGTTCAGGACCCAGTCATAGAGTCTAGGGAGCATTGTCCACCCCCATTCAGCCGCGCTTGCGTTCACCACAGTTCAGTCGTGGAATTTGAGAGATTATGTTTCTGTCCTTTCTTCTTCTTTTCGTCTCCATTCCATTTTGCTGCTTTTTACAATGAATCCACACCCAATTTGCTATTTTGGTGTATTATGTTTCAGTATTGGCAGACTGTTATACCCCTGTCACACTAGACGTTTTAACGTCATTCGATTCAAATGACATTCGGTGCAACGAATGTCATTCGACCCGTGGTTGTGCTACACACGAAGAAGTAATGTCATTCGTTTACGATATCAGTGACAATAGTTCCAAAAGAACTGGACATAAAAGCTGCAGAGCGTAAACGCAGAGTGGCTGAAAAGTCGTCCTATTTCATTTAAAATAAACGCAGGGCTTTGCTTCACTGAATTACACCAACAGAATAATTTGCAGCTGATACGGCAGCGGTCAAAGGGGGCGCTGACTTGCAGCAGGCGAACCATTCATTTACTGTTTTTATAAGCAAAGCGCGTCAGTGAGAAACACAGACGTTAAATTAAGACGTTGTGTATAAGCTCAGCACTCAAGCAAACGGCGTTCACGATTGCGCCCTGTGGTAAAATAGCGAAGCCGGTCAGACGCCGCTGATGTCGAGAGTAAACACATTTTGTTACGGCCTGCCTGGCTGTTTTCTTTTTAAAATGATGAATATCGGCAAACGCGCTAAAGTAATACCATTTTCATGTGATGTTTCACAAATTAGGAATGCTCAGTTCCGCACGTTTTCGTGGTCTCTGGGGTAGAGAGTACGCATTCGGCCCCAGCGCGAATGCGAATGAGTTCTTCGAACTCATTCGATTCCAGAAGTCATTCGATTCGAATGATGTTAATGTCGCCGTGTAGCAGCGGAATAATGTCATTCGATGCGAATGTCATTGCGTTCGAATAACATTAAAACGTCCAGTGTGACAGGGGTATTAATAATGTTCCAGCTAAAGGAGGACGGCGTTATGTTTGCATATTTTCAGCCACGTGTATGGTGTGGTTGTAGTTTTACGTTGGCAATGGTGCTGTTATACCGTGACGTCACGAAAGGGAATGAGGAACGGCCGCAGCAAGCAGCTGCACCGAGTTGTGAACTGTGTGTTGACGTGTCCTCACTTCCATGATTTAATAGAAACGACCTCAGTTTCATCCCAACATAAATAAAAAAAACAAATTTTGAGCAGTACGCAGTCCCTTTCAAGACAAATTTAAGGCAAGTAAACGGCTTTGTTTTTAAAGTTATTTCCAAATTGTAAGTCTACTTTATATACCTATGAAGTGAGATGCTTGGATATGCACCTGGGCATGTGGTCAATCCTTTTTTGGAGGGCCCTTCTGATAAGACAAGCTTCTGATAAGACGAATAAATTTTCATTGTCCCTTCGAGTTCGTCCTAAAGGGAGTCTAGTGTACTTGTATATTCAGTGAATTTTACTGTTGTGTAATCAGGCTGCACATTATTTTTAATGGCATTACCTACAGAGATAAACGCTAGGCAGGAATAATGTACTACAATGGCCTTCACGGTAGACTAGACAGGGTTCTTCTGTAAAGTACAATAAAAACCGGACTACAGTAGTACACTCCCTTTAAACGAAACTTGACAGGGACAGTGAAATCTGTTTCATTTATCAGCAGTGTCATTTAAGGGGGACATGGGTCTTTAGACCAAAAAAAATCACCAAAGAATAGATTTTTAATAATTTCTTCACTGAGACATTTAGCAGAGCACTGAATTTAGTGTTGCTGATAAGGCTTTTATCAATAAAATTTTAATTCATTTTGACAAATTACAGGCACAATACAAGGAAAAAATGGGCTTGTCTTGCCCCGAGAAATTTATTCACGTACATAATAAAAAAACCTGATAGAAACCGAGTCAGCGGTTCTAGAGATATCTCTAAACTAAGCAGCTTCACCAGGCAAAAAAAGTCATTTTGAGAAAACACTTTGAAACTTGCAAGAACTCTCGGGGCTCTAAGATGATTCTGAAGTGTTAACTAAATGAATTTAATGCACTTCTATCCTTTTCCGGCTCTCGTGGTTTTGTTTTGTGGTTTTATCCATGAATGGGTTGCAATCACTGATGCTAAATCCAGATGCCGAACTCACTTCAACTATGTGAAGTACACATTCGCATACCGATAGAGCAAAATACAGGAGCATCAGCGACATCGCTGCACTCGTACTGCACTGATAAATAGAAGCTACTAAGGTAGGAGATGCGTCATCATAATTATCGTTAGTAGCGCCCTTTGCCGTGGGGTCAAACCTAGCGAAATGCTTCAACATACAGCATGTCAGCTTATAGCTCTTGCGACCTATTACTCATTTTAGTCATACGATTGTACCTTTTATCCATGTCAATTTTGGACTGTACGTTGTGAAAGAGACGTGGGTTTTTATTTGTATTTCTAGTACCGGCTTACCCTAGATTCCCAGCTCGCTTTCATATTTTGTGAATCTTTGATGGCTGCCTCACCATCGCTCGGACGCACGAATACGTCACTAAATAATCTCAACACATTTTCACAAATACTTTGAGGACTTCTTACAACATTACAGGTAAGTGCACCGGTTCAGTACACTTGCATTTCCTACTGCACTGCCTGCTCCTGCTCTTATCAAGCATGTACATATAAACTTTTTAGTGGCGAAAGGTCCAAGGGAACATAACACCAGCTCAGCTCAATTACTCTTGTATCTTCCAAGGTGTAAAACGAACGATGGTACTCTTGAAACAAGAGTGTCAATATGAACTGCCGATATTCTTGAGATTATAAGAATGGAGACTTGGAGCTAGTTGGTATTGGTTCATCTCAAAGTGGGTGCAGTGCTACACGAACACAGGCAAAGAAGAAGACGCACAGGACAGGCACTGACTCGCAACTAAATTTTCATTACGAAACACACATGAATATATAAGCGGTACACACACTTGGCAAAAAAAGTACAAGGAAGAAAAGAGATGAGATTCACATGGGCATTGATATGAAATCTTGCATGCGATATTTAAGTACGAATATACTTCATCACTTAGAATGACAGACACACACATTGCCCTTTCTTCTAATACGAAAAGCTTCACAGATTTCTCTTCCTAACTGTTGTTTATGGCATGGTAGTATCACCGTGTCACAAAAGGAAGGGGAGCAACCGCATTCATGGCAATGGTCAGTAAGGGAGCACGGCTTTGTATTATCAACTGCGCACTCGTGTTCCCCGAGACGGATGTTCATGCACCTACCAGTTTGGCCAACGTATGTTTTGCCACAGGGTAGCAGTATCTGTTACACGACGCCTTGGCCTCACTAATAGCAATTTGTGTTTGCAATGCCCGCATGATAGCGTGGTACAAGAGACAAGGATCCTGCCCACTGATCGCCCGGGGGCCCTTTGGAATGCAAAGGGCTGCAACCTTCTGCGGCGCATGCTTGGCGGATATGCAGCATTCTGCGCGCTGAGCGGTGGTGAAACGTCAGATTTTATAAAGACCACCTTTTTTTTTTATAACGACCACCTCCGTTTGTGGTGCGAAAGTAATGCAAGTTTTTGCCGAAACAGACATGCACGACAACGCGTCTACCAGGAATGGTGCCATATCCCCGACCGGACCACGGAATTTCTCTGGGAACGTGTAAGAACACGGCTTCTTTCTAAGAAGACATCAAGTGCTCAAAAGTCCTCTGAAGGAAAAGGGCTCACCCTCGGAGACATCCCAGTGCCAGAGGACTGCAAAAGACTCTCAGCAAAAGGACCAAAGTATGCGACTGAACCTTAGCAGTCGCCAGTGGACAGGATCATGTATTCAAGAGAAATATGTGGTAACGTGGTAAAGGAGATTCGTGCTAGGTGTGTGACTGAGTGCTTGGACGTCATTGTGAGGCCATGCGATCTTACCCAAATAGCCTCAGGCTACTTACAGCAGACAAAGAGGGTTTTTTTTTTTTGTTGTTGTTCTTCCTGAGAAGATGTACAAACAAAAGGTCAATAAGGCAATTGAAAAGAACTTTAAAAAAGCCAAGCTAATTATAGCTAAACTAAAAAGGACTGCTTTGAACATGTTGAACAATATCAAACTAGAGCGAATCGCGGCCGAAGTCAAGAAGGTGGGAAGGAATGTTCTTCAGGTATCTTTTGCTGTAAAAACTCACAAATCTGATATTCCGTTCAGAGCTACAGTCGAACACAGTTATATCGAACTCGAAAAGGATTACGAATTAGTTCGATATATGAAAAATTCGATATAAAAAAATACAAGCCCCGAGGCCTTACCAGTGGTGGACGATCACTTACAATTGGCGCATTCGAGAATGACAACTAATTCCGCACACACGATGCAGCAGAATGTTTTATTTGCGTGAAAATAAAATATGACGCATCATCCATGACTTCTTGTTCAAGGCGTAGTGAACGGGGAGCTGCTTAGAGTTTTAAAACAGCGCTGTGCCCTTGCTTTCCCGATCACAGAGGGTTGGAGATTCCGAGACCCATCCATGTTGGCTGCCAGCAGAACGCTCACGTGGACTTAACTCATTTTGACACCGTGACACGTGCTACCCCGGACGTCGAGAGTCTTGCTCGGCAGCATTTGCCAAAATAGACCGGTCTCGTTGGTGTTGAAGATTTCCGCGGGTGAAAACTTCGCAGAGATTTCCGGCCACTCCTTCGAAATCCACTGCTGGATGTCCTGGCTGCTTACGGCTTCGCTTTCGCCGGAAATGGCTTTGCCGACGATGTTGTAGCGTTGCTTAAATCGGTGAAGCCACCCGGTGTTGTTTGTAAAATTGTCTTCACCAAGTGCAGCGGCAAACCATTTGGCCTTATCCATCAGCATTGGGCCATCCACAAGAATGTTCGTTGCGCGCACTTCTAAGAACCAGGTGTAGAGTGCCTTTTCTACTTTCCCATGGGCAGGAGTGCGCACACGACAGGCTCGTGACGTTCGGTGCTCCGCCGCCTTTGCCTTGATATCCTCCTTGTTGTTCAACAAGGTGCTCAGAGTACTCTGTGGTATCCCAATGTCGTCCGCCACCGTTGAACTATTTTCGCCCGCCTCAACACACAGTACAGCTTTCAACTTCGTTGCAAAGTCAAGGTTCTTGCGCTTCTTGATGCTGGCCATTGCTGCACGAGAAGTTGAAAACTCAAGCATTCTGCAGCGCCTTTGTACAGCACGCACGCAAAAGAGGAAAGCGGTAGTATGCGACAACTCACGGAAGTGAACTCCGCCACCGAAGCACTCGTGATCAGTCGTGATGGCGGTGATGGCTACCCGGGCTACCTGCGAGGGCAGCAGCGATGTACAAAAGGCGTGAGCTGTGGTGGGCTGAGCAAATACGAAAGGCGCGGGCTGTGGTTGGCTGATCAAAACTCATAAAACATTAAAAAAAAAGGCGAAAGGAGGAGGCCGCCGGTTCCTGCTCTCGGAGCCAACGATAACACGGAGAAAGCATGAGAAAGAGCGAGAGAGAGAGAGAGAGAAAAAGAAAAACCGTTCCGCAAGTTGGAGAATGCGCCCAACAGGCGCACAGTCCGAGGCCTCTAGCTCTCACGTTTTTCGAGTATTTCGGGTGTCGGTGGAGGTGCAGTGCCGCAAAGATGGTGAGGCTGCGAAGTGCTGCGAGTGCCAAAGTGCACTTTCCAGCTCGCGTGCCGTTCAATATATCCGATGGCGGGTAAAAATAGCTGTTGGCAGTTGTCGACGCGTTGTGTGAGACCAAATACCAGAAGAAAGAACGCTGTTGACTCGACATCATAGAATCTGGTTAAGGTGTGGTAGTGTGTAAGGTAACTGTGATATTTTTCATGTCAGCCCTGACATGCTATGCGATGTCCCATTGTATCAAACTTGATTCTGGTACAATCGAGTTTATTAAGTTGCGTGCTTTTGGACTGACTACATGTAAATGTCTCTTACAGGTGGTGAAGTGCACGAAATCTGATAACAGTGCGCCCGAGAGGTGTCTTTGCAACGTCTGCTGCAGACATCGAAAAAAAAACAGAGATGAAGATTGAGAGACACGTGCTTCTGCCCCGTCGCTCTTTGAATAAATTTGACTCTTTCATAAAGGCAGTGATACTGAGTGTTGAACTTATTATATACTAGTGCATGCTGCTGCTGGCTGCATGGGTCCCTGCACCTACGCATAAATGTCATTTGATATCGTATGAATATAATAAGTTGAACCCATGAGAACATTCAGTGGATGTCCACTAACATCCAGTCAATCTATATGTGGAGCAACTGTGGACATCATGTGGATGTCCACTCTGTTCGAAATGGACATCCTCTAGATATTTATTTAACATTAGAATAACTTTCGTAGATATCCTATAGACATTAGATATCTTACTGTGGATATCTAATAAATGTCCGGAGGATGTGTTATGGTTGGCTGGGCAGACGCCGCGATGATACTGTTGGCTGAAACGAAGGAGCACGTTGTAGGAATATGTTGTTCGCATTTAGGCTGCGAAAATTACGCGCACGTCACTGGTTAGGGGCCAATCAGCGGCCTCCCCATCCACCGTTCGATGGCGGGGGCGTTTGAAAACACCTTTTGACGAGCCACCATGATCTTTTGTGATGCGCATGTTCAAAACCTTACTGTAAATTACACACTTTACGCAGAGCGCTGAAATCTGTCCTCTAATGATCCTAACGACTCGCTCTACCGGATCACCGTGTTTGCACAAAATCGTCAAAACCGTTTCAGGGTCCCTTTAACGTAAAAGACAGCGGACGCCAGCCATACACTGCCCCTATACCGAATGTACTATGCCCAAGGGAGGGCAGATACACAAGGTTCACACTAGCCGTCAGGAAGTTAGAAGTAAACAGAAGAGAAGAGAGGACAGGAAAGATTGAAAGTAAGAGAGAGACGAAGATTGAAGAGTGGGAGACAGGAAAAGGCGACTGCTGATTTCCCTCGGGTGGCTCAGCCCGGGGGTGCCGTCTACATGAAGCCGGGGCCAAAGGGGTGTGTTGCCTCAGCCAAGGGGCCTTAAAGGTCCAATCACCCAGCATCGGCTCAACCCCCAGCCTTTTCCCCGGACGCGGCTAAGCCATGCACGGCGACACGTGGGAGGGGGTCGTGACCTCCCTGCTGGCTCAGGTCCGTGGTGTCACCACACACCAAACGCCTGCAGAGGCAGACGCCCCTGCAGGGTGTTTGCTGCTGTTAGGTATGTAAAAAGACAATGACTGTCAAGGGTCCAGGTATCTTGGCACTTGGAGAAGAAACTTGAAGGGGTCAACAAACGTTAACTTTGGCCATTTGAGTGCATTTTGTTAACCACTGTATTGTTTAAATTCATATTTTCAATAAGGTGCCATCCCACAGCCAACCAGCCAAGGAAATCATTGCTTACCTGTTTTTTTTCTTGGACCTAAGTGTCATGAGTCAAAGGGAGGCGGCGCAGAGCAGACGACGACGACGGCGAAGACCGTCCGCCGATGAAGCAGCATGTGCGCTCTTGGCGCGTGAAACGAGGCATGAAAACGGTGCAGCAGCGCTGAGCAAGGGAATTGTCTGCTTGGCTACGGCCGAAGAAGGACGCATCGGCAGCTTCGCTCTGTCGACGGGAACGGCGGGCGTTCAGCTCGGGAGCCCGAGACGCTGGTACTCCGGGGCGTAGCTGTAGACCTCGGTCAAGAGTCGAGCGAGGCTCCGCGGAGGTGCTGCAGCCGAGGGTTCCGGACGCGCCGCCAACACTCCCCCTTCGAAGGTCGGCCAGCAGAAATTCACCAGCACGACACGTCACCACTGCGAGTGGGGGACCGTGCTCGTACTTAGCCCGGCGGTTAGGCCTAACCCTTGGTCAGGCCACATCATCAGTGGAGACGGGGCGACGGCTTCGGAAGCAAGCGGTCTCTTCTAGCCGTCGTAAAGGACAGCGACGACTTCCGCCCGACCAGTCTCCATACCGGCAGCGGACTTGGTGGCGACGAGGGGGGACAGCGCCGGCAACGTAAGAACTTTCCTCGTGTTCATCGCGATGGCGTCGGCGAGGCCACAGTGGCCAGACTCAGTGCTAAGAACAGAGCCGAATTTAGAGTTTAAAGAAGATTGTCAAAGGCAGCAGAGAGTTTGATTACGATTAGTATTTCCTTTTCTGTGTTAGTTTTCGGGCTGTATTCATTTTTTCACTGTTGGGTTGCTGTGCCGAGTTGGGCATTTGAAAAGTATTGTCAGATTAGGCTGGTAGTTTCATTTGTAGGCAATTCTCCGACTTAGTTTTCTGCTTGTATATATTTGTTCACTTTTTGGGTTTGCCGTGTTATGAAATTTGGTTTTGCTGTGCACAAAACGCTACCGTCGTCAAGCGTCTCTTACTCCCTCTCCCACGCTCGGTATTACAACCCCAGCCTTTTCCCCGACGCGGCTAAGCCATGCACGGCAACACGTGGGAGGGGGTCGTGACCTCCCTGCTGGCTCAGGTCCGTGGTGTCACCACACACCAAACGCCTGCAGAGGCAGACGCCCCTGCGGGGTGTTTGCTGCTGTTAGGTATGTAAAAAGACAATGACTGTCAAGGGTCCAAGTATCTTGGCACTTGGAGAAGAAACTTGAAGGGGTTAACAAACGTTAACTTTGGCCATTGAGTGCATTTTGTTAACCACTGTATTGTTTAAATTCATATTTTCAATAAGGTGCCATCCCACAGCCAACCAGCCAAGGAAATCATTGCTTACCTGTTTTTTTTCTTGGACCTAAGTGTCATGAGTCAAGGGAGGCGGCGCAGAGCAGACGACGACGACGGCGAAGACCGTCCGCCGATGAAGCAGCATGTGCGCTCTTGGCGCGTGAAACGAGGCATGAAAACGGTGCAGCAGCGCTGAGCAAGGGAATTGTCTGCTTGGCTACGGCCGAAGAAGGACGCATCGGCAGCTTCGCTCTGTCGACGGGAACGGCGGGCGTTCAGCTCGGGAGCCCGAGACGCTGGTACTCCGGGGCGTAGCTGTAGACCTCGGTCAAGAGTCGAGCGAGGCTCCGCGGAGGTGCTGCAGCCGAGGGTTCCGGACGCGCCGCCAACACTCCCCCTTCGAAGGTCGGCCAGCAGAAATTCACCAGCACGACACGTCACCACTGCGAGTGGGGGGACCGTGCTCGTACTTAGCCCGGCGGTTAGGCCTAACCCTTGGTCAGGCCACATCATCAGTGGAGACGGGGCGACGGCTTCGGAAGCAAGCGGTCTCTTCTAGCCGTCGTAAAGGACAGCGACGACTTCCGCCCGACCAGTCTCCATACCGGCAGCGGACTTGGTGGCGACGAGGGGGGACAGCGCCGGCAACGTAAGAACTTTCCTCGTGTTCATCGCGATGGCGTCGGCGAGGCCACAGTGGCCAGACTCAGTGCTAAGAACAGAGCCGAATTTAGAGTTTAAAGAAGATTGTCAAAGGCAGCAGAGAGTTTGATTACGATTAGTATTTCCTTTTCTGTGTTAGTTTTCGGGCTGTATTCATTTTTTCACTGTTGGGTTGCTGTGCCGAGTTGGGCATTTGAAAAGTATTGTCAGATTAGGCTGGTAGTTTCATTTGTAGGCAATTCTCCGACTTAGTTTTCTGCTTGTATATATTTGTTCACTTTTTGGGTTTGCCGTGTTATGAAATTTGGTTTTGCTGTGCACAAAACGCTACCGTCGTCAAGCGTCTCTTACTCCCTCTCCCACGCTCGGTATTACAACCCCCAGCCTTTTCCCCGGACGCGGCTAAGCCATGCACGGCAACACGTGGGAGGGGGTCGTGACCTCCCTGCTGGCTCAGGTCCGTGGTGTCACCACACACCAAACGCCTGCAGAGGCAGACGCCCCTGCGGGGTGTTTGCTGCTGTTAGGTATGTAAAAAGACAATGACTGTCAAGGGTCCAAGTATCTTGGCACTTGGAGAAGAAACTTGAAGGGGTTAACAAACGTTAACTTTGGCCATTTGAGTGCATTTTGTTAACCACTGTATTGTTTAAATTCATATTTTCAATAAGGTGCCATCCCACAGCCAACCAGCCAAGGAAATCATTGCTTACCTGTTTTTTTTCTTGGACCTAAGTTATGCATGCATCACACTTTTCCATCCAATCATAATTGGGTGGAAAAATGTGGTGCATGAGGCTTTTTCTAAAAATAGCCCCAGATGGATAATATGTCAAGTGTCCCTTTCTCCTTGCAGAACAGTAACAAAAAAAAAAAAAAAGATGACGACGGAATGCCCCTTACGTGATGCCTGCAAGTGGCCTGCATGCTGCCTGTGCGCTTGAGAGCAATGAGCTCCTTGTGCTCCCGGTCTCCCAGCACCAGGAACCAGGACTCGTCCTTGGGCTTTGGGTAGTGAGGGGCGAGGGCCTGCACTGCCTTCCCACTCCCAGAGTGCCGTGCATCTTGGTGGCTAACCTGCACTTGCAGCACGTACTCGCTGCCCGCGGTTAGCACCAACCATTGGTCATCTGGCACAGCACCCCCTGTAAAAAAGGCATTTCATGCAGTTATTAGCACATGTTTGGAGCACAGAGAGCAGGATGTAATACTCATCACAGCACGAACCAGTGGCAAACCAGCAACACCTTGCTATCTAGTATTTTAAAAGCTTATCCACACAGGATGGACGCAAGAAACAACTTGCCGCCGAGAAGCTTATTAACAGCCTGTACGTTTAGCAAAAGCCATGGGGTAAAGAGCCACTCTATTTATAACAGTCAACTCTCACTACAACGAAATTGACAGTTCATGAAAAAAATTTCGTTATAGCAAAAATTTCGTTGTCGTGAAATTGAAAAATATAACTGTCTTGATATGTAGTCGTTATTTTTTCGCTGGTGACCGTTCGACAGTGCCCGAAGCGTGTAGGAAGTGGCCATTTTGATGCCAACGGTGATATGGTAACGGTGTCATTCCTTCGCACTCAATTCTAACGTGCATACAATTTTTAGACTCGTTTTATTGGAAAAAAGGTGGGCATTAGGTTCGAGTAAATACACTACTCAACAAGCGGTGCAAACGGGGGGGGGGGGATATTTCGATAGCAATTATATGGACACTGTTAGTGGGTTTTTGCGTCACTGTTGTTTTGTACTAAGTCCAGCTCGATAACATCGCCTATGCATCGAATGTTTTAAATATGAGTAAAAGCACACTAGTGCTGGGGACTAACGCAGATTAAGCATAGATGAAATGACCCGGCTGTCTCCGTCGAACAAATGGCACATGCGCGATAACATCGCATACAGCCTGTCTTTCATTGCGCGAAGGAGCGTGAGGGGCGCCGGTGGGAGAGGGGCGGTCGTGCACACTATCTCGACAGACATTGGCAGACAGTTTTATGTGCTGTGCTTGAAACATACCGCATGCCGCGACGTATTCTCCATGCCCCTTACATTTCGGTCACGTGCTGCGCCACCACTGTTCGTTAAATTTCGTCACCCAAGGTTCCCTCCTGTATTTTTCTTTTCTGTTATGCTAACATTCTTGTGAGTGACTGAGCGTCTGCTTTGGATTGTCTGCAACTAAAAACAACTTAAGCCAGTGGCAAAAGTAGGGCAGTCTCAATGCCGTCGCTATCGATCAATGGTGGCCCCGCACTCAGTCAACCACGCAGTCAACAGCGGCTGTTTCTAGGGGTGCCAACATGCAGTTTCGACATTGTAGACGTATTTTTATTATCTTCTGAAATGCGTTAAAATGTTCGAGATTGTGTTTCCTGCAGAGCAAATGGAATTTTCAAGCCTGAAATTGCATCGTCAAATTTTATTGAAGCGAAACGGCACACAAAAAAGTTTGTTGTGAGCATATTTAGGCACTGACTCCCATGGACTGCTGACGGGGAACCGAGAATTTTTCGTTGTACTGGAAATTTTGTTGAAGCGGCGTTCGTTGTAGCGGGGTTCGACTGTAATACTGCAGCCCAATATTCTGGCCCATACAGGAGGGGAAATACAATGAAATAAATCACAAGAGGCTGGCAATGCAAAAATATAAAGAGTACATGAAAAAGATAGGAACTATAGGTATAATGCTAAAGACAAAATGCTTACTTAGCACAACAGAAGAGATGACACTTTGGCAAAAAACTCGGTGCAAATAAGAACAGTGAAATGAAATGTAACACACTAAATACAATAAGAAACGCGGAGGTGAAATCGCTCCCTAAACAAAAGCAGCGCACTGTGCGCAGCAAGCAATTCACATTAGAATGAGGATTTTGAATCGCTGCTCAACTTTTTACTGGATACGCTTTGGCTGGGGGAGCCATGCTCCCTCATTTCTAGTGTGACAAGGAAGCCCAACGCGGTTGTGGACGACGAGGTCAGCACTGATTGGAAGACACGATGGCATAGGCTTAACCAGCCAGAGCAGCAACCACGTTCAGCTGACGCCCCACTAGCGTAGCATTGGCGATCTGACTGCGGAGCTCTCGAGGGCGCGCTTCTTCACTACATCTTACCCCCTCCCTAGAGACCGAGCCACTCCTGTAGGCGAAGGCGTCGTGAGAACAAGGGGTTCATGATATGGTTTCAGACGATCTATGTGCACAGTCTCACGGCCGCGGCGGCACAAGTCCGAAGTGGGTGTGAGTGGTTCGATGATGTAGTACACAGAAGTTTGCCACAGGACCCGGTAAGGGCCACGATACTTTGAGGCAAACTTCGGGGTGATACTCGGCATAGAAGTAGAGGGCACCCACAGCCAAATGAGAGAGCCGGGCAGAAACTGGTGGTGTGGAAGGCCATCGTCACGGCGAAATTTTTGCAGGGCTTGTTGTTGGGTGGTAAGGGAGCGGGCTAGTTGGCGACATTCTTCTGCATATCAAGCGGCTTCGGAAACCAGTGTACCCTCAGATGAGTCGGGATGTTGAGGCACGACAGTATCGATCGGTGATGATGGTTCTTGGCCATAAAGCAAAAAGAAAGGGGAAAAGCCGGTAGTTGCCTGAGGCGCCGTATTGTAGGCGTACGTTACATATGGAAGAATAACGTCCCAGTCAGTGTGGTTGGAGGCGACATACATCGAAACCATGTCACCAAGAGTCCAGTTAAAGCATTCGGTCAAGCTGTTTGTTTGCGGGGCGATAGGCAGTGGTGCAGCTGTGAATGATATGGCATTCAGCAAGGAGATTTTCAACAACATCCGCGAGAAAGACACGGCTTTGGTTGCCCAGGAGTTCGCACGGAACCCCGTGACGGAGAACGAAGCGGTGGAGAAGGGAGGAAACAACGTCACGAGCTGCCGTGGATGGGAGGGCAGCAGTTTCCGCGTACCTTGTGAGGTGGTCGATAGCCAAAATAACCCAGCGATTTCCGGCAGCAGTGTATGGCAAGGGTCCTAAAGGTCTATCCCAATACGGTCGAATGAGTGCGATGGGCACGGGAAAGGCTGCATTGTAGCAGAAGAGCAGCAAGGACCAGGCTTGTTAAGCTGGCACTCTGTGCAAGATTGAATGTACTTTTGCACAAAGGTGTACATGCCGCGCCAATAAAACCTAAGGCGCAGTCTGGTGTAGGCTTTGAACAGACCAGCATGTGTGCATGGAGGATCAGAGTGGAAAGCGGCGTATATAGTTGTGCGTACCTGTCTCGGTATGACCAGCAGCCATTTGCGGCCGTCTGATTGGTAATTGCGGCGATAAAGGATTCCATCCCTAATGGCGAAATAGGAAGCTTGGCGGTGTAGAGCTCGGGATGGTGGGCTTGCTGATGGATCAGACAGGTAATGAATCAAAGATTCAGTCCAAGGATCCTTGCACTGCTCCAAAGACATGTTGATGGAAGTAGATAGCGAAAAGGAGCTGTCAATGGCGGAGAAGCTGGCAACGTCGGTGTTGACTGGCGAACGAGAAAGAGCGTTGGCATCGGCGTGCTTCTTTCTTGATCGGTAGACAACACGTATGTCGTCCTCCTGGAGGCACAGAGCCCATCGGATGAGACGCCCAGATGGATCTTTGAGGGTCGACAACCAGCAAAGAGCGTGGTGATCAGTAACGGCATCGAAAGGCTGGCCGTGCAGGTATGGCCAAAATTTCGTAACTGCCCAAATGATCGCCAGACATTCCTTCTCGGTGACTGAGTAATTCACTTCAGCCTTTGTGAAAGTGCGTAGGCAACGACATATTCTTCGTATCCGGGCTTTCGCTGCGCAAGGACCGAGACCGACACCGCTGGAATTCGTGTGGAGTTGCGTGACAGCAGTAGGGTCAAAATGGCGCAGTATCAGAGGCGTTGTGAGGAGTCGCCGTAGCATCACAAAGGCACGATCGCAAGCCGAGGACCATGCAGAAAGGTTGGCGTCTCCCCGGAGGAGCTCTGTGAAAGGGGCCATAATCGAAGCGAAATTTCAAATGAAGCGGCGAAAGTAGGAGCAGAGGCAAATGAAACTGTGCAAGTCTTTTAGATTCCTTGGCCTTGGGAATTCTTGAATAGCCCACAGCTTTGCAACATCAGGAAGAATTCTGTCCTTCGACACGACGTGCCTGAGAATGGTGAGCTTTCGTGCACCAAAGCAACATTAAGTTTAGCTGTAGACCAGTAGCGGTGAGGCAGCGTAAAACCTGCTCCAAGCAATGAAGATGAGTGGGAAAATCAGATGCAAATACAACTACATCATCCAAGTAGCATAAGCACATGTTCCAATTGAGGCCTCGCAGAATGGCGTCCATCGTGCTCTCGAATGTGGCGGGCGCGTTGCAAAGGCCAAACGGCATCACATTGAATTGTATAGGCCATCTGGTGTAGTAAAGACAGTTTTCGGCTTGTCGTCTGAGGCCATAGGTACCTGGCAATAACCGGATCGTAAATCAAGAGGGGTGAAGAACTCAGCACCTTGCAAACTGTCCAGGGCATCGTCGATTCGCAGCAATGGGTAAACGTCTTTTCTGGTCATCTTGTTTAAGCGCGGTAATCTACGCAATAGCGAATTGACCCATTTTTCTTTTTAACTAGAACAACTGGTGATGCCCATGGACTGTTGGATGGCTGAACTACACCGCGCTTTA
This sequence comes from Hyalomma asiaticum, assembly GCA_013339685.2. Taxonomy (NCBI): domain Eukaryota; kingdom Metazoa; phylum Arthropoda; class Arachnida; order Ixodida; family Ixodidae; genus Hyalomma; species Hyalomma asiaticum. The sequence goes on along the minus strand of CM023481.1, from coordinate 351,288,626 downwards.
GCATGTCACCCACTTGTTCATCAATGACGTGGCATTCCGTTGATGATATGCGGTATGGCCGCTGCCGCAGAAGTGGGTGAGAAGCTGTATCGATGCTGTGACAGATAGTCGATGTTCGGCCGAGAATACTGCTGTGGCTGTCGAAAACATGACGAAACTTGGCTGCGGACCTCTGTCAAGTTGCTTGTGTTTCAAGCAACTTTTACCCGCAGTCCCCTCCATTGTTGATGGAAATAAAGAAATTATTATTATTATTATTATTATTAGTAAGGAGGCCGAGTAGTTCCTCTCGTTGCGTTGGCCGTCGTCGATGACAGGGCCGAAAATTTCTTGAGGCAATGGCACAGTTGGAGAACTACAGGAGAGAATGTTCATCTTCACCGAACCATCTGGGGCGTCTAACGTAGCAATGGGTTCGTAAGGCTTCACAGTACCGACAGATTCACCGTGAAGCAATTTAATTGGGAACAGGAATCGGTTACAAAAGACAAGGTTTGTTGCACAATCTTCAAGGGCAAGCATAGCGGTTGGGAGTGGTACGAGGCGGCGACTGATGAATGAAAGCAGCAGAAGGTGTGAAGAGTACATTGGTGTCGGAAGCAGCGGAACAGCCTACATGTACCATGACAGATGAGTGCAGAGGAATCTGGACGTCATCTGCGATAATCAACTTGGCTCGAGGGAGCAGAACATCGTCAGACATGGCATCGCCAAGTGAAGAGAAGGCGAGTTATGCTCGGAAACAATCAATAGTGACCTGGTGACGGGAAAGGAAATCCCATCCTAAGATGATGTCGTGCGAACAGTGGGGCAATACGACGAACTCGACGGTGCAGAGCTTTCCTTGAATTAAAACTCTTCCGGCAGCCACCGGCTTGATGCGCTCTGCTGTGGCTGTGCGAAGTAATGGACCAAAGAAGGGCGTTGTCACCTTTCGAACTGAGCGGCATAGTTTTTCAGCAATGAGGGATATAGCAGCACCAGTGTCAATGAGCGCGAACACAAACACCTCCGAAGACGACATCTATAACATTTGGCGGAGAGCGAAGAGAGCTTGGGCATTTCGACGATGATGCAGTTTTTGCCTCGAGAACTGCGCCACTTAGTTTTCCAGTTCAGTTAAAGATGGACGCTGACGCACTGGGGAGAGCGAGCGACGGCAGGGAGAAGATCGGCGGCCAGGTGTTGGTCGAAGGCTTGGCTGGTGTAGGTCGGCTTCACGGTCGGAAGCGTACGACAACGAATGGTCGTAAACAGAGGTCCGTGAGTCGTAATGCGGACGTAGTGGACGACGGCAGCAGAAGCATGCTATGTGTCCGGGTATCCTGCACGAATAGCAGATGGGCTTGTCATCTGCCATGCGCCAGGGGTTCACGACTCAATAGACTGGAGATGGTGGCAGCACTGGTGCAAAGGTAAGGGTAGGCACAAGAGCCGGAGCGCCAACTATCGGTGGTGGTGGCCGAGATAGTGCGTCTGCATACGTTAACGGGGCGGTGACTTGTGGAGGCTGCTCTTGTGGGAGAACCTCGGACATTTGCCCCTGTATAACCTGTCGAATGGTCGGGCTGAGGTACGAAGTTGACCACGACGGGGTGGAAATGAGGGAGAGCTGGCGGGCAACTTCTCACACGAAAGCTTTGATTTGTGAGAGGAGGGTTGGTGTGGTATTCAAGAAGGTGGGAGACAGACTGCAGCCGTTCCTATGTACAAAAAGCCCTCTTTTATTTACATACGGTCAGATATATACAACAAAGAACAGAAGTGCCTCCTGGGGGATAAGAACTCAAATAAAAACCGAAACTGAATACAACATACTCCCCCCTTATTTTTAGTGGTTAGTTGTTTAATAAGTATTAGTAAAGAATCCCCAAGACATGCACACTTTACTTATTCACATACAGTCGACTCTCGTTACAATGGACCCTCATAATCCGGGAAAAAATGTCTGTTTTATCCGAAGTCCGTAATATCCAGACATCGAACGGAGGAAGGGGGTTGTAAGGCCCGTGTGTTTATCATCGGTGACATCGCTCAGCTGCGTGATTTATTCCTTTTAAAATACATGCTGCCGAACATAGACTCCATGGCACGGCTATGACCGACAGTAGTAATCTATAACTGTAGCACATGTTCAACTTTCATCAGAAAATGCAACAGTACTAAGTACAGGAAGGCCTGGTGGGTGGCTGTTGAACCCATGTAAACATTAGTGAGGCTCAGTCCAAAAGCTACTAATCTAACAGCTTGCCGTCACAAAGCCGCTCATGTTACGAGCTACCGGTCATGTTACAAAAAGAAATGGTTTCAGCTGGGGCTCGCTCTAACGATCGGCATCACAAATTCATTTTTTGCACGGACGCATTTCAGCCTCAGCTAATCCAAGACCGTTGCTAAGCTGAATTAGAACGTGCATTCATACCAACGCACCTCGCGCGTAGAAGCTTATTCATTACAACTTCTCGGTGGAACTCACCGGTATTTGGGCTGGGAGCTCAGGAACGCCTCACTACCATAGCGTTGGTCGCAATGCCCGATGACGCGATTGCGCAGAGAACGACGAACATCCAAGGTAGAAAAAAACTTTTTATTCACACCTAACTCGAAAGGAACTTCGTTATCAGTGACTGGCGGCCCCCCTTAGGTCGCTTCAGGCTCAGGGGGGTTCCCCCGACGCTTGTTTGCCGGCGATACTTATGTTGTGCACGGTAGAACTCATGGTCTGCTTCCATAGTCCCATCGCTTTGGCAACATCCGCCTGGTTTTCTCCGCGTGCAACTGCACTCACAATTTTCATTTTATCGCTGAGCGAAATTTGCTTCCGCTTTCTGGAGGCCATCATCTCAGAACTTGCTCTAGGTGCGGCGCAACCATTCCCCACGGAACACGACGGCAAAATGGCGTTTGTTATGCTCTCAGGCTGGCTTGGCTAGAGGCTCGGCTTGGCCAGATGAGCACCAATGTTGCCAGCCGCAGTTTAAAAATTTGGCTTAAAGCGCCGATGTGGCAAAGTATGTTGTCAGTCCGCGTCGAAATGGCAGAAGTCCGTTGTATGTGCAACTTTGGCAAAAAACTGCCATTAATTTTGTCCGCTGTAGCCGATAGTCCATTGTAACGGGGTCCGTTCAAAGTGAAGTTGGCTGCATTGATAAAATACATGGACCAAACCTGGGTTAAGATATGGTCCATTATATCCGAAAGTCTGTTGTACGCGGGTCCGCTATAATGAGCGTAGACTGTATTTACAACCTATGTACACAACGCCAGATGTTTGACGTCAGACCGCCAACTAGTCGGTCTGGTAGTCACGGGGCCAGGCCAGTGGCCAGCGCTCCCGGGTCAGCCGCTTCAGACGTTGCACTGTCGACGGGCTCGTGGACTGCTGCTGCCATATGTATGCCGGGAGACTGAGAACAGAAGGCAACTGCGGCGTGGCAGGCTGCGGTGCACCAGGAAGAAAGTGCAGCGTGGCAGCCGGTAGGACCGTGGAAAGCTTGGAGGCATTCCACGTACGGCCGTCTCCAAGTCAGAATGAGGCTGGTCCCCTCCCTTCGATCACCTTAGTTGGTGAAGAAAAGGAGCAGTCTCCCTTGAAACGAACGGATGGCTTTTTTTATATGGACAAAGTCGCCTACGGCTATCTTTGTCTTCTTGGCAGCTCTCCTTTTGTCCGTGCAGTGCTTGCTGCTCTGCTGTTGACGCCGGACCCTTTGACGGAGTCGCACCAGCACCAGCACCAGCTCTTTCACAAATGCTGGTGCTGAGAAGCCCACGACATCCAGCCTGGTTAGGGGCATTCTACGATGCAGCAGAACTGCTGGGGCGACCCCAGTGGTGGCCTGCGGAGTGAACTGGTAAATGGCAAGGTATTCTATGACTGCTTGCCGGAGTGGTTGTCTTTTGAGGAGTGAGATTTGAATGAAGTTTTCAATGGCGATTGAATCATGCTATCCGCCCATTCACTTGAGGGTAGTATACCAAGGAATATGACAGACGGATGCCTCTGTTTTGCAGGAAGGTGATGAATTCACGCAAAGTGAGCTGAAATCCATTGTCACAAATGATCTCTTCTGGGTAGCCTTCATGGGCAAAAATACTTGTTAAAGGGGCACTGACACCAAAATTTTCGTCTGCTGTTTTTTCGCTGCAATACGTAGCTGGGGACCTGTTAGCCATAACACGGCACATCATTTGCTCCAGCGCGCGTCAGATAATTATTTACGGCATGTTTATTACCCACTAGTTTCACTTTCGGTTTGGGAGAGCTCAAAAAACGACGAGGCGCCCGGTGAAACTGGCGCCATCTAGCGCTCGCGATGGAGTAGACGAGTTCGGACACGTGAGCACACATAACTGTGACGCACTTCCGCATGACAACCGCCACGTGCTCGTTTTCTTTCGCCTGTCGCACGTCCTGCGCGTTGTTGTCGCTGTTGCTGTCATCGTTGTTGGGTGGCAACTATTTTCTTGAGGTCTGGCGTCGCCGGCAATCTACTAACGCAGCCGCAGCGAATAAGCAATGGTGGCTATGACGTCATCATTGCTAGCTGCACTCTCGGAGCTCGGCTGCCGTGGTGACGTCGCGGAAGTTGGGGGTCCCCTTCAGGTCACCTTTGCTGCTGTCGATGTCGCGATGTACGGCGTCTAGCGCTCGATTGCGCATGGGAACTTCAATATTAATTTAAATTATCTTTGGAGCTGTGTTCGCCATTGAGATTTGGTAGATGACATCTGTATGTCCACGAAAATCGATCTCGCAGGCTATCTTAGCAGCGAAATTTTGGTGTCAGTGCCCCTTTAAGTCTTTCACTGTGCTCGTGGACACTTCGCTGCAAAAATATACCTCTGGCCATTTGGAATGGTAGTCATTCAGCGTTACAGCAAATCTGCTGTTGTAGGCTGCATGCTCCAAAGGACCAACAATGTCGAGGCCAAGCTTCTGCCATGGTCGCTCAGGCCATTGAACAGGTTGTAACGGTGCTGGTGATGCCTTGGCGGACTTATCTGCCTCCCGGCAGATGTGACAGTTCCTCACAGCCATTTCCACTTGCTTATCCATTCGTGGCCACAAGAATCGCTCCTGCATTCGCGCCTTAGTGCGCGAGATACCCGGATGTGCCTTGTGCGCGGTGTCGATGGTCTGAGCCGTGAGGGAGGACAAAACAACGAGGCGCTCTGCACACTGTAGCAGGTCATCAAGAACCGAAAGTTCTTCCCGAATAGGATAGAATGGTCTCGCCTCTTCTGGTATAGACTTGCTGGGCGGCCAGGAACTCAGCACGAATGACTTGATGGTTTCCACGCAACTGTCGCAGAAGCCTGCCTGCCTGAACTTGTTGTCCTTTGTAACACAGGCTGGCTCAATGAATGAAACTATTTCTTCCTCCTTGGCAATCTCTGCGTCTGAGGTAGGTGCTGGCAGCCGAGAAAGTGCATTTGCTACAGTGTTTGTGGACCCCTTTGGGTATTCCACAAGCATTATTCGGCAATCTGTGCTACCGTAATATCAAGTGTTTTCATGTCTTCATATATTGTATCAATCTGTGTTATTGTTTTGCACTCGCAGTACTGTTGCCAATTATGATACATAGGTCCTTTTGTCAATTTTATTTGTCATATTTATTGTTGTCAATTTTATTTTTCAATTCACGGATACTTGCACGAACTCTCTGTACAGTGGTTGTTTCTGCATTGTGCCTACTGCTGACATGTAAGGATGGCCAGGCTCGTCAAGCGGCATATAATTCGCTGCTTTTTTCTCACCATCCCTTGTTTGTATGTACAAACTGAAATAATGACTTGACTGATCGATTGATTGAAATTGTAGCAAAGCAATCTTGCACTCCAGCGTGCGATTCAGAGTGGGTGTCTTCCATGTCCTTGTGACGACAACAAGGACACCAGTGCCTGGTGGTCTGTTCGAATTGTGAAATGGCGACCCCAAAGATACGTATGCCATCGCTCGCACGCCCAAAGACATGTAAGTGCTTCTCGTTCACCAACTGAATATTTTCTCTCCGCAGGCGACAGTGTACGGGATGCGAGAGCAACTGTGTGGAGGTCGTGGCCACTTTGTTGCTGCAGAACTGCTCCCGGCCCACAGTCGGACGTGTCGGTCGACACAATGAGTGGAAGTGACGGATTGAACATATGGAGGACGGTACTCGACAGGAGCATTTCTCTGACCCTCCTGAAACTGCTGTCTGCTTCGGCTGACCAGATGAATGGCTCATTTTTGCGAAGTAAGACTCTTATAGGCTCGACCACCTGCGCTACAGTTCGGGTGTTGTAACGCTACGACCACGTTACAACACCCGAACCCCCCCCCCCCCCCCCCGTCGGTGCTCCACTGGCTCTCGAAGGTCTACACATATCCTGATGCTACCATCTTTCTTGTCAACAACAACAGGCGACACCCATTCAGAAGCATCGATGCGCTCGATGATGTCAAGGCTCAGCAACCTCTGAAGCTCATTTGATACTGGTGACCGGAGAGAATAAGGCAGATGGCGAAGCTTGGAACTTACAGGCTGCATGCCTTGCCGCGTCTTGATGCGATGCATAAACCCCTTAGCAAGACCCTACTCGGGGCTGAAAAGTGAACTGAACTCATGTGCTAAGGCTGGCGGAAGATCGTTATGCAACTGCACGCTTGACATTGTGGAAATGGAACAGGATAACGGGTCAATGACGGTTGGCAGCTGAGCAATGGACGTGTATAAGCACTTGAGAGCAGAACTCTCAATGTGAAGGTTCAAGGCTTTAATGCCATGAAGACCGATTAGACAAGTTCCTTGGGGAACAACATAAAAATGTAGTGATGCTGTGTGGCCTATAAACCAAACGTCTGCCTGGAAACAACCTAGCACGGAAATTGGCCGTTGAGGGTAGTCAAACAGGGTGACATGCGGAGCAGGCAGGGGTGGAACACTCTGAAAATGTCGACTGAATTCTTGCTCCAACAGGATTGAAACAGACGACCCTGAATCAACATGTAATGTCAAGGCGACATTCGCGACTTGCACTTGAATATGAATTCCGCTACGCGCGGAATGGTGCACAGTCAAAACTTGCTCAGCACTGCTACACAATGAAGCATCTTCATGAAATTCAACTTCGCGGACCCGGCCTTGCATTTGAGCTCGTTTGTGGTTGCATACATTTTGAAAGCGGCCTTTGCGACCGCAGAACAAACAAGTTTTGCCATGCGCCGGGTACTGCGGCGCTGATGCGAAGTGGTCCCGGGACGTGAACCGCATCGGAAGCAGTAGTGTGATGAAACGGAGTGGCTACTCTGTTCTCAGTTCTGCTCAGGAGGGCGGTTTTGCTGAAGTGCACGTGAGCCGCCTGCGCTCCTCGTTAAATTCTGCTGAAAGGGGACTACCGGCTGTGAACTGCTTTTTGTGCAGGATGCGAGGACGGCTTATGACGCTGGCGCAATGAAATTACCTTGACTGAAGCAGAAAACTCCTTTAGTTCTTCAGCTGACTGCTCAAACTGAAGTGCAATTTGGACTGAATTCTCAAACAAAAGTGTGGAACTCCTTCTATACATCTATCAGAAAAAGAGATTGCCTACCTGCGTTTGCGCTGAACCTGCACGGTTGTGACGTCATGATTTTGATATATAGTGTGTGAACGTTTCACAATAAAGTTGTTGGAAGTTAGCGGCCAGATACGGTAGCCAGATAAGATATGGTGGCCAGATACGGTAGCCATCGACGTCGTGGTCATCAGTGCCGCTGGATATTGGAGTGTCCTGCTGACAGATCGCTCCAGGGGAGACGTTGGTCTGGGGAGAAGCTGGTGACGAACTCGAATTTGTGGCGGTAGCCATGTTGAGATGGAGAGTCTGGCTGCGCTGTTCCAGGATGAAAGGAGACCCAGCAATCATCCACCAATTGTGACAAGGAAGCCCAATGTGGTTGTGGATGACAAGGTTGGCTCCAACTGGAAGACACGATGGCGTAGGCTTAACCAGCCAGAGCAGCAACCACGTTCAGCTGACGCCCCACTAGCGTAGCATTGGCGATCTGGCTGCGGAGCTCCCGAGGGCGCGATTCTTCACTACACTAGATAATAGGGAGCCGTTACTCCCTTCATTCCCACTGTTCCAACGACCCTGAGCATAAGCCTATGGCACCGCAGGTGTAGTGCAGCTGTAACTGCACCGCATTTGCTGCCATGTCTTTGTAAATGATGGTCACTGTATCGCAGAGTGCACGTCGCCTGCAGGAAACTCACTGTCACCACATTGACCCAATACGATACTTGCTGCAACGATGCATGGTCAAGAAAGGCACTGGTATGGAGAACAGCCCTGCATGCTACACCAGATGCTCGCATGCAGTACAGAAAGTGTTCCAGCTGTGACAGTGTGAGCTGAGTAGGTGATGCAGTGCACACAAGTAACCAGGGATGATCGGCACCACATGGCAGCAGGTGTCGCGTTTCATTAGTAGCAAATAGCAGTACAAAAATAGCGGTACAGATACGCATCGGGAAAAGTCTTCACTGTTGGTAGCAGCGGCATGAGTCAGAGGATGAAAATTTGTACTTGGTGGTTAGTGCGTACTACCGTTTAGTGCATAGCTTTGTGGTGTTCCCTGCATGCACATACTTGTGAGGTTCCAGTGGATGATGAGAAACAATGTGGGATGGTGTGTGGCAACTGCACTACTGTTAGACGTGCGCTACTGCACAAAGCAAGGTCAAAGCAGGGGTCAAAGTATGTTTTAGCGATTGAAATTTTGGTCCCCACGGTTAATTTTGGCCAATAATGATCTTTCAGAATGACGAATAATTTTTTGGGGTACCTTGAGATTCGTTATACTGAAGAAAAGTATTGCTAAAGGCTGGTCTGATGATGCTTGTGTAACTCCATTTACCTGTTGCTCCAGCAAACGGTACTCTAATGCCACAGGCCCGTGCAGCTGTTTTGAAAACTTCACTATCTAGTGAATTGCATCATCTGCGTTGGATCATCGGATAAACATAGTTATCCAATGATTTGGTCATTGAATAATGTTGTGAGTGCCAACCACAGCGAATAAATGGATATCCATTTTTGAGGAATTCAAGACCAAAGTCACACACAAAGAGCAAAGTTTCGTAAGATTGCTGTATTTGATCACACAAGAAGGAGGGGAGGCTTTATTGCAATTAGGGCCACTTAATGCAGTGGATCGAAAAAAACTCCGTTTCGCCAGAAGGGTGAAGCAATGAATGCGATAGCAATGCAAGATATAATATACAAAGTAAGACTAGCAGATTTTGGAGCAATCTGAATTGCAGTGGATGTGGGCTTTATTAAGTAAGCATGCTGGTGGGCTTAGGTGTAACTAGACTTGCATGACGGGAATGAATGACCATGAAATTCCACTCACAGAAGAGCGGTACAGTCGATCCCGGCTATATCAAAATTGGATATATCGAATTACTGGCTACATCGAACAGCTGAAAAATCCCCTTCAAAATTCAATGCTTAAGTATAGGGACACTGTGCACATATATCAAACACTCGTAGACTGCCGCATCTGATATATCGAACTTTGACCAGCACCAAACCCCTCAAATGCGCTCTTCCTTACATAAGTTGATCGTGCTTCAATCGCAGTGATGTGTTGCGATCCATATTAGCACGCAATGGTGTCGAAAATGTGGTGTCATTGCGTTGCTTTTGGGGGTTCCGCAGCGCCTGTCAGTGCAATCTGTTTGGAAATTAAATCCGTTGAACTAAAGATGGACTTTCTCAGGACAAGACAAACGATGATTGGTGCTTCAGGCCTAGCCAAGTGAAGCTTTGTCACGAAATGTTTCCATAAGCGCACTTTGTGGTGTGAAATTGTGTGACATTGCATGGGCCATCACTGCTGACAATGGCACTAAATGCCTTGATTAATTTTGTGAGCTATCAGTGTTCCGGGGCATTCTCTTGAACGGGCTCACAACAAGCGACTTCATTAGTGCCGATGACGATGTGCGAGCCGTTTATGACCACACTAATCAAATCCAGAGATCGTAGCTGATGTTGCCGGTGTCAAGGGATTGGACCTGGCCAGTGATGAACATCTACACCGCTGATAAACAACTTTGTAGCATGCTCCGAAAGCTTGTGTCGGCATTCACAGTCATTTGCTGCTCTGTAAGGCCCCAGGACAGCTCAAGGAACTTGATGGCTTACACGAAGCTTACACATTTCTTTCGTTTGAAATAAACTGCGACTGTTTTCACGCTGATCTGTTTTGTTGGAACTGTAAGCAAATCGGTAATCTAGCGCTTGCTACTAACTCACGAAACAAACTTAAGACGTGTGCTGTTTTAAGAAGAGCTTCAAAAAAGCGTATTTAGTATTTTGAATTATCAATATATGAAATTATTTTGCGATCTTCTTCGAGTTTGATATATCCAGGATCGACTGTACTGACGAGAAACGGTGCCAGTGGGCCGTAAAACGTTATTTATGCCCATGTTGCTGCTGTATGGTTGGTTACCACACTGTGGAAATTGAGCAGATGCGAAAGCGTTCACCTTACGACACGGGGGAAGGCAGCCTACGTAAAGGCAGAACATGAGCAGTGCCCTTGGCTCGCTTTCGACTTCATATGGCCGCGATGCGGGCCACAGTAGATCACATTGCACACAACTGTGGACGTGCAGGCCGAGGCACATTTGTGAACAGTTGCTGGGGGTGCGGGCTCGAATGTGCTTTGAATGACAGTGCTGCAATGATTACGTGAGAAGTAAAGCATGCCTTGCTTCAGCACGAGTAGCATTGTACTGGAGCTCTTGGGTAGGTGTTCTGATAAGACGCGGTGGCATGATAGTGTAAGGGCCATTTCACGGTGACTGCCTCCCCGCTCTGCACCAGTCGGTGACAGCATTGCCAACAAACAAGTGAGAGCGGACGAGATGAAGTGCAGAGTACGGGAGATGCTTCCACTCCCCTCGCCCTTTCTTGTTTGTTGGTGATGCGGTCGTGAAACGGCCCTAAAGTACCATGTGACGATTGAGCGGCAGAGATAATGGCGCAGCAGAGCAGCAAGCTATCTTGTTGTGATTTATTGTGGCATGCGCTTCACACTGTGTGACCGTGTTAAGCAGCATGAACTTTGCGCTGTTGAGAAACTTTGCCCAACACAGTGGCATCAAGCGATTGCGTTCCTTCGGGCACCCACAGATGCATTTGCGTGAGCATTGCCAGTGTAAGCTGCGTGCTTTTTTCTCAGAGGTTTTAATCTATATTTATTTATTTATTCATACTGTTAGCATACATGCCAAACCAGGAGTTGCTCAACCGGGCACAAGTTCATGATCTTCAAAAAGCAATACAAAAGGGAAAGAAACTCTCACAAATTGAAACAAATAAAGTAAAAAAACGCAAAATTCCAACATTCAATACGTACATTGCAGCACGACTGAGCAGAACACAGGTGAGCAAGTGAGTACACTTGCCAGCTCAGTGCAACATTTGAAACCGGCATTAAAAAAAGAAAAAAAAAATTAATTCAATAATGCACCTTCAAAATCATATACACACTTATGTATATACGGGACATGACAGCGATGGAGAAAGCCCCACTGAAGTGTCCATATAATTGCTGTCGCAATAAAATGAACACTGAGTAACGTTGCACTTCATCATCAATTAAGCAACAGTGGAGCAAAGCCTAGTGTTGTCAAGACATGCAAAGGTTCCAGGATACAAACTAAGAGAGTGCACCAGTGGCCATTTCTGCAGCTCTCCATGTAGCCAAACATTCTTTTCAGCTCACTTTGAAATACGCTGCATCTAATGTAGTCATTACAGAAACTACGCACATACAGTGCACGAATATCAGAGGTTGCCTTGACGGTCGATTGTATGCTCAGTAGCCTTGGATGACAGATGTATGGCTTGCAGTCATGCCGAGATGGCACAAAGGGAAGTCCGAGCATGGTTCAAAGCCATGTAAAACAGCAAACATGTTGCATCTTGCATTATTACTGCTCATTATTACATGGGGTAAGAAAAAAAATTCACGGTGACTGCAAATCCCCCGCCCCCCCCCCCCCCTCCTCCTCTAACGGCTATATTCAGCCACATTTATGCAAGTGCAATAGTTATGTGTTATGCCTTAGAAACATGAGGCTTGCCAGCGCTCTATATTGCACCTTCGTGAGAGCGCCCCACAATGTCAGATACGTACGGAGCGGTTCCAGCTTGACTTGCTTCCACTCCTTGCCCGTTGAAGAGCACAATCCTTGAATGAAGAGTTTGACACTCTGACAGGGGAGCTGCATGAGCGCGTCCATCACCTGCAAATGGTCAAATGCACTGTCATGGTACTATATCTGTGTTGCCAACTATCACAAGCATCAATGCAAAACAACAAAAATTATGGGGAACACTTAGAACTTTCTTTAGAATGCCAAGGCAAAAGTGCCGTTGGACCACATGTAATGCTCTCGGCAGGCTGCTGCCACAGCCTCACTCATATAGTCGCTTCTTCTCAACAGCAGTTACGACAAGTAGCATTTTGAGCAGCTCTAGCCTCTTCCATTGTGGCATATCTTCTTGGTTCCCCTCACTCCTGACTTAAGTCTGGTGTGCCTTAACTCACAACTATGTGGAATGAAGGCCCGAGCCTAAGTGATGATCGTGTACGTGGGAAAAAAGCTAGGTGCAAGCATCATGTGAAAATCTTGAAGTGTAGTCATAAAAAATTTGAAGGAGAGAATCGTGGGAAATGGGCCTCACTCACGTGGTGGCAAGCAGTAAAATAATGCACGGTAAAGAAGCACTGTAGTTGGATAAAATTAAGTCTGCAGTGAGGCCCCTCCCACACCTTTATAACTGCCAGCCATTGTAGCTCTGTGAAGCTTCACATAGTTCCTTCTTTGAACTTTCCATGCAACCAAAATAAAGCAAGCGTGGCAACAATAATGAATCATCATCATCATCAGCCTGTTTCAGTCCACTGCAGGACGAAGGCCTCTCCCAACGATTTCCAATTCACCCTATCCTGAGCGAGTTGGTTCCACTTTATGCCCGCAAACTTTTTAATTTCATCGCTCCATCTAACCTTTTGCCTCCCTCTGTTGTGTTTTCCCTCTCTTGGTAACCACTCCGTTGCTCTTACTGTCTAGCTGTCATCTTTCCTCCTCATGACATGTCCTGCCCAGGTCCACTTCTTTCTTTTAATTGATATACAGTAAAACCTCGTCATAACGAAGTTAAAGGGGGAGCCGTAATTACTTTGTTATAACCATTAGTTCGTTATAGCCAGTATCAATTTCATATATGGGAATTTCTAGGGGAATTGCGATTACTTCGTTATATCCGATATTTCGTTATAACGAGGTTCTACTGTAATAATATCGGCTACTCCTGTCTGTTCTCTGATCCATTCCGCTCGTTTTTTATCTCTTAGCGTTACCCCTATCATTTTTCTTTCCATTGCACGTTGCGTGCTCCTTAGTTTCATCTCTAGTTTTTTTCGTTATCCTCCACGTTTCTGCACCGTACGTTAGTACTGGGAGAATGCAGTGATTGAATACTTTCCGCTTTAGTGAGAGCGGTAAGTTCCCAGTCATGATTTTGTAATGCCTTGCGAATGCACTCCAGCCCATCCTTATTCTACGGAGAATATCTTTTTCATGGGTAGGAGTTCCTGTTATTAACTGTCCCAGGTATACGTAGTCGTTTACACATTGTAAGGGTTCATTGTTGATTTTAAATTCCTGTTCCTTAGCTAAGCTATTGAGCATAACTTTGGTCTTTTGCCTATTCATTTTTAATCCAATTTTAATGCTTTCCCTGTTTAGGTCATCAATCATGTTTTGTAATTCGTCACCATCATTGCTAAAGAGCACAACGCCATCTGCAAATCTTAAAAATTGCTTAGATATTCTCCGTCTATTCGAATTCCCTTGTCTTCCCAGTCTAGACGTTTAAAGATTTCCTCTAAACATGCAGTGAATAGCATCGGGGATATCGTATCTCCCTGTCTCACACCTCTCCCGATCGGGATTTCTCTGCTTCTCTCATGTAGGAGTAGTGTGGCTGTGCAATATTTGTATATGTTGTTTATGCTTTTCACGTATACGCCAGGTACTCCTTGTTGACGTAGAGCTTCTAGAACTGCTTGTATCTCTATGGAGTCAAATGCTTTCTCGTAGTCTATAAACGCCATATAAAGAGGTTTGTTAAATTCCACATAATTCTCAATTACTAGGTTGATAGCATGGCTGTGGTCCATTGTCGAGTAACCTTTCCTAAAACCAGCTTGTTCTCTCGGTTGGCTAAAGTCGAGTGTTTCTCTTATCCTTGTAGAAATTACGTATGTAAATAGCTTGTATATTACTGGGAGTAGGCTAATTGGTCTGTAATTCTTTAACTACTTTATGTCACCTTTCTTGTGGATAAGGATTATATTAGCATTTTTCCAACTACGCGGTACACTACATGTCTTGATACATTTCGTGAAGAGCGATGCAAGTTTTTCAAGTACAATATCTCCTCCGTGTTGATCAAGACGGCTGTTATACCATCTTCATCAGCTGCTTTACCACGGGACATGCCTTTGGCAGCTTTTTTTACTTCATTAGTGCCTACAATAATGGATAGCTGCATAAATTTTTGTCTTCATTCGTTTATTAGAGTGGAACACAAAAAGTATAATTCTTTATTGAGCTGAAATCGAGTGCTTGCAATGCAAAAACACGGTGCACCACAAGTGACACCACTCAAATTTTTCAACTCAGTTCAGTGAAGTTTCAAGCATAAAACAGGCTCGGAATTGAAGTGAACTTTACTACGGCCACTCGCAGATGGGAACGTTGAGACTCCACACATTTTTGTCCATGGTTCTTGAGAACCTCTTGGTTTATACCAATGAAAAGACTGAAGAAGAGCAGACGCTCCACAGCTACCGAAGGCATAAACACAGCTACTATGAAAAGGTTACCTGACGACAATTTCATCTGCTTCTGTGATTGGCTGGCGGAGGAACACAGCCGTGGACAGTCTGCAGGCCTTTGTTGCCACCAGCTGTTTTCTTAAGTTGTATCCTAATATAAGAGTTACCGCATCCAAACAACCTTGAGCAGGCTGGCAACTATGAAGAACTACCTGAGAGGCACTGCGCATTGGTGTTAGATGAGATTGGCTTGCCAAGGAATCGCATCCTCCAGGGTGTCTCAGTTTGCAGAACAGACTCCTCCTCCCCAGTTTTGTCACCACCACGTTTGCTCCCAATGCCCATACTGCGCTTTTGTTGCTGACATTCCACTCCTCCTGGTGGTGTGATGCCTTCGAACGTTAGGCGCAATTGCGTTCCTGTGCAGTCACGGTGGTGTGGGCCTACTTTGTTTTTTTCTGTGCCTCATAATGCAAACTTGTAACATAGAGCCCTAGTGAAAATGTGCAACTGGGAATCTAACAGGTTTCAACTGGCATCAGCTGGGATCAACTGGTTCTATTTGGAAACGAACTGGTCCCAGTTATTGACCAACTGGTCCCAGTCATGGAAGCAACTAGTTCCAGTTAGAGGCCAACTGGGAACCTACTGGAACCAAGACCATTTGTACTGGAAATAAGTGGACCCTTCTGGGATCGAATTGGGACCTGAATCAGCTCTACTGGAAGGAAATGGTCCCAGTAAAAGGTCTAACTGGAACTGTGACTTTGACGTGGATGGAAACTGATATGATGTGGGATGCAATGTCTGACCAGATTTATACCCCTGTCACACTAGACGTTTTAACGTCATTCAATTCGAATGACATTAGGTGCAGCCAATGTCATTCGACCCGCGGTTGTGCTACACACGAAGAAGTAATATCATTCGTTTACGATATCAGTGACGATAGTTCCAAAGGAACTGGACCTAAAAGCTGCAAAGTGTAAGTGCAGAGTGGCTGAAAAGTCGTCCTACTTTATTTAAAATAAACACAGGGCTTTGCTTCACTGAATTACACCAACAGAATAATTTGCAGCTGATACGGCAGCGCTCAAAGGGGGCGCTGACTTGCAGCAGGTGAACCATTCACTTACTGTTTTTGCAAGCAAAGCGCGTTAATGAGAAACACAGACGCTAAATTAAGACGCAGTGCAATAAGCGCTGCGCTCAAGCAAACGGCGTTCACGATTGCATCCTGTGGCGAAATACCGAAGCCTGTCAGACGCCGCTGATGTCGAGAGTAAACACATTTTGTTACGGCTTGCCTAGCTGTTTTCTTTTTAAAATGATGAATATCGGCAAACGCGCTAAAGTAATACCATTTTCACATGACGTTTCACAAATTAGGAATGCTCAGTGCCGCACGTTTACGTTGTCTCTGGGGTAGAGAGTACACATTCGGTCCCAGTGCGAATGCGAATGAGTTGCTCGAACTCATTCGATTTCAGAAGTCATTCGATTCGAATGAAGTTAAATGTTGCCATGTAGCAGCGGAATAATGTCATTCGATGCGAATGTCATTGCGTTCGAATGACATTAAAACGTCCAGTGTGACAGGGGTATTACTGCATGCTTACACAATCTTACAAACTGAAGAAAAAGAAAATATTATTAAATAACATAAATCATGGCAGTTAAGTGCACACATTTGAAAAAAAAAGAGGGGTGGGGAGTTATCCAACAATTTAGCACCCTCTGCACAGAAGTGTACATATATTAGTGCTGTAACGGGATTAGTAAGTAAACAGTAAGTAAGAAAGAAAAAAGAAAAAAAAAATGAGAAACCCCACTTCCTCATGGGTTCGCTATATGTGAGAGTGTAGAATGTGCGACTGTTTGAAAAGGACACATCTCGCATACGCACTCAGTGAGCAACCGCTTTAACATACCCGAATTGTGTAGTATCCCGTAGCATAAATGCACTACACGTTGCAAAAACGTGTGTCCACTGGCTTTTTAAAAGCTTCGGTGATAGACTGGTGGCAAGCTAGTCCTGCATCTTGAAGAGTTAAATCGAGCTTGCACGAATAAAACACACATAGTGTGGGCACCTAAAAGGCTCCTCTTCGTCATCTGTACATAATCATCATCACAAAGGCTTCTTCTTCATCGGGTGTGGGTAATCATCTGTAGTCTGTTCGGTGCTTTGGGTGCGGCCGGTTCGCTGCATCATCGAGGCCTAATAAATACACCGTGACAACCGCATCCTCACAAGTGGTGGAGGTGCGGGGTCATCCTCACAATATGCAGGAGACGAAGCGAACAAAGATGCTTTATCTATATGGCGAAAGTGCTACTATAACAACTGTTTACTGTGAAAAGTGCCTGTCCCTGTCTGCTTCGCCTCTTTTTTTTTTGTGTGTGTGTGTTTCAAATGCTCTATACTCAACTTTTTGAGCACTAGGTATGCGTGGCACCAATCTTTTTACATCCATCTCGGCGACGAAGTGACTACAAACATCGCTGGCAAAGCGTGCCTGACCGACACTGGGATGTTAGCACAATGTTAGACCAATTTTGCTGCACTGACACCCTTGTCCAAGACGACGTGATTGTAATTCTGTACGACAAGCAGACGAAGGAAACAGCCACAGAGCTACGGTGGGCCAGCGGCACCCCAACACCCACGATTGGGTGGATCCGGCCAATAACGGCTTAACGGTCACCAATGTGTATTCGTATAATATTGAAAGAGTGAACTAAGACCAATATATATATATAATAATGAACTGAAATTGTACTTTGCACAAGTGCCACAATATTTACTGGCAGCAAGAAGCTTCTTGTACAGCAATGCTCCTGTAGAGGCCGGAAATACCCGCGCTAGTTTCGTAGTTTCGTAGATCACATGTCATGACACTAGAAGCCCAGAGGACCCTGCAGTGCATATGGCTGCGCTGTGCTGCTGGCCTCCATGGCTGGTGATCATTTCTTCTGAAGAAGAAATTTGAACATCACTGACTTCATAATACAATCATTGCTGACCTAGTGGTCGTGAGTTTCATATGTGGAGGGCGTTCCGGCTTCATGCCAATGGTGACAGTTGTTTTCGCTCATGATGACGCGGCTTTGCAGCGTGATGTGTGTCCATGGAAGAGGAGGCACTGACCATGGCCATGATGCGGCCATTTGGAGTTAATTCACTTATATTATAAATCAAGTTGTTCTATGCAGATCACAGGATCTGGAGGCAGAAATACTGAGCATAGTTTCAATGGGTTGACGGTTGCTACGATGAAATGTTGAGTTGAAATGAGTGCTTTCCACCCAGTGTTACTTGGTCCTGCTTATTTTCAGAGCCTCATGCATCGCCAGTGCTTTGAAAAACATATGTGACCTTTATGTCTGTTTTTTTAAAGCATTTTTCAGGCACTACGTGGAGCACAGCCGCAACAACCCTGAAATGGTCCTGCAGAGACATATCTGACCCAGAAAAATAGTCGCCTGCAAAACTGAAGACAAAATAGAGGACAAAAGCTTTCCCGTAACAGTGATATCGAAAATATATATATGTGTGCATCGCTCATTCCTGCATTCTTTATCATTCCAGGGGTGTTGCCATACTGTGGCCCTTCTGTGTGACTGTGGGCACCGATTAAAGCACCTGCAGGCCAATACAGAACCAATACACCTGTATTGCTCCAATAGACAAATACAGAACCAATGCATATATAGTTATACAGTAGAATTTCGATGATACGATTACGGTTGATGCGAATTTCGCGATGATACGAATTTTAATGTTGTTTTGGACGGACTACGTTGTATAAAATGCGCCGTCATTCGGTGTTATATGAACAGTTTCCCCAGCCATTACGGATGATACGAACGCGAGAAATGACCGCTTCACGCGAGTGACCTACTCAGATTTTTGACTGCAGATTTTTTACGCGAGTTCCTTATGACTTTGGACTGGAAAATTGCAGCGAAAAACAGAAAAGTTTTGCTTTTCATCGACCAGTGTATGGCCCATCCCAAAGACTGCAACTTAGCAATGTCGCCGTAAGGTTCCTGCCCGCAAACACCACGAGCCGTCTACAGCCGCTGGATGCGGGAATAATCCAAAATGTGAAGCACCATTTCAAGGGATTGCTTGTGCAGAAGCTCCTGGCGAAGATTGAGCGCAAGGATGAAAACTTGCGGATTAGCCTGCTTGACGTGCTACATTTCTTGGCCATGTCCTGGGATAATGTAACCCACGACATGGTCGCAAACTGCTTTCGCAAGTATGGATTTTTCGCGGATTCGGATGCGGCTCCGACGGAAGAAAACCAAGAGCCTGATGACGATTTGACGACGAAGCAAGAGCCTGACGACATCGAGAGTTGGGAGAACCTTGAAACCCGAGCTTCGGCGCGAGACTTCGTCACCGCAGATGACAACATAGCGACCTGTGGGCTGCGATCCATAGAAGAATTGGTCGACGAGGAAAAGGATACCGAGTCTGAGAGTGATGGTGAAGATGCCAGTGAGTATGACCTCCTACTGTCAATGTCGGAAAACCTTGACGACCTCGATGTACTGCGTCACACTGTAAGCACCGGCAGCGCGAGTGAAGAAACCGCAGCACGGTTTTATTCCTTTCAGGCGGCTTTCTTGAGGGACACTGAAGTTAAAAAAGTTCAGAAGAACATCATGAACTTTTTCAGCAAGAAGTAGTTGACCCTGATAAAGTTCTTGTTCTTCTTCATGATCAGCTTTAACTTGTTTTGGCTCATACGAATTCGGGATGATACGAATATTTTATGTGCTCCCTACGAATTCGTATCATCGAGATTCTATTGTAACAGAGAAATACAGAACCAATACACCAATATAGTTAAAATAGGCAAATACGGAGCCAATACACCAATACAGTAGTTCAACAGGCAAATACAGAACCAATAGTCTAAGAGGTCAATAGGTGTCAATAATGTGATAGGCTATTGGTTCCTCTACTGGAAATTTTTGCTAGGGTGTGCAGGAGCACACAAAACTAGGTTGATTTATCCCACAAAGAACACACCTGTTGCACTCCTTGTTCCTTCAGCTTTCCTTGCAGGGCTCTTTCTAGGAGCTCTGGTGATTGGCCCACCAAGTGCACAGCCTCTGGGAGACAGGTGACCGAGACAGACCTGGCAGAGTGGGCGACATTGATACAGTTCACTAACAGATGCAGCAGCAAAATACATGGTTCCACCTCATTGTTTGAAGTGACGAAGTTTCCTCGAAAAGTGCATTCCTGCTGTTCCAGAACACAGGAAGGGTTCAGCCATTCACACGCACCATAGGCACACAAACCTACACAAGCCGTCTTCTTGGTTTGTCAGCCAGCTGCCATGTTGTGATACCTTGCAGCATGAAATAGGACGGCACAAAGGACAGAGTGCTGGCTATCAACTTGTGTTCACTGTTAGAGTCTGCAGAATACACTGTAGTTATCCGGTAGTTTACCAACCCTGTAGTTATCATTGTACACTGTAATTATCAGGTACTGTACACTGTAGTTATCAGGTACATCACTGTACACTGTAGTTATCAGGTAGTTTACCAAACCTGCATCTTACGGATGGCAGCTTTTCCAAAAAGCAGCCATGAAGGGCTGTGCTCACATTAACAACAACACTACTACTACTACTACTGATGGCTATATGTGGTTGCATACAGTTGTCCTCACCTCATTGGTGCATGTCCAAAGCTGGCCAGTCTCCATGCCACCATTAGCATTTAAAATTCATGACACCCTGAAGCTTTTGATGTCAATTTCTGGTGATAGAGGATGCCATGTGTTCCGAACCACACAGCTAAGGCAGCAGGGGGTAGTACAGAATTTTTGCTCACTCTTCTTCAATCAAGGTGCGATGCTAGCCTGAAGTGAGCTTTTAAACTGTGGTACCAATACTGAAAAAAACTTGAGCAATGGTTTACCTTTTTTGTTATTAGAGTATGTTCTCAAATCCAGCACCGCAGCTTGTACAGGAAAAAACTTACAGCTGTCATATATTGAGCACTCGTGTGTCTCAACTTAGGAAAACTGTCTTTGAAAAAATATAGGAGATGTACATACTGTTTGTGATCAGCACATTTCTTATGTCATTTCAGCAAATACATTGCCATTAAAGTTGGTCAGAGTTGATATACACACAGTTGGATATAGACAGCAATATAGTTTATTACGACTTGCCTAGGCTATAACCTGGCCGAGAAGACACCCAGATAAGATGAAGGCAACTCACGCAAAGTCTTCGAGTACAGAGCTGTCGATGAGCGGCAGGGTGAGCAGCGTGTTGTCCGTGTGCCATCGAGCCTGGACAACCATCTGGAGCAGCATAATGCCAGACAGGGCTGGACCCAACCATCCCTGGTTGGCCACTATGTCAATGATGGCCTGAAATGACGAAGAGATGCAATGGCCTAAGGATCATCTTTTCACTTTCGTGGTGCACATTTCCTTTCCTTGGTAGATGTGCAGAATCTCGGTGTCACAAATCAGGCTTCATAAGCACAGCTTTAACTATTCACCTGGTATAAGGTGCTGGTGAAGGAGCTATTTTTATAGACAACGCATTTAAATATTTGGTAATGAAAATACACTGACTGCCACCACTTCCAAGGCACAGAACTTTTCCAGGAAGATGCAAGTAGCCGACTCATTGCCACTTCCGCTCCCTACAGGTTGGCAGACTGTTGGACACCTCAATAACACTACTAACTCATATTATGCAAATTCTCACTTTAATCACAATTTCCAGTTTCAACCCAGACATGTACATCTTGAGCTGCATTACTTGGAGTGTCACACTTTGGACTCTTTGGGCAACCGATGCACTCCTGTGTCACCTCCGTGAATCCTTCCTTTACGAGAACAGGAATTGGCCACCCTGATGCAACAGCTCAGCCGGAACTTCCCACACTACCGAAGCAACTGAACTCCGGACCTAGATTACCAGGATAACTTTTTCTTAGGCTAGTTGGTACTTGCTGTATGACATTATTTTGTAGCACAAAACTCGAAGAAAAAAAGCTAGAAAGGAAGAGAGGAGAAGTCAAAGAAGGTGCCGCACTTACAACTAGTTTATTAGGCTCAAAGCAGGTACTTATACAAACATGCACACACTCTCAAAGCCAGGGTGTACAAATTGAGTTATCAAGCAAAAGACAAGCTCAGACTTGTTTTCCACATAATACAGTGAAAGAGATGTCTGGCTAACACACTTTTGGCCAATGATACAGTAGGCCTCAAGTATTTCCCCCGCGGTTGTGCTCTTGCTTATGCCCAGAATCTTTACCTCAGGAAACTGTGGTTCACAACAGCCTAGTCTACAATGCGCAGGAAGATAGGTGTTCAAATCTTTCTTCTTAACATCATTTGCGTGTTCCCGAATACGGTCGTTGACACACTGCCCGGTCTGGCTGACGTAGCTCTTCCCGCAACTTAGCGGAATGTCGCAGAGTACTTCGGTGGAACACTGCGTGGAGGGGTTTTCATGCATAACTTTGCACGTTTTCGTAGCATGGCTCGTAATTAGGGGGCATAGGTGGGGCAATTTGTTTGGTGCAGAGAACAAGAACGCCGTACCTGTTGGCCCCCTTCTTGAGATTGTGGCTCACTGTGTGTATATACAGGACCACTTCAGGCCTCTTGCGAGCATTCTGCTCACCTCCGCCTCTCCCCTTGGGACTGTAGCTGCATTTGAGCTTCTGTAACAGTGTTTCTGCCACCGAGTTGATGACCGTGTGAGGGAACCCGGCACGTAAAGCTGCTCGACGTGACATTCAAAACTAGACTGGAGCTGATGAACACACGACTTCCTTAGCGCAGAACCAAGGCAGAGTGTCCCGACATCTCTTTTTACAATTTATGAGTGGGCAGAGTGGCAGGGCAAAAGATCTTTCCTAGCATGTGGCGAATACCTCCAAAAAACGTGGTCACTTGAAAACCGGATGTTCAGGTCTAAAATTGCAATTCATTGTCAACTGGTAACCCAAACGTAAAAGCAAGACGCTTACCATGAAGTTTAAAACGATCCAAAATGTTATTATTTCATCCTATTAGGTTAGAGAATACTGTTGGTCGATCACGACTAAAAGGTAATCTACATACCTAAAAAATTTTAAAACGCGTGTGCCCAAGAGGCAGTTGTCAAGGGTTCTATCCATTTCAGAAAGAAGTAGGTAAGGTAGTAAAGGTGCTACGCATGAACCAACACAAATGCCCTGCTTTTGAAGGAACACTTGATTGTTAAACATAATAAATGTGCTATTCAGCTAGGCGTCCAGTAAGCTTTAAATATTAAAGTTAAACCTGCTTATAACGAACCTCCCTATAACGAATTCCTGGATATAATGAAGTTTTTCTATTCCTCGCCATTACTCCATAGAAGCACATGTATTTGAGACCTCTACGTAACGAAGTGGCAGCGGGAGGCCCCCTCGAAATAACGAATCTTCTCCGCTGATAACCTAGAGATATTGCCCCAAATTTTGTAACCTTTGCCCGAGCAGCACCTTCTGCGCCGCGACGGAATGCGAAGCGGCGACGTAGCGTGAATGAAGGCACGGCGACTGCGAGGCGAGAGTGAACGCGAGGCGGGCCTGCATCCCTCGGTCCGGCGATCTTGCCGCCATGGGTGTGTCCTTTCCCCCTCACTTCAAACCTGATCCCACCGCTTGCTGTAGCTCGCCTAACCCGCTAAGCCGGCTCCCTCCTTTTCCAGTTCATGTTGCCGAGCCGCGCCGACGAAAGAGAAAAAACAAGAGTTTGTTTGTTTATTTTTTTTTAATGTGTTGGCAGCGCCACTCCTTGGTTACTGTGCAGGTCTCTGCGCTTCACTTCGCTAACCTCACATTAGGCGACAACACTTGTTAGGCCTAGCTCACGGGCGGTGTGCCTCACGGGAAGTTTGCCCTTGACAACGCAGTGATCGGGTGCATAGGAAGTCGCGCTCACGGGGTGATTCAAGGGCAACGCGTGTGAATTTATTTTTAAAAAAAAAGAACTGGAGACAAACAGTGGTAAAGTGGACACGGGCACGTGTTCCGTGCAGAGCATTCGCAGCTGACAAATGGCCGTAGCAGCATACTCTGTTGCAGTGCACCAAGTTGGGCAGGTTTCATCTTGGGAAAGTTTTACTGCTCTAGAAACGTGGACAGGAGAAGAGAACACAAAAGGACGCCACATGCACGTGTGGCGTCCCTTTGTGCTTTCTTATCCTGTCCATGTTAACATCTAGCGCAGTAACACTTTCCCAAGATGATCCTCTGTCGCCTTGGATATCCTATTTTCTGAAAGCGCGCACGCGGTACGCTGCTGCCACTGCCTTTTTTTTTCTTCCCTCCGCTCACTGTTCATTCGTTCCGCGCCGCTTCCTCCTCCATGGCGATTTGCTGCACTCTTTTGGGGCGGCACACTTCCTTTGTGAAGCCTGCTCGCTACCTCGACTGTCCGCGCGATTTCCCAGCAGCCGTATTATAACCGCTCCTTCATCTTGGGAAGGGGGGGGGCTGTACCATAAGTGATATGCCTATACATTAAGTTCTATGGGAGGGTAAATGGGGGTCAGAAAAAACTGCATTACAGCAGAGACCATTTATAGCGTAACAGCTTAAATTGAAGGACCGGCTATAATGCATTTTTTTCTGACCCCCGTTCATCCTCCCATAAAACTAAATGTATACACGTACCGCTTATTGTGCAGCTCCGTGAGATGGAAGACCAGTTATAATGCGGCTGCCGAGAAATCAGCGGACAATTGAGGTAGCAAGCAGGCTTCACAAAGGAAGTGCGCTGCCCGAGAAGAGCACTACGAATCACCATGGAGGAGGAAAAACCAGGAACGAATGAATGAACAAGGAGCGAAGGGAAGGAAAAAAGAAAAAAGGGCCACGGCAGCAGCGCGTCGCGGGCAGGCCCTGTGAGGATAGGATTGATAGGATTGCCAGAGTGATGGAGAATGCTGCTACGGCCGTTTGTCAGCTCCGAACGCGTGCCCACAATCGCACAGATGTCCGCGTTACTACTGTTTGTCTCCAGTTCTTTTTTCTTAATCATTTCATGCGCACTGCCCTTGAATCACTCCGCAAGCACGATTTCTTGTGCACCCGATCCATGTGTTGTCAAGGGCAAGCTCCCCGTACGGCGCGCTGCCCGCGACCCTACAAACTATGCTTAACAAGTGCTACCTTTTCGGTGCTGGCTGCAGGTAGGGCCGCGGGTGACTGTGGTTCATGGCGGCGGGGTTTAAAACGCGGACGAACCACTTCGACAATGGAAGCAAAGGCATGGATGGCAGGTGCACCACATGAATGGTGGTTTGCGGTCGCTACGTTTTTGGCATCGCGCACACGTCAGAGAAAACGAAGCATAGCTCATGCAGCAATCGGTTCCCGTTTCTGCGCAGTCCGGTTCTGTGGGAAGTCTGCATAAACGGCAACGTCGCTATAGCAATTTTTTTTTTCTTTTTCATTTTTGTACAGCGCGGCAGCGGACTTAAATCATTGAAATATCCAGATTCTTTTTTTCTAAGCGATGAAAGCAGCCCGGTCGCGTGCTTCGAATGTCTAACAAGCGCTGCTACCTGCTCGACAGTTTTTACACACGTGTAGACTTTGAAAAATGTTGCTTTGATTATAGTGCGGTACAGCTTATAGTGCGGGTATTCGCGACAGCAGAAAAAGTGAGTCTGGAGTGCACGCTCTCTCATTTCTTGGCCATTACGTCGACACGAGTGGCATCCATCCACTTCCTGACAAAGTAAAAGCAGTTGTCGAGTTCCCCAAGCTGACTCTGCTTACCAAGCTCTGCCAGTTTCTAGGTCTGGTAAATTTTTACCACTGTTTTGTCAGAAACTATGCCGCACTCCTGGAACCACTCGATCGCCTGCACTGTGGCACACAACAATCTGCCACGCTAGCCAGGGACAGTGCTGCAGATGACGCATTTCTTGCGATTAAATGCACCTTGGCCACAGCAACTCTCATTATTCATCCAAATCCGGACTGCCCCCTGGCACTCATGACCTACGCATCAAGCTCTGTGGTGGGAGCTGTTCTCCAACAGCAAGTTGATAGTGAATGGCAACCCCTTGCTTTCTTTTCTAAATGCATGAACCCCACCCAAACCCACTAGAGTGTGTTCGGCCGTGAACTCCTCCTGATGTACCTGTGCATGCGCCATTTCTGTAACCTTCTTGAAGGCCGATCATTTACCATCTACACCGATCACAAGCCCCTGACATACTCCATCGGTCGTTCCGAGTCCCAATGTACGCCACAAAAGGTACGCCGGCTTTTCTTCATATCAGAATTCACAAAGGACATTCGACACATTAGTGGATGTGATAACACCCTGGCGGATGCTCTCAGCCGCGTGGACGCCGTCACATGCAGCCACTCGAACAACATGACAACCTTGCTTCCATTCGACATCTGCGAACTCATGACAGCGCAAGAGAACTGTCCTGACTTGACTAATATGTGCGAAGCGACGACATCCCTGCAAATGGAGCCAATAACTTTTTAGACTGTACGTAATGCGCGTGATACCTCCACAGACACACCGCGGCCGTTTTTACCGGTCGCCTTTCGCAAGCTAGCCTTCAACTCCTTCCACAACCTGGCTCATCCTGGTATTTGAGCTACTTGAAAGCTCGTCGCAGCTTGATTCGTGTGGCCCTGCATGAACGCGGACAATCGCGATTGGGTACACGCATGAGCGCCTTGTCAGCTCGCCAAAGTTCACCGCTACCCAGTACTGCCTCCTCACTGCTTCTTGGAACCTGACGAATGGTTTGCTGTAGTCCACTTTCACATAGTTGGACCACTTTCGCCTTGCCAAGGCCACTGGTATTTGTTGACATGTGCTTACCGTTTCACCCGGTGGCCCGAGGCGCCACCAATGCCTGACATCACTGCAGCCACAGTCGCAGAGGCGTTCGTCTCCACTCGGGTCTCACGGTTTGGCTGCCCGACAACATTAATCACTGACTGGGGCCGTCAGTTTGAGTCTTCACTTTTCGCAGAACTTCTAAAGCTCCTTGGAACAACCCGTCTGTGAAGAGCCGGTTACCCTCCCCAAACAAACGGCCTCGTCAAGTGTTTTGATCGATATCTGAAAGCAGCATTGACAGCATCCAGGTCCCAAACCAAATGAGTAGAACCGCCCCTCGTTCTACTGGGCATCCGATCCGCATACAAAGAAGACCTCTCCTGCGCCACGGCAGAGCTTGTTTATGGCACCACACTGTGCCTCCCGGCTGACTTTTTTGAGGACACCACACACCCAAGCGCTCCGGCAGCTAGCGAATATGTGAACCTCCTCCGCAATGCTTTCCCCGACCTCCGGCCCCAACCGACGTGACGGAACCCAGCCTGTGCAGCTTACATTGTGCCAGACATGAAAGAGGCGACACATGTGCTTGTGCGGTACGGCCCTGTGCATGGTTCACTGCAGCCCCATTACCTCGGACCCTTCCCCGTGCTTCAGCGCTTCCCCTCGAACTTTGTTGTGGATGTCAATGGATCCTGAAAAACTACTGCACTCGAGCACCTGAAGTCCGCCTGTCTTGTCCATGTTGGCTTCTTTTCAAGCCGCGTCCCAACCAGTTCTGTACCCTCCGCACTCTTCCCCATCTCCTGCGCACAGTGTCCACTGGGACCCACTTTGCCCGAGGTGGTTGTAATCGTTCGTTGTATCGGTCTCCTCTCTTGGGGGGGAGCCCTGTGGTTGTACCTGCCACTGCCGAACGCGTGCAGCACCAAAACCGGAACCGCACGGCTCCTGTCACTCCTTTGTGTAAACAGGCTTGGTGACTTTCTCTCTCACATGGCTTCCATGTGTCGCGCCTTCCGCTGTTTGGTTTGGTTTGGTTTGGTATGGGTTTTTCGCCGCAAAAGCGACTAAGGCTATGCTGCGCCAGTCACAGGGTGATACCTTCCGCTGTTTGCTTGTCGAGAAAATGCAGTTGCACAGCAAACGTGGCCAGCAAACGTGGCATTGTAGGTTCCTCCTGCACGTGCTCTACAGGTTCATAGCTGCTAGGTCATGCACAGAAGTCCTGGGCTGAAGTCCGAATATTTGTCCTTTCCAGAGCGCACTGGTGAGGTCTTCTGGAACATAGGCATTGCCAAGAATGTGAAGCGTGTTATCCAACTTTTTCCTACTCTTCGAACTTTCTTGCATGCTCAGGAGAAGGACCAAGGTAAAAAAACTACAGACGCATTATTCACCGTTCCATAGAATCTTTGTGGAAATATGCCTTGGTGGGATCTTCCAAGCTCGAGGAACAAAGGATGCAGTTCACCGCAGTGCAAACCACGAAAAAAGGCATTTATTTGCATCTTCTACACATAGTAAGCACACTAGCCGAATTATACAAGCAGGTATGCTAATGTAACATGCCATTTGGACTCAATGTTTGACTCACTACAACAGGATACTGAGCGAGTAGTGTTCGCCCAATGCCAGAAAACTAAACCTATGTTGCTCGCAAGATATGTCTCGCGAACAGAAGTGCAATCTGGTAACAGGAAAGGCGTCCGCAGGATCATCCCAGCGAAGCCCGTTGCCACCGTGCGTGCGAGCGTCGACCATGAGCGACGACGTCCGAAGCCCAAGAGAGCGAGGATCGTTCCCCATCTGTGGTCCCACGAATCCTCACCACCAGGTAGTGCTACTGCAGAAACACCTGCACCATCCCCAGCGCAGCAGTGCGCATGACGATGACATCATGGCTCATGCCCCATAGGAAAGCCACCTTAGAGTAGCTCTGAGGAAACCTGAGCGTCACGTGACATAAACTCATCAGAGGATGCCAGCATTCCGTAGCAAAAATTCTAATAGAAAAACTAATAGCCTATGAGGTTATTGACACCAATAGAATTTATTAGTATTAGACTAACAGCTTGTGCAAGACTTATAGGAAAACATAATACTATTCTAATAATCTAGACGTATGAGGCTTAATACACACTATAAAATTTTAACTCCTTTAAGGGTGTGAATGACCTATCCCAAGGGCACGGAGTGAGCCCATGGGCGACACCCTTTTTCTATGTAGAGCAAAAATGGAGGATGCATGCGCTTTGCAATCGCACTGTGAGTGACACAGCATTTGATTTTAGCTGCATTTATGATCACGCACTACACACTAACAAGACACCGCGGGAACATCACACATGCAAATACACACTTAACCATTTCAAACCAAGGTATAGAACAGAGAAAGTTCGCGTTATTTCACATGTGTACAGAGACAGTCCCGTATATATATTCCAGATTCCTGACCTGCTATGCAGTGCCAATGGGGAAGTTACTGTTATGCGTAATAACAAAATAAGGATACACAGGACATGTGCCAATCAAGGATAGGCTAACTGGTAGCTGTGCATCACACATATCTGTTAATCTAAACCCACCAAATATTCAATGCCAAATTGCCAAGAAATCATACATCTCTAGGTTCCTCATTTACACCCTTAAGGGTGTAAATGTTTTACTGTGTAAACTAATACAAACTAATAAAGCTATTTAAAGGATTACTGAGTTGCAAATTTTGTGTTTTAATACTTATCTAAAGCCCTAGCCACCTTCCTTGAGAAAAGATACATTAGACAAATTTCGAAAAGTATTATAAAGCATCTTGATATAAACTAATAAGCCTAATAGAACACTGTATTAGACTAATAGAACACTGTATTAGACTAATACAAACACCTATAAGACAAGTAAAGATTCCTATAAAACTAATACAATACTAATAAGACTAATAGAAAACTTATTAGACTAATACAAATCTCTATTAGAATTTTTGCTAGGGTTCCCGTGATATATACATTGTATTATGTCAGATTTTGTTAGCATGTTACATTTTTGTGATATATGTGTGTATACGTAGGTGTGTATGTGTTTACCGTATTTTCCGGTGTATAAGACGCACCCCCAATTTTTGCACGGTTGCATGCAAAAATTAATACCATATTTACTCGCATAATGGTCGCACTCGCGTAATGATCGCACCCTTAAATTTTGTCGTCAAAATTCGATTTTCTTTTTCCCCCGCGTAATGATCGCACCCCGAACTTGCCGCAGCGATATGTCGTGTGCCAAGTCTAGCTGACGATCATCATGTTTACCATCTGTTGAACGTTACGTAAATAACTCTTCAAGACTCACCAAGTGAACTGCACGCACCAAGCAGATGCCTAATTTTTGCCCACCCTTGGCGGGAACGTGCCATATTAGGATAGCAGTAAAGACAAATGCCGTAGTTTTCATCAGGCTAGCAGCTTCAAGAAGACAGGCATATCTAACGCGCTCGACGGAACGAAAGATAACCTTCTGTGGGACTGCGATGACACTGCCGGCTCCGACAGGAAATCGAGCGGCGACGACACTGATGCCAGTGACGCTTCAGACTCTGAATGAAAGTTAGGGGGTCAGTGTTCATGATAGCTATCGTTCATGATATCATGTTCATGATAGCTATCGTAAGAATTCTGATACGCGACTTGTCTGCGTTCTCGGTGCTCAAAATATTATTTCGCGGAAAATTTACCCCGCGTAATGATCGCGCCCCGAAATTTGCGTCAATTTTTTTAAAAAAAAGTGCGATCATTATGCGAGTAAATACGGTATATAAGACGCACCGGTGTATAAGGCGCAGCTACATTCACTCACTACCTGCAAAGAAACTTCATAACGTGGGGCTGAGCGAGCATTGTAAAATGCCGTACTTATGTTTCTGAGCGCTAGTCCGTAATAAAACATCTACTACACCGAACTTGCGAGAAAAAGTAATGCGCACCCACTGAAACGTTCCGCATGACTGCAGGAAAAACATTTTATTCGTCGAAGCCCTCATTGTCCTCGTCCTCCGACGCGCTTAGCTTACAGCTGTGAAGTATGCAGAGGACTATGGGAACCGGGCAGCGGGCCGTCACTTCGACGTCACCGAGATGATGATCCGCACATGGCGACAGTCAACTACTCAGCTTCAGGCCATGAAGAGTGACAAGAAAGCTGACCGCGGCAAGAAATCACGATGGCCAGTCCTTGAGGGACGTCTGCACTCATGGATACTCAAGCAGCGTGCCCAAGGTAGAGCGATGTAAACGGTGCAGCTGCGTCTCAAAGTGCAGGCGCTAGCTAAGGAGATGGGTGCCGTTGATTTTGTTGGTGGGCCGTCCTGGTGCTCCAGATTTATGCGCCGCAAAGCGCTGGCGATGAGGGCCCGCACAACCATCAACCATGTGCCAGAATCTGCCAGCAGACTTCAAGGACCAAGCTAGAGAGATTCCAGGCTTTCGTTAAGAAAGCCATTGAAGACGATGGCATCGGCAACAGCCATATAATAAATATGGACGAGGTGCCACTTACGTTTGACTTTCCGATGGAAAGGAGTGTGGCACCTAAAGGTGACAAGTTCGTCACCATCAAAACTACCGGCCACAAAAAAGCGCACTTCACGGTTGTGCTCGCATGTTGCGCCGACGGGCAAAAACTTCCGCCAATGATAATATTCAAGCGGAAGACGATGCCAAAAGAGCCCTTCCCGCCTGGCGTCGTCATAGAAACGAACGTGAAAGGCTGGATGGACAAAGAGATGATGGGCAAGTGGCTCGAAAAATGCTTTTCTAAACGAAAGAAGGGCCTCCTGGTCTTGGATAGCATGTGGGCGCATATAATGGAGCTCACTTTGAAGCGCATCAAGGCAAAAAACTGCACCGCTGCGGTTATCCCAGGCGGGATGACAAAAAAGCCTATTTGCCTGCCTAAATAAACCACAGAAGCTAGGTCATCATAAAAATCAATAAGTTCTGTCGTACATGAAAACCCCTCGTGAAATCCGTGCTGTCTGTTCTTAAGCAATGCGTTGTCCATTAGATGCTTCATGATAGTCTTGTATATTACGTGTTCCATGATCTTGCATGGAATTGAAGTAAGTGACATTGGTCTATAATTAGTAACTTCTTTTTTAGAGCCTCCTTTGTGAAATGAAACTACATTTGCTATTTTCCAGTCCTGAGGCATCTGACCAGTAGCTGACGACTTTTGACGACTTTTGAAAGCACACTGTTAAAATTCTTGGAGAGATACCATCAGGACCAATAGCCTTACTTTCATCAAGGTTTTTTAGCAGAGATTCAATGCCGCTAACACTAAGTTCGATTGGTTGCATAAGAGGAATGTTGCTATTTGATGATTGTGAGCTGCATGCAGATTGAGAAAGAAAGACTGATTGGAAATGTCTGTTAAGGCATGTCGCTTTTTCTGCATCGTCAGAAAGAGTGCGTTCATTGTAAATAATTTCATTTATTCCAACATGATCATACCCACATCCCTTCAAATACTGCCAGAACAGTTTAGGATTTGTTTTCATTTTGTCATCTAATTGTTTAAAATACTGTTATTTTGTTTTTTAGGGGCGAAGCTCCTTGAGGTTTGGGTCTGTCCGTCCGTTGTAGCGCGTTACCTACTAGGAACGCGCTACTATAGGAGTGCGCCTACTAGGAACGTGCTACTACTTCGATGCACACGCTACCAGCTCGTAAAGAAGGAGAACGCGCCCTCATCCGTGAGAGACAAGCTTGACGCCGCCAGCGTCTTCTAGCAAGTTTCTTGATTGAAAAATACCGACTGCTTGCGCTGGAGAACCGTTCACCGGCCACCCATATTATATATATATATATATATATATATAGGCAGTAGATCTCGACTTGCAATGAAGTGCCGGTGGGAGATTTCACTTGTGCGTAGTTGAACCATAAGGATTCGTACCGTGCGCGTTAAAGGGGTCGTGAAACGTTTTCTGAACTTTTTGTACTAAGTGCGTATTCGGGATCCTGACCCTCCAATCAACAATATGCATTGTTCCGTTGCACCGTGTGCGTTGGTTTGGAGCGATAAAAAACGCGGTTTTGGTTTCACTGCGCACGTTCCCCTCAACTCTGCAGATGACGTCATCTTAGTAGCCGTCATACCTCCGAGATTGGCGCGCCCTCGGAGGCCATGGGAAAGCAAACCGTGCTGCCACTTTTCTTCCGAATGGTGGCACCGCACGGTTTCCAAGTATGTTCTTCCTTTCTAGCTTTCAAGTAAATCGATTCCTTTAGAGCAAACGCGAGTTCATTGTGCCTTTGAACTTAAAAATATCTTAACTCAACGTCACCAAATAGTACCACGCCGGCCGGCAGTGTCGCATAGTCGTTTCGGGAGCGCAAGAAAGCTGAGATTTAAAACGCGCGTTGTTAAGTGTGCACTGAATATTTCGCCGAAATATTTCGGAATCGGCTTGTCGAATGCGTATTGAAGCAGTGAAAATTACAAACCGGCATCTCCAAATTCTTTTCACGACCCCTTTAACTAAATTAATCCGGAATTCGGCACGATCTACGATGAACCTCCGGAGCTTCGCCCACTCATCATCATTCACTCCGTGGATATGCTGTGAATTTTTTCAACAGGCTTTTGCTTTTGTATTCGCGTGTTAATTCTTGTAGCCTTTAAAAATATGCGTGTTTTTGTTCTTTTTTGTATCTTTGAAACACATGCCTTCGTTTTTTAACTAGCCTCACTACACGAAAAGTGATCCATGGTTTTTTAAGCTTTTGGAGCCTTGCCAATTCAATGCTTGGTATAAACTTCTCTGCAAGATCTACCAGCTTGTTTCTAAATGTGCTCCACAAATATTCTAGTTCGTGTTTATTTATTTATTTATTTATTTATACAGTATGGCTAGCCTCTAGCCGAGGCTGTAAGCAGGAGTGGGAGTAACAGGTACAAAATAAAGTGAACAAATCAAGATACAACAATCGTGTCACTACTGAAACAATCCGAAACTATCAGCCAGGTTCTTAATTTCTAGATTAGTACGGTTAGCATTCATTAACTCACATGTGCCGTTATCCCACCTTAAGTTGGGCAAATTAAAATCAACTGCAAGCAATATTATTTGGCCAGATGCCTCCGAAGCGATATCGTAGAGCATTTCCAAAACACGTAAATCCGTACTTGGTGATCGGTAAAATGCTCCAGTGATAAAAGAAAGATTGTTAGCCAGGAAAACTGTGCACCAAACTGACTTGACCGAGTCATGACCGATGTTCAGTATCGAAGACGAAAGGGACGAATGAACTAATAGAAAAACACCACCGCCATGACCCCGCCTGTAGTTGCGATAAGCAGTATAGTTGCAGGGGAACACCTCGCTATCAGTGATGGATCGGTTAAGCCAGGATTCAGTACCAAGCACTACACCTGCCTTTAATGACTTAACCAATCCAGCAAACTCATTAATCTTGTTAACTATACTATGGCAATTTACCACCGCAATAACTAAATCACGATGAACAAAGCTAATATGATTTGTATATCACCGTTTTGACAGGGCAACAACTTCTTCCTTCTCATCGTCCCTTGTAAACGCTCTGCTATTTATGATCAGCTTATCAGCCTTCAACTTAACCTGGTTTTTCTTATGCACCTTCTTTACTTTTCTGTATTCCTAAAGTTTCTTTTGCACTGCTCGAGTTTTGAATGCAAAGTCCTGTTCAACACTGTAAGAGGAGCCCTTGAACTTGCTTGCATTTTCCAAAACGGCCATTTTTTCTTTATCGGATGAAAAATTTACAATTATAGGTCTTTTCTTCCATTCATAAAAGTGACCAACCCGATGTGCCCTCTGAATAGACTGCAGTTCGATTCCCAAATTAGTAGTGCAGATACCCTTAACCAAGGATTCAGCTTGTTCCCACGTTTTGGACCGAGCATTATCATCTATCCCGTAAAACACAAGGTTCAATCCACGGCTTCTGTTTTCGAGGTCTGCATTTTTCTTTTGCAGAATTCTTACTTGATGACTTAGATCCCCTAATTATACTTGCTTGTTCTTGTACTAGCGTCATAATATTACCTATTTGGTCTTGGGTTTTGTCAAGCTTGGTGTCCATTTCAGCCATTTTCGTATCATGACTAGTTATCCTGGCATCAATGTTCTCTAACTTATTCATGATAGTATCCTGTAGTTTCTTCAAGAAATCCATTTCGCCTTTATCAAAAGGCCCAGGGTTGAGCTCAATGTCGCCAGGGAAAAAAAAAGGGGAGTGACCTTAATTTAAGGTTGGGCGGTCCCATGCCGCCCATTTCGTACAAGGGTAGGTGACCTCCCAAGCATACGGTACCTTCCAACTGCCGTGCGCCAGGCGGAAGCGCGCTTGTCCCTATTTTACCAGTAGGTACCCAGCAGCAGTGGCGGATGCCTCCCTGCCTACCACAGCAAGGCGGACGCTCAACTATTTCACCAAGGCCGTGGTGGGTAAGGTGTGCCCAGGGGACCTGCCACATAAACCAAGTGCCAGGTGTTTACTCCTCTACCAGTTTTTAAACCGGTGGGTGTCTGGCTGGCACTGGGATTTGAACCTGGTACCTACCGCATCGGAAGCAGACGCTCTACCATTGCACCACCGGCGTGGTAGAACGGTAGAGTCTGAAGCGATGTCATGAACAAACCTTCGCTTGCCCTCTGCACACTACCTACATTGTTGCCCTCTACCTACGTGATAGTGGTAGTGACGTTGGCACCCTTGCCCGAGCTCTGCTGTTTACTCACATTTCACATGTGTGGAACTAGCTTTAATTTTATGATGGCTCTCTGACACATTTTTTTTTCTATGGCTGCATGTTAGTGTTGATTGTTGTGTTTCACTGTCATGAGTGCTTTGGGCCTGAAAAACTTTGGACTCTTGTCCCTAGCAGCAAGAGGGCTGCTGCTATCCCCATGCTAAAAAGATGCAAGTTAGGAGTTCTTTAACAGGTGCTATGGCTGTGGTGACCGCAGTGTGGCCAAATCTTCCCATGTGACACAAAGGTTTCCGAAATGTCTGGGAGCTATGCGATTTGGTCTCCTACTGGTGACATGAGAAATGGTCTTACAAGAAGCCTGTAAAAGCAAGATACCGCCGAGTGTGCACTTCAAAGCCTGAAGTGGCTTTGGCAGGGTTAGGGAATTTTCGTTGTGGAATGTGCTCTCGTGTGTCTGTCTTTCTTGTTATGCGTGATACAGGTGGATTGACTTACATAGTGAAGAAATACGAAGGAGGACCACAAAGAAAGGGAAGTGGATGAAAAAGCAACAGACCTGCAGGATGCGGATAGCTTGGTCAAGGACTGACTTGAGGTCAGTGACGTAGTCTGAGCATGGCAGCTGCAAGCGTGAGAAGTGTGCCTGGAACAGCAGATGTGCCTTGGTATGTGGGCTGTCCAGGCCACCATCAACAGGTATGGGGCATGCCTTGGCTAGATCTCTGGAAAATTCATTGTTGGCAAATTCAGCAAAGCAAGCTATTCCACAGTGCCAAAATAAAAGCAGGAAGAGAGGTGCAACATAACTTATGCAGATGAATTGAATGCACTGTATTTACTCGTGCAATGAACAGACTCGCATAATGAAGCCACACCATGCTTGGTGCTCTCTGCTCCTAACCTGCAGGTGACACAGGCAAATGCACCTGAATTCATCTCTTGTTCATTGCGATCGGCTCTGTTATATATATGTCTTATGATGGTCAAATTATACTTGAGAGCTGAGGCCTTCATGCCTTTCAACTTCTTCCTCTGTAAAAAATAGAAAACAAACTTACCTCATGCCTATACCAATTCGTCGTTCACAATATTAAATGCAACAACTGACTGACTGGTTTGTACTTTGCGTCCCTTTATAGGTACCTTTGTCTACAATAAGAAGATAAAATTTACAATAGTTTAAAACGTGTTGCTGGGCTAGTTGGCTCATGTTCTAACGGCCAAGGGGGTCACCCCCGACCATAAAACTTGTCACTAGGTGCGATAAAAATGAAGGACGGAAGGGGACAGGTTTTGTGCCATTCTCTAGACATGCCGCAATTCAAGCAACAGTCTTTTTCTACATTGAAGCGCATGTATGAGGATTGTCATCCACTCGTAGTCAGTTTTGTGGTTGAATGCCTCGGAGTGCTTGTCAACAGGCCTTCATTCTTCGTCTTGCTTCTGGATGTCCTTCCTGTCTTGCCTAATTCATTCTGGTAGGTCTTTTTTTTTTTTTTTTTTTTGTCTTGCCAACTGTATGAGGAGGGCGACTTGGTGCATCGAATTTTGTGCACAACACCCAGTCTTGTCCTTTGTCAGCCATTCTTTAGGGCATCGAAGAAAGTGGCCTAGCACACACGAACGCATGTGCACGATCTACACCCCTTCTTTCTTGAGCATCCGGGCTAATGCCTCGCTGGCTCCTTGAGTGCCATACACTCAAGGAGCCAGCGAGGCAGCGAAACTGATGCCTCGCTAGCCAGCGAGGCATTGGTTTTGATTCTTAAGAAAGGAGGGGTGCATATCGCGCACATGCCTTCCCGTACGCTACGTTGCTTTCTCCCCGCCTTAAAGACAGGCCAACAAAGGACAAGACCCTGGGTGCTGTGCACAAAGTTCCATGCACTGAGTGACCCTCCTTATACATTGGCAGGACAAAAATCTACCAGAATGAATTAGGCAACACAAGAAGGATGTCCAGAAGAAAGACGAAAAATGAAGCTCTATCTCCGAGCACCGCGAGGCGTTGGACCACAAAACTGACTACGAGCAGGATGACAATCCTTGTACACAAGCCCCAATGGAGAAAAAAGACTTGCTTGAATCGTGGCACATCTAGAGAACGGCACAAAACCTGAAGCATTCTCTGTAAACTCTCGCCATGGTACACATGCACAGTCTGCACTCCAGGGCAAATCACTCTGAGTGCAGTCGCTGTGCCAAGGACTATAAAGTGCAGCTGGAACCTGGACACAGTCATTCCTTAGGAAGAAGCCAAACTGGCTCCAAAACGTTTGATCTCCCCAGCTCGAACCTTGGCAGTTTGCTAATTTATTTATGCATGTTCTTGTGTTTATGTCAGGTACAGCATGAAATTTCCACGAGCCATGTATAAAACTATGTATGTAGGTATGAATGTACATTTAAAAACAATCTTCCTGGCTATTACGTTAAATGTTTAATGACAGAATTACAGTGAAAAACATTACATAGCAATTAATCTGACATTTTGGCTGGTGTATTATGTGTTTCTCACTGTGACTCCGTCATCATCATCATTATATAAGGAACAAAAGAGAGTACTATGCACGTTGGGTTTAAATATACTGTGCAAAAACCCATACACAACTTAATGAAACAATAGACATTGAAGCCTAGGAAAGCATAGGGGAAGTTATTACAATTCGTAATTAGGATTAGAGTAATTTTGGGGTAAGTAGAAAGGAATTAAAGTGGACGAGAAGACAAACTTGCCTTCGATAGGAACCGAACTCATGGCCTTCGGATATCGCGTCCAATGCTCTACCACTGAGCTACGAAGGCAGTCATCCCTCCGTCCACTTTATTGGGTATTTATGTATATGGAATCCTGGGAGTGTTAGGCAGCGCCATTCGCAGCCATGGCGGCGTGTGTGGCACAATCGTACTGCCAGGGGGCGTCACGTAAAACGTGATCTTATGGCGAGGTAGCTGCTGCCCAATAAACCCTCATATGCTACCTAAGACACCAAGTCTGCTGCAACGAGGCCCAAGCTATGAAATAACGAAAGGGAAGGGGGTCAAGGGCTCATGCCATGAATATTGATTTCATAAGCCTCGATCCTCATCTCGAATCAACCCTAAAATCGTGACATGTTAAGTAGGCAATGTGAATCATTGCTTGACATTATCAGATTCCTTTCAAGGTGCAAGTTAGCGCAGTACTTCCACCCCTGCCTAGAGTGTCACATGCACTTAGCCAGCACTGACCCATTGATGAGGTCCTCGTTGTGCCGCACTGGGAGCTCAGAATACTCTTTTACTTGGGTGAGAAGGTTGAGTATCCTCACAACGGAGGCATCCACAGTGAGCTTGTCATAGAGAAGCCGCATGGTCTCATGGCTCAAGTAGTAGAATGATGCAATCTTGCCCAGAGCTGTGGAGATCAACGTGCGTTCATCCTATAAAACAAGCAACACATCATAAGAAAACTGCAGCAAAGGAGTCGGGCTGGACAATGCTCAATGAAAAAATGCATGCAACGAATTCACAGCAGCATGACAAGCAGCTAGATTTGTGAAGCTTTCTCACAATGCTACCACTGAAATTCAAGTAGCAAAGCCCATCTGCATTTGAGATGCATGCTTTCACACACGGTATTGACAACCATACTAAGATAATGGCCTTGGCTAATCCTTGAACTTAGGTACTGCTGTCAAGCACTGCTCATGCAAAGACGTGGCAGTTTTTAATTAACAAAAAGCACCTCATCTGTAAAATAGCACACAGCCATTACTGAAACACAAGCAATGCATCATTTGAGGCTGGGCCTGCACTTATTGCAGTGCAGTTAGACACTTGGGACTATGGCACCAACAGGTATCAAAGCAGTCTCAAGGGGAAATACATAAGGGTTTTGAAGAACTTTGAAGGCCCCGACAGTAATTTCAAGGACGTGAAGTAATGTGTTTGGTACCTTGGACAGATAACTTCTTTAACAACGACACTGTTCATATTACAGTGAACAAAAAAAAAAAAAAAGAAATGAGGAGGGGGGGGGGGGGTTGGAAGGAAACAGGCACACACTGATTTAAATCATGAGAATACATTTTTAGCACAGCATGGAAAAAAAAAACAGACTTAGCAGAAAGGAAGAGCAGGTAACAGGTCGAGCGCTATACTTCAACCAAACTTTATTAGTTGTATCCGCTTCCAAGCCCTGCCCGACTACACCAGAGAACCGCGCAGTGAACTGCACCAGCCCGTACCTCGAACAACTCTCTGATTAGTCCGTGATGAGCATATATACACACATGCATGTGTCAGCGGACATGATAAGGCGCTTGCCTAGCACCATCTAGGTTATACAAACACATCTGCTGAATACCACATTTTTTCACCTCAAAAAGAGTCACTTAGCAAACTGATAGCAACTGCGAACACTATAAACACTCAATGTTTTTGACAGTCTTTAAACCACAATGGTGGTCTTCTTCGTTTTGCTGATGGTGGCCTTCTTTGCCTCTTACGCAGTGACTCGTGAAGAGGCTTGACCAGCACTGCATATTCAGGCGCAAACTTGGTGTAATACTATGCCGAAGAATGAGTGCAGGGTACTGATACCTGTTGGTGCTGGTGCAGCCTTGATGGTGTCGATGTTGCTTTGTAAGGGGCATATCCCCTTGTGACTGATCCTGTGACCAGGGAAGTCTATTTCTTGTACATTGTAAATGCATTTGTCATTCAGCTTCAATCCAGACTTTGCAACCAAGTGAAATACTGGTTTGACATTCTTGAAGTGTTCCTCACGTGTACTTCCATACACGACACTATCTATGTAGCACAAAGTGTTTTTGTAGTTCTGCAAAATAGTGACCATCATTTTCTGAAAGGCAGACGGTGCCAATGCAAGGCCGGAATAGACGCGTTTGAATCTGTACAATCCAATATCAGTTATGAATGTGGTCAATTCTCTGCTTTCAGGGCTCAGCAAGACTTGAGGGTATAAGCGTAAATTTGCCAATGACAATCGCTTTATTCGGTTCACGCAGATCGACACAAATTCTTATCTTGCCGTTTTTCTTTGCAACCACTACGACTGGAAATACCCACTCAGACACATGAACCTTTTTATGACACCGTCTTGCTCAAGACACTGTAGTTCTTCACGTGCTGGATCTAGCACTAAAAATGGCAAACATCGTAACTTAGCAGCAACAGGCGTGACCCCTTCTCTTATCTTGACTTTATGAACAAAATATAATGCCAGTGCTAACTTTTCATCAAACAATTGCAAAAATTGGTAGAATAGTTCAGGATCAAGGCTATGAGGTGCTTGCGTAATATGGGTGCTGTGACGAGTGGCGGCCCCAAGAAGAAGAGGTGTGTGTTGTGTGCGGTGACACCTCGTGGAAGGTGCGAGGCCCGCAAAGCGTGAGACAGTGAGACAGGCCAGCCAAGATGTCCTAGCTGTTCTCGGGGAGTGACCGTCACGGCTACCGGTACGTAGCGCTTCCTGACTCTTCTCATGTGCGGTCCTGTTCTCAGGGAGCAACCGTCATGGCTACCAGTCTGTTGTGGTTCCCGACTGTTCTCGGGTGCGGTCCTGTTCTCTGGGAGTGACTGTCGCAGCTACCGGTCGGTGTGGCCGCCCACTGCTCGGGCAGCCACTAGCGGAGCCTGTGCTCGTGGCCACAGGCTAGGCTGTGGAGCAAACCGGTGACTATTTGATTCACTGGTCGCGGTTGCCCATGTGGCCTCACCTTACGCCCAGGACGACGCCTGGCCCATCGACGGAGTTGGAGTTGGCACTGCAGCTGCGGCGGCACCGTAGTGACCCCACACCTACGTCGCACGATTACATGAGTAAACACCGTGAGTGGTGCGCGTGCGTACGTGAACATAGCGCGGGAAATCTGAGATGGGAAGGAACAGTTTGTACGCCACGAACAGTTTAGGCTTTAAGGATGCGTCCTAGTACTTGTTTATGTGTCAGTCACTATGCTATCATAAATGTTTTGACCTTGTCTACACCTCGTCCCCGTCTGTCTGAGTGCCTGGGCCCACAAACCTCTTACAGTGCATTGCAGTGACGCACTGTTGATCTGGAGCCGTGGTGCTTCGATGGCATTAATGCTTAGGATGTTGGTAGCGTCCTTGATGATGTAGAAAAGTATCTCGATATGTCTACCCTGGAAGACAACTGGCGCGGTCAAACACCCCTCGGCGCTTATTATGCGGTGAGCAAAATCGTAATGTGATGATGTCGTTTGTATAGAGAGACCTTTCAGCCGTGAATAGGTGACAGTCGACAGAATTGAGACAGTGGAGCCCGTGTCTACGAGGAAACTTACGAGTTTATCTTGTATGAGAACTTCTATGTGCACTCCTGCTTTGCTCTTCTGGGCGAGAAGCAACACCTTGAGGTCACAGGATGTACTACAGGTATCAACTTTTCGGACAGCAAGGGCCCGCTCACTCGTTTGGCATGCTGCTCTGACAGACACACTGAAAATATCCTTGTTTGCTGCATTTGCTGCAATTTTATTCCATGCCCTGCATGTCTTGCAATCTGCAAGATGCCGTGAAGGCCTGCAATGAAAGCAACACTTGTGGTGCTGCAGTAGCAGTAGTCGTGATTCGGTATGGCACGGCATCGACATTTTTCCACCTTTTGAATGCTCGCAGCTGATGACTACAGCTCAAGTGAGTATTTTGTAGCTTCTTCAATAATGTTCACAATAGCCAGCGCAACATTTTCGCTATAAGTTGGTCATGAATAAAATCGTCCACTTTCTCACTGAAAAAGCAACTCAATGCCAGCTCACGCAAAGCCGTTACGAACGCTGCTGCCATTTCCCCAGGCAGTTGGGTGCGCTGTCCGAACTGATGCTGCTCCACGACGACATTCGTTTTACAAGTGAAGTAGGCGTCCAATATAGCCACCGCTGCATTGTACTCGTTGCTCGTGCCGCCTTTTTCTTTTCCACCGCATGCGGCATCGACGGTGTCTTCTCTGGCAATGCGCAGTACAAGCGTTGGCCTTCAACACCCAAACAGTGCAGTAGCAAATTTTTACGCTGCACAGGTGGGTGGGCGCCGCTCCCCAATGCCAGGAGGTAATTCTTGAAAAGGCGGTGCCATTGGATCCAAGGAATGGCGGGCTCACCAGGTGTTGGCAGGAACTCTGGCAGTTGGTGCAGGCTCATCGTTTCAGCTTTTGGTCACTTCACCACTTGTTGCCAACTGCTGTATCCGCTGCCAAGCCCTGCCTGACTGTGTGCCGGAAAACTGAGCAGTGAACCGCACCAGCCCATACCTCCTCGAACAACATTCTTCTATTAGTTCACGATGAGCATATATAAACATACGCCTGTGTCAGCTGACATGATAAGGCACTTTCCTAGTGCCATCTAGGTTATACAAACAGAACTGCTGAATACCACGTTATTCTTACTGCAAAAACCGAGAATTACAGCATTAAAACCTCTTGTTGGGCGAGTTGGTACATTCTTGAAACCTAAAGGCACCGGCACGACCAGACGACACAGAAGGAGAGACAAGGACAACCACGTCATTTTTTCCAAATAAAGCCAGTTAGTCCGCGCTCGTGTGTCCTTGTCTCTCCTTCTGTGTCGTCTGGTTGCGCCGGTGCCTTTTGGTTTCGAGAATTACAGCATATGCGCATGTGGGCATCAGTGTCAAA
This sequence comes from Hyalomma asiaticum, assembly GCA_013339685.2. Classification (NCBI taxonomy): domain Eukaryota; kingdom Metazoa; phylum Arthropoda; class Arachnida; order Ixodida; family Ixodidae; genus Hyalomma; species Hyalomma asiaticum. Next base: position 351,245,462 of record CM023481.1, on the reverse strand, counting down.
AGGATATTACCGTACCATTTTTAGCAGCTGCTTTTCATTTTCAAGCAGAAAAACAGATTTATCACTTATGCAACACATGCCTCTCTTTTTATATGACATGACTTTGAAAGCTCCCTTGCCAACATATGATTTTAATCAACTTGTCCAGCAACAAGTTCTACATGGTTTCAACCACTTGTAATTTGCCTTGAATCGCTCATCGCCAAGTGCAGACAGTGCCAGCTAAAACAGATGTCCGCGGCTCCTTCGTAACTTCTGCTTCAAGGACGCCACCCACCTTGCTCGTACCATCACAGACAATTCTCTGCGACACGTGAGAGAGTTCCTTCACGTTTTCAACAGAAATTTTGTGATTAACGCTAAATCACCTTTCCACACTACATGGTTTAAAACATGGAGGACTTTGACGACACCCCAGAGATTTGAGCATGAAGTGCAGAACTATAAAAGATCACAAAAGAACAAAATCCAAAGTGTTCGAATGCCTCTTGAGCAATCGGAGGCAGTGTTATTCTTCCCGGAGCAGCTCTGTGCGCTCAACGAGCACAGAGTCTCATTGAAGCTTGATCAGCCAATTAGTTCCAATGCGGGCACCTAGAGTTTCCAAAGGCCTATCAGTGCTCATCAGGTTTTGAGCGCGTCTGATGGTGATCTAAAGGAAAGAAAGCCCATATGTATGGGCTTTTACCAAAGATCCTCTATATATAAATAAGACCATGGCTGGAATGCTGGCCATGCATGTCGATGTCGAACACAAGACATGGGACACCATACTTCTGTATGTGACCTTAGCGTACAACACGGTCATGCAAGAAATGATGCAGGTGGTGCTATACAAGCTTGTATAGGATGGAGCTCAGCAATGACGCTTGACACCATGCTAACAGTTGTCAATGATGAAGACCTCGATGCTGCCAGCTACTTGCAGCACGGTGAAGAAGCTCAAAAGCTTGCCCACCTGCTGATCAAGAACCAGCAGAGGGTTGACAGCCTATAATCTTCGACGACGCCACATAGAATACTGTCCAGGCAACCATGTCTGGGTATGGGTGCCGGTGCGATGATGTGTACTGATTGAGAAGCCCCTACAGCACTACGTTAGACCCGACAAGGTTCTCCAACGCTGTGGTGCACTGGACTATGAGGTTGTGCCCGATGACTTAACGTCATCCTAGTGTCGCGTGCACGACCTGAAGTTGTGCACGTTGTACACCTTAAACCCTGTTACGCACGCTGACGAAGTGTGAATGCGTCCAGGTGACCATGTCTGGGTATCGGTGCGATGATGTGTACTGATTGAGAAGCCCCTACAGCACTACGTTAGACCCGACAAGGTTCTCCAACGCTGTGGTGCACTGGACTATGAGGTTGTGCCCGATGACTTAACGTCATCCTAGTGTCGCGTGCACGACCTGAAGTTGTGCACGTTGTACACCTTAAACCCTGTTACGCACGCTGACGAAGTGTGAATGCGTCCAGGTGACCATGTCTGGGTATCGGTGCTGGTGGGATGATGTGTACTGATTGAGAAGCCCCTACAGCACTACCTAAGACCCTACAACTTAATCTTAATTTATTGCATGTATTCTCACTTTCATGTCAGCATCAGGATGACGCTTTTTTCAGGGGGGGGGCAATGACATGTGCGCTTGTTTTGGTTTGTTTATGGGGAGCGCAAATATCACTTTTATGTGGCGTGCTGCGCAGGCCGCGCTTATCTTGCATGCTGCTTGCAGAATGATGACGACCATTCTACAAATTTTGCATGCTCGATGCGCACATTTGAGTGCCTTTTAGACTCTCAGTGGTAATGCCAGAATGCGCCGTGATGAATTATAAAAGTAGACGCATTTTACTGCTGGCAGTTTTTATTGTGGACCGACCAGTTTTCTTGCTGCAAACACCCTGCAGTGTGATTTGCTTTGCTTTGCTGGGCACAGCTTTGCCCAATGGACAGTTTGACTGCCTATGCCTCGAAGTCTGCTGTGTCCTTCATCGCCACGATTAAGCAGTGCACAGGTGTTAGCTTCGCCGCAATATGCAAGTGTTAACTTCGCCGGAGTACACGAGTGTTTGTCGCAGCACATGGGTGTTAGCTTCGCTGCAGTGCACGGGTGTTCACTGCAGCACACAGGTATTAGCTTCGCTGCAATATGCGAGTGTTAGCTTCGCTGCAGTGCACGTGTGTTAGTTTCACTAGGGTACACCGGTGTTATGCAGTGAAGCGTACTAGCGTGAATGGGCCACTTGTCACGAGACATAGCATATTTTTCCCCTTAATTACCAACTTCTTTACCAACTTACTACTCGAACTATTCGTTCGAATAGTAAAAGTTAAGTGCAAATCGAATTGAATAGCAAATGCTATCCAAAATTATTCAAAATTTCGAATATTTGCACACCTCTAGCATCTACTCTGTATATTTCAGTGTGTGTAGTTTATATGATCGAGAGTGAAAGTCCTGTTTGCTGTGGCTGTCAATCGCTGCCATCTACCTCCTGAACGGGCATTGCCTTCAAGATCTTTACACCTCTCCCCCTCCAAATTTTGTGGCACAACGGTTATGGACACCACTATCAATAATTTTGGTCACTGTACTTAGCTAACAGCTCACTATGATGTAAAACATGCCATGCCCCAAGAGAACAAAGTCGAACTACAGGCTATCCTGGGCTCGTCAACTTCTACCATGCATTCCTACTCCACAAGGCAACAATTTCCGAGGTGTTGCACTGCCTACTGGACAAGCATGGAACCTGGGTCTGCGGTTGAGAACGACAGAATGCCTTTGTCTAGGTAAAACAACTTCTACCATCCAACCACGTTCTTATTCATTTTGACAACAGGAAGCCAGTGATCCTTGCGTGCAATGCATATCCGTACAGTACTGGAGCTGTGCCCAGCCACACATTTCCAGATGACACTGGAGCTCCGATCGCCTTTTTTTCATGAACTTTGTCTGCTACCGAGGGCAACTATGCCCCTATCGACAGGACGGCACTCACTATTTTTGCAGGGCTGGAGAAGTTCCACAATTACGTATACAGCCATCCATTTCAACTTCACAAGGATCATGAACCACTGCTTGGGTTGCTCGTTCCCGACTGCCAAATGCCACGAACGTCGCAATGGGTGCTGCGCTTGTCCATTTTTTAAAATGGCTTCCGGTACTCTCTACAAATGGGAGTGGCAGCTGGTCCACGCATATGGGCTTAGCAGGCTGCATCTGCTGCTACTGCACCAAGATTATCCCTAACAAGCAGAAGTCGTTATGTTGTCGAACACAATTCTGGAGCCCCTGCTCCATGCTGCGGATGTAGCCACCTTTTCCACGAAAGATCACATCCTTTCCTGTGCACTGGACTGCGTATGGAAGGGCTGGTTAAGGGACAATGTGAGCGCCCAATTCATGCCATGGCGACATGAGCTTTCCATTAACAAGGGTTGCTTGCTGTAAGGTGGTAGTGTGGCAGTGCCTGAAAAGTTAAGTTTCTATGTGCTTGAAACTCTGCATGCCGTACACCCAAGCATCGTAAGTATGAAGGCATTAGCTTGGAGTTACATGTGGTTGCATGGAATGGATGCTGCCATAGAAAATAGGTTCGCTAGTGCCAGGTGTGCCAGGAGACATGGCTGGAGATGCCGCGAGGACCAGTCGACTAGTGGCAGACCACTCTGACACCATGGTCCTGGCTGCATATTGATTTTGCCGGGCCATTTCAAATTCTAGTGGTGGTTGACTCATATTCAATATAGCTGGAGGTCATCGTAGTGTCCTTGATGATGTCACTCACTGTGATTGGCATCCTGAAAAGGCTGTTTGCAAGCCTTTGCAGCACAGACTACTGGTCAAGGTCATCTTGGATAACAGGGAACAGTTCATGTCCTTTGAATTCAGGAATTTTCTGAAAGCAAATCCAATCAGTCAGATCACATTGGCCCCTTTCCAAATCGCCACAAATGGACAAGCCGAGAGAATGGTGTGGACGACGAAAGAAGTCCTATTTCAAATCATCCACAGGAATTGGGCAAGATACTGGCTGATTTCATGCTACAGCAGATTAACCCCACGGGTCATATGTTGGCCGAAATGTTAATGGGCCGGCGGCTGGACTGGCTGCATCCGGACAACGTGCTCTAGACACATGGTCCCGATAGAAAGAACCTGTTCCCATCCGGCGGACATTCCAGCCACAAGATCTTGTCTTCACTCGTAACTACAGGCAGGGCTGCCACCTTTCCCAGAAAAAAAAGAAAACCAGCCTGTCAGTGAAGGAGGAGGAAGGAGCTACAGGAACTTGAAGTTGTGTTGAACGAAAGACATATTCGACATGAAATGACATTTATTGCACCCTTCAACATCCACATGATGTCCACGTACACACAAACACAGAACTGTGCGAACCAACTAGTCTGCTGACTAGTTCACAAATGTCATGAGTCTTACAATGTTTCCACAAAAAGTCGAACAAGCGTTAAAGGTATACTGAACAAATGTTTGGCACTGAGGTTTTCAGCTAAACTAAAATATTGGGTGCTCAAATTCGTAGACACAACCTTCATTTCAGACAGAAACTAGTGGAAAATGATGACCTTAATGCATTTTTCACAAACCGCCACACCTTTAACTAGCGTGCCTTGAACTTCCTTGAATGGCTCTGGCGTGCTGCAATGCCATCCGTCACCGTGTCTCAACCAGCTGAGCCCCCACTACAGTTCCTAAAACCACTACAAACGGCACCTGCAGCGAACAATAATGTTCGTTGCAGGTGGAACCCGGATGGGATAAAGCCTCTAAAGGAGTAACATCTCAGTGTCTTCTTGGAAGGGGGAGAGTGGGATATCAAGAAGAGGTGGAAAAAGGGAACTACCAAACATGCACATGTGCACCGTTCATTTGCCGCAAAATAAAGATTGGGATATGATGAGCAAGAAACCGGCCAATGACGGCCAGTCTTAGGTGCAGACTGGCAACTGGCCCACTGTATAAAAAACCGGCCCGGCCAGTCCAAAACCGGGCAGGTGGCAACCCTAACTACAGGCAGGGTCTGCATTGGACTGCAGCAGCTGTCTTGAGGGCCACAAGCCACTGTCATATGAGGTCGTGTTACCAAACGGCCAAGTGTTTCCCTGTCATGCCAGCTCCGGCATCGTACTGATTGATTGATTTATGGGGTTTAACGTCCCAAAACCAGCTCTGATTATGAGAGACGCCGTAGTGGAGGTCTCCGGAAATTTCGACCACCTGGGGTTCTTTAACGTGCACTGACATCGCACAGCACACGGGCCTCAACATTTCGCCTCCATCGAAATGCAGCCGCCGCGGCCGGGATTCGATCCCGCGACCTTCGGATCTGCAGCCGAGTGCCATAACCACTAGGCCACCGTGGCGGGGCGCCCGGCATCGTACTGGCGCAGCTACCACAACAGCAGAAGAGACGGTGGCAGGACGGCAATTAGAGAGTGAGAAGTCTGCATGTGAACCAGTGTTGACTGAAGCAGTTCAGGAACCGGTCATGGAGTTTAGGGAGCATCGTTCACCATTGTTCAGCTGTGCTTGCGTCCACAGCAAGTTTGCAATGCTCCATGGAATTTGAGAGATTATGATTTAGTATTGGTGATTGTTAATAATGTTCTATCTAAGGAGGGAGGGGTGTTATGTTTGCATGTTTCCAGCCTATGTGTATGACATAGCTATAGTTTTATATTGGCAACCTTGAAGTTGTATCCTAACGTCACGACAGCAAATGAAGAGTGGCCAGAGTAAGCAGCTGCACACTTTTGAGTTGTATTGAACTGGTGTGTCAGCATGTCTTTGCTTCCATGATGAAGGAACCACCGCTGTCACAAGCAGCCGTAGATTAAGCTAAAACACGTATCCGTGTGCTTTCCTTTTCTATTATGCAGTAGCAGTACCCCACACCTCCACCAAGTATGAGGCCTCTGTTTGGATGACGTTTATTCGCCTCAGTAGCTCAGCCTGGTGATGCCAACCTGATGAGCACAAACCCAATGATGATGATCACACACCAGTGAAGATACACAAAATGCGTGGTGATGATGGTAAAATACAGATGATGAAGATGTGCTTAATAAACGTCCACAGTATATTCATAAGCATCTCATTTATGATGAAAGTCTGCGTCACTCTGATCAAATGCTGCGACATTGTGACATGTCACACCTAGAACATTTGGCTGAGCAACACAATAATACTACGTCATACATGCACTGACGTTTGAAAAAGTGTCGAATGTCCATCATTTGAGACTGAGCACGGCAATGCTGGCCAGGGAAAATATACGCACATAGACTGGAAGGCCAAATAAACACGCATGTTGAAAACACAAAAGAGCCGTACAAGGAAACGAGTAAGATTGCTATGTCTTACATGAACATGTACTACTGGCTTCCGAATGAACTGTTAGTAGAGCGCTGAAGTAAACAAAATGCAGATAGCAAAAATACTGTTAAAGTAATTAAATTACATTACTAGTTACTTTACCACAATTTCCAAAATTCAATTACATTACATTACAAACTACAGTCGGCCAAAAGTAATGACACTGCACATCACTACTACTTCTGAAAAGTAGTGATATTAGGGGTGTACAAATATTGACTTTTTCAAATTAATGCTATTCGGTTCCATATGCACCAAAATTTTACTATTCGAAGTTCCTAATTGAAGGCGCGAAATATGCTATGCGAGGTGACAAGTGAACCATTCTCGCATGTAGTACGCTCGCCGCATAACATTTGTGTACTGTAGTGATGCTAACACTCATTACTGTGAATGTCAGCTTGCAGGCGTGTGGTGCAGTGATGCCAGCACTAGTGCACTATGGCAATGCTAACACTTGCATGCTGCTGCGAAGCTAACATTTGTGTACTGTGGCAAAGTTAACACTTGTGTACTGTGGCGAAGTTGACTGCTGCATATGCACAGTTCTTAGTTGGACTGTTCTTTAGGACAACTGTTCCTTTCTATGGATGACACTGTGCGAGTACACCAGTGTACAATAAATTTTTTGCTTATGTTTAGCTGTACATTTCTGTGCAACTGAACATGGTATCGTTTAAAAAATATTTGAACATTATAAAAAAATATTACATTTGCACTTAAACATTAACATTTGAAATTGCTGAATGTTCACAATATTGCTATGTGCACAGGTTAGAAAGTATTGTGAAATTACTCATACAAAGATTCATGGTCATTGTGCTAATTCTGTATACAGCATGTTTACAGTGTCGCAGTGACTTGTCCCTGTTTTATTAAAGCTTCTCTGCCTCGATGGTTCTTTGTCCTTGCTGACTAAATAATAGCTGGGAGGAGCAAAGTTCAAAGTTCTTCCACCTTGACATCAACCACAAAGTCCCTTCAAGGTGTTATTTGGGGTAAATGAGGCAGGAGGCGGGTTGCAGGTAAGTGAACTTGAATGTATTCTTACGAAATATGCAGTGTCCCATTTACACTGGACCAAGATTAAAAAAAAAAAAGAAAAAGCCAGAGAGCCCTATTAGAATCATATCAACTGCATATTAGCAATAGTTGTGTGTACATCACTAAGTACAAATTACCAATTGTTTTTAATTGGTCAACTTTTTAATTACTGATCATACCACTGTCATCTCAATGACAAAGTTTCAGAGTGCCTCAAATAATTTCAGATTCAAGCATTTGTTTTGCACTGATGTGCGTCTGCTAGTTTTTTCCAAGAAAAATTTGGCGAAGTTTGCACTAGTGGCAGAAGGCTGCAAGGCTAGCGAAGCAGTGAAGCTGACGGGCACTTGGCTGATTCGGGTTTGTCTCCAGCACACCTACATTTCACGTGGTCCGAGGCTTCAGGAAATGCCTCGCAAAACACTGCAAGACTCGGTGAAGGCTTCTCAAACTTTCGCACTGAGCCCAGTGGAAAGATATTTGCGTTGAACCAGAGATGGTGGCAGAAGCGGCGCACGTGGCCTAGGCTTGATGCCGTACCACCCCTTTGATAAGCTACACTATGCACGCCTATGCTATTCTAGGAGCTCCTTGGTCTCGTGGCGTGAAGCTGTGCACAAACACATAGCCTGTGAGATGCTGTGCACCATAAATCGACACACACTGCCTTTGTCTTCTTATGCTTGCACATTCAATACGTGCGCCCACCAGCTGCAGCTTTTCCAGTGTAGTATTTGGCTGAAGGCATGAGTGCAAGAGAAGAAAGCAGTGCGCATGCCCTCTTGGGGACTAGACAACTGTTGTTTTGGTTTTTTTCAAAAATCTTGGTCTGGGTTAACTTGGACACCCTTTTGGCAGACCTTTCTTCTTCTTCAGGCACAACCACTTGAGACATGAACTAGTAGTGGGTATTCTGCTTAAGAATGGAGGATGAAGTTTGAACAATGGAATAGATGTAGTATACAGTTGATCCTGGATATATCAAACTTGAATATATTGAATTATTGGCTATATCGAACAGTTGAAAAGTCCCCTCGAAAATATACATATATTGAACACCCTTTCACCGCCGCATTTGATATATCGAACTTTGACCCATGCAGAACCCCTCAAATGCACTCCTCCTCACATAACTTGAGCATGTTTCAACCGTGGTCTGACAAGCCGCGATCCATATTTGAACGTGATGGTGTCGAAAATGTGGTGTCATTGCACTGCTTTGGGGGGTTGCACAGCGCTTGTTAATGCACTAACTTGTCTGCTGCACCAGTTTTAGATCGTAACATACAGCAGCAACATTTCTGAAAAATTCTCACAGGCAAATGCACCAAATGAGCTGCATACAAAGCGGCTGTGGCTCCAAAAGACTGCACCGGCAGTGTCGACCTGAATCAACGCGATGCACGCATTCAGATGGTTGTCCTCGTGCTACCACTTGTAGTTCGCAAAAGCATAGCCTTCGAGATTTGGGGGTGCATGACATCATCTGAATCATATCTATGGTACCGATCTCGAAGGGCATGTTATTGTTAGCTGCAGTTTGCATACCTGCCAAGTCTCCCAGATTACCTAGGAGACTTCCGAATTTTGACCGTTTCTCCCGACTGTACGGGTAACAGGAAAAACTCCTGGAAATTCAATTGTGCCCTGTTTCTCTTGACTTAAAAAATTAAATTGATTGATTTTAAGAATGTTATAAGCTACTTTAGCCGCTGATATTTTGTAGATGATGTGCGTATGTCCACACAAATCTATCCGCCTCCAAAATTGTGTGCCAGTACGGCTTTCCAGTACGGCTATAGCGTGCGTGGCCGCCCCTCTACAACCAGTGCCCCTTACGGTCCTTCGCCTGACGAAAGCCTGGGCATTTCCTGTCTGCTTGAGAAGCAGGCAACGCACTTGGAGTGATGTTATCGTGTGCGACGGAGACGGCCCGGTCGTTTCATCTCTGTTTCAGCTGCGTTCACCCCCAGCGCTAGCTCGCTTTTACTCGCGCGCAAGACATATGATGCGTAAGCGATATTATTAATTTGGTCTTTGTACAGAGCGGCGACTGCAAAAACCCGCTGACGCTGTCCATGTAATTGCTATCCATGTAATTGTGCACTGATCCTGAGATTCTAGCTGACATTGCCGGTGCCGAGGGATTCGACCCAACCAGTGACCAACAAACGTTTAAGCAGCTGATAAACGGCTTTGTACCGTGCTCCAAGAGCTTGCGTAGGCATTCGCAGTCATTTGCCGCTGTTTTGATGCAATGGAAGGCCTTGCATTTGCTGATATGTGAGGCCCCAGGATGGCTCGAGGAACTTGACGGCTTACAAGAAGCTTACATATTTGTTGCATACGAAGTAAAACGCGACTATTTTCACGCTGATCTGTTGCATATTGTGGGCAAATCGGTATTCTACAGCTTATTACTATCTTGGGAAACAAATTTAAGACGTGCACTGTTTTAAGACGAGCTTCAAATAGGCATATTTGGTATTTCAAATTATTGATATATCAAACTATTTTGCGGTCCCCTTCGAGTTCGATATATCCTGGATCGACTGTAAACCACTGTGTTTTTGAACCGTGCTTCAGAGTGCTACAGTTGCTCTGTATACATAGGCAAATGTACACTTGCAGGATAATGCTGCTTATGCACACAGGAACTTGCCGTTCTACTTCCAGTTAGTTGAAGACTAGACGGCTGTTTACACATGCAACAAACCTAGTCTGACTGTTTGGCTGAGCAGATTTTAGGAGAATTTAGTGAGCAGAATTTAGTGCGGGCAGATTCTGGTCATAGGTGCCATCGCAGAGCATCCATAGGGCCAGCATCTCTAAAACGCAGGGCCACTAGTGTTTTGTATCAGCAATGCATGCTGGCTGCTGGAAGATATTTGAAACAGCATTTTTTTCGGCCGTGCCAGCAGCGGCACAATTTGTCTTTCAGGCCTGACATGGCCTCTCTTCCTGAGGTCACAACCAGACTCCGCGGCTATTGACCGTACGTGGTGGACATCACACAACCTGGAATGCGCGACATGCGGCCATCCCCGATCACATCAGCATGGCGCCTTCACGGCTACCCGCACAGGCCATCTGCACACAGCAGGAGGTGCATGCAACAGTCTGCAATACTGTCGCTGCTCTGTGCAATACCACTTGCACCTTGGGGAACAGCCGTGGCTGCCCAAGCTTTAAAAATTGGGGGACCCTTAAGCTTCGCCTTTAAGAGTTGAACGCGATAGCGAAGTCCGGCCCCTAGTGTGCACTTCAACCACTCAGTGCATACTTATTAATGTGTGTTGTTACACACACACACATGCACAGACACTGACACACACACGCGCGCGTGACGTATCTATAGTAATGCTAGAGTTTTTCGATCTATTTAACAACACTTTTATATCAAGAGATGCGTGGAGACGCTGACACTGACGGCAGTATTTCTGCGGAACGAGCGCTCTAATGCTATCGCGTTAAAACAACATGAAACACTTGGCGGTGGCCATCCTAAAAAGGGGTGAACCCGAACTCATGCACAAATGGAAACATGTCCGCATCCTGCGTATGTATAATCAGCAGCCAAGCAAGTGTTGTGAAGGACCTGGGGCCGCACATAAAGCCCTCTCTCTTTTGGATATGGTTACACACTTGAAACTACTGCATCCTGCTGCTGGGCTCTCCAATAGTGAGCAAAGCGGGAGTCATTGCTGGCCCCTCTAATGTTAAGTTTCAAGAGTCTTCGCCTTCTAACAACCACGTTCAATAGAATGTATGTACTCCTTCTTGGAGGTGACTGTCCGCTTCCTTGCTTACACTTTTTCCTTGTTCTTGAAGTTTGCGATGTTTTATTCAGTTCTGAGGGTGGCCACCGTGACCCCGGCTCCGACACGAACGAACAACCACTTGCTACTAGTACTCCTACTACTACTGGTCTCCTCTCCTCGTTCTTTATCTGCTCCCTGTACCTGGGCATGGGTGCTGAGCTAAAGCTCCCCTCCAGGCCTGCATAGGTGTTGTCCCCCAATTTTGCCTACTGTCTACAAGCTCTTCATATTCCAGCTCATGAAGAAAATAGTAAGGTATCAGACTTGCAAAAGTCTTTTTGCAAGGTATGTCCATTTTCTGCTTTTTATTTCATTTTGTGCTCTTACAAGAAGGCCGCACTAGGGAAATTGGATACCTTTCTTAAACTCGCAAACTTTGGCAAAATATAAAAAAAAAGAAACACGACTTCTTATCTTTTATCACATCCAATATCAACCACCTTGGCACGTGCCCCCTTCAAGTACGCCCTATGGGACGCGATGCAACGCATCCGACATATCCACCCAACCACAATAAATTACTAAGAATCGCAAGGAACCGATATTATATTCCTCAAAAAAAAAGAAATAAGAGCATTGTTCATGTAACAACTAAAACATCATCATCATCATCAGCCCATCTTATGTCCACTGCAGGACGAAGGCCTCTCCCAATCCTCGCCATCCTTGCCTGTCCTGCGCGAGCTGATTCCATTTGATGCCTGCGAATTTCTTGATTTCGTCCCCCCATCTTACTCTCTGCCGCCCACGGCTGCGCTTATCCTCTCTTGGTATCCATTCCGTCGTTCTAACTGTCCATCGGTTATCTAGCCCTCTCATCACGTGGCCTGCCCATGTCCAGTTTTTCTTCTTAATATCGTTCACTATGTCGGCAACCCCTGTTTGTTCTCTGACCCACTTGGCTGTCTTCCTATCCCTTAGTGTAATGCCTATCATTTTTCGTTCCATCGCCCGCTGCGCGGTTCTTAACTTCCTCTCTAGCTTCTTTGTAATTCTCCAGGTTTCTGCTTCGTAAGTCAGTACTGGCAGGATGCAGTAGTTATATAGTTTCCGCTTGAGTGATAGTGGTAGGTTTCCGTTCATGAGTTGGGAATGTCTCCCATATGCGCGCCATCCCATGTTTATTCTACGGTGGATTTCTTTTGTATGGGTGGGTTCTCCAGTAAGTAGCTGTCCTAGGTACAGATATTCTTCTACGACTTCTAATGTATGGGTTTCGATTGTGAATAGACGTTCTTTCGCTGTGCCACTTAGCATTATCTTTGTTTTCTGCATGTTCATCCTTAATCCTACCTTAGCGCTTTCTCGGCTTAAGTCTTCAATCATCTTTTTCAATTCGTCGCCATCATTGCTAAAGAGTACTATGTCGTCTGCAAATCGCAGGTTACTCAGATATTCGCCGTTAATCCTGAGCCCTGTCTCTTCCCAGTCTAAACTTTTGAAGATTTCTTCCAAACATGCAGTAAATAGCATTGGAGAAATTGTATTTCCCTGTCTGACACCTTTCTGTATTGGGATTTTTCTGCTTTTCTTATGGAGGAACAGGGTGGCTGTGGAATCTTTATAGATGTTGAATATTGTGTTTACGTAGCTATCGCATATTCCTTGACAGCGTAATGCCTCCAGAACGGCTGGTATCTCTACCGAGTCAAAAGCCTTTTCATAGTCTATGAAAGCGTTATAGAAGGGTTTGTTGTATTCTGTGGACCTCGATTACTTGATTGATCACATGAAGGCGGTCTATGGTGGAGTATCCTTTTCTGAACCCTGTTTGCTCTCTTGGTTGATTAAATTCAAGTGTGGCCCTTATTCTGCTTGAGATAACCTTTGTGAAAATTTGGTGAAGTGCTGAGAGTAGACTGATCAGCTTGTAGTTCCTGAAGTCTTTTACATTCCCTTTCTTCTGTAATCATAGAATGTTCGAATTTTTTCAGCTGACTGGTACATTTGAAATCTTGAGGCATTGTGTGTATAGTGTCGCGAGCTTTTCAGTTGGGAAGTCTGTTCCATCTTTGATCAAGTCAGCGGTTATGCAGTCTTCTCCAGCCGCTTTTACATGGGACATGCCCTGAATTGCTTTTCTAACCTCGTCCGCAGTGACGCATGGAATTTCAGTGTCCTGATCGGCATTTATTACACTCATAGTGGGGAGACTCATATTTGAGCTGTATAGTTCAGAATAGAAGCTCCTTGGCAACCTTGGCTATATCACTGAAGTTAGTAACGATGTTGCCCTGCCTATCTTTCACTGCATGCATTATGTTCTTTACCGCACAAAGCCTCCTTTTAGTTGTTTTGATGCTGACTCCTTTTCTGACAGCCGCTTCTATTTTTTTCACGTTATGGTTACGTGTGTCCCTGGCTCTGCTTTTATTGGTGAGCTTAGACAGCTTGGCGAATTTTATCTTATCTCTTGAGTTAGTTATTCTCATGTGTTGACATTGTTCGATTAAATTTTAGGGGCAAGCTCCTTAAGGTTTGGGTCTGTCCGTCCATTGTAGTAGCGCGTTACCTACTAGGAACGCGCTACTAGGAAGGCGTGTGTGGGAGGCGCACCCTCGGCGCGTTCCTCCCGGCGTGCGAGCTCTCTCACTCTTCCATCTCCTGTCTTGTAAGAGAGAAAGAGACAGAGAGAGCGAAAGGCGCGCGTTGACTATGGAAACGCTCTTTCTTCGATGAACGCGCTACCAGCTCGCAAAGAAGGAGAACGCGCCCTCACCCGCGAGAGACAAGCTTGACGCAGGCAGCGTCTTCTAGCAAGTTTCCTGTTTGAAAAATACCGACTGCTCGCGCTGGGGAACCGTTTACCGGCCACCCATATATATATATATATATATATATATATATATATATATATATATATATATATATATATAGGCACTGGATCTTGACTTGCAATGAAGTGCCGGTGGGAGATTTCACTTGTGCGTAATTGAACCATGAGGATTCGTAGCATGCGCGCGAACTAAATTAATCCGGAACTCGGCACGATCTATGATGAACCTCCGGAGCTTCGCCCACTCATCATCATTCACTCCGTGGATATACGTGGATTTTTAATAGTGACACTTGCGGTTGTTTTCGTGAATGCCGTTATCACCTTCCTGTGAATCGCGCGCTTGCTTTGATTATTTGCGTCGAGCGCAGTTATCACTTTCTGTTATGCCAACGCAAGCCGCGCTTATCTTGCATGTCACTTCGGGAAACGTGTCGACAATTCCTGAAACTTTGCATGCTGACGCGCACACTTGAGTAACTTCTGGAATTCCAGAGATAATGCGAGAACGCGTTAAGCCGTGTGTATAAAAGCCGACGTACTGCGCCGCTTGTCAGTCTTTCCGTCGAATGACGACTGTTCACGCCGCTGTTGCTGGGAATTGTGATTGGCCTTGTTTTGCTGGGTACAAGTTCGCCCAATAAACAGTACGCATGAGAGTCACCTTGAGTCCTGCGTGCTTCGAGTGCTGCGAGTGTCGCGACCATGTGACAATAGATTCAGAGAGCTTATTCACATCCAGTCTCAGTGCTTTGCCCCCTACTTTGGTTGCTGCTTCGGTCATCAGCTTAGGAATGTTTTCGTTCATCTTCTCTATATCCCCATCTTCTTCCTGTCCTAGAGCCTCACACTTGTTCTTAAGTGCAATTCTAAATTCTTCTGTGTTTGCCCTGATGACATCGAGGTTGGCCTGCTTCCGCTTGGTTAACTTTGTCCTTGTCCGCTTTAGGTTGAGGGTTATCTTCACCCTTACTAGTCTGTGGTCACTAATTCTGACTTTATTAACCACTTCCGTGTCTTGTACTATACCTGGATCACTGCACATTATGAAATCTATTTAGTTTTTCGTTTCTTCATTGGGGCTTTTCCACGTCCACTTCCTGTTCTTATGATTCATTATACGGAGGCAATTTCTTTCTGCGAATTCCACTAGCGTCTCTCTTCTTCTATTCCTATCATGTTCACCGTAGTTCCTGACCGCCTGTTCTCCTCTTAGTTTCTTTCCTATTTCGCACTGAAGTCCCCCATAACAATCATATATTGGGTGTGTACCTTGTTCATAGCCGTTTCTACATCCTCATGAAACTGTTCTACAGCCTCGTCATTGTGGCTAGTCGTTGGTGCATAACTTTGTATTAGTTTTAGTTGTATCGCCTATTTGGTTTTATCATGATACCTGCTACCCTTTCATTGATGCTATAGAATTTTCTTCAATGTTACCTGCTATGTCTTTGTGTATAAGGAATCCCATGCTGTATTCATGTTTCTCTGGCAGTCCTCTGTAGCAGAGAACATGCCCTTCATTAAGCAACAAGTATCCTTCCCCTGGTTTCCTAATGTCGTTTAAGGCCAATGATATCCCAGTTAATACCCCTTAATTCTTCTAGTAGTTCAGCTAGTCTGGCTTCGCTTGAAAGAGTTCGCGTGCTAATAGTCACGATGTTTAATTTCCAATGACGGCCTGTCCAAGTCCAGAGGCTTTTTTCCTGTGTTCCCATGACCGTGTGGTCACAATCGCAGCTAGAAGCTCCGTTGATGTCGCCGTCGTAGGTCCAGGGTTTGGTTGGTTCGGTCACTTGGGAGGTGTTGGCCATAGTGTTGCACCAGGGAGGCCAGCTCCTGTTCTGGTGCTCAGGTGAGTTACGCAGATGAGGCATGGTGGTGGTGAGCACCCGTATCCATCTTTGTCCAAATGCTCCGTTGGGGGAGGGGTCTTTCAGGGATGTTGAAGTGTACGGTTAAGTCAGGTAAGGGAAAACTGTTAAAGGGAAGCGGGAAAAACGAAAGAAGATACTTTAGGAGCGTGGGAAAAAGATAAAAGGATACAGAAAAGAAGAAAAAGAAAAAAGAAAAAAAGGGGGGGGGGAGGGGGGAGAAAGAGAGACATACGCACTCGAGGATTTGAACTCTAGACCCTTTGGTCTGCTACAAAAGCATTGCCAAGTCGTCTGAGTGGCTGGGTTGCCGATGTGTTTATGAACAGATTCCTGCTGCCCTGTCTCGTGAAATGTGGGCGATGAATTTCAAAATGCAGCACTTTTGCCGATTCCGAATACCAGGACGGCATGGCTAATCATCTCGTCTGCGTGGTTGCAGTTTCTGCTGCATTTGTCCGCAATCCCGCATAGTATTTCATAATGCGCGTCTTTCCTTTCTTTAACGTGGCAGGGTTGTTGTCTCAGGAAATGAGGGAGGAGGGGGGGGTTGTAAAGCACGAAGCAGAGGAAGGATTCGTGGCAGCCTGGCTCGCACTCACGAAAGCGCCATGATAAGTAAATTCCATGTCTGTTGAAAGCGGTTGCCGAATTCGCGGAAGTGCTACGGCCTTGTAGTTAAGAGAGAAACAAAACTCCGCATATGTTATGCTGGTAGCACTTCACTAATTTCTTGTCAGTTTACCCTAATAGAAGATTACAATGAATAGCTTCGCATTGCAGCAGAGGTTGGATATCAGGAAAGTTATGTGATTGTAAGATATTGATAAGTTGCTATTTTAGAGCACCGTTTATTTAAACAGTCAGGGTGGAAGGCTTAATATGCCGTTTCTGACGAAGCCTTGAAAGGTCGCTTTCACAAAACATTAGTACCTAATTAACTAACTGGTTTCCCTGGCAATTACAACTGATTTTGCTTTTTGGTGATGTATGCACATGAATATGTCGTTCCCTTCAATAAAATCAGTTTAAAGTCAGTGCCTGTCTTGTTCATTCGCATGCCTTCTTCGTCTTCCTCTATTCCTGTTGGCATAATCCTCTGATAGATTATCAGTTGGTAAGTTCAAGAGGCGTGTCCCTATCGGCAATCATCGTCATATCCGATACCAGAATCTACTTTCTTTTTATGTATATCTTTGTGTGTATGTGTCTGTACGTCATGACATGTGACTTGGAATTCAAACAATCAAGAAAACTATATTACAACAATGTGTTATAGAACACAAACGCTATAATAAAATACGATATAACAGGACTGGGTAAAGCTATGAGGAGTGTTTCGGCTTAGGCGCTAAATAGTTCGGATATTTAAGTCTCTATTAGCCGGCGATTAAAGTGTGTAACGTTTTAAGATTTTCTATGATTTATCATAAAAGCAACCGTAAGAGTGCGTACGTGTTTAGTGGTGTATCTACCCTGAAGTTCCGCAGTGCAAGTAGATATAAGTCACGCGTGGAGGAAGAGAAGAGAAAGGTGTGCATTCATATACAACTGTAGGGATGGCCTATAGTGAAAGTTATAGAAATAAGAGCTTCATGCCTTGCCTAATATTTGTCATTTTCAAGTGTTTTGTATTTAGTGTTTTGACATTTTTGTTTTGTTTCAGTATTTTGACGTTTTTCATTATGTTCTACACGTCTCTCAAACTAAGCACAGTAAATATTGCCGTATTTAGTGTGCTTGGTAATTTGCAGTGTATTCTTTGCTTTTTTCCTTGTTTCCTCTATTTCTTTTTCATTATTTGCTTTTTTTTCTTTGTTGCACTTGTACATCGAACTTGTTTGAGAGATATATTAAATGACACCCTTGTGCAACTGTTGATACCGATGTGTAATTAGGATACCAATGTGTACCTATTGCCCCATTACTTGTATGAAATTTCCATTATCACTCTTTCCCCCCCTTTTTTTGTTGTTCTTTTTTTTTAAACTTTAGATCAAGTGCTGACCACTGTCATTCACTGGTGATGGGTGGCTGGGGCTTTTTCAAGCTGTCACCGTACAGCTTTTTTCCCGGCCACCGTTTTTCACCATAAATGTTTTTTGTTTTGGGGCAAAATAAAGCTCCTTGATTGATTGATTGATTTGCTGGATTCAATAAAGCGTGTTTTTTATTTCTTTTTCTTCTTAGTGATCTGTGATGATTCTTATACTCACAAACAATTTCATTTCTGGGTAATGTAAATTAGAGAAAAATTACTAATCTAGGGTGCAGTACGTAAACATAAATTGCTATGTCGTGTTTGTGCTGTTATTGCTCGCCCGTGTTCGGCGTGTGACGACACAACAGATAGCTGGGCGACAACTGCGTGCGCCGAGCTACCTTTACCATGTGGTGTCCCCCGCAATGTATATTATCGACCAGCACAATAAAGAGTGGCTGTTTTCTTTCCTCACCTAGAGCATAGCTCATCGACTGTTCATTGCGACGCGCATACGTGTCGCGCTCGTAAGCAGTGTCACGACATGGTGTCAGAAGTGGGATTCTGTTCAACTATCTCGCCAAGGCCGTAGACTGCAGCATTCCCACAAAATGGCAAGCAAGCCCGCAACGGTAATCCCGGGGCTCCAGCAGCCACCACAGCTGGACTTCGGCAAAACGTCGGAGTGACCGGCGTGGATCGACCATTTCAATGACTACCGCTTCGCCACAGCTCTCAATGAACGTTCGGGAGAGGCCCAGGTACGCACGCTACTTTACACAATGGGGCACCAAGCCCGCGAAGTCTTTGCTACATTTGGGCTGACCGACGAAAAAGCAAAAAGTTATGATGTGGTCAAGCAGAAGTTCGACAGTCATTTTGTCAAAGAGTGGAACATTGTTTATGAAAGTGCTTGCATTCACAGACGCCAGCAACGGCCTGAAGAGCCAGTGGATCAGTTCGCAACCACATTTCACGTGCTGGCGGACCGCTGCGACTTTGAGGATATGAAGAAGAGACTCATCCAGGACCGGTTTGTCGTCGGGCTCCAGGACGCTCAACTATCAGAGGCCTTGCAGATGGATCCACAGCTGAAATTGGCTACGGCGCTGGCCAAGGCTCGCCTAAAGGAAACCGTGTGACAGCAGCAGCAGAGCCTTCGGCTGGAAGGTGTCCACATCGGTAGCCTGCCAGAACTTCAGGACCAAGGCATCATCGTGGACGCCCTGGACCACCAGAAACACCTGCAGCACAATGGGGGATGGTGTCCCTACTGCGTCGGCGACACGCACCCGAGGTCGACGTGCCCAGCCTAAGCTTCCAAGTGCCGCTACTATGGTAACAAAGGACATTTTGCGAGAGCCTGCCTCAAGAAAGTTGGGTCAGCAGAAAGAAAGGTACGCATCTCGGCTGTCGAACATGATACCGGAGAAACTTTCATTGGAGGTATTGACGCGGCTGGGAAAGCACACTACAGTAGAATCTCGATCATACGATTGCGGTTGATGCGAATTTCGCGATGATGCGAATTTTGATGTTGTTTTGGACGGACTACGTTGTATAAAATGTGCCGTCATTCGGTGTTATACGAACAGTTTCCCCGGCCATTGCGGATGATACGAACGTGCGAAATGACCACTTCACGTGAGCGACTGACTCAGATTTTTTACTACAGTTTTTTTCCGCGAGTTCCTTACGACTTTGGACCGAAAAATGGCAGCAAAAAACAGAAAAATTTTGCTTTTCGTCAACCAGTGTTCGTCCCATCCCAAAGACTGCAACTTCAGTAACGTCGCCGTAAGGTTCCTGCCCGCAAACACCATGAGCCGTCTACAGCCGCGGGATGCGGGAATAATCCAAAATGTGAAACACCATTTCAAGGGATTGCTTGTGCGGTGGCTCCTGGCGAAAATTGAGAGCAAGGATGAAAACTCGCGAATTAGCCTGCTTGATGCGTTACATTTCTTGGCCATGTCCTGGGATAATGTGACCCAGGACACGATCGCGAACTGCTTTCGCAAGTCTGAATTTTTTTGCAGAATCGGATGTGGCTCCGACGGAAGAAAGCCAAGAGCCTGACGACGATTTGCACATCGAGGGTTGGGAGAACCTTGAAACTCGAGCTTCGGCGCGAGACTTCGTCACCGCAGACGACAACGTAGCGACCTGTGGGGTGCGATCCATCAAAGAATTGGTCGACGAGGCAAATGATACCGAGTCTGAGGGTGATGGTGAAGATGCCGGTGAGTGTGATCTCCTACCATCAATGTCGGAAAACCTTGACGCCCTCAATGTACGGCGTCGCACCGTAAACACCGGCAGCGTGAGTGAAGAAACCGCAGCACGGTTTTATTCCTTTCAGACGGCTTTCTTGAGGGACAGCGAAGTTAAAGAGTTCAAAAGATCATCATGGACTTTTTCAGCAAGAAGTAGTTGACCTCAGTAAAGCTGTTGTTCATCTTCATGATCAGCTTTAACTTGTTTTGGTTCATACGAATTCGGGATGATACGAATATTTTACGTGCTCCCTATGAATTCGTATCATCAAGATTCCACTGTATGTGGATGTTCTGATAAACTCTGTGCCTATCCTTGCTAAAGATGATTCCGATGCAGAAGTATCGGTTCTACCTTCTACATTTCCAGGATTGCCCATCCACCTGGACAACGCAGACGAGGTGTTACAGGGGGCTGGCGGCAACAAGCTCAACGTTCTAGGCAAATTTGTCGCAGAGATTCCGTGAAAGGGAGCACTGGCCGTCAAACGTGCTATGTCATTAGCCCTCTTCGCGACGTACTTCTCAGGCTGCCAGCCTTGCAAGCTTTAGGTGTCGTTAAATTTGTCGACGCGCTTAGTGCAGACAAGCAACGGTATGAGACGCTTTTCCCATGCATGGGTCGTAGTCTAGACACTATCCCAGGTGTGATAAGATTAATTTGCCGTTCCGGCGCCCGGGGGCGTCGATGTTTGCAATGAAATAAATACGGCGCACATGACCAGCCCAGTCAGTGCGGAACCCGCCAATGTATGTGTGTGTGATTCGGTCTGGCAGCCGGCATGGCCCAGGACTACCCGGTTATCACAAGTGGCGACGAGGTCGACTGACGAACCGGACGGGCACAGCACAATCACATGCCGTCATGCCTGTCTTCGGGAAGCTGGATTCGTTCGACCCGAGTACATCGGAGTGGGTGGAATACCGTGAGCGGGAGCGACAAGCAGACAGCTGTGTTTTTGACATGCTGCGGTCCAGAGACTTATTCTCTGCTACGAGGCCTCCTAGCACCAAGCAGGCCCGCCCAAGCAGGACTGACCGAAATTTTTACCACACTTGGCAAGCACTACGCCCCTCACGTATCGGAAGTAGTGGCAAGTTTCAAGTTTTTCTCGAGGCATCGAAAAGAGGGGGAGACCATAAGTGACTACATTGCCTCGTTGAAGAAATTAGCTGAAGATTGCAATTTCACAACATTTCGAGAGCACATGTTGCGCGACCAGGTAGTCAGTGGAATCAATGACGTAACCATGCAAACACAGCTGCTGGAAACAACGTGTTTAACCTTCGAAACTACGAAGGACACCGTCGTAGCTATGGAGGCTGCGCGTAAAGATTCACGCGCATTGAGCTGTCAGCAAGCACAGGTACTATCTGACGAAGCTCCGGAGCAAGCGAACGTTGTCGCCTCGGGGAAAAATGATAGTTGTTGCTTTCGTTGCGGGGCAGGTCATTCTGCGCGTTGGTGTAGGCATGGCAGCACGATCTGTCACAACTGCCGCCAAAAAGGGCACCTTGCAAGAGTTTGCAGAGTTCAGCCGGGAAGTAGAAATTTCGACCGGAGCCAGTCTAGTCGCAGCCGGTCTAGTCGCGTGAACAACGTGGGCAACCTGCCTGTCTCGGCTGAAGAGCCTGAAGTTTTCGACTTGTGGACGCTTCAGACAGCCAGTTCGGAGCCGATGCGCATAGCGGTTGAAGTTAACGGCGTAACGCTCGATATGGAGTTGGACACCGGCGCTAGTGTGTCAACCATTGATGATGGCAAGTTCGCCGAGCTTTTTCCGTCGGTGCCGTTGGAGCCATCGAGTGTGCAGCTGAGAAGTTTTTTCGGCGACATGAAACGCGTCCTGGGAAAGCTGGAAGTAATGGTCAAACTTGGCAACAAGGAGTGCCAGCTACCACTGTTTGTAGTGAAAGGGGCATGTCCTACGCTGTTTGGACGAAGCTGGATGAAGGCCTTCAAGCTAGGCATCGCTCAGAGGGAGGGAGTTAACGTCGTGAAGTCTATGGAAGACCTGGTAAGCCAATATCACGAAGTTTTTTCGGAGCAGCTGGGGACGTTTCATGGCGTTGCAGCTTCTATATCCGTACAAAAGGGCGCGAAGCCACGTTTTGTCAAGGCACGTCCGATACCATTTGCTCTGCGTGATCGGGTTTTTGAAGAACTGCAGAGGATGGAACGGGAAGGCGTCATTGAACCGGTGAAAACTTCTCAGTGGGCCGCGCCCATCATTCCTGTATTGAAGCGCAATGGCTGGGTTCGGGTCTGCGGCGACTTGAAGACTACCATAAACCCGGTGACAGTGGTCCAGTCATACCCCATTCCTAGGATTGAGGAACTTTTTGCGTGGCTTACAGGGGGCAAGAAGTTCACAAAGCTTGACTTGCAAGACGCCTAACCAGCAGGTCCCACTCGATGAGGAGTGCCAAGAGCTAGTCGCCATTAACACTCCGAGGGGGTTATACCGATTCACAAGGCTGCCGTTCGGAGTTTCATCAGCTCCGGCTATATTTCAGCGAGAGATGGAAAATCTTTTGCACGACCTTGACCATGTCGTAGTGTACTTTGACGATATTCTGGTCACGGGAACCAGTGACAAAGAGCATTGGGAAAATCTGGGCTGAGTGTTGGATCGCCTGAAAACCGCGGGACTGCGACTGAAGTTATCCAAATGAGAGTTCTTGAAACCAGAAGTCCAGTACTTGGGTCATATCATTAGTGCGGCTGGGCTGCGTCCAAACCCGGCTAAGACTGAAGCCGTGCTGGAAGCCCCTGCACCCCGAGCTGTCAAGGAACTTCAGAGTTACCTCGGGTTGGTTAATTTTTACAGAAGGTTTTTGCCAAACCTTTCTGCCGTGTTGCAGCGGCTCAATAGTTTGTTGGCGTCGGGAACACCATGGCGCTGGGAAACTGATGAAGAGCAGGCATTTCGGAGAAGCAAAGAGCTATTGGCCTCTGCTGCTATATTGACACACTTTGACCCAGGAAAGCCAACTGTGCTTGTCACTGATGCATCTCCCTTTGGTATTGGAGCAGTACTGGCGCAACGAGAGTCATCTGGAGAAGAGCGCCCCATTGGTTTTGCCTCCCGCAGCCTGGCAACCGCGGAGAAAAACTACAGCCAATTAGATAAGGAGGCATTGAGCCTTGTTTTTGGCGTTACAAAGTTCAGGCAGTACTTATGGGGCCGGCATTTCGAGGCCGTCACAGATCACAAACCGCTGCTCGGCCTGCTTGCAGCAGACAAACCAGTTCCCAAATCCTGTTCTCCGAGTGCTAAGGTGGGCCTTGTTGTTGTCTGGGTACAGTTACGACCTGAAGTATAGGCCGGGTTCACAAATTGGACATGCCGATGGGTTAAGCCGGCTACCACTGCCAACTGCCGATTTTGTTGTTGACTGCCCTGCCGAAGTGTTAATGCTGGAAGGAGTATACCCAGGGGTGCTGTCATCAAATGCTGTTGCTGCAGCCACCTCCAGGGAGCCGGTGCTGTCACAAGTAAGAGCAGCGTTGTGGTCAGGATGCCAGATAAACCTAGGGTCAGAGGGAAGACCCTACGAGACGCGCTTCCATGAGATAAGTGTGCAAGGGAACTGTCTATTGTGGGGCAACAGAGTCATTGTTCCAAAATCCTTACAAAGGGAAGTCCTCCAGTTGCTGCATGAGAGTCATCCAGGACTGTCCAAAATGAAGGCAGTTGCGCGTAGCCATGTGTGGTGGCCTAGCTTGGATAACGATATAGCGATAACCATTCAAAGGTGCCGTATTTGCCAGGAGCATCAAAGAGTGTCACGACCAGTGCCTATCATGTCCTGGCCGTTCCCGGATAAACCGTGGTCACGGCTGCATGTGGACTATGCGGGTCCTTACAGGAACGCCTATTTTAGGGGCGAAGCTCCTCTTAGTCTAACCTTGTCACGCGTCAGGCGTCAGTCGTCAGCTGTCAGGCGTAACCAGCGTGCCGGGAGGCACGCGCTCGCCCTCGGCGCGTGCCTTTCACTCTCTCTCTCCCGGCGCGTGCCTCTGCTGTCTTGTGAGAGAGAGAGAGAGACAGAGAGAGAGCGAAAGGCGCGCGTTGGCTATGGAAACACTCTTTCTTAGAGGAACGCTACCAGCTCGTAAAGAAGGAGAACGTGCCCTCACCCGCGAGAGACAACGTTGGCGCGGGCAGCGTCTCCTAGCGAGTTTCTTGATTGAGAAATACCGACCGCTCGCTTTGGAGAAGTGTCCACCGGCTACCCATATATATATATATATATATATATATATATATATATATATATATATAGATGAGTAGTAGACCCTCGGAATTGGCAACAAAAATGCGGAAAGCGCTTATTCAACGTTTCAGCCGGAGACCGGCCTTCATCAGGAATGAAGGCCGGTCTCCGGCTGAAACGTTGAATAAGCGCTTTCCGCATTTTTGTTGCCAATTCCGAGGGTCTACTACTCATCTCTGCCTTCACGCCTCCGGCCTATTCACCACCATGACTGCTATATATATATATATATATATATATATATATATATATATATAGGCACTGGATCTTGACTTGCAATGAAGTGCCGGTGGGAGATTTCACTTGTGCGTAGTTGAACCATGAGGATTCGTAGCATGCGCATTAACTAAATTAATCCGGAACTCGGCACGATCTACGATGAACCTCCCGAGCTTCGCCCACTCATCATCATTCACTCCGTCGATATGCTGTAATTATTTTTTTATCGCAGTCGATGCGTTCTCAAAGTGGATTGAAGTGTTCCCGGTCTCCACATCCCTCGGCTGAAGCAACTATTTCCTGCATGCGAATTATGTTCGCAAACCAAGGCCTTCCAGATGTGGTCCTTTCGGATAATGGGCCAGCATTTACCAGTGAGCTCTACTCCACATTCCTCAAGAAAAACGGGGTGAGGCGAACGCTGGTGCCGCCGTATCATCCAGCGTCAAATGGTGCTGCAGAGAGGGCAGTTCAGACTGTCAAAAACAAGTTGCGGAAGGCTGGCCCTGGACATATTCACACTCAAATTGCCCGCATGCTCCTGACTTACAGCTCCTGACTTACAGGTCAACGCCTCACGAGGTCACGGGTAGCTGTCCTTCGGAGCTGTTGTTGGGGCGGAAGCTGAGGACTGCATTGGACCTGCTACACTCAGACCTCAGGACTAAGGTGCTACAGAAGCAACTAAAGCAGAAAATCAGATGCGACCAAGGAACAAGACCCAGGGTTTTGGGTCACCCTGGTGACCAGGTGTTCGCAAGGAACTTCCGTCCAGGTCCCACGTGGCTGCCTGCAGTCATCACCGAACAACGCACTTCGTCCATGGATGTTCTACTGGAGGACGGACGGCGTTTAACTCGACACCTGGATCACATCCGCCGGCCCATGAGGAACTGAGTGCAGACAACCAAAAGTCAGGCAGCCCCGTAGCTACAGGCCTTGCTCCAAGCTTGAACGTGGGTCAGAGGCAGCTAACTTCGGATCGCCTTCACGACACAGAGTCTAGGCAAGATCCCAGGGAAGACGTGGCGAGGGAAACGGAACTTGCTGTCACAGCACCCAGTACTCCTGTCCTGCGTCGAAGTACCAGAATGCGACGACTAGTATCGCGCTACTCACCTTAAACAATTGTTTGCATCCATTAATAAAGGGGGGAGGGATGTGATAAGATTAGTTTGCCGTTTCGGCGCCCGGGGGCGTCGATGTTTGCAATGAAATAAATGCGGCGCACATGACCAGCCCAGTCAGTGCGGAACCCGCCAATGTACGTGTGTGTGATTCGGTCCGGCGACCGGCATGGCCGAGGACTACCTGGTTATCACACCAGGAGAATACACTATTAGGCTACAACCGGGCACCATTCTGCATGCCATAACCGTTCCGCAGCGTGTGCCGATTCCGCTGATGGGAAAGTTAAAGCACGAAATCGAGAGGCTCGTGCGCATGGGAATTATTAGAAAAGTAGACGGCCCCATGTATTGGTGCGCAGGAATAGTCCTGGTAACAAAACAGTCGGGGGAACTAAGAGAATGCATCGACCTCACAAAGTCAAATAAGTGCGTCCTTCGTGAGTGCTTCACGCTACCTATGGTGGATCAAGCATTAAGCTCTCTGGCCGGTGTGAAATGGTTTTCGAAGCTTGACGCCTACTCAGGGTTCCACCAAGTCCGACTAAGTAGGGACTCTGAAGAACTAACTGCGTTTCTGACTCCATTTGGGAGGTAGTGTTTTACCAGAATACCGTTCGGAATTACTTCCACTCCGGAGTATTTCCAGAAAAGGATGTCCAAAATCCTATGTGGCCTGCCAGGTGTTGTCAATGTCAGGAATGACATTTTAGTGTTTGGTGATATGAAATCCCAGCACGACGAATGTTTAGCAGACGTTATGTCATGCCTAGCTAGTGCAAATGTGACCCTGAGCAAGGAAAAGTGCCTGTTCGGCATTAATAAAGTGAAATTTCTGGGCCATATTCTGAATGAGAATGGAATTGAGCCTGATCCAGCGAAGGTTAGCGCTATTAAGAACCTAAACACACCGAAAAATGCCAGCGAACTGAGAAGCTTGCTCTGCATGGCCAATCACCTAGGTCACTTTTTGCCTCACCTGGTGCAAACTATTGCTCCGATGCGTGCTCTTTTGTTCTGCGCAGTGTATGGCCATGTATGATGCAGCACTTCTTACAATCCTTTCAGGGGACACATCCTCGTTCAGACTGGGAGCTGTCCTTTTTCAAACGCAGAAAGACGGTCACCATAGACCAATAGCTTTCGCTTCTTGATCCCTCAAGAACACAGAACGGTGATACTCCCAGACAGAAAAAGAAGCGCTAGCACTGACGTGGGCAGCCGAAAGATTTGACGACTACATCCGTGGCCTACATGTTACCTTCAAAAGTGATCAAGCCTTTAGTATCTTTACTAGGCCAGATGGCCATTGATGATATGCCCCTGTGAATTCAATGCTTCCGGCTACGCCTAATGCGCTATCTTTTCAGTGTCCAATACGTTCCTGGCAAATCGCTAGTCACCACCGACACTCTTTCGCGGTCCCCGGTTGCACGCAGCGATTTTGAAAAAGGCCTGAGTGTATCAGATGTCACAGCGTATTCTAAGGCATGTTTGCTTGGCTTGGAAACGGGGGACAATTTTTTGTCTAGAGTGAGACAATGTCAAATTAGTGACCCCGTATGTAAACACCTGCGCAGGCTGTGTAAAACCAACTGGCCAAGGAAACCGAATGTTCCTTCTTTCCTCATGCCTTACTGGCAAGATAGAGCATGCCTTAGTATGATTGATGGTCTCTTGTTGAAAGGAACAAGGCTTGTAATCCCAGAGTCTCTAAGAACAGACGTGCTGTGCAGACTGCATGATGGGCACCAGGGTATTGGTCGTTGTCGTAGTGTTGCTAAATGTTCTGTCTGGTGGCCAGGGTTGAGCACCAAACTGGCACAGTTTGTGAAGCAGTGCACTGTTTGCGCACAGCATGCTCAGCAGCTAGCCGAGCCCATGATAGCAATCGCAACGCCACCATTTCTTTGGGAGAGATTGGGGGTAGATCTGTGCGTAATCAATGGCCGGGCATACCTTGTCGCAGTAGATTATCTTTCACGTTACCCTGAGGTAGCCAATCTTCCTTCCACGAAGTCTGGAACGGTCATTGATAGACTGAAAGCTATTTTTGCTAGGCATGGAATCCCTGAGTGTCTGGTGACCGACAACGGTCATCAGTTCGTGGCCACTGAGTTTGAACAGTTCGCTGTGTCATACGGTTTTCACCATGTCACCGTCAGTCCGAGGCACCCGCAGGGCAACGGGGAAGTAGAGCAAATGGTTCAGACAGTTAAGCACCTCAATCTAAAGTCTAAAGACCCTTACCTGGCATTGCTGGCTTACAGGGCAAAGCCCGGCATTTTTGGAGTCAGTCCTGCAGAAGCACTAAGGGTAGGCGACTGAGGACAAGAGTCCCATGCTATCGCATCATCGAAATTGGGGGAAAGCAGCCCGAAAGAAGTTGTGGCCAGCAACCAGGAGGTCAGGCGGTGGCAATGCCGCTACTACAACCAACACAATTGTGCTAGACAGCTTTCCAAGCTAGAAGCTGGTGATGTGGTCTGGGTGACAGACATGCAGTCAAAGGCCACAGTCCTCGCACCAGCACTGAAACCGCGGTCATATGTAGTGCGAACAGACAACGGTGTTGACCTCTGCCGAAACAGGAGAATGCTTAACCGTCTCCCAAAAGAAAGGGCCCACATGGAAACTTACAAATTTCCAGAAAACTCGGAGCAGCTGAGCGCGGCAAGATTGGCTCCTAGCCCAGATGGCTCGATAGCAACAGATTCAGCAGTGCCTCCAACTCGCACTGTGGCCAATAGTGAACCCACTGCCATTGTAACGCGGCTTGGTAGAGTGGTGAAGAAGCCCATACGACTGGGCTTTGATGAGTAGTGGTTTGGTGTTTTGGTTTTTCTAGTATAACAAATATTTTCTACCATGTATGTGCGAATGTTCCTGTGTGGTGAACAAACCTGTAAGACTTGGGCTTGATGAGTGGTTTGGCGTTTTGTGTCTATAACAACATGTATTCTCTACGATGTGTGCAGATCTTCCTGTGCTTGAAAACAAAGGGGGGATGTGCTGTCATCGCTCACCCGTGTTCGGTGTGTGACGTCACAACAGATAGCTGGGCGACAACTCCGTGCGCCGAGCTACCTTTACCACGCGATGTCCCACAGAATGTATTATATTATCGACCAGCACAATAAAGAGTGGCTGTTTTCCTTGCCTCACCTAGAGCGCAGCTCGTTGACTGTTTATTGCGACGTGCATACGTGTTGCGCTCGTATGCAGTGTCACGACAGTGTTCTCTCCAACATGCACATTCCCAGAAAAAAAAATATTGGTCTGGTTACATTCAACAATGCAAAAGTAGATGTGCAACAAAGCTGGCCATGCACTTCAGGATTACAATGGACTATCTGGAGGACTTGACAATATCATGCACGAGGTTTTGTGAAAACTGCCACCAGAGTTCGAGCCCGACGACTATTCAAACACAGTCGAGATCAGAGTGACATATTCAGTACTGACAAAGTGCAGTCACATTTCCTGCTTTCCTCTGCGCCATGTTGTACGAGAGAATGTCGTCACACCTCCTCTTTGATATTTACCAGAATTGGAGATGGCAAAGCACTCACACGTTGAAGGAAGTGAAACGTTATGCTGCTTTCTCCACATTACGGCGTGCACTAACCCGGCACTAGGGTAGGAGTATTCTGAAGTGTAGCCATTATTTACTATTATTAGTATTATCATCATCATCATCATGGTGGTGGTGGTAGCTGCTGAGGAGTGCTTGAACCTTTCTGCGCCTCAATATTTATTTTACTAAAATACAAAAGAAAACTGAGCTCATAGTGTCCTGTGTCCCGTCAGTGTCCCTTCCCCGTTTTCTCGCACAGTTTAAAAAAGAACAATGTTCAAGGTTTCCAGTTCAGATGCTATGTGGCTTCTTCGAAATTCTGTAGACCGGTAGCTCAAGATGAACATCGCTTTGCTATCGTCTTATTCTTCTGGTGTACTTACGTCCTGTATTCTAGTCACAAGCAACTGGAAAAGTAATAAGTGATCCTCTTAAAATTAGTTGCTTGAATTCATATTACATTACTCATTGCTGTAAAAATGATCTAATTATGGTAATGAAATCAAGATAATTTTGTTACTGCCAAGTCTGCCGAAATGTACAGTTAGCAAGTTCTTTTTCTCTGCTTCGATCATGAGAAATGGGAGAGGGAACTGCCAGCACCCGGGTGCATACGGGGGCAAAGCCTGGCCCACTGTGGCTAGCGGTTGTGGTTGCAGCTGCAAGCGGTGGTGATTGAGGCCATCCTTAGCACTTGAGTGGTAGGAAACTTGCTTCTTTTTTTTTTACATGGAAAAGCTGTACCCATCCAGGGGGTTGAGGGCTCTCTTGAGAATGACTTCACCGCTCTCCTAAACTCCTGTGACAAGAAGATGCTCTCACTGTGGTCGGGGTCTTGGTGGTAGTGGTTTCCTCAGGGGATGCCAGCAATCTACTTTTGTATGTGATGGGCAGAGACCCTTGCCGTAACAGCGATTCCGGGAATCCAGCGGGACCTGCTCTGAAGTTGCAAGAAAATGCTTGTTGGCCTGGCTAGAAATTTTCTAGACATCTCAGAGCTTCCGTGTAGCTTTGTAGGAGTGCCAGGGGTGACTGGAAATGTACTCTGCAGCAGTAGCACACCCAGGATTTCTGCCAGGGGGGGGGGGGGTTCAATTTTTCACGAAGGGCCAGGCAAGCGATTACACAGTTGTTGCGTGTGTAAAAAAAAGTAAATAAAATGCCAAATAATAGTGACATCAATGATGATGATTATTTTTATTATTTTTTCGGCGTTTTGCAGACATTAGTTCCACATTCTTCTAGGACATAGGAGCAGTTATGGAGTGGGAGGGGGGGTTAGGTCGGCCTCAGGGGGGGGGGGGGGGTTACAACCCCCGAAACCCCCCCGTCGGTGCACCACTGCTCTGCAGCTTTGAGTGGAGTTTTCTCGCCAACATCAATTGCGGAGGCCAGTTGTTGAGGGCACATGCGGCGCCATAACCATAGGCTTTCAAATCAAGAGTTATTACCATGCCAAAGTGTGCTCTCATCAGCAGTGCTCTATCCACTACCAAACAATATTACTTTGAGCATAATATGGCATAAAGCAAGAAATAAAAAGTCACTCACCGAGTCTACCTCTAGGCAATAGGAGTCTTGTAATGTGCGCAAGGCCTTGTTAACAAGATTCGACAGGAAAGTGTTTATCAGCTTGGGCTCCACTTCCTCGAGGCCATAATATCTGCAAGTGGAGTGAAAGGTTCTAAACACACTCGTACAGTTCAATAAATGAACTGGGGCACTATCATTCCGAGCTGTATTGCTGATAAGCCTTTATTGAAGCTAGACTCGTGCGAATCTTTCAGAGAATATCAGGCTAGCCAATTTTCGCTTTGGCTATAATTAGACGCTTTTCAAGTATTTCAAACAAATGCACGTACACGCTTTCCCACGTAAAGTGCCCCTGCCAGGGTCTTCTTAATGGGTACGCACAACTACTTCAATGGAGCGTACTGCATGAAATACATTCTCTATCAGTTGCTCTGTAACAAAGCCTTCAAAATTAAATTATTAGTTATTCAAGTTAATAGTTGCTATGTAAATTGGTGACTCAATGGATGCATATATTTTGGTGGACACTGACACTGCTTCCTTGATTAAAGGGACTGACAACCAATTTTTGTGGTAGCTGCTTTTATCAGTGCAACTGAAAACTTATCCAGTAAGAGTGCCTAATCACCCAGTAGTAACGCCGAAAACTCCGCGAAACATATAAAATCCGAATTTTTCATCTGCGGCGACTATGGGGTCTTTACAGGCCACAAAGTTGCAAATAGTGGGAGGTGAGGCTGATAGCCATTTTAAGGCGGCAATGGGAAAAGGAAACTAGTGAAGCCCTAAATATAAAGAAATCAATGTTATGTTTATCCAGCCTATATGTTGCTATGACCTGTGATCTCACTCCCCCCCGCGAATTCACGCTGTACACTCCGGTACCGGTTTCGCAGACACGAGAGAAAAACGGCGCGCACATGCGTCGCAGCCTTCAGCGACCGTTCCACGGTTGCGCCGCGAAGGCAGCGCTGCTTCTCATGAGTGTCAACTTATTTGTTTCGTACCTCGTGGGCAGCACAGAAGAAGAGAGCGGGAATGCTTAATAATATGCGTGCTCTAACTTTGAGCACTAATTATGGTGCGTATAAAAGCATCTGACTATGCACACCAAACTGAAGACTCCATATAGCAGTACAAAGTCTCTACGGCTATGCTGCGCGACATACCCGTTTTTTGTGATTTTCAAATGCAATTTAAAAATACAAATTCTACTCAAACCCCATTAAGTATGCTTTACTCGGTCACCATAATTCATGTCACCATAATTCATTCGGTCACCATATTTCATTTCCGCCAGAATCTAATCGCAGGTTCTGGTCAGTTGTCGGTCCCTTTAAAAAAGATCAACGAATGCATAACAGAAAGGAAAAACACTTTCTTCTTCATTTAGCAAGTACAATCCTGCATCTGAAGCTTCAAAGCAAGCTTATTTACAGCGACCCCTACATTAGGACCACAAATTAGGCTAGATCAATATCAGTGTAAGATTGTGTGCAAAAGGAAAAAACTGAAGCCAGTTCCAAGCCTGTGGAATCTGAGTAAACAGCAGAGCTGGGGCAAGGACGTCTAGTCCACTATCGCAGTCATGCAGCAGTGGGCTGAGGGAAGGGCAAGCGCAGGTCTTCTTTTCCCTTCTGTGCAAACTGAAGACATCGCAAAAGAATGATTTCGGACTAGCGAAATGCAAGACATTGCCTAGACAAGAGTCATTACACTATAGATCCAAACCTGCTGAAGTATATCTGTTTTGCCCAAGAATGGACCCTTGTGGATGGCAGTTTAGCCTCAGGCAGCCATACTGTCACCTTGCTGAAAGTGCAAAGTAGTGTGCTGGAGCACAACATACTTGTACACAACTTTTCTTGGCAGTGAAGCAAGGCTAGAGGGCCAAACTATACGTCTGCTACCACTAAACAATGCAGTATCACAATTTCATCCCTGTTCGTTTTTTTTTTTTTCATAAAAAATGAGATAAAACTACACTGCGTCATTTCCTACAGGAAGCTATTTGAAACAATGTTTTTACATGTGTGAGGATGCTACAGCTTTTATGTTCACCTCAGAGGCAAAATCGGGCTTTAATCTTCAGTTGGGCACTCGTGACCATCTGCCTCATCCACTGACCTGCCACAACAGCTTGTAATGAACTTCACAAACTACAGCTCCTTAGTCCCTACCGTGTTGTTCTCATCTACTGTCAAACAGGCATAGGAGATATGTAAGTTCAGTATGATGCGCATTTTCACAAACTGAAAACATGCGTCATACCAAAGTACTTCACAGAGGAGTACATGAGAAGAAGCTGTGCCCCCCCCATAGCCATAGCCTCCACAGCCAAGAAATGCTCTTGCCTATGCCCGTGAGTGAAATCCTGTGCATTTCCTTCTTTCATGATTCTGCTCGTGTTCACCCAGTGTAGGGAAGCCAACCTGGTTAACATCCCTGCACTTCTGTTTCTTCCTCCAAGAAAAGTTGCTTGCGAGTAAAATGTGCTGGTTGCTAGGCTTGTGGAAGATGGAAAGCTCAAGCCACTTGACTGGCCTTGTGGCCAGGCATCACTTGAAATGTCCAAAGTTATGCATCAAGAAGTCCTGCCTGTCAGGAGGACTGTACACCCCGCACTGAGGCCAAGATACGGGCACCACTTCCAAATGAACCACGGGCAGTGATTGGAGTCAATCCCTTCTCTGAGAAAGAAAAGACAACCTCATAGCAATGGTCTTGCGCGTCTCTGAACTTGAGAAGTTGAGTGCTACCACCCCACAGGAAACATAACATGGGCGTTCCGGACAGCAGTCTTCAGTGTGCTTTCAGTAATTCAGCCTGTTTTCAGGCCATGGGGATCATGTGTTGCACGACAAGCACCCTGTACTTTCTCAGAGCAATGGTGCTGCAAAAAGAGCTGTTCAGATTGCTAAGCAGCTGCTCAAGAAACCACACAACATTGTGCTTGCCCCCCGCGACAACCCAGGAAAGGAATGGCTAAGAGCTGCCGTACTCCTGAGAAGACTCCCCAGGGATGACATGCCGATGGTGGTGCCAGGACTGTGGAAGACGGGAACATTCAAGAAACGAAACAAATGAAGCTTATTTGGACAATCGACAGGTGGCACAGCAGCACTTTGGAGAGTGACCCTGTTCAACCATGTACAGCTACAACTGTGCTATAAGAACACGGGCACTGGTGTTGGGTCATCTCACATGCAAAGCATCACGTGTGATGAGAAGCAGCTAGTGCTTTCACTCACTGCACAAGCACCTGCAGCCACTGCAGCCTGTGCCAATCACAAGAGGTCATGCTGTGAGAGCTGCAAATAGGTTTGACTGGAGACAGTGTAACGAACAGGAGCTGCTGTGTGTGCAAGTGCAGGGCAATGGCACTGCATTTGTCACTGAGACAATGACGAAATACCTGCCATGTGAGAGGCCAAGGGACTCCGCTCAGAGCGCATCCAGACTGCACGAACAGAGCCAGCATGCACTTGTGAGACTGCTCTTGTCAAGTATCAATAAATAATCCTAATCTGAAGGGTACTGTAACATGCTCAATACTCAACCAGAACACTTTACAATTTCATGTTGCATACAACCATGATGCAGAGCACTTGATCGATGTGGCACCAATTGAAAAAAGCACACACCAATTCACAAGTTCAATAAAATATTTTGTCAGCGATATTATATATTTTTTTATCGCTTGATTATTTAGCCCTTTTCATACCCGCCTCTACGTGAAAAAAAAAAGAGTTAGTTGGCAACTATACTTCTCCTAAAAGGTCCATTTCAACATATGCCATTTGAATATAGCAAGGTAAACTGTTCATTTCACCATTGTGGCTGTAGAGAGGCTTCACTTATAAGACAGAAGCTCATACTTGAAGTAGGGCTTCGTGAAATAAAATACTATGGCAGGCTGGTTAAGAGGGCTCCCTACCTCCAAAGCAACTCAAATTTGTGCTTTTCATGCACACCACAGAAAGGAGGGAAGTTACCAAATACCACTCTAGGTGTGTAAATTTCATCAGGATATGAAAGCACTTGTAATTCAGCGTGCGCAAGGTAGTGCTTCTTGGAAATTGCCCAGGAACACCTGAATACATTTGTACTTCCAGTGCCGTGGGGTGCAGGCTGTTCCGTTCCTAGCTAGTTTCATGCCCATATGCCTCTAATCTGTACAATAGGTACTGACCTGTCTCTCGAATAGACAGTTTTCTGGACCGTCGATTATTGTCAGCAGCAATGTTTTTACACCAATAGCATAGTTAATCAAATTGTTTATGTACCCCCACAAAAACACTCACAGGGGAAGGGGAGTGGAAGAAGAGAGTGGGAAAAGAGGAAGAGTTTACACAAGAAAGCTTTGAAGAAAGCTTCCAGTAATGAAATGAGGACAGCCAGTAAACCACGGAAGAAGCTTGTTCTCACACTGCTCTAGCACGCCTGTACAAAACCACCTAGGCCTGTAGGGATTTCAATGTACGTCAGGGCCATACTTATTTCACTGCGCCAAGGCTTTTGTTTATGCTGATGCACAGGTGCACTGAGATTTGGATAAACTACATTATGCACACTTTGCAGCCGCTGATAACTGCGCATCTTTTTTGCTTTGTTTATTTAATGGCATGTTGCTTCTTACCGAATGTGAACATGTCAGAACAAATATAAACTTGTGGCTATGTATATACATAAACAGGCATTTCTGCGATTTCACAATTTGGAATTGTGGCCAGGGCACGAAAATGTATTCTCGAATAACAACTGTGGGCAATTGGCTCCTAAGCACTGGCAACTTCCCACATGTTTCAGCTGCGGAAGTCCACCAAAGCCCACCTGCCCCGCCTTAGAGAAAGAGGTGGTTCTTAAGAAAGAAAAAAAAAATGGCACTAGTTGTTTCACATCCAAGCCTCTCTTGCAGAGTCCACCATGCCTCCCTCCTCCCCCCCCTATGCCTCTTTTTTGCCCTGCCACGGCAGCTAAATTCCTGGAAACACCCAAAAGAGCGATTAGCTACGGAAAGGAGATAATTCCTTAAAATCGTCCCAGCTGTATGAAGACGACGCTGGTAGCCGTAATACTGTGCTGACATCAAAGAAAAGTAGTGTGTGGGACGCTTGATGCAGGCATGAAAACGCAGAAATACGATGATGATGATTGTGGTTCGGTTGAGGAAAGGATGCTAATTTCTGCAGCCCATGTCGGGAGGATGGCTAAACATCCATGGGGTAAGGGAAAGAAGGGACTGAAAGAGAGAGGAAGGAGAGAAAAGCCGTAGTGGAGGGCTCCGGAAATTTTGACCCCCTGGGGTTCTTTAACGCGCACTGACAACGCACAGTACACGGGCCTCTGGCATTTTTGCCTCCACCAAAAATACGATCACCGTGGCTGGGATCGAACCCGCGTTATTTGGGTGGCAGTTGAGTACCATAACCACTACGCCACAGCGGCAGACCGCAGAAAGGCGAACAAAAGGAGCAATACAGCACCACTACACCCCCCCCCCCCAAAAAAAATCAAAGAAACACAGAACCAAAGTTTGTTCAAACTCGGTCATTGCGGCATTTTCTCTACAAGATGTAACAAACTACACACGAATACACCCGTATGAGAGGTTGGCGGTAGTGTGTAGGATCACCGACTAGTTGACACCGGGTTACTCTAACCAGGTGGAGCCACGCCACGCCTCTAAAAGTTGGCATGAATTTTAAATTCACACTGCAGGTATGCACAACGCTTTCGGAGCCTCTAAAATGCAAACCAAACACTTGATAGTCATGAAAACTGTGCCGTAACAATAAGAAAAGATAACGGAAGGAACTGTTGCAGACGAAGTTTAGATAGCTTACTTATTTTCAGGAGATGACAATAAACAGCGAGACGTGTTAAATTATATGTTTATTGATATTTGAACCTGGTTTGTAAAAGCATGAATGCCTGAATAGAAAAACTGTCCGTGACCTTTCCTCCATGTACTAAGAAAGAAAGTAATGCCACAAGCCCCGTGGTAAATTTGAACAAATTTGGGCATCCTAGAGCATATGAAAGTGCCCATGTATTCTCTATGGGCACTCGCACTGGTGAACCCTCTTAAGATTTGTAACAAAGCATTAGAACCATTCAATAACTACAGGAATAACAAAAGGAGCCTACGTTGGATTCTGAAGGAGTCGCCGATAGAAGTATGTCCATGTCATGTAATCCAAACAGTCTTGTGTTGATTTGATGGTTCCAGCAACCACTTCAGCGTTCACATGGTCAGGCAAAACACTCATCAAGCTGTAAATGAAGGTTACCATTTCTTTAATAACTGATGAACCAAAGTAGCATAGTTTGCTGTCAGAGTTGTGTGGATAGCAAAATTTTAAGTGCGAAGCAATCTCAAATAAAAATGTTTGAACATGAATCAAATAGAATATCTTTTATATAATACCATGTTAAATTACACAGAAAATGTATTGCTAAACATGGGCGAAAATAACAAATTTATTGCATGACAAGTGTACTCCGACAATGACATCCTCAGAAAAAGAACAGTCAAGCCCTCAACAACAGTCCAACAGAGAACTGTTACTGCCGCGAAATCGGCATGACATAATTTCGCCGCAGTACGCAGGTGTTAGCTCTGTGGCAGTACTGAGGCATTAGCTTCGCCGTTGCAGCAGTGATTCAAGTGGCTTTTGGTGCTTTGGCACCGCTTTTATAGCAGGAAAAATACGCGTTTAGCAGAGGAATTTGTACTTTTGCAGCAGCAGGGAAACTTATGATTTCAGTAGTCATTGCTGCATTGCTGGAGGTGTAAATTTATGCACGGAAGAACAAGAAAAGAAAACCTGCAAATGGTGTCCTCCATTTGTGAATAGGGACCCAGACGCTCGCGCTCTAGAAATATATCACAAGAAACACGACTTTCAGTCAACATTAGGACCTAGTATTTCAGAAGAACTTCTTCTTGGGTGAGTTGGTGCATAATTGTTGGGTGTCGTTGCGCATTCAACAGACGTACACAGGAAATAAGAGGCAGAATAAACGGAAAGAGCTCTTTCCGTTTATTCTGTCTCTTATTTCCTGTGTACGTCCGTTGAATGCGCAACGACACCCAACAATTAGGACCTAGCGAGTGCCTTTTCAGCGACTATTAGTGCTTCATCTCTGCACCACATGGCTCGTCCCTTCAACACAAAAGACTGCCAAAGCGTGTGTTTTACGAATCGTTTTGGTTCTCAACCATAATCGCCATACTCCGAGCACCTTGCATTAGTGCATTGCTTCCAATATTTCACGGTCACTAATGGCGTGCATGCTATCATGCGACATGGCATTCTTGACTGAAACGTTCCAAGCGCCAAGTTTTCAAGAAAGGAAATGCAAGCAAAGCAGGTGATAATTACTGTTGTGGGCAAAAATACCACTAAAACCCTTGATTTTTTTTTTTTTTCTTTTAGCATGTATGCCATATCTCGCCATCTCAAATATTCGTACACCGCTGGCCTGATGTCACCCCATGTATCGGCGCAATAAGCAGCAAACAGGTAAATTAAACTGAGGTGATACAAGGCACAACAACAACACATACTTCTTAGACAAAGTGGTTGATTTCTGGTGTTCTAAGTCACAAAACCACGATGTGATTGAGAGATGCTGTATAGAAGCGGGCTCCAGGAATTTCTACCACACAAGGTTCTTTAATTAGCACAAACATCACACAATACACATACCTCCAGACTTTTGCCCCCATTTAAATGCAGCAGTCGCAGCTGGAATTTAGTCTTGCGACCTCTGGATCAGCAGCTGAGTGCCATAGCCACTAGACCACCATGGTGGGGCACTCCTTAGGCTAGGTGCCGAGAATAAGCACATATTTGCTATGCACATAACCACTATCACATTTGCATAACCACGTTTGATATGGTACAGTCACCTTTGGAAAACTCAGAATTTTATTTTCACTAAGCAGGTTACTTCCAAAACATCATCAATTAAAATAGCAGCTCGCCGAACTGCATCATCACGTGCAAATATTAAATGCAAAATGGCACAGACGCTACTTCCTAGGCCCATCAATCGAACTGCACTGGTGCTGTCAGCTTGTTTTGTGTGAACATCTTCTCAAGTTTTGCAGTGCAAGCACGTACATAAGTGCTGAAAGGCGAGGCAAAGTGGGAGGAGGACAAAGAGGGACGCCACACACAAGCGCTGACTACCGAATGACTACACCATCTCATGAAGTGAGTGCAAGTGAAATAGAGTGCTGCTACTCTGCAGTAATCCGCCAAGCATGGTCACTTATTAATTACTGACAGCGGATGTTCCACTTTTCTATTCTCATCATTTGGCTCTGTAGCTTGACAAACTAGTGATAAAAGGTGACATTTACAATTAACCCATTAAGCACCAGTTTCTTTTTCTGCGTGTGTCGTTGCAACTAGAGATGTGAATTGCGGAAAAAAATGGGAAAATTTTAGGGAAGAAAACTTTTCTTTTCTAGTTTTTTTCGGCGTAGTTGGAAAAATTGGCCAAAATTTCCGTAAGTAGAACATACAGAAATAAAAATTAGATACACCCAGCATTGAACGTGAAACCGAAACGCAGAACACGATACGGCTGAACGACGGAAACGACGGCTGAACACTTGCCATTGACATAACATAATGTCAGCTCCAGCATCAGCATAGCTTCATCATTTGGGTGTAATTTCTTATGTTTTTGTGCCCGTTATTGTTCGATTTTGACTTTCCCTCATAAACTTGTGCAACCTGTGGCAGAAGTCCACGTATAAAGCCATGTGGAAGCAGATTCTGTAATGCTACGGGCAATTTTCAACGTGTGGATGCACTTCAGGGTGGGGGAGACCATTGGCGGGAAGTGGGGATCCACTGCCTGTAAGTACAGCAACAGCAGCTACGCTTTTCCCAATGCAACTCGCTTTTCCAATCACATTGCTCAGTGCATGAAATACCCAAGACAGAAAGTGACACCACGAAGCCACTCTCGCAGCCCTTCATGTAGAAGTCTCAGTTCAAGCGAAAATAACGGCGCAGTAAGCAGCACAGCAAGCAGAGCAGTAAGCAGCGCAGCCTCAGCGACTGGAAGGGTTACTCAGTTCAATGAGACGATGACTGATACGATGAAAGTGTCGCAGGGCCCCTTTAAGATACTTGAATAGATTATTTTCAATTTGTATATTCATACATTACTAAATATCAGTCAAGGCTAAACTTAGTAAACAACAAAAAGAAAAAAAAATCTGTTTTTCTGTGGTTGCAGCTTTCCGCCAACCTCCTGGGGTCCGCTGCAGACCCCCTTTATGAACCACTGATCTACCTTGACTCCACTGGAAATGGCTCATAAAGAAACTTGTTGTAGAACTTCTTCTTGAGGTCATGGACCAACACCACTGCCACACCTTGATCGTCAAACTGTGGTCGGCCAGCTCGACCAATCATTTGCAGGACATCTGCGGTGGAGAAAAGACGTCATCCTTTTATTGTGCTGAAGAAAGGACAAGCTTTGATAACACTGCAGGAATGGTATGCACACAGAACAAATGGCTGACCACTCAAACACAGAGGCACATGCGAAGATGAAATGCTCATACCAATCTGCAAAAATGACGTCCATCACCAATTTACCACGATCCCTACTGGTCAACAGAAATACCTACTGCAAACTAAGTACTTGTTTGCAGCTTGATTCACTGACACATATCTCCTTGGCTTAGAATGATCCACCCTCC
Organism: Hyalomma asiaticum; assembly: GCA_013339685.2. Taxonomy (NCBI): domain Eukaryota; kingdom Metazoa; phylum Arthropoda; class Arachnida; order Ixodida; family Ixodidae; genus Hyalomma; species Hyalomma asiaticum. The sequence continues at coordinate 351,204,816 of CM023481.1, read as the reverse complement.
AAAGCAACCATAGCAAACTTGGTAAAGTTTACTACGGCACCCTGCTGTGAAATGACGACCTTCCAGTAGAATGAGGAAAATGTTGTTTTGCTAAAATGGAATGCAAAAAAACGAAGCCATATTCCACAGCTTGTTTATGATGGAGAACAGTGCAAGAAAAGACAATAAAGACTACTGCAAAATGAAAAATAAGTACACGACATAGGTACTATGCGCATCACATTTTAGAATCGGAATATGATCAGCCCCCCTACAAATCATGTAGGCAATCATGATGGCAACTGAGTAAGTGGCTTTAGTCTGCAAGGTGGTGGCACTTGGATGTATCAGAGCAGAGCTTTGTCACATAAAGGCCTTTTTCCATAATTTCCACAAAACTTCTGCCACCTTGGTTTCCTGAAAACCACCTCAAGGCAGTTTTCAGGAAAGTTGTTATGGAATCTAAAAAATAACGCATTATATAAATTGAAAATGTCATTCAAAAAGAAAAAAGAAAGAAGCAGAAGAGATTGATTATACTTTTGGTCATTTCTTGTGAAACCATGTTCCCATCCAAAGGTAATTTATTTGGCCACTTAAGCCTGCAGGCTGCCAGAGCTAGCCAGAGCAAGGTGCACTTCCGGTCAGCGTTTGTTTTTCTCTGGCTTGATGGTTCTGGCAATCCAGAGGTCACCAAAACCTGCCAGAACAAAATTATTCTGCCAGCTCTCTGAAAGATTACTGTCTAGAAGTTGCTAAACTGTGATTATCAGAGCTTGCTCATCACCATGCTTGTGCAGAGACTTCATGGATTGCAAGGCGGACACTCAGAGCGATTGTCTGATGACATTTGCAAATATTATGAACTGTCAGGCGTGTCATGTATTTGTGCGTATGGAAAACACAGGGTGATTTTTCTGAGTCAAGTGGAACTTTATATAGTTTTATACAGCTTTTTATTTACACGTGTAAGAGAATCCAACACAGCACCTGATAAGTGACAGCTGTTGCAGCATCATGTAACATGGAACCGCTCGAAGGGCTCTCGAAGCTGTCTGCCCTTCTCTTGGATGTACTAAGTTTACTTGGTGCTTTTGTTTACTTGTGGCTGTGCCTTGTTAATTAAAAAAAATGTGAATAAAAGCCCCTTCAGTGCAACAGCTGTAAATTGTGCCTGTAATTTTGAAGGTGTTCATCCAGTTCGGAGATAGACGCATTTCACCTCTGATGCCATACTTTGACAGCAGCTATTTTGCAGCAGTCAGCTTTCGGTGTTCCATGATTTTTTTCATCACTGCACATACATATTGGCCTTCGAGGCCATGTGTATTAACGAAAGAAACAGAGAGCTGTGCTATTTTTCTGGCATTGTCAAGTAGCAAGAACACCGGCTCCGACAGTAAAGAGTATGAATCTCCACTTGGGTTCAACCTGCCCAGCAGGCCGGACATTCTAACCAAGTGATGATAACAGGAAATGCAACTGTCTCAACAAGCATGCGTGTGAATGAATGTGGCGTGGTCGTTTCAGATAGGCATTTTTTAGGAATTTCGACTGCACACGTAGAAATGAGTGCGCCACTGCCATGGAATCTTTTTCATGCATTATTGCTGTTACTGGGTGACAGGCATTTGTCAGTGGCGATCTTTACAGTTGTGTTGCCTAGATAGTAACTTATTTGAGGTCACAGACACCAGCTGCACTTAAAACAATGCACCTTTGGGGACGCCCACCGAACTGTGCTGGTGCACCCTAGAGAAATGTCCACACGTTTATACATGCAAAAGCCAGACGTTTGACCACTCAGTGACCAGCGTGCGCTATGCATGAAGACAGTATAAACAGTCACTTTTCACGTTTGGTGCCAAGTATATGAAAGCTCATAAACAAACACAGGAACAGTTCCCACATGGCACGTGTTTTGCAAGTGCTGCAGAGCCCAAGATGTACCTGCTGCGTAACTATAGTGTCATTTCTCACTGTGCTAAAAAGTGAACTTTTGCTACCTATGTAGAGTAAAAAGAATGTCCCCAAAATTCACCCTGTTGTTCAAGCTTGGACTCTGTACTGGGATGGGGCTGTAGCCCTCCTTCGTCGTGGGTAAGCACGCTCGTGCGGGAAGCCAAGTAAGTTATGGTTAAACGGTTCGTGTAGTCAAGTCCAGGGACGATGCAAATTACATCTCTGCATATGACTTAATGAGCAAACAGACAATGAGGCTTCATTGTCTAGGCTTCATTGTCTGCTCATTGAGTTGTTTCTAACAAATAAAGAACGAGCCCTTGACCCCTTCCCTTTCGTTATCGCTGCATATGGGGGTAAGACACCCCTCCCCGTTAACAGCGTTATGGAATCAAGCCGTTTACAGCACCAGAAAACGAGAAAAGATCGTGCAACTATACATGCAACGCTGCACGGCAAGAAAACCATGACCGCCTCGTGGCCTGGCACAGTACCATGTGACATCATTTTCTGCGGTCCATGCGTTGTTTGTTGACACGGGATTTTCAAAAACACTAGGTTTGCTATTTATCTATGGATAAGTTACACACTTGCCTCGGCCGTGCAAGGTAGTTAAAAGTAAAGCAAGGCATACACTTCCTCTTAAGACCTTTTGTTTTTGTTTGTAAAATGACTGGACAATCCCTTTAAGGCCTTTGCTTTCGGACTGATATTGCCTTGTAGTGAAGTCTGTTCCACCATGCAGGGCGATGTGACTGAGAGAAGTGGCAAATGCTTGGAGCCCTTATTTATTGCTTCCCTTTATCTTTCTTGTAATGCGAAGCTTCCTCCCATGAACAGCACACCAAACTCTTGCCTTGAAGCTACTTCTCGTGTCTCAAAGGTTTAGGACATTTGTACGCACACGTTGTAGCGTGCCTTTCGGGTCCATTTTCCTGTGGTGGTGGCTATTCTTATATATGTGTGTTTTTGTTTATGCAGTGTTGTCTTGTGCTTGCGCAGTTTGCAAAAATGGTAAGTCGCAGGTACATAGCCACCGCTTTTGCGCAAGCGGATGATTGAGGATGTGAGTGTGCTTTTCGTAGGTCTCGGATGGCATGCAAGTGCACTTGCTAGTGCCAGTATAGCTTCAAGGATGAAAACGGAGATGAATGGAAATGTTTACCGTATTTACACGACTGTAACTCAACCAACCTTTTTTGAAATCTGACACCCACAGTTGGGGTGTCAACCTGCAATCAAAACCAGAATGTGTAGCACCAGTTAGATTTCTTCTTTTTTTTCTGACAAGATTTTTTGGAAACGCCGACCTATATTCGAGTCAACTTACATGCAATCATGTAAATACAGTATTCTTTGGGATGCTTTTTTTTTTTTCACAACATCATGATGCAATGCTATCGAAGTAGGAGGCAAAGCACTGAGACAAGATGTAAATAAGCTCTCTGAATCTACTAAAAATTTAATTAAACAACGCCAACAGATGAGAATAACTAAGTCAAGAGATAGGATAGAATTTGCTGAGCTGTCTAAGCTCATCAACAAAAGTAGAGTCAGGGACATACGTAACCATAACGTGAAAGAAATAGAGGCAGCCGTGAAAAAAGGAGTCAGCATCAAATTAACTAAACGAAGGCTTTGCGCAGGAAAGAACATAATGCATGCAGTGAAAGATAGGCAGGGCAACACCGTTACTAACTTCAGTGATATAGCCAAGGTGGCCGAGGACTTCTGAATTATACAGCTCAAATACGAGTCTCCCCTCCATGAGTGTAATAAATATCGATCAGGACACTGAAATTCCATGCGTGACTGCGGATGAGGTTAGAAAAGCAATTCAGGGCATGTCCCTTGGAAAAGCGGCTAGAGAAGATGGCATAACCGCCGACTTGATCAAAGGAGGGGGACTTCCTACCTAGAAAGCTCGCGACACTATACTGTCACATGGTTGTGACACACGCAGCACTTGAGACGAAGCACGCAGGACTCAAGGTGATGTCAGGCAAACTGTTTATTGGGCGAACTTGTGGCCAGCAAAACAAGGCCAATCACAATTCACAGCAACAGTGGCGTGAACAGTCGTCAGTCGACGGAAAGAATGACAAGCGGCGCAGTGTGTCGGCTTTTACACACACAGCTTAACGCGTTCTCGCCTTATCTCTGGAATTCCAGAAGTTACTCAAGTGTGCGCGTCAGCATGCAAAGTTTCAGGAATGGTCGACACGGTTCCCGAAGTGACATGCAAGATAAACGCGGCTTGCGTTGGGCATAACAGAAAGTGATAACTGTGCTCGCCGCAAACAACCAAAGCAAGCGCGCGATTAACATGAAGGTGATAACGGCGTTTACGAAACCAACCGCACGTGTCACTACCCCCCTCTGAAAAGCATTGTCCCGACGCTAAAAACAGAACATGCAAGTTAAGAATACATGCAATAAATTAACAATACGTCACTGTTAATGCAACGCCGTCAGACTGCAACGTCACTTATCATGTCTTGAATGTGACCGAAGAGCAGGTAACCGTCCCGTCACTGTGCAGCGTCGTCATTTTCGTCGGCACCAAAGCACCTACCAACTTACAAGGCGTCATCGAAGGCGACCAGAACTTGCTCCTAAATCGTCAGATGTGTGTCACAAGAGGCATAGCCAAGCTGCATAACGGCGAATGCCAAGGTAATGGTGACGAACTTCAGTAACGAATACAAGCACCTGAATAGGGGTACGACGGTAGCGCACCTCAGTGATTTCATGGAAGTAAGCAATGCCTTCTCCCTCACCGATTCTCGGGGACCCGCCACAATGACCGCAGTGTCCGCGACCGCCTTTGACGTCAATCAAGGACTTTCAAGGCAACAACAAAAGGAGCTCAAGGCCTTACTCCAGCAATACAAGGACTGCTTCTCGTCGTCATCGAAGCTTTGTCAGATGCCTCTCGGGAAACATCGCATCATAACCGACGTATACGCCCGTCCTCTCCGTCAGAGCCCCTACTGAGTTTCGTCACGGGAACGCGAGGCCATCAAACAACCAAAGCAAGCGCGAAATTAACAGGAAGGTGATAACGGCGTTCACGAAACCAACCGCACAGTGCCAATACACACAATGCCTCAAAACTAACAAATGTACCAGTCAGCTGAAAAAACGCAAACATGCTCCTGTTACATCAGAAGGGAGATGTTAAAGACTTGAGGTACTACAGGCTGATCAGTTTACTCTCAGCACCTTACAAAATTTTCACAAAGGTTATCTCAAACAGAATAAGGGCCACACTGGAATTTAATCAACCAAGAGAGCAAGCTGGGATCAGGAAAGGATACTCCACCATAGACCACCTTCATGTGATCAATCATGTAATCGAGACGTCCGCGGAATACAACAAACCCCTCTATATGGCTTTCATAGACTACAAAAAGGCTTTCGATTCGGTAGAGATACCCACAGTTCTGGAGGCACTACATCATCAAGGAATATGTGACAGCTAGGTAAACACAGTAGCCAACATCTATAACTATTCTACAGCCACCCTACTCCTCCTTAGGAAAAGCAAGAAAATCCCAATAAAGAAAGGTGTCAGACAAGAAGATACAATTTCTCCAATGCTGTTTACTGCTTGTTTGGAAGAAGATTTCAGAAGACTAGACTGGGATGAGACAGGGCTAAGGATTAACGGCGAATATCTGAGTAACCTGCGATTTGCAGACGACACAGTACTCTTTAGCAATGATGGCGACGAACTGCAAAAGATGATTGAAGACTTAAGCCGAGAAAGCTCTAAGGTAGGGTTAAGGATGAACATACAGAAAACAAAGATAATGCTAAGTGACACGGCGAAAAAAACGTGGCTTCATGATCGGAAACCAGACCTCAGAAGTCGTAGAATACCTATATCTAGGACAGCTACTGATAGGAGAACCCGCCCATATAAAAGACATGCACCGTAGAATAAACATGGGATGGCGCGCGCACGGGAGACATTCCCAACTCGTGAAAGGAAATCTACCAGTATCACTCAAGCGGAAACTATATGACTACTGTATTTTGCCAGTACTGACATACGGGGCACAAACTTGGAGAATTATGAAGAAGCTCGAGGGGAAGTTAAAAACCGCACAGCGGGCGATGGAATGAAAATATGATAGGCGTTACATTAAGAAATAGAAAGACAGCCGAGTGGGTCAGAGAACAGATGGGAGTCGCCGATATAACTGACGTTAAAAAGAAAAAATGGACATGGGCAGGCCACGTGATGAGAAGGCTAGATAACCGATGGACAGTTAGAATGACGGAATGGATACCAAGAGAGGGCAAGAGTAGCCGCGGATGACAGAGAGTAAGATGGGGGGACGAAATCAAGAAATTTGCAGGCGTCAAATGGAATCAGCTCGCGCAGGACAGGCAAGAATGGAGAGGATCAGGAGAGGCCTTCATCCTGCAGTGGAGATAAGAGGGGATGATGATGATGATGATGATGCAGTGCACCTGCTGAAGGCAACTAGAGTGAACGACACAGGTGCCAAAGCCCCTTTGTTTGACAAGGCAAGGAGGCACCACACCAGGCAGAATAAGTTGAAGACATGCAATACAGCAGTTTACTTCCTGCGCACAAATACACTCTTAGTTTACCAATTATTTCTGTTTTGGTAGTCAAGTGAAGACAGAACATAAACTAGTCAATGCCAGTGGGCAACATAATCTCTAGAGTTGTCACTTTTGGAAAAACGATCACGTCTGTGAGATATTATGTCAAGGCAATAAAATTAAATGAGCTTGTTAAGGCACATCCACGTCAATGATGTGACAGCTTACCTTGTGTCACCAATGTGCCAGTATTTTATCACCGACGGCAGCAATGCAACACAGGTTCGGTGCCAGTTTATGCGAAAACTTGCGAACATACATAATTGTAGACCGAAATGCCATTGGTTGAACATTGTACCACCCCTCCGGCAAACTTAACCACATATCTTCAAGTTCATATGGATGGGCTTGAAAGTTTTGGCCAGCGCCATTTTTGTTTACATATATCCAGGCTGGCCCAGCGTTCAATTTTGCAACCTTCAGGCTGCTTCAGGTTGTCTCCCATTACAAGCATGGGCAACCATGACGGTAACTCCTGTCAGGACACTGGCTGCCAGCGACCTGCCAGAAGCGCGAAAATCGAAGAGCCTGATTGTACGATGGCAATGGCAACTTGCTGTGAGTAGAGGTGAGCTTATCCAGCAGAAACAAAGACCGATTGACACCACTGCCAGGAAGCTGTACCACAGTCGAACCCATTTATAATGAAGTTCGCTCACAATTTTTCTGTGTCACCCATTTCACTCTTCCATTACCGCATGAAAATGGCCATTTTTTATAGGTCTGAGGAAAAAAACATTTTGCTAGTACAAATAATGCTCTAGGTTACATTGCAGCACATCAAATTGTGCATAATGAAATGTTCTTTATAAATAGGTTTCAAAGCAAAATAAAATATTATGCAACTTATAAAAATATTAACTCTACCATTTTTGTAGCAATTTGAGAAAAACAATACAAAGAAAACACAATATCTACAAAAGCATTATGAACAAAAAAATTCAAAATATACATTTTGAAGGTAAATGACCCAGGAATATTTTAAAAGAAAAATAAACAACCTGCATAAAGCCATTTTTCAGACAGATCAAAAATACTGCAGACCTTCACTGCTCGTGTCATGCAGTGAAGCAGTTTCTGGTTTTTGTGAAGCACAGGTGCACACCACAGCTTTCACAAAAAAACATTCGTTCTTTTGTTCAACTTTGCATTCCTCGTAGCACTTGCGGCAGTTGTGCGGGACGACGCCATGGCAGCAGTGCAAAGTTTGCCGAGCAAGCCCCCTCTCGCACAGATGATAAAGAGATGCGAAACTGAAACTGCTGCAAACTGGCTGAAAAGGCCAGATAAACAAGTGAAACATGCGACAGACCTTCGTAAACGAGCTGTATTTGAATAAAATTGCCCAAACTCGGGATAAAAGCTTGCTGGTGAATAGCCGGTGCAATTTTCCCGTAATCACAGTCAAACTTCTTTGCCATGCAAAACTGGAGACACAATTTGATAATTGACTTCTTAAGAATCGTTCGATAACAAAATGTTGATGATAATGGAGCACAAACTCGAGCGGCATGGCTTTTTCTCAAGTGTGGCAGCCACGCCCCCATTTTCCAATAACACATGCATATCAGTTCGCGAGGAAGTCCACCAAAAATCGCGATGTCGACAGAGCGGGAAAATTTGAACGGATTGTAGAAGAGCAGTCCCTGAACTAAACATGAGATGCCGCTGTATGCACAGGAAACATTTTTAACGCTTTGAAATCGGCAGCTTTAATTGTCGATCACCAGCGATTGATTTGAATAGGAGTGGTAACAAAAGAGTTAAACTGCGTCCAGATTGTTCATAGGATCCTACTGTATTTCCTCAATTCTAAGCACTCTTTCTTTTCTAAGATCAAGACACTCGAAATGAAGGGGAGGGTGTGTACTCATGTTCAAATAATTTAAAATGACTGCACCCCACATTCCCTTTTCGCAGCAATATTTTGACGAGATGGATGTCAAAAATGCCCTTTATATTTCAGAGTAAAAAGAAATGTTGCACACAGTGAACCTCTACCGCTTGTTGCATCTTATACTTCATCACTCACCCTCACTGCCACTCGAACTCGAGTCTGTCAGACCACTTCAGCTGCCCTTTTTGGTATCCCATAAGCTATAGTGCTGGTCTCAAGCGTGCAACCGGTGAACAAGGTCGCCTGCGGCTGCCACGGGGAAGCGACATGATGCTTTGAAGGTGGTCGATGTTTAGGCGTCCGTCTTTGGTTCAATGACGGTGCAAATTCACACTGCTGGCCGAGCGCTGCCGCGGTGGTAAAGCGCTCAATACTGCGAGGAAAAAAAAACAAACAGCAGTTTGATTCTGATTCACGAAGATCAAGAAAACAGAAGATCAAGAAGATCAAGAAAACAAGAAAATAAAGCTATTTTCTTGTTTTATTTATCCGTCTTGGACGCTTATCTCGGCAGCGCTCGGCCAGCAGCGTGAATGTGCACCGTCATTGAACCAAAGACGGACGCCCAAACATCGACCACCTTCAAAGCATCATGTCGCTTCCCCGTGGCAGCCGCAGGCGACCTTGTTCACCGGTTGCACGCTTGAGACCAGCACTATAGCAGTGCGCTCGCGGTCCATCACGTGGCTCATTTTCAAATTTCGCGGGCTTTCTTTAGAATGCGGAAAAATTAACACCGTAGGACATATCGTACAGGAAACAATTCATTCGGTGGTTTATGAAGGTGCTCTACAGCTCAGTGTTCATATTTTGGGTTTTCAGCCCATAATTAAGGAGTTAGCTAATTAAGAATAATTAACTAATTACTTTAGGGGGAAATAAAAAATAACCTGAGTATCTATAGACCAGTACGAATAGTATACGTTTGGTTCAGTTCTCCTCTGAAGTGCCTTTCATTTTCAAATTCTTGGCTCAAGTTACGTGGGACACCCTGTATACCGAGAAACATGGGCATGGTCTCAGCAAGCAAGACAATGCCTAAGGGATTTGCAGTGAAAAAACGCACTTGAGAAGCATGTGAAAAAAAAAAGGAGGAGACTACCGAATGAACCGGAATATAAGTCAAGATATTTTCAATAAAACGAGGTTAAGTCAACCCTCGTCTTATACAGCGGTGTTTTTCTGACAGTGCGTCGCCATCTGGCAACATGTGGCATGCATCATAGAGTTTCCTACTAAAATACTAGAGGGAGATTCGGCGCTGCGATCATGAAGCTGCCATGGGAATGATGGGTGTGACATGGATTTGTCTAGTCTTCGTGCCTGCGGCTTCAAACGTTCCGGTGGATTTGTTTATTCCCGTTTTTTAGCTTCAGTGATGCAAGTGACATTGCTATACTTTTTCATTACGCAATGAAGGCAGTGGCTGTAGTGTACGCTACTGCTAGAGATAATCAGACTGTCACATGTGACTGTTGCATGCACTACGTCGTTTGCAAGCATGAGATGCCATGCAGTCTGTTTCGCTGTTGTGTTGTGATGATGGCTACACATATAACTTCCAGTGGTATTTTACCTAACTTTGGAAATATTTGCACTGCGTCTTGCAAACTTTATCGATGCGGCCTTGCTGTTTTTTTTTTCTTTTCTTTTGTACCAGGTGCGACAGAATCTGTAAGCGTGGGGCCGCTTTCACGGCTGATGTACATCCTTTGTGAAGAGGTTGTTCATATATTTTGTACTACAGCCCTGCCATTAAACTCTATCAGAAAATGTGCCTGTGCCTTGACCTGAGCTGACTTTTTGAGCGTCGTCTGCAGGCGCGTCTGACCATCGCCCAGCTGGCGTCTGTTAGGCACATGTTAGGCACGATGTTAGGCACGATTAAAGCAACGCCGACCGAACGCGCCAGGCAGGTGCGTTCGGTCGGCGCTGATTTATCAGATAGCGGAATTAAATGCTACATCAGGTTTTTGCACAAAGCCAACCACCACACGATGGGCAATACTGCACTTCTGCATGGCCTTGCACAGCAGCTTGACCCGTACAGTTTGTAAAAATGCAGTGAAGCACTTATCGTGCGCTTAAAGAAGAGAGCGAAAGCATGTTTGTTATCTTTACAAGATGCACCTATCTTTTACATTCTTGGAAACATTAGCACGTCACTTACAAGAGCGAAAGTATATTAAATTCAAAGACTGCAACTCAACTGCAACTCAAACTTTATGGACGCTGCTTTATATCTGCAACTCAAACCTTTATGGACGCTGCTAAACCTGGGCACAAGTAGAGGAGGGAACATTGTCATATTGCATAATATTGCTAAATTACTGAGCCTGTGGCATTTTTCTAATTGTGAAAAAGCAATAAGTAACTGCACACGCACATAATTATTTTAAGGTTTCCATTTTAAGGCAATACCTTGCCGTAAACGACCCATTCTTTTGGAGTCGCAAAGCCATATGAAGCCAGAAGAACAAAGACTAGGCAAATCCACGTCATACCCATCATTCCCATGCTGGCTCAACCACCTTGTTTGAAACTCCCATAGACACTAGCGCCACATTTGTGCTGTGTGTTGGGTTCAGTTTCGTTTTAAACTACTGCAGATCTACCTTTAGGGGGCGCAACACTGTGCCTGTAGACCTGCCATTAGGGGCCCCTACACTCTGCTCTACTGCCTATTTAACCGAGACAAAGAGGAGCACCATCACCAACAAACTTACATGGTCCTCCCACATTAAAAAAATTTGCACAGCAGCTACTCGGAAACGTGGCTTACTTAGACACAAACTAAAAAAACGCGCCACCCGATCTAAAGCTTCTCGCCTACAAAACTTTTGTTTTGCCTAAAGTTGAATACGCGAACGTAGTTTGGGACCCCCACTACAAAAAAGATAAGCACAGGCTCGAGATGGTACAGAGATGGGCAGTACACTTCATATATAACAGGTACAGGAAAACAGATTCACCGTCATCTCTAATGCTGGCAAATAAGATCCCAACCTTGGAGGAGCGCAGGAAAATAGCCAGGCTAAAATTTTTATTTTTGCTTTATCATGACAAGCTGAATGTGAATGCGCGCGCATATATTCAACCATTTTTGTCGTGCACGTCCAAAAATGGGCATGCACATAATCTTCTTCCATATCAAACATGCACTAACCTCTTCAGAAACTCATTTTTTCCACGAACCATTTCCGAGTGGAATTCACTGCCTGAAGATATTGTTATTTTACAATCTGTCAGTGATTTTGAAAGTGCGGTACTTGCTGATATAGGAATTCAGTAATCGCTGTAAGCTCATGTTTTTTTTTTTTTTCATCTGCATATTCCACTGATGCACTGTTATTTGAATGTTGCCTTGTCTATGCACCTGACACTTTGTCTACGCACCCGACGTATTTCGGGTTTCTTTTCATTCAATTGTTTTTTTCTGCTATGCTATGTGTCACTCTCTTATGAGCTGTATAATTTCGTTATGAAGACAGGTCGCACTGGTTTCTTTTATACTTCTAGATACATAAGTACGTTTGCTTTGTTTCCCCTTTTGTGCATGTAAATTTGCACCTATGTATTTGTCCACTTGCATGGTCCTTCGTGATCGCAGTATACCGTAAATAAATAAATAAAAGCGCGCTTTCCGAGGCAAGCCATGCAAGTTTCCCTAATTGGACGAAGAGCTACTTTGCTATGCGAAGGAAGTACGCAACAATGGCTATGCATTGACAACGGACATGCCGCGCATAAGGGCTCAAGCCATGGCACATGCGAAAAGCATCTTGCACACTGCATGATGATTTCAAAGCTAGTGCCGGCCGGGCGCAAAGATTTTCGAAGTGGGAAAAGCCTCTCCTTTCGGCGAAGGACCACGCTGTGCCAGCAGCTTCCCGATGACTACACCGACAAGGTGGTTAACTTTCACAGATACCATGTTATTGGCCTCTGCCACGAACACAACTATGGATTATCACAAATAGCGAATGCTGACCAGACCCCTGTGTGGTTTGACTGTCCCGAAAACTATAGGGTAGAAGTCCAAGGAAAGAAGACCGTTGCTGTGTGGACTACTGGTGCTGAGCCCCAACGCTGCATAGTGATGCTTTATGCTACTGCGGACAGGCGGAAGCTGCCCCCCTATGAAGTACTGAAAAGAAAAAGAATTCCCAAGGAAGTTTTCCTCAAGGGAATTGTAGTTCGGGTCCAAGAAAAGAGCTGGATGAATGATAAACTCATGCTCGACTGGGTGAAAGCTGTTGGGCAGGACTGCCCAGGTGCCTTGTTGGCCAAGCGATCACTTTTGGCCTTGGACAGCTTTCACAGTCACTTGACGGATAAGGTCAAAGAACAGATGCACTGTGTTGCCGCAGACATGGCTGTTATTACGGGCACCCTCACAGCATGCTGCAACCACTGGATGTCAGCGTGAATTGGCCTTTTAAGGCTGAATCCCGCAGGCAATACACTAAATGGATGGCAGCTGGCGGCCACGAACAGACGCCAACAAGACGGCTCAATAGGGCACCGCTTGTGATTGTGCTTGGATGGATTTTGTCCGCGTGGAAATCGGTATTGACGGACATCGTATGCCGAAGTTTCAACATCACCGGTATCTCTGACAGCTTGAACGGCAGCGAAGATGAATTTTTTTGGTCTGATGAGTGTGCGCCACAAGAGAGCATCAGCTCGGAGTCTGAGGAAACGGCGAGTGAAGACAATTGAGCATTGTGGTGACTCTGCCATGGATAATGCAATAAACACTGTTATTTTGCCAATAGGGGATATTCTTAATGCATTTTGATCTGGCAATACTAGGCGCGCTTGCCATGTTCTTCGGGGTGCCGTTGCGGAATCATCTGCTATTGCTAGCATTGGGAGAGGCTAAGAGGCTGTCATTGACGGTGCTTTCGGGCCAAGAAAATGCAGCAGTTTCCTGCGACATCCAGCTACGAAAGCTCAGGGGACCTCACTGTTCTACCAAAAGTAGATGAGAACACAATAACAAAGCCTTGCGCTCAGTGCCCACCCAGAAGGCAGCTGCTATACAGGTGTACTGCTTCGCAATGAGGCCAACATTTTCTCCTTTTGCGACGCATACTTCTGATCAGGGGTAAGCGTTCGAGGATACTCTTGGCTCTCAAGAAGCTCCAAGTGTAGAATGTCCAAGATCAGCTCGTACAGAAACCCATGTTATGTGCGATACCCCACGTTATCTACAAATGCGATTACAAATGTGCACTGGATATATCGAAACCATGTTGTTTCTGAGCGTAGCTGTGCTGCTTCTAACCTCTTGTTATCTTCAGCCACGAGCACCTCTATCCTTCAGAGTTGCGTGTTTGTTTTCTAGAAATAAGCAATGCGTGGACATATAAGCGGCGCGCCAAGAGAGTCTTCAAAAAACTGGACTATCGCATTTTGGAGCTTGCATGTTTGGCCGGTGTTATAGAAAGAGAGCCAAATGGGTCAGAGAACAGATGGGAGTCGCCGACATAATAACAGATGTTAAGAAGAAAAAATGGACATGGGCAGGCCACGTGATGAGAAGGATAGATGACCGATGGACAGTTAGAACGACGGAATGGATACCAAGAGAGGGCAAGCGTAGCCGAGGACGACAGAGAGTAAGATGGGGGGACGAAATCAAGAAATTCGCAGGCATCAAATGGAATCAGCTCGCGCAGGACAGGCAAGAATGGAGAGGATTGGGAGAGGCCTTCGTCCTGCAGTGGACATAAGATAGGCTGATGATGATGATGATGATTTCACTGCTGATGCGCTAGCACACTTTAGCCATGCTACATTGATGTGAGCAGACAGTCAGTTGAGAGGATTATACCCCTGTCACACGAGGCAACTTGAGTGCACTTTGAGCGAGTGCACTTGCGCTCGCAGAGTGCACTTACGCTCACGCGCTGCTACACAAGGAAGAGAAGTGTGCTTTGTAAATGTGCATTCCCCTAGCGGACGTGGCCGCAAACTGCCCGAGGGTGAGAATAGTGAGGTCTTTTTATTTTAATACATAGGATCATTTCTAATAACGAAAACAGTGTTTTAAAAATGCTACTTGCGCCACGTCATGCATTGGCGTATTTGTTTGCAAGCCACTGCTACCGAGGCTACACACTTCGTCGCCGCAAAGCCAGCGAAGTGAGTTCGGCGAACGCACTTGCCTGCAAGTGCGCTTTGTAGCGAGTGTCACTAAACGTTTCCGTGCGACAGCGTGCGAATGACACTAGTGGCAAAGTGCACTCTCTCAAAGTGCACTTAAGTTGCCTCGTGTGACAGAGGTATTAGTGTATGTAGCAAATATGTGTGTCAGAGGACGAAAAGTTATTGCCAGTGTCACCAGGTCCTTGCCGTATTTTCCTTATAGTAAAGGGTGGAGGGATGCACGGTGAACAAACTCACTTGGTCCTTTTGAAAATACCAGAAATTAGGCTTGACAAGGTTGCCTGTGCTACCTCTCTCTGCAGCTTTCTTTTTTAAGGAAGAGCAGTATACATATTATACAGAGGAAAATATGGGACTTAGGAGGAGCAACACGATCGCTCATTGCCTTACGTGGAGATGCGCCGTATATCAGCTTTCCAAGTGCTTTTAAATTTGTTTGCTTTAATCTTATGGCCGCCAAGCTGGTGAGGGGCACCAAGGATCAGATTGACGGATGCAATACGATGCTCAAAATTGGTGCCGAATGCCTGCTTCACTTGGAGCACGCTGATGGACAGCTGAAGCTGCTTGGCCACAGTTATTTAGAAGTACCGATCACAGATATGTACATACATTAAAAACAACCAATAAAAATAGAGCGGCGTGAAATGGAGTGCACATTTTTTTTAGTTATCCAATCATTGCGCACCATTCATGCGTGCAGTACGTACGTGACGTTTTTCATGGCATATACAGAACCTAGCTTTCATGAACATTGAGTCATGGTGCAGCGTCAAAAACTGGAATCGTATGTTTATTGTGCTATTAACATTATATTCTTAGAATTGCATGTCGCACAATTTTCTGGAGAGGCCCAGTATACGTGCACTGCTCTGAAAAAAAAAAAAAAAAAGAAGAAAGAAAATGGAAGAAAGAGAAAAGTGTACGCTCAAACCACACCACTGACTTACGTACATAGTATATTCCTACGAACACTCACTTTTGTCCACGAAAAGAACATGACAAGCAAAAAGCATACCATCAATCTCTCTTGACCGTGCGTGTGTGATGTACCAGTCCACTGAAAATCTGTTAAAAATGCATGTGGCTTACATCAGTCGGTGCTTGTCGCTGGGAAAGCAACTCATTCACAGGAAAAGAGAAACGAGGCTTTAGAAACGACGATTTTACGTGCGTCGACCACAGTTCCGAAAATGCGCAATGCTATCCTCGATGGGATTACCTGTGCAGCAATGACAGCATGTTTTTTTTTTTTTTTGTCTTTCAAATAATCAAGGTATCTGCATACAGTGTTGCATTGTTCCCAGCGCGTCATTTATACACGTTGAATATCCCCTACTGGTATGTTGTTTTTACTCGAAAAAGAAATTTTTTTTTTGCACATTGCTTGTATGGGCCGCACCCTGAATATTGGCCGTTGTATCTTGAAAGGTAAGTGCGGCCCTTACACGCATTTATACGGTAGCTGCCTGCGCGTCGAAGAGTGCAGATGAAGCCTTCATATTCAATACGCTGCTTTGTGCCCTTTGCCGCTCGAGAGTTTCTATTGCAGCTGTCCGTCTTTATGCAGTCCGAGTCAGCGTTAAGTGGCACTGTGCAAAGGGCCATTAGTTACTAAGCTTCTATCGAGAGACCGTGGTTCATTGAAACTTCATTTCAGCAGGTGCTGATATCAAATTGTGTTGACATTCAACCTTATAAACACTGTGTTATCCAGTCAAAGCAACCCAGCTACAGGCGTGCTCAGCCTGGTGTGGCTGATGTGTAGCATAGAAAAAGATAAAAAAAAAAAAGAAAAGGAAGTCATGGCAAGTGGAGATTTTAATGGCGTGGGAGTTCTTTTTCTTTTTTTTTCTTTTTAGCCATAACTATGTACTCTCCTGGAAACAGTAGATATGAGTAGTTGCAAATGCAGGTTACTCCACTCGTAAGTACACAGCAGGCACTGCTTCACAAAGTGAAAAGCCCCAACTTCAGCCAAAAGTGGGTGAAGTCAACAGCCAACCTGGTCACTAATTTGTACACGTTTTGAAGGGGCAGTCCATATACAACAAACTACTCTTATAACGACTACTACTTGTGGCACTTTGGAGTATTCATAAACGGGTTTGACTGTATTACTAGATGAAGCACACAGCAAGGGTGAGTATGCACTCAACGTACCAGTGATGGGAAAGTCAACATAGCGTGAAACCTTGGCATCATAATACTCGGTGCCTTTCACAACCACAAGGTGAGCAGGAAAATTAACACCCCAAGCCAAGGTTGCCGTGGCTATCAGAACCTGCAAAGGAGGCAAGAAATAAACACTTTTGACACAGTTATAGAATAGACATTTGCCACGGGTCTGTGTGCTTTTGGCCCAGTGTTCAATGTATGTCAACATCAAAGATATGGCCTCAATTTTTACTCAAATAGCGAATAAAAATCATGGAGCCAAATCAAATACAGGTAAGCAATGCCAGAAATGAACTAAATATAACAAGTCATATTCACCATAGCACAAGGCAGCATTTACAATGTTGAGAAATGTCTCTGATCACATCACACACCTTAATGAGTTGCTGATTGGTTGTACAGCGTTGGCAACAAAAAGGTTGTCAGGATTTTTCGAAGAAAGTCCTTTAATGGCACGTACCGTTTTGTACTAGGGAACAAAATTCCTAGGATTAAGCTGTCCAACGACTACTTACAAAACATTGTATTTACGAGTTATAATTGCTTGATTGTCGTTCGATCTTCAAACATATTTGAGCCCACAATACAAGACCAAGTAACGCACCGTATTTACTCGAATCTAACACGCACCCCTTTCCCGCGACCAAAAGAAAAAAAAAAGTGATACATCAATTGTAACGCGCTCCCATTTTTCGTGACACGGTAAAAAAAGGTCCTTAGTAATCAACCTTCTCACAATCATAAAAACGAATGCCGTACGCACGTAATGAACGCACTCGTGTAATAAACGCACCACCAACTTTGAACCCACGCAGTACCTCAAACGACCACGCTATGGATTTCCCGCTTCACTCGATCCGCGGTGTCTCGAACACGTTCGGCGCACCGATTCGTAACTCCTGCGTCATGATAAAACTGCCACACGATGCCAGGCGTAGCCGCGTGCAAGCGGCGATAACATCATTTACTCGCAGTGCTGCCATGCGTGCTGCGCAGGCTGGCACAGCATGGTCGGGGCGTGGTCTCTGAGATATTGACGCGATGCAATCTCAGACGTTATGCAGCGTGCACGACTGAGAGGCCCAGGTTGCTCAGGCTCAGCACAGATATGAGGGCGAAATGCGATGATGAGCCCTTTTGCTTGCAGTGATGGGAAACATCTCCCGTTACGGCTACCCGCGAACGCTACCGAAAGCTGCTGTGGCTGGGTGTCTCAGAGATTGTGCAGGCGACGTAGCGACTTTGTTTGGCCGCAAGACAGCCAAGTCAGTGCGGCGAGTATCATCAGCCTACGCATCATGTGCGTCGTGGCGTTGTTCAGCGTGGGACCGATGGCGACATAGAAACTACAGAAACTATACGTGCCAAAGACCGCTGCGCCGCTAGTTCGTTTTTTTCACCGGTGACCGTTTGACAACACCCTAACCTCGTAGGAGGTGGCCATTGTGATGCCGACGGCGATATCGAGTGCGAACGAACGGTGTCGTTCGTTCGCACTCGATTCTAATGCGCATACAATTTTTGGGCCTGTTTTATCAGAAAAAATATGCGCGTAAGAGTCGAGTAAATACAGTATGCCCTCTAACAACTACACTCAATGAAATTTTTCTGTGCTACCAACTGAGACAAATTAAGATATTCTGAAAATTTTTCGGAAGCACTTGTACTGTATCAATGAATACTTGATATATGATTGTAGTAAAAACAAAGCCCAATGTGAAATAAAACGAAGAGGAGAATGGCTATGGGTGCTCCTATAAAACAAACATGAAGTCATATGACCTGCCAGATCAGCAAATTTCCCACCTTACTTTCCAGGCAAGAAGCGAGTATCTAGCCAATTCGCTTCCTGCACCAGCCACTGCTCAAGATGTCATCACTGTCCCAAGTGCATCCTGAGTAAGTGTGAACACATTATGGCCCAGTGGTTGCTGTGCCATTACAGTTCACAAGCACTTATTTACACACTGTAACATCATACTTTCTTGACCAAAGTGACACCACAAATGCAACTTCAAGGCTCTCAGCAAGGTCATTCTTGTGTAGCACAGTGATATCGATTCAATGTTTTCAAAATATGTGCTGCAGTATCTACTGTTCTTATACACAGACCCTGCTCAAGTACTGACAAATGTAAAATTATGCTCTAGCCGTAATATATGAGGAATATGCGCTAACAGGAGGCTGTTTCTCTCTCTCCCAAGTTGTCACAGCCCACAGACACCTGTTTTCTTTGCCATTTGCTGGCCCCTTTGTTTGGGCATTTCTTTTTTATTGTCGCTTTCAACACGTACAAAAACTCAAACATTGGTTGAACTGAGCTCGCTTATAGGGGAGTTCTCTCGGCCGTGGATAGGGACACTGTAGATCATGCAGTGATCTCATGGTTTTGCAAGGTAGCGCGACCTCTCCACGTGTCCCCAGGGGTGGCGGAGACGTTTTGACTCTGTGGGGATCGAGGCCCGCCTGTTACCATTGCATGGGCATTTGCTTAGTTCTGCCGTTCCCGTACTCAAGTGTTTCTTCCGTGTTCCTTCCATTCGTTATCTGACTTGCATAGGAAAGGTGGTTGGCGCCAGCCCTGGCACGTCCGGTGTCTGTGGTCCTTGTCCACCGGCTCCTTTATTTGAGCTTTAATTGCATAAGTGTGCTCTGTGGCATTGCTCTGTTTTCCTGTTTCAGGTGTGCTATGCCTATGGCCTTCATCACCCAGCAGGCCAAATGCTCTGCTACATCACTGTTTTATGAAGTGTTTCGCCATGCTTCAGAGGTCGAAGTGCTTCAGTGCGCCTCCTGAGCACCAAGTGCCCCATCCCATCATCGTTGTCCTGTTACTGTTGTGCTGCTAGGCGTCCTACACTGTCGAGCACAGTACTATGGCACTTGAACTTTCGTGTATATTCAGCCACATTTTTAACATTTCACATACAGTTGTCTTCTGCACGCACTTTGCATATTTTACCTAATTTGCCTTCCTTGCCACACGCTGCATGTTTTACTTACACTATCTGCTGAGTATTTTGTGGCTGCTAGTACAATTGATGAACTTGCCCAATAGCATGACTTAATTTACTGTTATCAGTTCCAGTGTTGCTGTTTTCTTGTTTGTCTTAGCATTTTGCTGTGTAATATTGGTATCGCCTTTTTTTTTTTTAGTGTTGTAACACGCTGTTCAGTGAAAGGTTAATGGCTTACTAGAAAGGCATAATATGAGATTTATTATTCTGTTTCACATATTATGCAGAATTTTTTCAAAGCAATGCTCAACTTACCCATGTGATGTGTACCTTTTTGCTTCTCATTTTTGCTGTTAATTATTGTTTCATGTAAACATTACCTTAAATGACCGAAGTTCTTTCGGTTCACTTATGTGCCTTACAATGTATAATTGCTGGCTTCATTTATTTATTTTGCCTGTGCAGGCTTTTATATACGTAATATGTAGAACTTCGTTCATACATTTTTGAAAAATAACGCGACACTGAACATATTATCTGGGAAAACGTACGATCCAAACACACGAAAAAAAGCGTGCAGTCCTGCCGGAAAAGCATGCATTGATATAAATATTAAAGTATTTTACAATTTCACGTAATTTAGGCAATAAAACGTCACGAAACAGCAATAAACGTCTGCTTACTTAGCTCTGACACACGTTGGAACGCGCCCGAAGGCACGGCAGTGACCACGAGCGCTAGCCGTTAGCGCTGACAGTGTCGGGAACGGAACGCACGTGTGTTGTGCCTTGCTTCAGTGTTTAAACTACTCTGCATATTCAGGCAAATTATTTAACATGTAACAAAGTGCGTGCGTTCACATCGTCATTTTCTCGGCCTGCCCAGACCACGCACGTGGCCATCAATACACGGCGCGGACGCACGGGCCACGTTGTGCCCAACGGCGCGCACTCTGGTACATAAGTCGTGCGCTCCAATAGCACTAGCCTTGCATCAACAGGTCACACGAACGGGCACATCACGTGCGTCACAAGGCCCAAGCCAAGGTCGCTGGGCAAGTGCACTGCATGCATGTTGACCATCAGTGCTAGCAGCTTAGTCTCTAGACGCTACAAAACGTTCAGTCGTTTTTTTTTCCTCTCTTCTTGGTTTTCTCGGGACGTTCTGTTAATTTGAACATTTTTTCTGGACCCATGAAGTCCGAATTAATGCGCTTTTACAGTAGTCTGGTAGCCCATTCAGGAGTAGTCCAGCCCTCTGGTCGCCTCGCCCACGTGAGACTTCTTTGGGGACATCTCCCCGCCACCTGACACCACTTGACTCCATGTTTATTAAGTCCCCTGTGTGAACACCCCATATATTGCATTGTGCATGCATATTGCGAATGAGTACCTTGTAGTTGTACTTATGATGAAGGCCCACAATACCAGAGATTTGCATGAACCCTCGCGAGCAGTTCTGTTGGTCATTTGAAGTGATTCCTTCTTCGGAGTGTAATACGGAGCTGCTGGAATGCGCACCTTAGCCCTAGCTCAGACAATTTCAGGCTTCCTCAGCTGTTTGAGGCGTGTAGAGCGGCTGCCTACTGGCCCTGCTGATGTGCAGCCCCCACAGACCAGCCTTTCTTTGTCCCAAGTGCAGATGAGTTGATGACCAAGCTCTCCCACAGCAGATTCCTCCTTCCTGATTACGAGCACTGCATCAGCAGCCAGCAGGTGCTTCAGTCTCAACACCTGACAGACTCCTGTTCCAAATATGTCAGGGCTCTACAAGAACACCTGCGGTGGTTGTGTCTGTCAAAGGATGAAGCGGTGAAGCGCGCTCTCGCATATCTCGGCTTCAGCCTGTGCAGAAGACCAACCCGCTCTGGTAGATACCTACAAGTCGGTTCATCCCACAGCCCACTGATGGCCAGTGGTTTGTTCTTTAGTTTGATGGGCCATTCACACCTCTTGCGGTGTAAGCAGCCTGCAGGAGGAGCTCAGGATTATCGATGATGATTACGAAGAATGATATCAGCGGTGTGTAAATTTGAATATGAATAGAATATTTTGCATATTCCAAATGGATTCGATTAGAAAAATGCATGCTCGAATATTCCCGAATATTTGAAACTGGCTGAATATTATATGGCAAGCACGGCGTTTATTTGAGAGTGGCGACAAAAGCAGACACACCATTACCGAACGACAACTGATCACGGCAACAGATATTCACCCACCCCATTGGCATGGCGTGAAAAACAGCGCTGCTGTAATGCTATTACATGATCCAAGCACGCCCCTGTCTCGTGCCAGTGTGTGAACACGAAGTGCGTTTCAATTGATAAAACGGAAGCAGCATGCTGTCGCTGCATTGATCTAACCCAACACTCGCCACAGTCCTGTATAGTCAGAAGAGCGGGTACGAAGAATGCTCCCTAGGCAAGGAAGCGTGCACAATACAAGTGACTCCGTGGTGGGCAGTCAGTGCACTGCACGCAACTAGGCCGGGCTCGATGCGGCACCGACTATGTTTTGATAGCGAAACCACAAGTGACGCCAGTTCTCGCGCAATAGAAGGCCACTGTACGCGACATGTGCATCAGACGGGCCGCTCAACGAAAGAGTCAGAATTTCTTGCATGCTATGGGGAAAAAAACAAAAAAAAACAAAGGCCTTGTTGTGAGTGTTTTGCCGTCGCTGTGTTGGCACAACAAAACCATGGATGACTTCACATCGCCACTGCAAGCTTCTTCTCCTGCATAATAAACGCACCCCCCAACTTTGAACCCCTGCAGACCCGTGAATGGCCACGCTGTGGCTTTCCCACTTCACTCGAGCCGAGACGTTCGGGCGCCTTTTGGCATGGCGACTGAGAACTCCCGGTCCCAATAAAACTGCAATGCATAGCCACGTGCAAGCAGTGTGGTAGCATCATTTACTTGCACTGCTGCATTCTTTCGCGCTATCGCAGTTCCTTTACACTGCTCGCTGCGGCGTGTTGCATAGGCTGGCGCTGCTAAGCCTAAGCATGTTCGGGCCGTGGTCTCTGAGATTGCCACGATGCTATCTCGGACATCATGCTTTAGTGCACACGACTGAGAGGCTAGGCACAGATATGCGTGAGATATGAGTCATGGTGAGCCGTTTTGCATACTGTTGTGGGAAACATCTATTTTCCTGTTACGGCCACCCACGAATGCGACCAAACGTCGATGCGGCTGGGTTCTCCAAGATTGCATCCGTGAGGATCAGTGGCCTACGCATCATGTGCTTCGTTACGGGAGGGACCTATGGCTCTCTATGACTATACATAGTCACAGAACTCTCTATGACTACACACGTATGCAATATTCGATTCGATGTTCGGGGCCTCCCAGGTAGCAAAAGTCGGCTCCCAGGTAGCAAAAGATCCGAGGGTCGCGGGATCGAATCCCGGCCACGGCGGCTGCATTTCGATGGAGGCGAAATGTTGAGGCCCATGTGCTGTGCGATGTCAGTGCATGTTAAAGAACCCCACGTGGTCGAAATTTCCGGAGAAACCCCACAAATCAATCAAGAGTTCTTGACTTCGCTTGACCCAGCTAGTGCTAAGTCGGGCTCTGAATTGGACGTCTAATGTACAGCTTGTCTTAAACATCTTGAAGATGTCAGCTGTGAGACCAGTCAGAGATGTGTCAGTATTCACATATATAAGGAAGTGTCTCGAAGTGTTACACACGTAACTTGCAAGCAACCGCACTTTTTTTTCGGCATACTTGTATAGATTTCTTCGGCAACACCAATCGGACGACAATCAATAATATTCCTTTGTGTACCTCGCAATATATTAATATGTATAAGGTTGGAATATGACATGATTTTTTATCAAAAGCTGTAAGGCGTCTGCACAAACTTCTTTTCGCAGACCTGCACTGTTATTCTATAGTGCCTAGAATATACTGGCCAGTATATTCTAGGCACTATAGTTATTCCGCCAATTCAAAACTTGCGCGCGTCAACGGAAGTTGTTTGAGCCACGCAGTATAATTTGAAATAACGAAAGGGAAGGGGTCAAGGGCTCGTTCTTTATTTGTTAGAAACAACTTAATGAGCAAACAGACAATGAAGCCTAGGAAAGCACAGGGGAAGTTACTTGTGGTATTGTAATTGTGGAGAAAGTAGAAAGGAATTAAAGTGGACGAAAAGACAAACCTGCCTTCGTTGGGAACCGAACCCACGACCTTCGGATGTCGCGTCCGATGCTCTACCAACTGAGCTACGAAGGCGGTCGTCCCCCGTCCACTTTATTGTGTATTTATGTACGTATTATCCTGGGAGTGTTAGGCAGCGCCACTCGTGGCCAAGGCGGCGTGTGTGGAACACACTTTCTTGCCAGGAGGCATCACGTAAAACGTGAACTTAGATCTCATCTAAGTTCACGTTCTACGTGACGCCTCCTGGAAAGAAAGTGTGTTCCACACACGCCGCCTTGGCCACGAGTGGCGCTGCCTAACACTCCCAGGATAATACGTACATAAATACACAATAAAGTGGACGGGGGACGACCGCCTTCGTAGCTCAGTTGGTAGAGCATCGGACGCGACATCCGAAGGTCGTGGGTTCGGTTCCCACCGAAGGCAGGTTTGTCTTTTCGTCCACTTTAATTCCTTCCTACTTTCTCCACAATTACAATACCACAAGTAACTTCCCCTGTGCTTTCCTAGGCTTCATTGTCTGTTTGTGCAGTATAATTTGGTACTTTTAGAAAAATACAGACTTTACTAACATGTCAATAATAAATTTAACCTATGAAAGTGTGAATATTGTGAAATAAGTTACTTTGTTGAATTTCTTTCTAAGAATAGTCTCGCATGGCGTGGCAATCTGCTGAAAGGTCGGTACGCTACTGTGGCTCAGCAGTTTCCACAATGGTGGCGCTTTCCGTGTGGTACGCAGTGTGATATTTGTGGCCATTCGATTTTATTTCGCCTTTCTTCATACGTGCATCCCCGCGATTAGAACTTCGTGTCATGCTGAGCATTGATCTGTCAGCATTGAAGGACAGCCTCATTTGGGTAAGTTATCAAAAATGTACCTTTTTTTCAAAAGCTTTTGTGTAATTTCAACAGAGCTGTGTCTAGTCCGCACGGAGGTATTAAATAACGTGAACAAATTTTGGCTTACGCTGTATGAGGATCAGATGCACAGATTCCCTGTGCATCTGATCCTCATACAGATGTGCATCAGATATGTTTGTTGGGTGCAGTGATCCTTACTCTGTTTTTTTTTCTTTGCACTTTGTGTGTACGCATTCACACGTGTCCTTTCCATTGTCTTGTTTTTGTTACACCATTTCACTTTGCTTGAGCAGCGAGCTTGTTTTGTGTAGCATTCCTGCCCCCCCCCCCCCCCCTATTTTCCCAAAGCCTATAAAATAGGGAGGCAGTACGTAATAACTAAATAAACCCTACAATGCACATAGGTGTTGAAAAGCGTTGCGTGTTTATTAGTGCATTTCTGTAGTTCATGATTTCTTCACTACGCATCTGGGTTTGTGAACATGCCACAAACATAATAGGCTTTTAAGTTCAGGTTACTTTTCTTTATGCAGGATGATTCATCACCGTGAGCCTCATGTGTTCATTGTAAGGCGGTAACACATGGAACCACAGGTGCTGATACTGCATAAACACGAACTGCTTTGCCGTTCACTACCATTATTTTGTCATGTATCCCCAGCTATGTGTGGCTTTATATTCAAATCTCTCTTGACTGAGCACATATACGCTTTGTGCTGCTTCCAAATGAAAAGGAGCAAAGCAATGTGAAAGCAAAGCGAAATTGTCTGAATTGGCAATGATGTGTGTCATAATGTTCCCTGATGAGAAAGGTTTGATCTAAATCTGGTGAGCACTGGAGAGCTAAATGCCTAAAATTCATGCTTGTTGCAGGTATGCTGTTGCAAAAGGTGTGCTGTATTAATTAATGATGGCATGTGAGAACAGTGGCTGTAAGAAGTAATAATGTCCGCCATAGTGTCAAAGCGAACACTGGAGTTGGAAAAAATCGAGGCACGATAGAACTTTGTTCACCAGGCAACATTATCCCAAGTGCTTCAGCACATTTTCTATTGTACTTTGAGACAGGGAAGTTGCTTTTTTGAATAGCTCTCCAAAAGGTTTAGGTTTGTGCACTTTTTCTTTATGTGCTCTTTTGTACTGATTGGCAAAGGCCAAGTTAACACTGCCATTGATTTTTTTTTTTACTGATGGCATCCTCTTTTGTCTGTTGTTTTCATGTGGTGCCAAGGTGAGCGTCTCTGTATACTTTCCCCTGTAGAAAAAGGAACTTTGACAAATAAACATGTGGTGCGTGCACTTTTTGTTAGTGATGGCAAAATTACCGTAGTTACTCGAATCTAACGCGCACCTTTTTTCCAATAAAATGGGTCCAAAAATCGCATGCGCGTTAGAATCGAGTGCGAACGAACGACACCGTTACCATATCGCCGTCGGTATCAAAATGGCCGCCTCCTACGAGGTTCGGGCGCTGTCGAACGGTCACCGGCTAAAAAACAAACTAGCGGTGCGGCGGTCTTTGGCGCGCATAGCTTTTACTTTCTATGTTGCCGCCGGTCCCACGCTGAACGACGCACGTGATGCGCAGGCTGATGATACTCGCCGCGCCGGCTTGGCTGTCTTGCAGCCAAAAAAAGTCACTACGCCGCCGGTGCAATCTCCGCCGGACAGCTTTCGGTAGCGTTCGCGTGTAACCGTAACGGGAGATGTTTCCCATCACCGCACGCAAAACGGCTCATCATCGCATTTCTCCCTCATATCTGTGCTGAGCCTGAGGCACCTGAGCCTTTCAGTCGTGCGCGCTGCATGACGTCCGAGATTGCATCGCGGCAACCTCGGAGACCACGCCCCGCTTATCTGCACCAGCTTATTTGAGGGAACTGCGACAGCACAGAGGAATGCAGCACTGCGGCTGCGCCCGTCAACGTTTGGCAGTTTTATCGGGACGCAGGAGTTATGAATCGGAGCGCTGAACGTGTTCGAGGCACCGCGGATCGAGTGAAGCGGGAAAGCCATAGCGCGGCCGTTCGAGGGACTGCGGGGGTTCAAAGTTGACGGTGCGTTTATTATGCGAGTGCGTTCATTACGCGAGTACGGCGTTTATTTTTATAAACGTGAGAAGGTTGATTACTAAGGACCTTTTTTTCCATGTCATGAAAAATGGGAGCGCGTTACAATCGATGTTTCACTTTTTTTTGGTCGCGGGAAACGGGTGCGCGTTAGAATCGAGGGCGCGTTAGAATCAAGTAAATACGGTAGTGTCCATATTTCTTGCAAATCCATGTGCTGATAAGTTTGCCTCTATGTGGTGGCTTTGTGTGATTCATGACAGATGGTAGCCTACACTGTCCTTATCTCTCTTGTATTTTTGGGTGGCATGCTGCCACTTTTCTGATGGCTACTGTCAGCTTCAGGTGTCCCTTGTGCATTTTTTCTGCAGATACAGTGACTCTCACATTGTGGCCCCGTGATTTAAAGAGCCTAACAACAGGCATTCTGTGCATCATTCTCACAGACTGCTTCGGAGGAAACTTCAGCACACTAGGCCAGCAGCAGAAGGGTAGCCCCAGGGACTGGCACGTCTGCAGCATCACTGAAGGTACGTTTACAGGGCAGCTGTGGGAACTTATCAGTGCAGTGACTATTACTGTAAAAAACATGCAATATTTAGATTAAACATTTTTGTGGAGAGATTCTATTTATAAAAGGAAGAATATTACATGCAGCTGCAGTGAGTGGCACTCTTCTCTTGCATGAACTGTCCTCCATATTGCAGTATTATGCAGAACTGATTTGTGAAAAATGTAGTGTTTGTTGGCAATATAAACCACTATTAGTTTGCTTGGCGAGCTGAGCCTACCCTGGAAACAATGCTGCTATGCAAGGTGGTGTACACTAGGGAAAGAAATGGGAGTGTGTGAACCTGGTCGTTGATCAGACTGGAGTGGTTTTTCCCTTCCGTTGATACCTGCTTGTGCTTTCATTTTGCATGTAAAGGTATACTTTTGTAACAATATAAATTGCACATCTGTCAATATTCAGTAATGGTTTGAAAAATGTCATAATACTAGCTGATGTGTGCTATTTGCGTTGTTTTACCAGGTCGTTCAGTACTGCAGCAGAATTGAGGTGGTCTTAGATGGGAAAAGGCAACAACCATGTTATTCGCCTGTGATCAGATGGCTGATGAAGAAGAGCAGACATCGAGCACCTAAGAGGTAGTAAGCATGTTGTGCTGAGCTCCTTGCTTGATTATTTTGTAAAGAAATTCTCACCTATGGAATTAACTAGGTATTTAAGTTATCGCACCTAACTTAATTATGTAGTTGTGTACACATCCTTGGGACAACCACTGACAAATGGTTTTTTTGGTACATTACGCTCATTGCCGAGTGTCACTGTGTAGCACGAATTACAAAACATGATTGATGACCTAAACAGGGAAAGCATTAAAATTGGATTAAAAATGAATAGGCAAAAGACCAAAGTTATGCTCAATAGCTTAGCTAAGAAACAGGAATTTAAAATCAACAATGAACCCTTACAATGTGTAAACGAATATGTATATCTGGGACAGTTAATATCAGGAACTCCTACCCAGGAAAAAGAAATTCTCCGTAGAATAAGGATGGGCTGGAGCGCATTCGGAAGGCATTACGAAATCATGACCGGAAACTTACCGCTCTCATTAAAGCGAAAAGTATTCAATCACTGCATTCTCCCAGTACTAACGTACGGTGAAGAAACATGGAGAATAACGAAAAAACTAGAGATGAAACTAAGGAGCACACAACGTGCAATGGAAAGAAAAATGATAGGGGTAACGCTAAGAGATAAAAAACGAGCGGAATGGATCAGAGAACAGACAGGAGTAGCCGATATTATCTTATCAATTAAAAGAAAGAAGTGGACCTGGGCAGGACATGTCATGAGGAGGAAGGATAATAGGTGGACAGTAAGAGCGACGGAATGGATACCACGAGAGGGAAAACGCAACAGAGGTAGGCAAAAGGTTAGATGGAGCGATGAAATTAAAGAGTTTGCGGGCATAAAGTGGAACCAACTCGCTCAGGATAGGGTGGATTGGAAAACGTTGGGAGAGGCCTTCGTCCTGCAGTGGACCTAAACAGGCTGATGATGATGATGATGACTGTGTAGCAATTAGCCCGTCTAGTGTTTTTCTTTTGTCGAATGAGCATGCATATTATTCTTTTTACTGGTGCAGTTTTTCAGCCTTCGGAAGCCACTGGGACTGTCACCAGCTGACGTATTCCTCATCATCCACATTCAGTAGCTGAGTCAGCCTTTCTGCATATATACATTTAAAAAACAATCTTGGCAAAGCAAGGATTTAGCCATGTGGACATTCCTGATCACTGTAATTTGAAAAATAAATTTTGTATTTTGCTAATTTTGCAGTGCTTTGGTCTTTTTTATTAATATGATCCCTATGTAAGAGGCACCTCACTACAGCACTCCAAAAAATTGGCTGTATATATTTGTGCATATTTCCTAAATAGCCTGCAGCTCACCAAGTTCCATGAAAAGTGCCCTTCAGCTGGCAGCCTGCATTTGAGGACAGCATGCACATTATGCCAAATTTTTTTTCTAAATCAGCTGCATATTTCTGGGAAAGCAAAAAAAAAAAAAAATGAAAGTCTACACAAAGTCAAACGAAGGGCTTGCCAAGACTTCCCCTAGACGAATAATGAGGGAGCATTAGCTTGGCTTCAGGAGGGCTTGTAGAGTTCTATGGCTACAACTTGGCTTGTTTAAGTTGGATTGTAGACAACCACTTGGCTTAAACAAGCCCTGACGCACAGACAGTCTTATAGTGGGGTTTGTGCTACCAGGGCTGTTTTCTTGCCTTTCTCGTATCGATTCATATTCGACAATTTCAGTATTCACACACCCCTAATGGATATCCTGAGCATGACCAAGTTCCTGTAGAATAATTTGCAGCTACACGATCAGGCACTTCATTGTCGACTCAGAAGTGCGCTGCTGTCCAATACATCTGAGGTGTGAGCAAATCGATAGCTCATGCTTTTAGGAAACATGATGTACACATTGTGCATGTGCCACCAAGCAGACTCAAAGATGACTAGTTGAATGTGAAAGATCCTCTGCTTCGGGAACATTTTCTTGCTGTGGTGTACAAGATACCTTGTGCCGAATGCGAAACAGTAAAGCATGTTTGTTTATTTCAGAAGTACCATATTTACTCGATTCTAACGCGCACCCGTTTCCGGTGACCAAAAAAAAAAAAAAGTGAAACATTGATTGTTACGTGCACCCATTTTTTTTGGAACACGAAAAAAAAAAAGGTCCCTTAGTGATCAACCTTCTCACATTCATAAAAACACATGCCGTACTCGCGTAATGAATGCACTTGCGTAATAAACGCACCGCGAGCTTTGAACCCACACAGTACCTTGAACAGCTGCGCTATGGCTTTCCCGCTTCACTCGATCCGCGGTGTCTCGGACACGTTCGGCGCACCGATTCGTAATTCCTGCGTCCTGATAAAACTGCCACACGTTGCCGGGCGTAGCCGCGTCCAAGCGACGATAACATGACGCTCAGGTGGCTCTGGCTCAGCACAGATATGAGAAAGAAATGTGATGGTGAGCCGTTTTGCGTGCGGTGATGGGAAACATCTCCCGTTATGGCTACCTGTGAATGCTACTGAAAGCTGGTGTGGCTGGGCGTCTCCGAGATTGCACTGGCGATGTAGCGACTTTGTTTGGTGGCCAGACATGCAAGCCGGCGTGGTGAGTATCATCAGCTTACGCATCATGCGCGTCGTGGCGTCATTCAGCGTGGGACCAGCGGCGACATAGAAACTACAGAAACTATATGCGCCAAAGACCGCCGTGCCGCTAGTTCATTTTTTCGCCGGTGACCGTTCGACAACGCCCTAACCTCGCAGGAGGCGGCCATTGTGATGCCGACGGCGATATGGTAATGGTGTCGTTCGTTCGCACTCGATTTAAACGTGCATACGATTTTTGGACCCATTTTATCGGAAAAAAGGTGCATGTTAGATTAGAGTAAATACGGTACTGCCAGCCTCTCATGTGAGGCCTTAGGCAGGGGTGCGTGATAAACAAAAGGAACAGATATGAAACTACAGCAACAATTAAAAGAAAAGACACAGTCAAACCCACTTATAACGATCCCAGATATAACAATCTATCGGTTATAACAACCCGTTTTTCGGTGCACTTAAGATTTTCCTATACTACCCATTGAAACTGAGTCCACATATAGCGAATATGCTTTAACACCTCCTACTTTTACAATGAACACTTCTGACATGGTTGCGTAAAAATATGGCACATACGAAGTCAAAAAAAAAGTTGAAACGAACCTCTTAAAGGGTGAGAGAGACACATGCTCGTACGTGCCCCACTAATTTTTGTGACGAAGACATCCTAGATTGGTGCGCACCACGCGTAGACTTTGGATGCTACGAGTGAGGTCGCTCGCTTCGTAGGCGTTTCTCTAGAAGCAGTACAGCCGAGGGAGCTTCGCACAGTATATGGAACACCTTGGATGTTAAAGCCTCCATGGTTGAAACAATGCTGTTGTTTTATTTATTTATTTATTTACTCACAGGTTCTGCAGGCCTATACTTAGGCCCTAGCAGGAGGGGCAACAACAACAAAAATAGAAAGTTGTACACTGTCACAGCACATAATCAGACGACTTATAGAGCTCTTGGCCAGCAGTGTTGCGGCAGATAAACAATGAACAAAACACTCATACGCAGCATAAGTCTACAAATAATTCACTCGGGCACTGCCAACACACCATATTCATACATCATTCAAAACTAAACTAGACAAAAAAAAGCTTCAAGTTGTTTTTCAATATCTTCGGATTGAAAAGCACTTATTGGTAAGGAGTTCCAGTCAGCAATAGTCCTGGGGAAAAAACTATTTTTGAAAGCAGTAGTACGAGCAAAAACAGGCGCCAATGAATATTTATGGTTATGTCTTGTTTTTCTAGAAGATAGACGTTTCACACAGTTGGGCAGACTTATTGTAACTTTACCAGGAAAGAATTTTGTGTAGAAACGTTAACAGATTAATTTTCCTGCGAGATTCCAATGTTTGGATGTCATTAAGTTGCATAATTTGTGTTGGCGAATCATGTCTTTTATATTTGCTAAAAATGAATCTGACAGCCTTCCGTTGAACTTTTTCAATCAAGACATCTTTTTTACATTGAGGGTCCCAAATAACCGAGGCGTATTCAAGCTTTGATCTAATACAGGCGTTGTATGCCAATAATCTGGTCTCCTTCGTGGATGATTTAAGTTTCCTTTTAAGAAACCACAGTTTCCTAAGTGCAGCCGTGCATATGCTTGTAATGTGATCTGACCATGCAAGTGTTTTCGTCAAAGTGACTCCTAGGTACTTGTATTCTTCTACATCTTTGAGTGGGTCTTTGAGTGGGTCTTTGAGTGGGGTTTAACGTCCCAAAACCAGCTCTGATTATGAGAGACGCCGTAGTGGAGGTCTCCGGAAATTTCGACCACCTGGGGTTCTTTAACGTGCACTGACATCGCACAGCACACGGGCCTCAACATTTTGCCTCCATCGAAATGCAGCCGCCACAGCCGGGATTCGATCCCGCGACCCTCGGATAAGCAGCCGAGTACCATAGCCACTAGACCACCGTGGCGGGGCGGTTCAAACAATGACCGGCAGCTCTGCGGAAGAGGCGATGTCGGCAAAGTTGGCAGAGAACATCTAAGGTTGGCTTGCTAAGCCTGAATTCTACTGAAGCTAGATGCCTGCGCGTTGAATAAAGCATACCTCAAACCAAAAACACATCTATGACGTGTTTCTGGCTCTCAGAATAGCGTCCGGCCTTCTCAGTCGACGAAAGCATAGCTTGTAAGGGCACTGCCCTTTTCATTAAAAAAAAAAAAGAAAAATGTTATCGCTACTTATCGTCACAGTCATCAGCGAGTTCACGTGTTGTGAAGGCTGAGAGTGCTGGTGGCATCTCTTTATCTATGCTCCTTTCTTTTAGTACGGTTGCATTGCATTCTAAGTTGCATTTTTCGTGGACCACGTGGAAGAACTTGAGTGGCTTGAGCTGTGTTCGTATCAATTCGCCTTTGTGAAAAGGACAAAGCTGCTTGTGCTGTGAGTGCATGGGTACCGCCGGAGTTCCCATGTTGTAACTTGCGCAATGGCATAGAACCCTCCCAAGAAGAGGAAAGCCATCCTAATCGGAACGAAGCTGGACATCATCGGCGACATTCGATCCGGGACAAAAAATGCCGACGTCGCGAAGAAATAAAATCTTTAGAATTCAACAATCTCCACAATCCTCAAGGACAAAAATAAGTTGCATGCTTTGACCAACCTTAGCGACGACGAAAACAAACAGACACGCTTGCGTGAAGCAACGTACAAGGACGTGGAGGATGCTTTGTTCAAGTGGTTCTTGGACGCTAGGGGAAAGAACATTCCTATCAGTGGACCCCTGCTTATAAAGAAAGCAGATGACTGCATTCCTTCTAGGCCATCAGGATTTCAAGCCTGGAGGAGGATGGCTGCAGCGATTCTAAGAACGCCATGGGATCATCTACAGAGCTGCTGTTGGTGAAGCAGCAGGAGTCAATGAAGATGCAGCGAATTACTGGCTGTCTGCTAACATAAGCGATGTGCTATAGTTCAGCGAATACGACATTTACAATGCGGACGAGACTGATTTCTTCTACCAGATGCTGCCAGACAAGACTCACTCACTCAAAGGTGACGCATCTCTTGGAGGGAAAATAGCAAAGTACGCGTGACGGCGCTGCTTTGCTGCAATATGGATGGTAGCGACCACCGCCTCCCTTTCAAATGTTTTTGACAGTTTGTGCCTGTTCGGTGCACGCGCAATCCAAAAGCATGGATGACTCGGGTGCTCTTTGGCGACTGGCTAAAGAGTTCAATGACGAGATGGTGGCCAAGAAGAGGAACATCCTCCTAATCCTCGACAACTGCCCCGCTCATTGGCTATACTGTGCGCTGCAAGCCATCAAAATTCTTTTTTTGCTACCCAATGCCACCGCAAAGCTACAGCCCCTCGACATGGGCATTATTCAAAATTTTATGGTCAATTATCGTAGATGGGTTATCGAGAGGCTGCTGATACTCATCCACCAGGACAAGCCTCTTCAGATCGATTTGTGGTTGGCGGTGCAGATGATTAAGGGTGGATGGACTGATGTCACCCGTGAAACAGTGCAAAACTGTTCCAAAAAGGCTGGCTTTGTCAGTTCATAGGCTTCGCCACTATCAGTCGAGGACGTCGTTTCCGATGGCCGAGAGGATGCACAGCAAGCATGGAGAGAAGCCATTGAAGCAGACGACTTTGTTGACTTTGTTACAGCGGATGATGCTGTGTGGGTGACTGAAGAACTTGACGACAGCGCAAACGTCCATGAAGTGAAAGCCGAAGCCTGTCCTGAAGCGTCATCCTCGGATGAGGAAAGTGATGACGTTTCCCTGCCGGCACCTATAGCCTCTGCAACGGTGAAGGAGTACATTGCCACTCTAAAGGATTTGTATTCTAAAGGGGACTACCACAACAACATGTCCAGCACTCGGAGAACTTAGAAGAGACCATCAGAAGTTCTACAATTGCGCATGCACAAGTAGCTATCACCCAGTTTTTTGAAGTGGGGCGATGGACCTAAAGGGTTTTTTAGTGTGTGTGTGTTGTGTGTGTAAGTTCCTTTAGGCTTTGAAATTGTTTTAAGAGTGAGAGTGTGTCAAGAGTGCCATGTTTCAAGAGTGAAACATGGCACACACTTAGGAGGGACGCAACCTTTTAAAGGCGAAAAATCACAAAAAACACTTTTCGGACAACCGCTTATTTGCACTGCATGTGTCAAACTACCTCTCCTGTAA
The DNA here is from genome assembly GCA_013339685.2 of Hyalomma asiaticum. Lineage (NCBI taxonomy): Eukaryota > Metazoa > Arthropoda > Arachnida > Ixodida > Ixodidae > Hyalomma > Hyalomma asiaticum. The sequence goes on along the minus strand of CM023481.1, from coordinate 351,170,064 downwards.
TTTTCAGCGCCTAATTCATCCCAAAACTACTACATATCAAATGTATTACGAGCAGCGGCAGCTGCTGTGCCGCCCAAACACACTCTGAAACAGCACAACTTCAAGCGAGCGCCATTCCCGTGCCATTCAACCGACTGGCGCCTTTTCGTTTTGTTTTGTTCGTGAATTCCTGCACTTTTTTCCACCGATGTCGGCTGGAGCGCCAGTGGCGTGGTGGAAGCATGGTTCGCGCATAATTGGGGAGCTCGTGGGGTCATTCGAGTATCCTGCGCTTGGATGCGAAGCTGCGATTGGGCCAAGCGTGCGCTCCTCGAGAAAGTGGGAGAACGTGCAGTCGCTTCTGGCTGCTGTGCGTGATGACGTGGTGGCGTTCTCCGGCGGGTGCTCCACGTGAGTGATGATGCGGTGGCGTGCTCCGGCGGGTGCTACGGTTAGGGTTAGCACCTGCTTCGTGGTTGTCGCCGCGATGCCTGCCTTTGTGTGCCACTTCGCTTTTCGTTATCACAGGAGAGAGATATGGTTGGTTGGAAAGGGTGAAAAGAATGGGGGAAGACAACAACCGCGTCACTTTATGCTGCCACTCGCAGCGCCGGTGGCCGCTGGGAGGGGGTAAGATGAATGAACGGCAGCGGAAAGCCAAAACGAACCGGTTTCCCGAGCACTCGGGATACGGAGGGCTCACGCTCCTGAAAGAGCCGGTGCGACAAAAGACACCCATGGCACTTCCCTTTCCTTTGCCGTCACCCCGCTTCGCGTGGATCGTCGTGTAACGCGGGTTTGGTGCAAGATCGCATCGTATAATTGAGGTTTTTAATCCATTGTGTCTATGTAAAACCGGGGGATGTAACACCGGGGTTCCACTGTATGAGGCCATGTTACGAATCTCTTGGGAAGAGAATGTGGAGCATATGGATATCGTTTCTAAGGATTCCACATTGAATAATGATTCTCTGTCTAGAAAGAGTGCCAGGTGAAGTGGTCTACATTGCCTAATGGCCACAGGGAAGTGCCCTTTTCTCTCCGCTTGAGTTTCCTGCATTCTAGGAAGACATGCTGGACAGTGAAGTTTTCCCCCACATCTGATGCATATTGGATGTTCACCTCCAGTCAAGAGAAAATTGTGTGTACCGTAGGTGTGCCCTATTCTGAGACAGCAGAACAGGACATCCCTTTGTCTTGACTTTGTCAGTAGTCCCAACTGTAGCTCAACTAGATGGAGCCAGTCTTGGGCAGTAACTAGTTACTAGTAAGATGTTACCGGTAACTAGTTACAGTAGAATCTCGATAAACGGAAATCGCTTAAACGGAATTGCCGCTTAAACGGAACAGTAGCCCGTAAGTTGGTTGGTTTTGTATTCAGATAAGGTAAAAAAACTTTCGGTAATCGGAACTAAAATTTCCGCTTCACCGTGTAAACGGAACCGAAACTGGAACTTCTGGCAGACGCATTGCCATGAGCATCAGCGTTTTCCGGTCCTGGCTGGTATTTTCTTTGTTTTTTTTTCTCAGTCTCGCAAGCCTCGTTGGCCTCGTCTCGTTGGTAGTCGGCGCAACGAATGCAACATTGCTGTTCTTAATTTAGTCGTTCGGTCTCGGTTCGAGTCGCCGAGGTCACAGCCGCATCGTTCCTGCCATCGTGGTGTCTATCGTGCTTCACTGCCGCGTTGGTGTCTTCGAACTTCGGTGGCTCGTAAGCGCTCGCGAAGTTGAGGCCTCGCCTCCGTTGCTGCAATGGCGACACAGAAGCGGGCACACCATGCGCTGACGCTAGAAAAGAAGATGGACATCATTGTCGACTTTGAAAGCGGCTCATTCTCGAAGACGGCGCTCGCGACGAAGCACGGCGTCCTGAAAAGCAGCCTAACGAGGATCCTGCACGACAAGGACAAGCTACGGGATGCCTTCGAAACTTCGCGATTCGGGCCCCAAAGGAAGCGTCTGCGACACGGCGACCACGAAGGACTGGAAAAGTGTCTCGTTTTGTGGCTTAGGAGAGCCCAGAGCCAGGGCATTCCCATCAACGGGCCGCTAATCCGTGCCAAAGCAGAAGAATTTGTTCTTCAGCTCGGAATAAAGGATTTCTTGTGCAGTGAAGGCTGGCTAACAAGATTTAAAGAGAGGAATGGCCTCGTTTTTCGCACCATTGCGGGAGAAGCTGCAGCAGCTGATGCGACGGCGTGTCGTGACTGGCGGGCAGGACGGTTGCCGGAGATAATGCGTCAGTTCAAGGACGACGACATTTACAACGTGGATGAAACAGCACTTTTTTTTAAGCTCCTGCCATCGAAATCAGTCACTTTCAAAGGTGAGCTGTGCACAGGGGGCAAACTCAGCAAAGACAGACTGACTGTTCTTGTTGGAGCAAACATGTCGGGCAGCGACAAGTTAAAGCTCCTTGTCATAGGAAAATAAAAAAATCCTCGCTGTTTCAAGGGCATCACTACTCTGCCCGTCACTTACGAGTCGAATTCGAAAGCTTGGATGACTCGAGCCATCTTCAGTAAATGGCTGCACAACGAGGATGCGCGATTTTCACGGCAAAATAAGAAAGTGCTTTTCCTCGTTGACAACTGCCCTGGACATGGGACTGTAACAGGGCTGAAGTCGATCCAGTTGGAGTTCCTCCCAGCCAACACCACAGCACTGTTGCAGCCCATGGATCAGGGGGTAATCCAAGCCCTCAAGTCACGCTTCCGTAAGGGTCTCTTGCAGAGGATGCTCTTGTGCATGAGCCAGGACAAAGAATACAAGGTCGACGTTCTTGGCGCCACTCACCTCATTGCTGATGCCTGGAGGCAGCTGACTCCCACTAACATAGCCAATTGCTTCAGGCATGCAGGATTTTCTTCAAGCAACCTGACATGCGACTTGGACGACTTGCCTGAATGTGACAGCGAAGATGCCCTTGAAAAGCAGGAGGTGATAGAACAGTGTGCTTTAAGAGATATCACACTGGACTTTGATGAATACGTGCAAGTAGACAGCGATGTTGCAACTTGCCCCGACAACACAGTACAGAGTATTGTTGACGAGGTATGCGATGAGGGGAGGAGGAGGAGCTGGAAGAAGACTCTGAAGAGGTAGCTACCACAGAAGTTACCCCACTTCATGGTGCAGAGTCTGCTGTTCTTTACCTCAGAAATTTTTTTCAGAAGGAGCCAGGATCAGAAGTGTTTCTACAAAGCCTAAGTGACATGGAGAAAAAGATCCTTAACATGAAGATGCAAGGACTCAAACAAAAAAAAATTGATTCATTTTTCAGTCCACAATAATTGCTGCCTAATAAACTTGTGAGTGCTATGTGAAAACCTCATGTAGTTTCATTGCTTTCTAAAAACTGTTCAGTTACATTCACCTCATAGTGCTTAGACATCCATAAAATGGTATTAAGAGAGTGTGCACTCATAAATCGGCACTTTTTCGCATCTCTCGGTAAACGGAACTCCTGTTAAATGGAACTAATTTTTTTGGTCCATTGGAGTTCCGTTTACTGAGAGTCTACTGTACTATTGTCAGTAACTTACAACTGTAACTAGTATGATAAGGAAACTTTTAATTTAGAGGAACTTGAAACTGTAACACTGTTACTTAAAGAGTAACTGTAACTGGAAATACCATTACAGTTACTTCCTTTTCCAGAAATATATCCAGCAGCAACAGCTGCGGTATCGCGACACAAGAATGTCATGATGTTGCTCGTAAATACTTTCGACTATCCGTATCTCTATATCGAGGTATATTTGAAAAATGTATTAGTATCTGTCTAGTGGAATATTTTTACGATCTATCGCTTGTATCGTGATGCTATGCTGGACAAGGACGTCTCCTGGCTTTTTCTTGTTTCGGAAGTGGGCTAACGCGTTTCCATGGGAGAAATGAGTTTTTCTACGAAGCCAAGCAAAGCACCACAGGTCAGTGACACAAAAGGGCGGCGAAGGGTCCTCCCCGCCCCCATGCAGAGAGAGGTGCTCAACATGGCAGTATGGTCCGCCAGAGTGACGAAAGACGCTCTTGTTCTGAGGCTGGTGCACCATCGTTAATTTATTTCGTGCGGCCAGCCATTTCTTCATGACAACCCGCGCGGAAACCACCTAGGAACCACCCAGACGCTTTGAAATGCTTCACACGTGTTCAGTTCTCAAAGCAGCGGTACTTTCAAAAAGCACATCCCAAAATGGCGGCGGCAATATGGCTCGAAGGGGCCTATCGTCTGTGTCGTGTCCCACGACGAGCTATTTCATTTACTAGTGAGTGTTTTGTGTCCCGAGGCTGTCCCAATGTATTTTGTAAATGAATTCCAGACAATCAATAAGAAAGTTACACCAATCAATAAATAGTTGTTGCAGCAAAATGGGTCACACACAGCGGTTGCTGGTGTTGGGCTTTTGGGTGAGCACCTTCCCATTCCTTTTATCTTGCATTTCTTCTTATCTGGCTTTTATCTGGATTCTAGTTCATTATATGGTATTTTACCATGAGCAATTTTGACTAACCGCATGCCTTCATACCTTTCTATTAGAAAACTATAATGTAAGGGTCGTCGGAATGAGACGGGGAATAGGTACGCCAAGGTAGCCAAACAGGAGCCGGAAAATACGCGCATCCACGCGGTGAACAGGTGGGGGAGGAGGAGGCCATTGTGAGGCTGTATAGTGCAGCTGGTTTGGCGCCCTCACTCCCTCCCCCGCAGCGTGGTGGGCAGCAAGCGTACCCAATGTGTTGTTCACGGTTGTCATTGGTTAGAGCAGCGTCGGGGTGTAAATCGCCGTTGGTGATTGGCTGTGAGTGGTTGAGGGGCGGGGCAACCGGTGTATATGAGGTGGCCCCTTTTGCCTGGCACGGAGGGATCGGAAGCCAGAGACTGGAAGCAAGACTTGGAAGCGGAGGTTGGAAAGGCTGAAGGTGAGCAGTAGGTTGGAGGGTAGCCCGAAGGTTGGCGAGGACGGAGTGGATAGCGCTAGAGAGTACATCTAGCACCACTCCGGGTGGTGGTTACGGTCGCAGGAACAGTGCGATGCACTGGGGTCGGCTCTGTCGAATGGAAGCGATCATTCCACCAAGGTCCTCCCAACTGGGGTTCGGGCGCGGATAGTACTAGAGGGGACATCTAGTACGAGTCCGGGCGGTGGTTGAGGTCGCTGGAGAGGTGCTACGCACTGGGGTCGGCTCTGTCGAATTGGAGCGACGGTCCCACCGCTAGGCCCTACCAACCGATGGCTTCACCTATGCCCTACCAACCGAAGCTAAGTCATCCATGTGTATGTCAATATGTACGTACTATCTGTCTCGTGTATAAAGCCTCGTGTTGTGTTTGTGTGAAAGGCCGGTCTCATCTTTCAAGTCGACAACGCGACGGCGGGCAGATAGCAGGAAGGCTTCCGTCCATCCTTCTTCGCAGCAGCAACGCTAGCTGGAGGAGCTCGGCTCCCAAAAGGAACGAAGAAGAGAAGCAGGAAGGAGGAGAAGGTGGGAAGAGAGGACAAGTTCCTCACCTTAACAAGGTCACCACGACTAGAGGTCCCCTTCTCTATGTACAATTACCCTTCCTTCCTGGAAATTTACTTATAATCTGGTTTGCGATGTATTCCTTAGTATTGTACAGTAACAGAAATGTAACGACATTACTTTTTAACAGTAACTGTAACTGTAACATAGTTACTTTTCTGGCTTAGGTAACTGTAACTGTAACACTTACTTTTTTACTGGTAATGTGCCCATGACTGCATGGAGCTTATTAGGGAGTTCGGCATCCCACATGTTTTGCCAGTAGTGTCAAAGCCTCCTCCTCAAGTATGGCTTTAGGTCTAGGGCTGGAACAGCTATGGCTGTGTCGGTTAGCTAGTGGATCAAATGACATAGCTGTTCGGTCTTCCAGCTGACTGCCCTCAATACCTCTGTACCCAGGCACCCAGCATACCGTTACATGTTAGACAGATAATAAACAGAACACTAGACGAAATAATGTTCTGAAATTACTGCATTCCTGTGTTTACGGAGTGACATTAGTCTATTCACGACACTTAGGGAGTCCGTGTTCAGCTGATGACTGATAATTCGGATCCCATGGCGACTGTAACATCTGAATTGTCGAACATCCGGAAAAGACGAATGCATCAAGAAAGCATTTTATTTGCATTTTAAAGTCCCTGATCTTGAAAGAAACGGTAGGTGCATTGCTGCAGGCATTTCTGCTGACATGACACCAAGTCCGCATGCATTTCTGCCAGTTTATGACGACACAAGGACAGCAAAGCAAGTAAAATCCGTACAGGTGACGGCTCCATTGCAAGCGCCATATATCCAGAGTTGGAGTCACTGTTTCACGGTTGGAGAACTTGCGCAATTATTTCAAAATCCTCCAGCTTGGCACATGACACCGTGCCACAACACTGACAATGTATTCAAATGTAATGGTGGCAGGAAACACTACATTGTAGCTTCGACGCCATCAATGATGTCAACATTTTGGCTTGTGATTGGTGGCAGTTCAGACTCTTTTGTAATTAGCATTAAGCAAAGGTGAATCCAATGTGATGGAAGCAGTTGTCGATTAAAGATAGACATGCAGAAAACAAATGTAATGCAAGATGGCATGGCAAAAAAACATGCCTTAGTGATTGAAAACCAGACATTAGAAGTCATATAAGAATACATATATCTCGGACAACTACTTACAGGAGCACCAACTCATGTAAAAGAAATACAGTAGAACCTCACTGACACGCTCCCTGTTGATACAATTTCCCGGTTCTAATGTTCGCGATCGCGAAAACACGAACTTTTCTCGTAGAGTTACGCTTGTTTTCTTCCGGTAAATACGTTCCTGGAAAATACGGTTATTCGGCACCAATGTTTGAATTATCGTCCAACTACGATCGGATGATACGTTTTCTGGCCTCTAGAGTACCCGTGCAGCCGAGAAGTCAGGAAGCTCGCACGATCGAGAGCAGTAGCTGCCCACCGCGGTGGCAACACCGCAGTACTCGCCCAACCGTATCACAAGAAAATGCCGGTGTACTCTCTTCCGATACTAGCATATCACCCAGCTAGACGTAACAAACCGCGTTCATTGGTATCGCCGCTGACACTCGGTGTCAAGGCAGCTTGATCAAGGCACTCGCGATAGGCTGCTGCTTATGATGATGACGACGTAAGAATTAATGCGGCAAACATACTTCTCCTGACAGTCTTGCTTCGCATGCCGACACGTTCTCCTGCCCTGTGATTGTGCTTATTTAAAGTTGATGAGGTTCTCCACACTGGGCATACTGCGGGAATCTCGAAGCAATGCCCAAGCTTTCTTTCTTTCGTGCTTCTCTGCACTCGTCATTCCATCATGGCACTCAACATTGAGTAGTAGCTCTTTAATGCATTTGTTAGCGGCGTCAATATAACCAGCTAGATAGGTCACAGCATCATCTATGTTAATGGAGGCCGACTCATCCCACATACTGTAGGCGGTTATTTCCCAGAACTTTTCCCAGTCAGTTGTGTCAATTTTCCACTGGCAAACCTGAGGAGCGCAGTCGGCCTGCTTTGTTAAATGGAGAAGTGTAAGAAAATTGGCACTTATGTAAGGGTTCTTAAGAACATTTCCCTTGAGACAAAGTAGGAGGGTACTGGAAACTATGCTTATGTCAATGGATGAGTATGACTGGTGTGCAGTACTATAGCAGGTAGGCTCCTGCTTGTTAAACAGGGAAAAAGAAAGTTTTCAATCAGGTGCCCTCTCATGTCACAACAAGAGTTGCCCCCACAGAGTGCTGTTATGTGCATTGTGCCTCCCACAATTATGAATGGCCAGGGAAGTTCATCAAAGAAACTCTGGAATTGTGAAGTTTATAGTTTGGAGGAATATATGACGACACGATGGTGACCAGCCTGTTGGACATGACCGCTCAAATTGCAGACCACCTCCAAGGATGCCCTAAGAGGGAGAGCAACACTTTTATGAACCATTATCGCTATAACATCTAAAGAAGTGACAGCATTGTCACAATCCTTTTGAAATATGGCATACTGTTTAATAAAAATTGTGTGTGTTGATTTAAGGCGCGTTTCCTGAATACACAGACCTATGGGACTGAACTTATGGATCGGCTCATCGAGATCTTCTGGATTGCAAAGAAGGCCTCACATGTTCCAAGGCAACATCCGTGTATCCATCGTGATAAATGTGTTAGTGCTGTGTATCTAACATGAAATATACATAGAGCACTTTACAGGCCCTCTAATGAAGGCTATTCCTCTGGCAAGCTCCTGGGAGCAATGCCAACCCTTAGATGTTTTGAGACGCCGGTTAACTTGTAGAGGTATTCACTGCTTCTGCCTAGGCAATGGACGATATCCACTGTGCAGGCACACTCACAAGTGGTTTTAGCCTCTCTGCACCAGCAATGGCCTTAGGTTCAGCAGGCGCTTGTTTAAATGAAGGTCTGTGAGTGCTGTGTTGAAGACTGTCACAAACCTCGCCGCATGGCGTTTTTGTTACCCTGTAGCCAGGTCCTATTGTATCTGCTAGAGATTTTTCAACTAGGAATAGGGATATTATTCAGACGGTTTATGTTTCGTGTTCTCTTTGAACAACGTGGTACTTTGGGAATGCATCATTGTGCTTGGCAAAAAACTTGCAACGTTGATCAGTGGACACCATTTTCAAGGAGTGATCGGGAAGTACTGGAAAGTTAGCAGCCATGAAAGAAAGGTATTGTTCGGCAGTAACACCAGTCACCCACTGCAGAGCCCAACAGGGAGACGTGGCAGTTTATAAGAAACTGGTCTGCAGACGGCAACTGTACGTTACCACTATAACCCAATATAAATAAACAACCTAGGGCGGTCATGTCTCACAAGGTTAATCCTTGTCGCCAGAAATATAGGAAGTAAACAAAAAAAAAAAGGGAGCGGTCAGGACAGGTTTAAAGTGAGAGAAGATAAAGATGCAGGGAGAGAGGGTGACAGGGAAAGGTGACTGACTATTGTCCCCAGGCGCGCAAATCCGGAGGTGCAGTCTACGTGAAGCAAGGGCAGAAGCGTGTTGCCTCTGCCAGGGGCCTTTAAAGGTTTAAACACCTGGCATCAGCTCAACCTCCAGGATTCCCTCTTCCTCAGACACGGCTAAGCCACGCACGGCGACAAGTGGGAGGGAGTCGAAACCTCCGCAATGGATCAGGTCCGTGGCATCGCAACACACCAAATGCCTGCAGAAGCTGATGCCCCTGCAGGGATGTATACAGAGATGCAGCGAATGCCAAAGGCGACTACCTGAATCTTCTGGTTCACGAACAACTGTTCCACGATCCTCCTGTCCTTCTCCTGTAGGCCTGCATGATGCAGACCAATGCCAAAGGCCAGGGCTAGTTTGAGGTTTTGGTCACACACATCCTGGATCACGGAGTCCATCTGCATATAAAGAACAAAGATGTCAAAGTTGTGGTAAATGCATGGACAGCAGTTAATTGACTGGTGTACTACACTGGATGTAAAGAGGGTGCCTACAGTACTCAAGCTTCAAATACAATGTTGATGAACAAAGCAGCGTGCAGGTCTAGCTTCAGGAATTGATTTCTATGCAGTGAAATAAAGGACCCAGCTAGGTCACACTGCTATTTTCCCACTCTATTAGACTGTCTCACATGTGGGGCACCCTTCGCCTATTCTGTGCTCACTGTGGTACCTCACAATGACCCCCAGTCTACTTCATCTTGAGTGAGCTGATTCTAAGGAGATTCCAAGAGTGTAAACATGCATGCGCGATTGATAGTTCTGTTTCTTCTGCTTTTTAGGTATGTTTTGAAGGCCAATTCAACCTGCCTGGAACCAGAGATTTCATTCCCAAAGTAGATTCCCAGCGAGCCAAAAATATCTGAACGTGGCGTGGCGGCAAGGGTCTCCTGCTATTGCTTATGGTAATATTTTCCAATTTTATGGCCAAATTCAACGACTACAAACCCTGTGTCAAAAACCATTTCTGCCAAATTTTCTGTGCTCAACTGTAAATTACTTTCATGCATTTTTAATGGAGTACACAAAAAGAAAAAAAAAATGTTTGGAAGTCCCAACCACAGCCCAAGTTGGAAAGCTTTTGTAATTCTTTTACACCATGGTATGTTTTTATTTAATATAAAAATACCAAATGTAGGATGTCTCCGTGGCTACATGCCCCCCAAAAGACTGTCCTTCCCGGGGACACATGGAAAGAAAAAAAATAGTTAATTCAAAAGGGCTTTTAATAAAAGCTCATTTCCTGTCAATGTGTATTTCTAGGTGTTCCCATTCTGGTTGTTTGAATATATTGTAGGCCCTGATTCGGACTTCGTCTTCATCACCTGTACAAAACCATCACCAGTCATTGTCTAGTGTGTCTTCTTCGTCGGCGCCATCTTGGCTTCACGGAAGAAAGCGTTACCTGAACCGTGGCATTTCAAGTGGTGGAGGTGCGGGGTAATGCTGGCGAAATTCCGGATGAAATGTCGAAAATATGACGCGAGGCCAAGGAAGCTGCAGAGTTCTTTTGCACGAAGTGGGCGTGGAAAGTTCAGTACGGCAGAAATTTTGTCCGGGTTGGGTTGCATGCCGTCTTTGCTAACAAGATGACCCAGAACTTTGATCGTCGTGCTAGCGAAGCGGCACTTCTTCATGTTTATTTGAAGGCCGGCAATGGAAAGGCACGTGAGCACTTCGTCCAGGCGTTGTAGATGATCAGGGAAGGTCGAGAAAAACACCACGATGTCGTCAAGGTAGCATAGACAAGTTTTCCACTCGAGGCCTCGAATACGTTAAACTCGTAAAGACCGTCCGGAGTAGAAAAAGTGGTCTTCTCTTTGTCCGCTTCGTGCATTGGAATTTGCCAATACCTGGAGCGAAGGTCAAGGCTGGAGAAGTATTGCGCGCCTTGCAAAGAATCAAGTGCGTCATCTATACGGGGCATGGGATATACGTCCTTGCAGGTGATCGTGTTGAGCCCGCGGTAATCGATACAAAATCGTACTGACCCATCCTTCTTCTGTACTAATACAACGGGAGACGACCAAGAACTCGCGGAGGGACGTATGATGTTTCGTTGTAGCATATCGGCGACATTCTCCTCGATGACTTTGCGTTCTGCCGGAGAGACTCGGTAGGGACGGCGACGAATAACAGTCTGGCCATCGGTGACGATATGATGAGACGCAACAGAGGTCTGTCCGAGTGATGAAGTGTTGGTGTCGAAGGAGGCCTGATGCGTGGCCAGCAATTTTAGCAACACTTCACGCTGGGGAGCGGATAAGTCAGGGCTTATGGCGGAAACAAGGGCAGATGAATCAGGAGATTTGCCTTGTTGAGGCCGCGCTTGCGAGGCGTCAAGAGCAACCAGAGAGACTGGTTGGGTATCTACATAACAAGTCAGCACTGATCCTTGAGGTAGGAGGATTGTCTCAGTGGTCGTATTCAAACCAATGATTGCTGAAGAGTTTTCCTGGAAGTGTACAATGCTGGAAGCGAACGCAATTCCACAGGCGAGACAGCGACCGTAGGGAGTGATGAACATGTCGCCATTCAAAATATTTGGAGAGAAGAGTGTGATGAGCTGTTCTTGACCGGGAGGCATCACCGAATCTGCAGCTGTAAAAAAATGCAATCATTGCTCGTCGATACCTCCGTTGCAATGATCGGTCTTGGTGATATGGACTACACGCTGGTGGTAAAAGATTAAAGCGGACGCTGACGTGAGGAAGTCCCAGCCCAAAATGAGTTCATGAGCGCACGGAAATAAAACTGCAAATGTTATGTGATGACGGATACCATCAATGAAGACACGCGCTGTGCATTGGGCGGATGGTCGAATGCTTGCTCCGTTAGCTCCAATCAAGGACGAACCCATGTAAGGCGTCTTCACTTTTTGCAAACGAGAACACACGTCTGCACGCATAACGGAAATAGAAGCACCCGTGTCTACCAAAGCCAATAATTGAACACCTTCCACAGACATCAATAACATGTTTGACGGGCGTTCAGGAGGACTTGAGACATATTGCGGCGATGCAGCTTTCCCTCCAAAAACTGCACTGGTTAGTTTTCCGATTGTTGTACAGGGAGTTGCGACACAGGCCGGAGTGGAGAAACAGAGCGCCGGAGTGGTGATGGGGAGTGGCGTCTCGAGGCACGGGTGTTAGAGAAGTCGGGCGGAGACTGAGATCGGCGATGTGTAGCATTGTCGACAGAACGGTTGTAAAAGCGAGGTGGTGGCTCATCGCGTTCAAAGGCAGCATAACCACGACGTTCGTCTTGCTGGCGACGATGGCAAAATCGGGAGATGTGGCCTCGAAAGCCACAGTAATAACATATGGGTCGCGGGGAACGCCAGGCAGAATAGTAAGGCGGATTCGGTGCTTGGGCGGATAAGGGTGCCAGGTGGTCATGGACAGGCACAGGCGGTGTGATTGGAGATGGTGGGGGTGACATGGCAGTAACCTGTGCGTACGAAGCTGGTTGTGCGCAAGGAGAGGCGGTAGAAAGGAGGGGGCTCTGAAGGGATGACAACTCCTCTTTAATAATGCCGCGCAAGTCGGTATGGACGGGTTGGATGTGAGCAAGGTGGCGAGCCGTAGGCTTGCAATTCCTCACGGATTATGGCTCGGATGATGGATCGGAGCTCCATGCTGTTTGCTAAGGGGTTGTCTGAGAAATCCGGCTGCAGGCGAACAGACTGCAGGGCATCGAGGCGCTGACACACGGAGATGACTTCCGACACCGTCGACGGGTAATGTGCAGCAAGGGCGTTGAAAGCGGTAGGCCCTATGCCTTTAAGGAGATGTCGCACGCAGTCACTTTCTGGCATGGCATTGTCAACACGGCGGCAAAGCGCAAGAATGTCCTCAATATATGAGGTGTACGACTCGGCGTAATGTTGGACGCGCTCTGACAGCTTTTTCTTCGCGACCTCTGAGCGAACCGTGGGCGTGCCAAAAATCCGCTGTAGCTGCTCCTTGAAAGAAGGCCAGTCACGGAAGTCGCTCTCATGATTCAGGAACCAAGTCTTGGCTACTTGGGACACGTAAAACGGCACGTTGGTTAGTTTCGATGGCTCGTTCCAGTTGTTGTAAGCGCTAAAACGGTCATAGTTGTCTAGCCAGTCTTCGACGTCCTCACCAGGCAGGCCAGAGAAGATTTCCTGATCGCGGTGACAGTTGTTGGCAGTACTGGGAGGACGGGCGGTTGGGGCTTGGGCCGAGCAGGAGGACGCTGTGGGCTCGTCTTACGACATCGTGGGATGCTGGTGTAAGTGCCGTCCTGAACGTAGCTCCAGGAGAGATGTTGAAAAGGCGAGAGGTCGAAGGGATCTTAAAGCGCTTCCACCACTTGAAATGCCACGGTTCAGGTAACGCTTTATTCCGTGAAGCCAAGATGGCGCCGACGAAGAAGACACACGAGACAATGACTGATGATGGTTTTGTACAGGTGATTCAATATATAGTGCAGTAGAAGGGCACGCATTTGGGCTGGTTGGTTCATGATGCAAGAAGACGAGCCACGGAAAATGGTCGCGGTTATTCCGTATGTCCATAAGGTTTCCCATAACCTAAAAAAAGTAGTCGGCAGAGCAGGTGTTCGTTTGGTGTTCTCTGCCCGTAACAAGCTAGGTAACATGTGTCGACAGGTGAACCGTGAGGCCGATGCCACAAAAAGTTGCAGGAAGCATAGGCAGCCTTTTCTAAAGAAGTGTTGTGACTCTGTAGTGTATAAGATCCCCCTGTCTTGTGGCCGGTTCTATATTGGGCAAACCGGCCGGTGTGTTAATGTACGCATGGGTGAGCACGCGAATAAAGTTAAAAAGAAGGCCACTGATAGTCAACTATCAATTCATTGCAATGAGTGCGGCTGTGAGCCATCTTTCAAAAATGTGATTTTCTTGTCTAAGTACCGTGATGAATGTGCACGTCTTGTATCAGAAGCCTATCATATCCGTAGTAATGGAGAAGCATGTGTTAGCTTACCCTCCATTTCCCTTCTTTCGAAGGAGATATCGTACCTGAATTGCTAAATTGAAGATATGTAGCTGCAATCTGCGCATGCTGATTTGTTTTTCTGTTCATTGTATATTGATAGTGGCGGCATACTTATGCACGACGATTGTTGCAATAAACACATATGGTTGTTAGTCAGCGCCCGTGTCTGTGCTCTTCCTTGTCCTGTGTCCTGCGCTGTTTTTGTCTTCTTGCATATAGTGCAGTCCTCTTATAACGATATCTAAGTGCCAACGAAATACCATCATTATAACAAATAATTGTTATAAGCTAGCTGAGAAAAAAAAACATGAAAGAAAGATCAAAACATTTCATTTGCATGCAAGTAAGGTAGTGCCAACCTTATACAAGTCTCTTTTGATCGTGTGGGTCTTCGAAGGAAGCAACTGGAAAAAAGAGCAGTTTCATCCGTGTTGTAGACATCATGGTCAACATGCTTTTTTTAAGATGCTTGGCAGTGTCTCCTCTTCCCAACAGTGTTTTGCTTCCAAGTCGAGGAATACTGCCTCGCCTGTGATGGCCTTGTACACTATCCCGTGCCTTCCCTTACATTGTTGTATCCAGCCGCCACCCGGCTCGAAGTTGGTCTCGTGAAGCATGTAGGCGAACTGCTTCGCCTTCGCAGCCAGCATTGGCCTGCTGATGGGCATGCTCATGGCATGAGTGTCCAAGAACCATTCAAACAAGGCATCTTCAACTTCTTTGTGAGCACCCTGTCGAACTTTCTTGCGGTTTCCACTGTCAATGCCATTGAACCCACTCTCAGTCAGCTTGTTAGTGGAGTGGATGATTGTTGAGACGGTTGACTGTGACAGCCCGTACTTGCCCACGAGAGCGGACACTTTTTGGCTGTTACTATGATCCTTTAAAAGGCTCTTCACTTCCAGTGCAATTTCCTTGGGCTTCCTTTTCTGCTGCTAACAGCATGCAACATTGCGAAGAATGCGCAGAAGGCAGATCAGCTATGTCATTTCAATTTTTTTCCCTCTCTTTTCTTGTGCTGTAAGTGGTTGAGCTATGTAAGGGGCAAATATTGGGTAGCCACCTCGCAGTGAACCTTCGATGCCGTCACACTATTTTTCCAGAGTCAGCATGGCCATAATGGGCCCGGTGGAATTGCCACAATGTGGTCCACTAATCCGCTTCTGTTCGTCATGCAGATTATGACGTCCTTTGTCACGTGAACGTTGCTGCCTCCTCCCGCGGAATCAACGAGCGCTTCTTTGGCACAGGCGCCTCCGTGCACAAGCTGTGTCATGAAGTGGCATATCGAAATTGGCAACCAATCGTCACGTTCAGTGGCGCCAACAGTCCAAGCATGGATCCTCGACGAGATGCCGTTCACCCTACCGCCATCGTCAATAACCAGCCAGCAGCCTATAAAGGAGCAGTGACTACTCCCCGCATACTGTGGGCTCGGCGTCACTGCCACGATGTGGTCCACTAATCTGCTTCTGTTCGTCATGCAGGTCTGTCAACCACATCCTCTTTTCGCTAAGAAAGCAAGTACAGTAGACTCCGTTTAAGATGAACTCGAGGGGACCATGACAATTTGTTCGTCTTATCAGAAGTGCCTTCAAGAATGGATTGGCCACTTGCTCAGGTGGATCCAAACATCTTACTTCAAAAAGTGAGTCAAGTAGACTTGCAATTGGGAAAAAATTACAAATGAAACCACATTTTTATCCAACTTGAAAACTATTTCAAGCACTGATAAGCAGCCATAAATAACATCTCGTCTAATGATTTTAAGTATCCGCCAATATCTCCATGCTGCTGGGAAAGGTTGTTCATTAGAGAACTTGAGCAGGCACAAGCTACCTCTGGTATTCTTCAAAAGCACTTCCAAGCACTTTTTCAGTGAGCACGTCAGCTGTGTTGCCAGTCAATGTGTTAGGCATTTTGAGGATCTTTCATGATACTCTTTGAGGATACTCACATATGCATTCATGTCCGCAAGGACACTTTACTGCCCAGACTAGAAACTAGGCCTGTCTTTCTTCAGGGCAGTTTTCCTGCACTTGCTCTAGGTGCTGATCAGCCAAATGGTCTAATGTGTACACTTTGTTATGGCAGATAAAAAGCAGCATTCACTTTTTTTACATCAGCCCCCCCTCCTTTTTGCCCCTTTGTGGGAGCCCCTGTCCTCTCTTTTTGTTTTCTTCTGCTTTGCTTTACCACAGCTCAACTAGTTGGGAGCAGGGGGAGGATGGGGGCAACTTTATTCAAGTACCTGGAGTCTCTGCCTAAGCCCTCTTGGATTTTTTTGCCTCCTGTTCCTTTAACTCTCCCTGTAGGTGCTGAAGAGGAGGTGGGGAGACAACAAAAGAACCCCTGCCAAAGAGACAACAAAAGGGCCCAAGAAGGCAGGGTGCCCCTACCACTTCGGGTCCCCACACTAAATCTCTGTAACAGAGTTTTATTGCTGGCACCTGAGCGGCTTTGCTTACTTAGTCTGGTTATTTTGCACTCTCCTTGGTGGGGAGACAACAAAAGAACACAGGTGCCCAGCCCTTCTGGCCCCTTTACAGTACACTAGGGGCAGCTGTCCACAGCACTGCGAAAGTTCCTCTTAACAGAAGGTTACCTGTGAGGGGGTTCGTCTTAAGAAGATTTCTTTTGCATTGAGTCTATGGGAAACCAAACAGACATACCCATTTTGTTTGTTATATCCTAGAATTCGTTATAACCGAGTTCACTTTAACGGGAGTTCACTGTAATTACTGTTTCATGCAGCTACTGAGCCGCACTGCTGCTTATTTATTGCTTCTGAGTGTCTTTATATGATTAGATCTTTATTATTGCTTTCCAGGGATAGTGAAAGCATCATCATCATCATCAGCCAATCTCACGTTTACTGCAGGACGAAGGCCTCTCGCAATGCTCTCCATCCTGTCCTGTCCTGTGCGAGCTGATTCCATTTGATGCCTGCGAAGTTCTTAATTTCGTCACTCCATCTTACTCTCTATCGTCCATGGCTACGCTTACCCTCTTGGTATCCATTCCGTTGTTCTAACTATCCATCGGTTGTCTAGCCCTCTCATCGCGTGACCTGCCCATGTGCATTTTTTCTTTTTTACTTCGACTATTATGTCAGCTACCCCTCTCTGTTCCCTAACCCACTCTGCTCTCTTCCTATCTCTTAGAGTAACACCTATCATTTTTCGTTCCATCGCCCACTGTGTGGTTTTTAACTTCCTTTCTAGCTTCTTTGTATTTTTCTCCAAGTTTCTGCCCCATATGTCAGTACTGGCAAAATACAGTTATTATATAATTTCCACTTGAGTGATAATGGTAAGTTTCCGTTCATGAGTTGGGAGTGTCTCCCGTATGCAAGCCATCCCATGTTTATTCTTCGGTGTATTTCTCTTACATGAGTAGGCTCTCCTGTCAGTAGCTGTCCTAGATAAGTGTATTCTTGTACGACTTCTAATGTCTCGTTTTCAATTGTGAAGGTACGTTTTTTCGCTGTGCCACCGATCATTACTTTTGTTTTCCGCATGTTCATCTTTAATCCTACCTTAGCGCTTTCCCAGCTTAAGGGGGGAAGAGGCGCTTTGACATCAAACATCTTTTTATTTAAGTTAGGATGATGAAAACTTCAGTGATCAGGTATTTACATGTGTACATATCAAATATGAACTCAGTTTTTGAGTACCCCTTACCACTAATTTTTTAATTAATCACTAATTAAAATTTCGTTTGATCACCTTTTCAATAAATTGGCTGTACAGATCTCGCTGAATAAAACATCATTGCATTCTACAGTTATCAGAGTGCAAAAAGCAAATCTTACGGTTCTAGGTTTCCTACAATGAAAGTTATGGAGCTTCAAAGTTCACCATTCGATTGCCGAGAAATAATATTTTTCTTATTTTATCTTTTGTAAAAATTTACACTTTCCCACAGTAACATATGATACCTTCTTGCACTCAGCAAACATTCAGCTCTTCAGCAACACAAAAATGATAAAAATTGAGTGTGACAAAGCTGAGAAACCCTTGTCAGAAGAATGAAAAGTGGCCAAAAAATTAAAACTGAGAAAATGGCAAAAAACAAAACTTTGTGTATTCACGGAGTTCTACACAATTAAAAATGCTTTGGTTTGCATGCAAATGCCTCAGAAAGCACCGGGAGTGTAGTCATGCAGACATTTTTCAATAGAAACGACCCCATTGCACCTCCGGCACTTTGTAGTGCTTCCAAGCAGCTTATTGATCGCGATCCCGTAGGTGGCCGCCGACGGGTCAGAGTCCTCGCGCGCTGCAGCGAACGTTCGCAGCTTGCGCGCGCGCGCCTAAGTTGCCGATAAGCGGGAGATCTTATCTGCAGTCCATTTCTCCTGCTGCGCACGATCGGCGCTCGTCAGGAACGTAGCCTTATTATTTTGGTTCTTTTGCAGATAAGATCTCCCGCTTATTGGCAACTTCTGCGCGCGCGCGCTGCCACGAACGTTTGCAGCTCGCGCGCGCGCGCAGTAGTTGCAGATAAGTGGGAAATCTTATCTGCACTCCGTTTCTCCTGCTGCGCACGAACGGCGCTCGTCAGGAACGTAGTGTCGACCCTCGTGCCACGCTGCCTATCGCCAACATCGTCCGAGGCGGCCGCCGCAACAGGTGGAGAAGTTGGCATTTCGTCGCGTTCCGCCGCCACGCCGTCCTGCGCTGGGTGCGCTTCTGATGAACCTGCGCCGTGATCCCACTTTGCCCCAGTTCTTTTGCGCTTTTTTTCCAAATTTACGCGCGCTTCGGAACTTTCTATATGGTTTCACCATGATGAAAGGATCAAAACGTAGCCGAGAGCATAGGCCTAGCTCACTCCCGGCGGCCGCGGCGCACTTCGTCTCGCTCGCGTGGTGCCGTGCCGGTACACCGCCGCAACATGCAGTCTTTGGAGTGCGTGGGTAGGGTAGGGTCAGTTTTTTACTTCCTCCGTGGGTAGGGTAAACCGATGAGAGCAACACAGTCGTATCACAGCGAGATGAGCTTGCCGCATGTGTGCGCTGAGCTGCTGCGCGCAGCAGACGGCGCGGGAGGCTCGGCGAATCGGAACGCGTGATTCAGTCACGTGTGCTCACTGCACCAATAAGCTCACTCGGTGGGACCATTTTTTGACGCGAATTTTCTATGTGAATTCTGAGCGCATGGTAACGAGCGCGGAGGGATATTCAAGAAAAAGAGCGGCTCTTTCGAATGACACCAAGATGGCTGCCGTAGAGAACGTAGAACGGCAATAGCGCGGCCCCAAAAAGAGCCCGTTTTTCGTGCGGCCATTGCTGAAAATTTAGCTCGCTGATGCATATAAAATGCTTTCACGGCTAAAATACTGATCTAGGACGTAGGAAAATTGGCAAGGTTATGCATAAGTAGCGGCAGAATCTGAAAATAACATTTTCAAAAACTCGATTTTTTTCGCGATTTTCCGTCTCAAAGACCCGCTTCCCCCCTTAAGTCTACAATCATCTTCTGCAGTTCGCCACCATCATTGCTGAAGAGTACTATGTCGTCGGCGAAGCCTAAGTTACTCAAATATTCGCTGTTTATGCTGAGCCCTGTTTTGTCCCAGTCTAGTCTTTTGAAGATTTCTTCCATGCATGCAGTAAATAGCATTGGAGAGATCGTATCTCCTTGTCTGACACCTTTCTGTAGTGGGATTTTCCTGCTTTTTTCACGCAGGAGTAGGGTGGCTGTAGAGTCTTTATATATATTAGCTATTATATTTACATAACTATCGTATATTCCTTGATGACGATAGCTTTCAGAACTGCTGTTATCTCTACCAAGTCAAAGGCCTTTTTGTAGTCTATGAAAGCCATATAGAGGGGTCTGTTGTATTCAGAGGATTTCTCAATTACCTGACTGAACACACGAAGATGGTCTATTGTGGAGTATCCTTGTCTGAACCCTGCTTGCTCTCTTGGTTGATTAAATTCAAGTGCCGCTCTTATTCCATTTGAGATAACCTTTGTGAATGTTTTGTATAGTGCTGAGAAGACTAATTGAATAATAGAATGTTTGCATTTTTCCAACTTACTGGTACATTTGAAGCTTTGAGGCATTCTCTGTACAGCGTCGCGAGCTTTCTAGTTAGCAAGTCTCCTCCATCTTTGATCAAGTCAGCGGTTATGCCGTCTTCTCCAGCTGCTTGCCTACGAGGCATGCCTTGAATTGCTTTCCTAACCTCGTCTACAGTGACGCATGGAACTTCTCTGTCCTGATCGGCGCTTATTACACTCCCGGTGGGGTGTCTCGTGTTTGAGCTGTAGAGCTCCGAATAGAAGTCCTCGGTCACCTTGGCTATATCACTGAAGTTATTAATGATGTTGCCCTGCCTATCTTTCACTGCATGCATTATATTCTTTCCCGCACAAAGCTTCCCTTTAGTTGTTTTGATGCTGACTCCTTTTCTGATAGCTGCTTCTATTTCTTTCATGTTATGGTTGTGTACGTCACTGACTCTACTTTTGTTGATGAGCTTAGACAGCTCGGCGAATTTAGCTTATCTCTTGGGTTAGTTATTCTCATCTGTTGGCGTTCTTTAATTAAATTTTTAGTAGTTTTCACAAGCTTATTCACATCTTGTCTCCATGCTTTGCCTCCTGCTTCGATTGAGGCTTTGGTGATCTGCCTAGTAATGTTTTCATTCATCTTCTCTATGTCCTCATTTTCTTCCTGTCCTAGAGCCTCATACTTACTCCCAAGTGCAATTCTGAATTCTTCTGGTTTTGCCCTGACGCCATCAAGGCTGGCCTGTTTTCGTACGAGTAACTTTGTTCTGGTCCTCTTGAGATTGTAAATTATCTTTGTACTTACTAGTCTATGATCACTAATTTTGACCTTATTAACCACTTCCGTGTCCTGTACTACATCTGAATCACTGGTTAGTATGAAGTCTATCTCGTTTTTTGTTTCGTCGTTAGGGCTTTTCCATGTCCACTTCCTGTTCTTACGTTTCTTAAAGAAAGTGTTCATTACACAGAGTTGATTTCTTTCTGCGATTTCTACTAGCAGCTCCCCTCTGCTATTCCTATCACCTACACCGTAGTTCCTGACCGCCTGTTCTCCCTTTAGTTTCTTTCCTATTTTCGCGTTAAAGTCCCCTATAACTAGCGTATATTGGGTGCGCACTTTGCACACTCTTATTTGTTGTTGGTGGAGAGTGTGCTAAGTGTGGCTTAATGAAATAAAGTTTATTAGAGGCTTCACTGTCGCAGGTGGATTGCCAGAAGATTCTGAGCTTTTTGCATAAGAAAGGCTTCAAGTCTGTAGGAGGGATAGTTGTGGTAGAGTTAGAGGCTCTAGTTGTTATTGATGTCACAAGTTCATTTGCAAGCATATTGCCTTCGATAGGACTTGTAAAACGAGTATGTTATCACTTTATTACCAACGCACCAAGGGGCAGATTACACGACAGCCTGTCGACTTGTTCAATCTGCTGCGATCTGAACAGCGGTTTGTCTCATCCTTGCGAATCGTTCTCTACTTATTGAAGTACGAAAAATAGAAGGTTAGCATTTTGCTTCCTTCGCACATCAGCATTCGACCTTTACTTCTATTAAAAGAGCATCAATTGCACTATAGCTGGTGCACACAGTGTGATTAACAAAGGAGTGGTGGAGACAAAATCCTCAAAAAAAAGGCTCAACAGGCAAGCATTTCACAGCAGCGGCAGTGCACAGTTAATGTCGGTACCTCAAAGCATGCTGATAGCGTACATCACAAACTTCGTCAGACTGGCCTCCGATTTCTTTTAAGCACGGCCATCATAAGTTGTGTGTAAAAGGGGCTCGGTGGCGGCAGAGACTATAGAGCTGGGTGCATATCCAGTAACTTTGGGCAAGATAAGTAACGGTGTGATCTTGAGTTCATTTACCGTCTGTGGTGAAAATAAATATATTAGGAACTTCTAGTGCTTTGTCAATGCAATAGATTGTGCTGATTTTGCATCGATTAAACATTGAAGTTGCAGAAACAAATGTCTTTGTGAAATTCCTTGGGTGTTTTTGTGATCTTATACCCATCCAACTGCCGTTATAGATGACAAAAGCACTTCACAATTTTGTGCTTCTTAGAATGAATCCGTCAAACCCTGACAGAATGTAAGAAAAATTAAATTTTGAAGAGTTTCATAATCCCAAAATTCAGGCATACCCATGCACTGCCTCTCTCAGGTACGTGCAACGGTGTCTTTTGGGCATCCAGGACTACTTGAGCACAATTTTCATTGATTTTATCAGAATGGCATAAAAAATTGCATTTGGTGCAGCTGGCGCAGGAGTGGAATCACTGATCTTATAGTTTAAGACAGGCTGTTTAGCTCTTTCCTTGGTGTTTTACTAGAGCCACAACTGGTGTTTCAGAAATCAGTCTAGTCACAGTTTTGTTTTCTATCTGTGTTGTCAGCATCATTTTGTCTTGAAGCTGCATATTGTTTGCAAGGGCAGTCCTGGATTTGTCAGTTTTTACTGACAAATCCAGGACTTCTTTGTGTCCTATTTATTAGGACTTCTTTGTGTCCTATTTATATGCTTTCAATTTGTACAGTATGATGTATAAAGCACACACTACCCTGTGATCAGGCATGTGTAGCCACTGTCGTGGGTTGTCCTCTGCAGCCAGGAAAGCAATCAGGTCAAGTGCAGTGAGGCGTGTCTGCCGCCGTGACGAGACAAAGATGAGCACGGGCTTGTTGGGGGAGTGGTGCAGGATGGCTGCAACAGATCAATGCAAAGATTGAATCCCTGAGGTGAGCAGCAACAGGAGCACTGTATCAACAGAGCTGTCAACAACAACGAGCACAATGTTAGGGCACAAACTGTTTCAACCGCTCTCCCTCTAGTGAAATAGACATATATTACCACGGTTCTTCGTTTTTAAGTTTTTCAGGTTGTGGGTTGCAAGTCACAATATTACGACAGTAAAACCTCGTTATAAAGAAGTTGAAGGGGGAGCGGTAATTACTTAGTTAGAACCATAAGTCTGTTATATCCAATATCAATTTCATCTATAGGAATTTCAAGGGGAATTGCGATTGCTTCGTTATATCCGGGTTCATTATAACGAGGTTCTGCTGTACTAACAACAACACTCCACAGGATTAGGACAGCCCAAGCAATGTATGCGGTGAAAGAGGAGAGCCTTAGGCATCACTGCCCAAGCAGCGCCACAGCCAGCAGCTGGCAGATGGAAAAAGCAAGGCTGGTTGTTGGACTGGCCCAGCTGTGGCCGTACCAAATGTGACCCATGCATTTCCCACCCCTAATTCGTCTATGACAGCATGTGTGCCACTTCTCTTTCGTTTGTTTGTTTGAAAGGCGCACTCCAACCTGCAGCAGACCAGAACAACAGGGGACGTGTGTGTGCACGGTCTTGCATTCTTTTCTGTTCTCTGTGGGGGCATCTGGTGAACGGAACAAGGTGGGGAGACAACAAAAGGATGTGAGAACAAGGTGCCCCTCCTAGCCTTTGGGACCCCCAACAATAATACCCCTGTCACACAGGCACTCCTTTTCAGAAGCGGTCTTTTTCATAAACCGAGTTCGTCAATCTCTTTTACGGCTCCAGATGAGTAGCCTCGAAACCAGTGAGCACCAGCAATTCTCAATTGGTGTAAAAAAAAAAAAAAAGAGCGAATGCTTATTTTTTTTGTCACCTAGGCATCATAAAAATGAATTTCATATACCACAGAAGGTGTAGTGAACCCTTTAATGGTTATTTTCTTTCCTACTCTCATGAGCAGCTAGAATGTATTTTCTTTCATACTTACGTGAGCAGCTAGAATGCTTTGGGAATACCACATGGTGACGCTCGGACTGGTGCCATTTGCACAAGCAGTAAAATTGTGCAGTAGTTGCTTGATACTGTCCTTGTTGACGGCTTTTGCAGTGCTTGCCTCGCTTTCCAGAGCAAGTATGCAGGCCATGAGGCTTGCAATTCTCGCTTTTTCTTTGGTACGGTCGCCCATAATGTGTAAAGAGCACCAAAGCACCAATATAGGAAATAAAAGCCCAGTGGTGCCAGACGGACCTTTACACACTGCTAGTTATGCGAACGCTTCCTTAACTTAATTTATTTGAAGGAATGAGCAATGGAATAAACCTTTAATTTGCATATCAAGATACATTGCTTTATTTTCATTACTTCTCGTTTAAATGCTTTCAGAAGTGCTTTCAATAGTGTCTTCAAAAAAAAAAAAAAAACACACACACTAAAAAGAGATCGTTGGTGCTGTGTGTCTGCACGGCAAAGCCTCCTCGTTAAAAAGTCTTTCAACTTCATAAAAGACCACTTACGTAAAAGACTTTTTGCATGCTCATGTGACAGAGGTATAAAACTCTAACAAAGAAACGTCACACCTGAGCAGCCAATGTCAGCAACACTAAGCCACATGGCCACAGCGATGCAGCGCACTCTGCTAACTGAGAGGTTTCCGCACTAGAAAAGAGGACAACATTTTGTGAGAACTTCCCCTAAGCAGGTGCTTCAAACCAATCCATTGCCTGCGCATTATGTCTGACGTAGCAAGTGAAATGTCACCTGACTCCATGAAACTCCGAGTTGAGAGTCTGCACTTTTTTTGCTCATATTTTGAACGTTGTCGGCTTAGTAAATTTGGACTGGGTGCTCCTATCACTGGTTCTTGCGGCATGTACACTGGAACCTCGTTATAACGAGGTCAAAAGGAGACACGGAATTATTTCATTATATCAATTATTTCCTTTAACTGCCATATTTATTATTTGGGTGCAAAAATTTTAACGGGCAAAAGTCATGCATGCAATAAAGTTTTACAGAGGCAGTATATATATATATATATATATATATATATATATATAAAAGAAAAGAAGTTTCTTGTCTTCCAGGACCAGTGTTGTCTCGGTGGTTATGGATAGTAGCCATCAGGAGAAATGGGCTTGACGTTGACCCAAAAGGCACGCGCGTCATGCGCCATTCCACAACATTAGTGTTATTCTCTTTGGGCGTCTTATCGAACCAAAGAAATCGAAAGGAGTCTCTGTCTGGCTCTTGCATTTCAATCTGCAGAAACACTTTTTCGATGTCCGAGTTCAGGGCAATTAAAAACCATTGAAAATGAAGTAGCACACACAGAAGCTCCGAATTTACATTAGCTCCCTTTTCTAGGCAGTCATTCAGCGAAAGTAGTCCTGGGGCATGGGATGATGCATTGAAAACAACCCTGAGTTTGGTGGTCAATGTTCTTTGATGACCTCCCGGTGTGGTATGTAGTAAACCAGATGGTGATCGCGAACATCCTTGGGCACAACTTCTGCGTGACCATGCAACATACAGTGAACTCCCATTAAAACGAACTCGGTTATAACGAATTCTAGGATATAACAAACAAAATGGGTATGTCTGTTTGGTTTCCCATAGACGTAATGCAAAAGAAATCCTCTTAAGACGAACCCCCTCACAGGTAACCTTCTGTTAAGACGAACTTTCCCACTGCTGTGGACAGCCGCCCCTAGTTTATTGTAGGGGCCCCAAGGGCTGGATAACTGGGTTCTTTTGTTCTCTCCCCACCAAGGACAGTACAAAAGAACCAAAGACTAAGTAAGCAAAGCCACTGGGGTGCCAGCAATAAAACTACAGAGTTTTATTGTTGGAGAACCCAAGTGCTAGGGGCACCCTGCCTTCTTGGGCTCTTCTGTTGTCTCCCCACCTCCTGTTCGGCACCTACAGGAAGAGTACAAAGGAAAACAAGGCAAAAGAATCCAAGAGGGCTTACACAGAGAGTCTGGGTACTTGAATAAAGTTTCACCCCCTTCCCCCTGTGCCCCCAACTAGTAAAGCAGTGGTAAAGCAAAGCAGAAGAAAACAAAAAGGAAGGACCCTGGCTCCCACAAAGGGGCAAGAAAAGAGGGGGCCGATATAAAAAAGTGAATGCTGCTTTTTATCCACAACAAAGTGTACACATTAGACCTTTTGGCTGATCAGCACAAAAAGGGACCACATAATTAGACACTTCTTGAAATACAGCACCAGAACAAGCACATATTTCTTCCCGAACAGAAAAAGTTCTCGCACAAGGGTGCAAAGAAACATAAGCTTGTAGCACGTTGTACGGCGACAAGCTTCCATACTTCCATAACCGCATTTCATATGATACAGCCGCTTTTGGAAAATTGAGAATTCATTTTTAAAGATCAGATAAATTAGAACTGCCCATTCAAACAGCGGCTCGTTTATCCGCGCCATCAAGTATGAATAACAACTGCGAAATGGCACAGAGCAGAATAATTAGACGACAACGATGTTACTTCTTACGCACATGGATAAAACAGCACGGATGCAGTGGGCCCTTCGTGTGACCCTGTTGCATGCACTAGCGTTGCAAGGAGACCCCCCCACACGCCACCAAGCAAGACCGTGCAAGTGAAAGAGAGCGCTTGGTTCCTCCATAATGCGTCAACGCACCTGCTTTTATGGCAACTCCAGCGTTTTTTTTTGTTTTCACCATATCATGATATTGCTGTTTTGCAATGGCACTGATAGTCTTGTAGCTAGCAGAATCGCTCAGTTTTTTCACTAATACCTTAATAACCGATAACCTCGGCACTAACTACACAGGGATTGCGAGTGCTGCACTATGTCAGGGGTATATTGCTGCGTAGATTTCTGCATAATAGGCAATCTGAAGGGCGTGGATGTTCAAACAGGACTCGTGCATTGTGATGCAGTCGTCGCCGTCACCTCTCAGGGCATCTATGCGCCCAATTTCTCGGCAGCACACACTTTCTAGTCCGGTGTCCATGGCCGTGCAGCGTCCGCATTGGCACCTGCGATTACCGTGATACCACGTTTCGAATTTTTCATGCGCACTGCATACCAGTGGCTCCACACGCCGATATATTATTTAGCGTAGTATATACACACAATCCTTACGAAGTGCGCGCACACACAAAAAAAGCGCATCATGTGAAGCGCGCAAGCCAGATTTGTTTTATAATGGCTACCCTATATATACAAAGCTTTCTTTTGTGTATGCTGTCTCGGGTAAATTTTATATGGCATGCGAATATCTACATAGGCAGACACTGCTGTTAATATCCGTGCACTTTACGACGCCAGACGACGGGGCAAATGAATCTTACCATTCAACATTCCCGACGCGGGGGTCTTCGTTGAATTCGTCTTCGTTGCCGCTAGCACTGCTAGTCTCGCTGTCGGTGTTGGCTTCGCTACCCGAGCTGCTGCTTGCAAGCGGATCAAATTGAAAATGATTAGCCACATCTAATACCGCGGCGATTCCCGCCTGCACGAAATCGTCGTCTACGTCCGACGAAGATGAAGACGAGGTCGACGAAGAGTGCGAGGACATCGTCAGATGTGCCAGGAGCAGACGAACAGTCGATGAGGCGCTCACGTGCGCGCTTTGCGGAGCGCGGCGCGCGCGTCACAGTTTTGTGTGGTCACGTGACCAGCTGTGTTTACAAAAAAATCGTTCCTTCTCGGCGCTCCCTGAAACCGAAACTGCGACTAGCCGTCATAAAAACGTCTCTAATTAAATAACCGCCGCGCGCTGTATCAAAGGAGGCGTACACTCGTTACAAATAACCGAATAAACGTGGCAATGAAACCGAAACAAGCAGATGCTCCGTGAAGCGTATGCGATAATGTCGCAGCCTCCCTGACATAAAGGAAAAAAAAGAGAGAGAGAGGTGGTACCTGAAAAATTTGAGCGGCGATGTCATCTGAACATATATCGAATTATGCCAGAATTTCTGATCTTGGCAGAGACAGTTTGAGCGCTGAGGTATCACTGTTTTACCCTTAACCGCCCACCTACTCGGGTACAGTGCTCAAGGTGATGACATCAAAACCGCAGGATGGTTCATGTGGGAGTCTTCTAAAAATTTGAAAAATTCATTTTCAGAAAAACTAAATGACTTGCAACTGCCTGGCTTGGCATATATTATTAGAGCACCGAGTAGAACACATAAAGAAAATTTATCGAAAGCCAGTCAATGTGATCATAATGGGCAGCATCCAAAATGAATGCTACGTGCGTGATACATTGCTGTATGATAGCAAGACATGAATGGTAAAGAGGAAAATATTGTCAAGCTTTAGACAGAAGGGATACTGTGTGCAACTCACACACTAGAAGTTAAAATTTTTAAGCATTACATTCACCCACACAAACATGAAGCCACAGGTGTTAGACACACAGTATGGGCTCATTTTCGTGTTTTCAAAGATACATTTTGTTTAGCACTGGTTTGCTGGGCCACAACAGTCAGCTAACTGGCACATTTCACAGTTTTCAGCAACTGACAAACACCACCCTATTGAAAATTCTCTCTTGGTGGTTGCTGGAATTCGTGGTGGTTAAGATGGAAATATTAGTGGATATGGTGGAAATAATGACGGATATGCTGGAAAGCGTGATGGCAAAGATGGCTCATGGTGGTGAGTAGTGGATGCATTTGGTGGAAATGGTGGCTGACGGTGGTGATGGCGAACGTGTCATGCTGTACTGCTTGCTGGAAGACGGTGGCGTGGTGGAGTCACGGAGGTGCCATGATGGCAAGCTTAGTGGTTGTGGACAGCGAGATGGTGGCGTGGTGGAGGAATGGAGGTGCCATGGTGGCACACTTGGTGGCTGTGTACAGCAAAATGGTGGCGTGGTGGAAGCATGGTGTTGCAGTGATGGCGAGCGTGGTGGTTGTGGGAGAAGGTGGCTGCGTTAGCATACCTGGGATGGTAGTAATCATTGGCAGTAAAATGTTTAGGGTCTATAGTTGGTGCGCGATTAACGAATACGTTTAGAGTGCCCGAGAAATGCGGGACTCGGTTCTTTGAATTGTGTTCACCGGCCTGTTCGTCACTGCCGTTGTAGATTCTACGCCTATTGCACCTGAAACAGCATTATTCCGATCGAGCTGAGCTTTCCCTCTTCGCGAACGTGTGCCCTTACTAAGGGTAATGGTAAGCGCATATGTGCAACATTCTATGTTGAGAACACGCGCCAGCACTCATGCTGCATAGGAGGACGGCAGCAGCTGTCCTGGAAGTGCACGCCCCGTTTATACACATATCACTGGTCACTGGAAGTATGCTGGTAAATGCTGCAGGGATGTACTGCACGACGGCTATTCTTAGTTACGTGCAGGATGGTACTTATCATGTTCTAACAAACAGCGCCAGACAAGGGACGGTGAGTGAGCAAGATGTGCGATTAAGGTGCTGAACTAACAATTATAACCAATGGTTTACTGCCGCAGGAAAATGCAATATCAATGCAGAAAAACTACAAAACATAGCCTGTGCGCATGCAAGATGCAACGCAGAAAAACTACAAAACATAGCCTGTGTGCATGCATACTGTGTTGGTTGGTCTTATATGCAAAGCATTTGTTTATATATCCAGCAATAATAAAACCACTGGTTGTTGAGCGCCTTGTGTGTAATTCTCTCACTGCCCTGTGTCTCCGAGTTGGTGATACAGGTAATCGGCATGGTGCACGTGCAGGAAAAAAAGAAAACGAAAAACGAGGAGAGAGACCTTGCTGTGTTTCGCTGTATCTGCCCTCGTTTTTGTTGTCTTTTTCCTGCACTGCACCGTGTACCACGCCTACTACGCTGTCCTCCTCTTCTTTTTACTTTTTTGTTTTTTGCTTCTTGCAATCAATATTTGTACGACCACCACACATACGGCTCAACAGTATTAATTACTAAATAACATCACTTTGGCTGCAGCTGATAATGCACAGAATATGCGCTACAGGGCAACTGTGTACTGTTGAGCATGCAATCTCGCGTTACACATGCAACATGAAGTGGTGCGGAACACGTTGGACCGAGGCCGAGGAAAACGTCGCGAAATGCAAGCTCGCATAAGTTACCGAATCTGCAGAGCTTACAGCAAATTCCAATTGCAGGATGGTATGTAAAATAAATAATACATTGTGTTTGCAGTTTTTAGCCTTAGAGCATTTGTTTCTGTATTTACTTACACTGAAAACATGAGAATTGGTCTGAAATTCTGAAACCGAAACCGCAACCCGTGGTGTCGCCACCATCGCGCTATTGCTGTATTTTTTTCTTCCAAACATGGCGGCGCGCTGCGGCTGTCGTGTACAACGTGGTGGCGATATTTGTTTTCGTACGGACGATTTCTGGTTGCGCTGCATCTCGGTGTATGTTTAGCGTTGTGCTCATTAGCTCCAGTGGACCTTCTTGAGCTAGTGTGAGGTGCGGTGTGCGATAGACTGAGAAAGCAGCAGCCGGCAGCGTCGACACCTCGGAGATCCTTTGTTGACATCCATTCGCCGAGGGACGTGAGTCGTCGCGACACCGTCTGTCAGTGTGTACGCGGATCAATGAGAAGCAGTGCCGGAATGCTTTCTACGTTCCGTGATGTGTGTTCCTAGGAAATGCGTTCTCGTTCGCACACATCGAGGGTCGGCACATCGCTTCTCGATCTACGGACGAACGACGCGGCTCGGCACAGCGCCTCAAGGCCGTCAGACGACGCAAACTGGAATCAGCATGTTTCTTAACTAAGGTAGGTGGCTGTGAATGCTGCGCTTTGTGCCCTATCATTGTTGTGTGCACTCTTTACAGCAAAGGAAATCGAGTAGCGTGGTGCAGAGTGCGGTGCCAGTAGCGTTAAACTGGCGTGTGCACGATGTCTTGTGCAGAGCTTAGTCGTAACAATTGCGAAGTGCTGGTCCGCCCGCGCTATCGTGCGTGAACATTCCATGAAAGGGTGCATAAAATTGTCGCCACGAACATGATGGTCTTGCTTTTTATACGTGTAACTACATGACTCGCGAAACGTGGCTATTGCTGTGGTTATCGCTGATGTATGCAAGCGTTTGCGCATTAACTGCCATTTTAGGGCTGCAAGCAACTGCGATCCAAAGTCATTATGCAGGTATAAAAATGTGTTAGCTGCTATTAAAAAGGACAGAACTGAGGAAGTTCGAAGGATTATACTGCCTTAAAGGTAGTAGAATCGCTCGGCGTTGTAAGTGTGCCGCTTTGCTGTTAATTGAGAGGCTACGCTGTCGCTTCGTTACTCGCCGCAGCCGATCACATGTTCTGTCCAGGAAGACTTCATAGCCATTCCCTGTACAGATATACGCCTTTGTAGCCGCACTCTCTCCCCTTCCTGTACCCTTAAAAGGAAGGTGCTCTGCAACACCTTTTTACTCTGATGAAGGCCGGTCCACCGGTCACAGCGTGAGAAAAGCTATATTGTTTTGTTAATCGTGTGAATCTCTTCTTTTGAATATATATATATATATATATATATATATATATATATATATATATATATATATATATATATATATATATATATATATATATATAGTGGCATCATGAGTCACCCTAATTCAGATGTACTTGGCTGCTACATTAATTAGTATTATCCATGAACATCACAAAAGGGCAGAAGTGGCTAAACGTCTTACAAAACAATGTGGAACAGAGAGCATGGCCCTTACCAGCAGAGACTTCAGTAATGGTAGGAAAAGCAGTGCTTCGTGCCTAATTGCAACATCGCATATGACACAGTGGCCATTACACACCTTCAGAGCTTACATTTGTCATTGATATGAGCGTAGTTGAGCCAGGGTTCATTTGCAGTGCATGCAGCACATGGTAATATTTAATCAGTGTGTGTAGGCTGCATGTGTTCCATGGACACTTGACGCTTGTGTCAATACTTGCTCTGGTTAGTTCTGCGCCAGCAGGCCCGGCAGTTCTGTTTTTCTTGATGCACTATTTTTTAACTGTTTGGTTGCCGTCCGAGATTGCATTCTTAGCTGCCAAGATTTGATTTGCTCAGTAGTTGTGGCAGTCTACTTGTACAGCCAGCTATATTTTTCAAGGGGGGGGGGGTTATAATGCAGTGGGTAAGTGTACCTGGAAAGGGGTCAAGAGGGGGCACAATGAAAATTTTGGTGGGTTGTTAAACATAAAAACACTTGCCTGGCTACACTCTGCCGTGAACCATTGTTTTGCTTTCCCTTGGTGTTCATAAGCTGCTTGTGTGCCTTCAGGGCTGCGTTAACAATATCTAAGATAGTGTTCATACTGACCATGGTTTAATGCACAGAAGATGAAGCACTCACTAGTTAGTTTTCTCTTGCTTTTGTGTGATGTGCACACTGTCAGAAACGTTGAAGCTGTCAAGAATGAAGAGAATTTTTACTGCACTCCACATGCTAGATCGAATGGCTGGCTACATTGTGGTTTTTGGAAGATTATTGCCAGGCCCCAGGCAGACACACACATATATACTTATATGTAGTACCTTGCAGAAATGTCCTGGATGAAGAAATGGCACTTGCATCACGGCCTCATCGTGAAATAATTCACTTACAAGGTGACGAGAATTCCAGCTTGTACACTTCTTTTGTGAAAAATGAGAACAGTTTTTGTTCATTTTTCAAATAAGAGGTCTGCTTATTCTCGTTGTGACACTATCACTGTTCGCTTAATTCGGACCTATTTTTAGTCTTAAATGACCTTTTATCTTCACATCAACTAAAATTATACAGACTCATCAGTATTTTTTATCACAAAAGAACTGCATGGTTACAGCGTCTTTAGAAATTGGCAACATGAAGTGAATTTAAATGTAGTGTTGCCTTCTTAAACTGTACGTTTAGTGCAGTATAGCAAGGCCAGCATCTGTCTGAAATAACTAGATGTTAAATACGTTGTGAGCTGTGCACATTGTCTGAATTAAATTGTTGGTGTGTTGCTGCAAGTACTTATGTTCATTCACATGTCAATGTTGATTTCAAAGCCTAAACAATGGCATTTTTGCACTGTTTCATAGACTGCCTGGAGAAGTATACCAGCAGCCATCCACAACCTCCACCAGCACCACCGGCAGAAAGCAGACTTGCTGCGGTCCGGAAGCACCTGCGCAGCTATTTTGCGGAGGCTGGCCGCCAAGGCAAGCGAAAAAAGCCGACAGCTGCCAACACACTATGCAATGAATAAAACTTGACTGCATTTCAACATACTAGTGAGAAGTTGGTAGATAATTTTGATCCTAAGGTTGATATAATGCCCTTGCACACTGTATACTAGCATTCTTCAACCCTCATTAGGAAAAGTGCATGCTTTAAAGGCTACCATCAAACCCCTGAACTGTGCTCAGCAGCTCCAGAACTACTGTTGTGTACTACACATATGTATTCAAAATATCTACAGCATTGTTCACTATTTTGCCATCGATACACATCTTAAATATATTCATATGCTGTCTCGTGCCGCATTCCTACCATCATGCCCATCCACTATGTTCCATCATGTTCCAGCATCCATCATGGTACACTATCCATCATGTCCCAGCTTACATCATGGTACACTATCCACCATGTCCTGGCTTCCACCATGCCACCGTGCCATCACCATAATCCACCATGATGATGGATGGTGGATTCCACCATTCCACATACTGGCAATATTTTCAATAGGGCAATGAATCGTTAAATGGCAATACAGAGCATACTGGCACTACACTGCACCAGAAAAATGTCACCTGTACTGCACACATGCTCAAACACCTGCTGGAAACTGGCCTGACTTGACCTGACTTGAAATTGCAGGTCACATCGTTGAAGGCCATTCTTGTTGGCTTTGGCACAGCCATGGCACAATATATGCAAAAGAACAGGTGTCTGGCGCAGCATGTATTGGCATTTCTCTTGTGACACAGTTTGGCGCAATTGGCGCAGCAATTCCATCTCTGACAAAGCAAACTTTCTGTGAGCTGCAAAACATGCAAGGTCCTTGAGAATTGAAAAGGTGTTACCATTTACTGACACTGTGCCGCCATCTTGATTTAAAAAAAAAAAGGAAGTAAACGGACACACTCCTTTCACACAACATCACTTTTTAACATTGGACTGCTTTAAATGGAGTTGTTTAAAATGGGACAGTGTGAACTGGTTCAGCTCACCCCTGTACGTAGGCTTGTTCATGAGCGCCATGCGGGGACAGTAGTGCTTCCCAGGAAAGCCTGACACGTGGACTTCAAGAGGCACTGGTCGTACAGCAGGCTTGAAGTTATACAGACCAACCTGAAAAAAGCGAGGTGTTTTGCCTAGGTAAGTAACAAACACACTACACAAGACCAACACCTGTCGGAACCAACAGATGTGTAGCCTGCAAGCTTCCTAGTGATTTCATCGAAACATGATGTCTTTAGGACAAAGTACTGGTAGTGCAGCAAAACATCGACAAGAGGAAAAGATGCATTTTGTCAGAAGTCAATGAAATGGTGGGGAAAGCTTTTTTTTTTCCTGGCTTGAAGTTTCAATTGTCGATAGCTTCAGTTTGATAAGAACAAAGCAGCAGAATCACGGCAGAAAAGACCAGCAAGGTGTTAGTTGGAACATCATTGGCTTTAGTAAAGCTAGGAGAGCAGGTGAAGCTTACACGGAATTAAACAACAGACACGTCCTCTGCTAGAGAGGGTTGCCCGAAAAGAGAATACGGTATCGGGTTCCTAGTTCACAAAGATATACAGTTGAACACGGATATATCGAACTCGAAAGGAATCGCGAATGAGTTCGATATATGAAAAATTCATTGTAAAAAAATACAGGCCCCAAAACCTTACCAGTGGCGGACGATCACCTACAATTGGCGCATTCAAGAATGACAACTAATTCCACACACACAATGCAACAGAATCTTTTATTTGCATGAAAAAAAATTGCTCATCTCGGCCTACTTCTTTGTCTTCGAAATGAAGTTGAAGATGCTGGCCTCGATTTTATAGAGGCTGTCCAGGTGCGAGCCCGGTTCCCTGCACGTCGCCGCAACAACGGCGAATCAAGCCGAACGCTGCCGCCACTTGAGCGGCGGAGTACGCGTGTGTAGCCGCCGCCTCGTCTGGACGATCTTCGTCGCCACTTGAGCTGTCGGCCTGAGCATCCTGGGTCCCTGCAACCGCAGCTACAATGTCCTCGTCAGCGAGGCTCACAACAGCCTGAACATTGAAGTCTGCTCCTATGAAATAGTCTGCAGACACTTCAGGTAGAACGACAGCCGGGAAGAGGGACAACAAGTCGCGAAACGCGTCGTCTATACGTTCTTCGTCGCCGTCTTCACCGGCTTCCACAAGTTGCCCCATCACGAAGCCTGCCTTCCAGAAGCAGTGGCCACTGTGTCTGTCCTCGCGTCTCGCCAGCGCCCGTCATCATTTGAATGACACCAAGCAGGTCAACCTTCAGCTCAGTGCACATGCGGAGGTTGACCAGCAGCCTATCAAGGAGTCGCCTCCTGTAGCCCACTTTGAGGGACTTGATGATGCTCTGGTTGAGCGGTTGCAGCTTCGCTGTTGTGTTGGCCGGCAGAAACTTCAGCTCAATGTTTCTGAGCTCGCAGGCGGTGTGGTGGGCTGAGCAGTTGTCCACAAGAAGGCAAGCGCGACGCCCCGACTTGCCCAGCTTGACATCCCACACTTGCAGCCATTCTGTGAACAGCTGACGTGTTATCCATGCCTTCTTGTTTGGGGCGTAGCGAACAGGGAGCTGCTTAGAGTTCTTGAAACAGCGCGGTGCCCTTGCTTTCCCGATCACAAGGGGCTGGAGCTTCCGAGACCCATCCATATTGGCTGCCAGCAGAACGCTCAAGAGGACTTTACTCATTTTGCCGCCGTGACACGTGCTCCCCCGGACGTTGAGAGTCTTACTCGGCAGCATTTGCCAAAATAGACTGGTCTCGTTGGCGTTGATTTCTGTGGGTGAAAACTTCGCTGAGATTTCTGTCCACTCCTTCGTCATCCACTGCTGGATGTCCTGGCTGCTTACGGCTTCACTTTCGCCAGAAATGGTTTTGGCGACAATGTTGTTGCATTGCTTAAATCGGTGAAGTCACCCAGTGATGTCAGCGAAACTGTCTTCTCCAAGTGCAGCGGCAAACCCTTTGGCCTTAGCCATCAGCATTGGGCCATCCACAGGAATGTTCTTTGTGCGCACTTCTAAGAACCAGGCATAGAGTGCCTTTTCTACTTTCCCGTTGGCAGGAGCGCGCACACGCCAGGCTCCCAATGTTCGCTGGTTCGCCGCCTTTGCCTTGATAACCGCCTTGTTCTTCAACAAGGTGCTCAGAGTGCTTCGTGACAGCCCGATGTCGTCCGCCACAATCGAACTTTTTTCGCCCGCCTCAACACGCTGTATGGCTTTCAACTTCGTTGCAAAGTCAAGGTTCTTGCGCCTCTTGACCCTGGCCATTGCTACACGAGAAGTCGAAAATTCAAGCAGTCTGCAGCGCCTTTGCGCACAGCATGCACGC
This sequence comes from Hyalomma asiaticum, assembly GCA_013339685.2. Taxonomy (NCBI): domain Eukaryota; kingdom Metazoa; phylum Arthropoda; class Arachnida; order Ixodida; family Ixodidae; genus Hyalomma; species Hyalomma asiaticum. The sequence goes on along the minus strand of CM023481.1, from coordinate 351,133,766 downwards.
AACAGAGGAATGCGGTGGTATGCGACAACTAAAGAAGTGAACTCTGCGAACAAAGCACTTGTGACCAGTCACGATGGCTATCTGGGCTACCTGCTAGGGCAACAGCGATGTACGAAAGGCGCGAGCTGTGGTTGGCAGAGCAAATACGAAAGGCATGGGCTGTCATTGGCTGATCAAAACTCACAAAACAGAAAAAAAAAGGTGAAAGGAGGAGGCTCCCGCTTCCTCCGTTCCTGCTCTCCGAGCTGACGGTAACGCAGAGAAAGCATGAGAAAGAGAGAGACAAAAGAAGAAAAAAAAAAGCAGTTCCGTAAGTCGGAGAACGCGCCCAACAGGAGTACAGTCCGAAGACTCTCGCCCTCATGTTTTTCTAGCGTTTCGGGTGTCGGCGGAGGCGCGAAGGTGGTGAAGGTTGCAGGGCGCAGCAAGTGCCGAAGCGCACCTTCCAGCTCGCGCGGCATGCAATATATCCGATGGCAGGTAAAAATACAGTTCGATATAAACATGCGAATTTCTATTCTTTTACAAAGGATTTTCAAGGGGATAATTTACGAGTTCGATATAGCCGAAAATTCTATATATGTGGGTTCGATATATCTGTGTTCGAAGCGGGCAATATGGATGAATTCTACAGCATTAATGAAAGGGTAGCATGTGGCGTAATAAAACTGAATAAGCAATATAAACTTAAGATAATCCAAGGATATGTGCCAACAACGAGCTACATTGACGAGCAAGTAGAACAGTTCTATGAGGATATCGGATTAGCAATGAAAAGAATACAAAAAAGATACACAGTAGTCATGGGGGATTTTAACACAAATGTAGGAACAAAACAATGTGGAGAAAAAGCAACTGCAACTACAGTGTCGGCCATAGGAATAATCGCGGAAAGATTCTAGTACAGTTTGCAGAAAGAAAGTGACTCCGAATAATGGATGCATTCTTTAAAGGACACTAAACAAAAGTCTGAAAATATTGTCGAAGCATTGAAATTGACTCTAACGATACCCTTGATTCTGTATGCTGTGTTCATTTCACATATTTTTGAATGATTGTTTCTATAATTGGCACAATGTGAGCGTGCGGCAGCTGGACGTCAGCATGAGCATCTAGGCCGTGATGTCATGTGTGCCCGAGCAGCAGTGGCAAGAACAGTTGCGAGGAGCAGCCCCACACTCCTTGCCCGACGAGTTCTTCCTGTTTCCATCGGGTTCTCAGACATTCCGCTGCACTTCCTTTGCTATCCGTCCTCCTCCACTTGTATATTGCGATGTGTAAAGTGCCTAGGGTTTGTGCGTGCGAGTGCATGTGTTTTCTGCAGCTGCTCTTATCGCGAGTTCCTTTCCTGTCCTCTGTTCCATTTGTGGCCCCTTCCTGCACGTGTTGCGGTGGAGCTGTCCTTACCCGTGACATTGTTACTGTCAACACCTTCAACAAGCACATGGACAGGGTACCTCTCCCCATTTGTAAAATGAGTGGGTTCCCTGTGGCATTTGGCTTTGAACCCCACCGCTGTGGCACAGCTCAAGGAAATTGCGGGGAAAGCCGCGGAAGAGAGAGCAAGAGAAAGCGTGAGAAATCACAGTGCAGCTACAGGGGCGTTGATGCAGGTGGAAAGAAGCGACCAGTCTGGAGTGAGGAGGGCAAGCACGTTCCCTAATTCGGAGGAATGCCAGCATCGGGCACCAAAAACGTCACAGGAACGTAATTTCCTCCAGTTCACGGAGTGCTCGCTAGGTGCAGCACTTTGCAAAAAATGCATTAGCTTTTTTATTTTACGGCGGTTTCCGCCTGAAAATGAGGTTGTATCAACTTGTTTCAGGGCCCAATCTTTCATTTGGGCACATAATCTCGGCAGAAAACATCTTTGTTCAGTATCCCTTTAAGCGACGACACTTTTGTATCTTTGAACTCTACACTCTATGAATGTTGGGGTTGATTCTCTCATCATCCAGCACTAGTGGGACACATAAACATCATATCTTCTTTTTCTTTATTCACAGTGTCTCCAACACATCCTTTCTCATCCAACAGCACACGAAAGCATGATGAACTGTCCAATAAACATCACAAAGCGTACTATATGCGAGAACGGGCCACTCGTCACCAGACGTAGCATACAGGGTCCGCTATAAAAGTAATGTGCACGATTACTGTGCAAGTAATGTGCGACTATCCATGGCGGTGCACTGCTTGATTGATTGATTTGTGGGGTTTAACGTCCCAAAACCAGCTCTGATTATGAGAGATGCCGTTGTGAAGGTCTCCGGAAATTTTGACCACCTCGGGTTCTTTAACGTGCACTGACATTGCACAGCACACGGGCCTCAACATTTCGCCATTCGATCCAGCAACCTTTGGATCTGCAGCCGAGTGCCATAACCACAAGACCACCATGGCAGGGCTCCATGGCAGTGCAGTAAAACTGGTTGGGCAACGTTGTGAGGGCTCTACCCTTCCCACGAAGTCGGCTGGCCGCTCGTTAACTCCTAGCAGTGTGAGCGGAGAGACGTGCCTCTGTGTGAAATGTCTTTTTTGACATTGTAACACAACGTTATGGAGCGTTCACTTGAATAGTGATACACTATCAAGTTCGCGTGAATGCAACCGAAACATTCCGAACGCGTCAAGGGGCCTTCAAGGACGACTGCATCTTAAGATCTCACTGCAGGAGGTGGCAGAAGGCGTTCAAGGAGGGCTGGGAGGAGGTCGCTGACAAACCTCATTCTGGATGCCCAGCAATGACCAGAGGCGACAAAAACGTGGATCGCATGCGTGAAGTTTTGTGTTCTGATTATCGATTGAGCATCCGGTAAATTGCTTACATGCTAAACATGCTGCAGAGGGAAACTGTCAAATCAGCCTTTCATCTAGAGGTACTCAAAAGACTGAAATGCTATGTCGCGCACTTGAGGACTGACATTAAAGACATGGTCAAGCTCCACCATGACAATGCCCCAAGCCACACGTCCTTCATCGTTGCCAACTTTCTGGCCCGGAGCAACATCCTGGTAGTCCCCCATCCCCATTACATACCCAACTTGGCTCCGTGCGATTTTGTTTTGTTTCCTCGACTGAAGAGTGAGATAAAAGGAAAACATCTAAAAGCATGTGACAAAGTTCCTCAGAGACACTCCCGTCAAGGACTTTGAGGGTGCCTTCCAGGCGTGGCAGACAGATCTCCGCAGGTGTATCGATGCAGGGGGAGAGAATTTTGTAATAATTTGTACATATCCGATAAATAAATCCATTTTTCCCAGAAAATGCACATTACCTTTATAATGGATCCTGTATTCCATGCTGTGAATAGTTAGAATAGCAAAATTTTGTGCCAACAGAATGGAATAGAAAATGCTATTAAAAGAATATTCGCATGTGCAGTGCCTCCCCGCAGCTAGGGAGCACTTGGCCAATTTTCCTGTATCCCTGGCCATTACAGTAGAATCTCGATGATAAGAATTCGTAGGGAGCACGTAAAATATTCCATCATTCCGAATTCGTATGAGCCAAACAAATTAAAGCTGATCATGAAGATGAACAAGAACTTTACTGGGGTCAATTGCTTCTTGCTGAAAAAGTCCATGATATTCTTTTGAACTTTTAACTTCACTATCCCTCAAGAAAGCCACCTGAAAGGAATAAAACCGTGCTGCGGTTTCTTCACTCACGCTGCCGGTGCTTACGGTGAGACGCAGGAAATCGCGGACGTCAAAGTTTTCCGATGTTGACAGATCACACTCACCGGCATCTTCACCATCACTGTCGGACTTGGTATTTGCCTCATCAGCTAATTCTTCAATTGAGTGCAGCCCACAAGTCGCGACATTGTCGTCCGCGGTGACATAGTCTTGCGTCGAAGTTTGAGTTTCAAGGTTCTCCCAACCATCGATGTTCAAATCAGCGTCAGGCTCTTGGTTTTCTTCCGTCGGAGCCGCATCCAATTCAACAAAAAATCCACACTTGCGAACCTTACCTTTTTGGCCACCCTGGCAAGCCTGGCCTTCCCCACACAAGCTTCTCTCCGGCTGCAGGTTGAAAAAGAGTCCGGCCTCGTCAGCTTTAAACACGGTGCTCGGTGCGTAGTCTGAAATCAGCACCGGCAGAGTGTTCAGCCAGTCACTGACCTGAGACTCGTCTACTTTCTTTGCTGACAACTTTGTACACTAGTCCATGCCTCTCTTTAAAATGGTGCAGCCATCTGCCGGAAGCTTGGAAATCGTCGATACCAAGGGAAAGCGCAATGTTGTCCGCCTTTTCGTGTAGCACCTTGCTGTCCACGATGACGCCAGCTGCTGTCACTTTGCGAAACCACGTCAGCAGGACCTCTTCCAGCTTCACGTGTGTGGCCGTCTTTGCTTGCTTGACATTAGCGCTGAATTGTTGGGCATCCGCCAAGACATAGTCTCGCTGCCCAACAATGGTGCAGAGCGTCGACGGTGCTATGCCCAACTCTTTCACCAAGTCAGTGCGTTTTTTTCTTGGGGTTTTTGTCGACCTTCCTCAGAATTTCAATTTTCTCCTTAAAAGAAAGGGCCTTCCGCTTCTGAGACATGTCAACAAACGCTTCGGTCTTTTAGTATGTGCAGCAACTCTCAAACGTTACGCACACGGCAGTTTTCCAGCAGCAAAATGGGTGTCTTTATGCGCACCCGCACAAGAGAACACCAGCTTGCACTGCCTGCGCCACGTGAAAATGCACGGTGTACATGACGTAGCAGTAAAAAACACTGCAATACGCCAATGAGCTGCCAGGAAAGGGCTGGCGTATGAAACTTGTCAGGCACGTGACCCGGCCTGGAAACAAGAAATAATGAATGGGAGGCCCCGCATGCCTTGTCGCCACTCTCCTCCTCACACGCGCGTGTCCCGAGCCAGCGTGCCAGACAGGTTTTCTCTTTCTTGTTGGTGGGGTGCAGCGTGGCTGTGGACGGGTTTTCTGCTCACGGGGAGGAGAGATTTGGCCGCTTCTTTGCGCTGCTGGGGCAAAGAGGTGACTCAAACCAGTGCTTACATAGGTGCTTCTTTTTCCATTTTAAGCAGAATTTTAACAGGACCTAGCAGAATTTTTATACAATGCTCATCTTGCTACCTGTCTCAGAGAAAATAGGTTTCAACAGCTGTAAATCAGCGATAAAAAGGAAAAGATGATGGGCAAGCATGCGTGCCTGTATTATTGGTGACTTACCTCTCCAATTCCAAGCCAATCGGCAAGGTCTCGAGCATTTGCCAGAGCAGTTGAGAGCCCAATTATGCGGACCTTGCGATTTGTGTAGGAACTGATGTAGTTGGCCCTGGACACAATCACCTCCAGCACTGGTCCTCTGCCCTCACCTGCCACAAACAGAAAGGCACTGAAACCATAGCAACTGGATGAATACAAAACAAAATCCCTTTAAAAAAAAGGGGGGGGGGGGGCGACGAGCTGAGTTTCTTGTAATAAAAACACACCCCTTCCAAGAGCACCTTACCAGACACAAAGAACAGAACGTGCCATATTCTGCAGCCTCTTAAAGAGCAAAGCTTATGGGCCCCACGGGTTACATAAGCTGGGCAGGAATACAGTTGAACCCACTTATAACAATACCGGTTACGACAAATATAAGTTTTAAGAGTAGTGAGCAGCTGCACCAACAACTTCTGTATGTTTTCTAAGGTAAACCAACCCTCTTACAATAACGTTCCCATGCCCTATTGTTGGTTATAGCAATGAGGTCTCGCTGCTGGGTGTTCCCTGTATTGGTGCAAAGAGGTAATGGAAGGTCATATCTTTTAAAAGAAGAACTCTTGCCACTGCATACTTGCTGCTCCCCTCAACAAAAGGCTGCCCCACTGTCCTACAATAATCAGCTCCCAACCATTAGGCCCACCCTGAAAAAAAAAATACTAAGAAAAGACACCAGTTCCAAAGCTGACTTTGACAAACTTCAGCTAGCTTTCTCAAAAAGGCCTCAGTGCTATTCCCTCTGGCCACTGAAGGATGGGGATTAAAATAGCACTGCTGCAGGGAGGGATGGGTACAGAGGGGGGGGGGGTGGTCTCTTGTGTGCAGCTTAAAGTTGGTTCAGGGACATCTTTGGGCATTCATAGTGAAAAGAACAGGCGTGCAAAACATGGACACAAGGGGAAGGCGTGGACAACACGAACGCTGACTATCAACTGAAGTAGAGCACAAAGGCAAAAAAAGAAAGGAGACACACAACTTATCTGTACATGCTCAGGCTTGGTAGTGCCACCTGTTAAATGGTTACATGTGCAGGTCTACATGAGAGACAAATGTTAAGGCATTCTATCTCTTCTCTGTTTAAGCTGATCGACGGTTGACCAAGGTATGCGCTAACACTAATACTGATATGCCAGGCCTTGACCATTAAATGCGTTTCTTCATTCTTATGTCGAACACAATCTCGCATTTTTCTAACTTGGACGTGCAGTTACAGTCCTGGCAGTGCAAAGAAAGATTACATGGCGTTCCACCTCATAGCAACCTTCTATGTTCAATTAATCTCCAATTAATACAACGCGCTGTTTGCAATACGTAGAAACATCCACAGCCGAAAGAAATCTTATAAACCACACCCATGCGACAGTTGGTAAAATAAAGGTCTCAGGAAATTTCGACCATCTGAGGTTCTTTAACGTGCACTGACATGACACGGCACACGGGCCTCAACATTTCGCCTCCATCGAAATGCAGCCGCCACGGCCGGGATTCGATCCTGCGACCTTCGGATCAGCAGCCAAGTGCCATAACCACTAGACCACCGTGGCAGGGCTGCAATATAACTTGCCGTGTCACACATTTAAATGCAGCGCAGCTCCTAAAGCAGTATATTTTGTACTTGCCTATGAATATTCATACTCCTTCTAACCTAATGCGCCATGCAGTTAGAGAGAAGAGGGATTAATTTAGACATACACAGAGACATACAAAGAGATGCTTAACAATATGCAGGTCTAGCAATTTTAGTGTGCTCCTAAACTTGCCATATGAAATCTTCAGAATAGTATGCAGAAGCAAGGGTAAAACATGTACTTTATTCTGTCACAAAATTTACCACCGCGCAATCTCGAGAACTGTAACAAAAAGTAATACGTTCCGTACACTTCGCTTTAAAATTCAGGATGAGCAAAGTTTTGCTAGTTTCTTTTTCTCTTGGGCTTCCTTCTTTAATTTCACTCTCACGGCCTTACAATGCTGGCTCATTCTCATCGTTATGTAGTAGGGTAGAATTCGCGCAATAACCTCCTCGTTGTTCCGCAGCGCGCCTGTTGATTCGGCGTCGGCATCCTCTGAACTTGTCTCTGCGCTCAACAATCCTGGCGCATTCTCACCATTCAGCTGAAGCTCTTCAGAAGTACTTGACACAACTGCCTGTACTTGATTCCACTAGGTAGGCACCAGAGCCTGCTGTTTTCGCGGTGGTTTTCGTCAGGTACTTCGGGCGGTTCTGAAATATGTAGGAACAGTCTTGGGTGAGAGCACAAGTTTCTTTGGAGCATGGGGAAGGACGTTTCCCTTGTACTCTGTGTGGTATGCTGTAGATATCACTTCATCCGGGAAATGCTTCGCACACACGTGGTCGGTAGGCTGCAAAACCCTGTCGGCTCTCGGAATCGCCCATCGCCATTTTTCTAAGCGCTCAGGTTCATGCGGAGCCTTGAAAAGCGACACACGTTCCGCACAGGTCCGGTACCCCGAATTGGAGTTAGGGACAAAACTCTTTTTGCCCATATTGAGGGGTACCCTGCAGCATAGGCGCAGCTGACTGGCACTGGACATCAGATGCCGCGACAATGCAAGTAAATCAGTGGAAGAAAGACTCACAACGCTCACGGGCAAACCAACATGAATGCAAGCCACACACGCCAGTGCAGGCCCCCCAAGACCCTGCTGGGACCCTAAAGTTACTGTATACGTTCCCCTTGCGGAACAGAGTTGCGTCTCTGACAGAATGCGCCGCTCGCGCCCCCATTCGCCAAGAGCGCTCACGTGCGCAAATTGCATCCTTTCGAGGGATAGCCAACTTCACGAACACGCATGCTCTGACGCTTGCCGCGCCACCACGGCCGCTACCCTACGCCCGCGCCGCCGCTTTCCCGAGTCCGATGCGTCCGACATTGGCAGAGCTCAGCTGGTTCACTTGTAGCAGCGTGGTGTGTTGTTTATTTTGGGAAATCTGCGATTCGCTAAAATGAATTTCACTATGGTTAGCTTTTCTTTTCACGCGCTTGTTTTTTCAAGGCTTAGAGTAAACACTGTCTTGTCAACCGTTCCAACAACAACAACAAAAATGACAAAATGACACTCGACGCAAAATGATTGACTGATTTCTGGGGTTTTACGTCCCAAAACCAGCTATTATTATGAGAGATGCTCGACGCAAAATGATTAAGTCGTCGTGGCCGGGTGTCGAAATGGGTACAGCTGGTTATGTCGGCAGCTCACTGCAACCCTGTACTTATTTCAGCTTAATATAGTAAGTTTCAGAATGCACATCCCTAGGCCAAGCCATGCACAAAATCTGATTGCAAGAGCCATTATAACCAATAATCAATATTTTTGCGATAGAGTAGGCGTAAATGTTTAGGATATGTAGAGCTTCACACCCACATAGTAACAGCTGGCTAGCCGGTGACAAAATAGACCAGAAAGAAAAACAATGCGCGCGTGTGAATATGCATAACGATTCACGTAGATGTAGCACAGGGCGCTACGGAGCACAATATTTTGAAGCCGTATCCAATTTCTGCTATGCAAGATATTCCTAAATGTGCATAGAATTCTCAGTGAAGATAATCTTTCTTACTTGTTTTATGTCTGCTTGTCGATTTTCAGTGTTTTTGTTTTATCTTTTAAAGCGCTGCATTAAGAACGACTTGAAACGATCGATTTGTTCAACTTATCTTGTCCGAACAATTTATAACACCACTTATGTCTAAATTGATAAATCAATTGTTTGTTCGAGTCACCTTCCGTAGCTGTAAGCGAAAATCTTACCACCAGCAATGCGGAATGAACGGACGAGAAAGCGTACGGTGCTGCTGAGCCGCGACATCTCCCAAGTTGGAGAGGAGTGGCTTTCTTGCTTAACGTGAATGGATGTGCAAGATGGCAGACCTATGCACAACTCTGCCCCCGTAGGGAGCATATACAGTAACTCTATGGGACCCCACACATTAGTGCCATCTGCATTCTAGTGGCAGAAACTGCCCATTGTTCAAGGTCATCCGCGAAAACAACCTGTCCGCGACCTCTCCCTACGCGGAGTGGTAAGTGTCACCACCTAACTTATTCTTACACTGTGGTACAGACATAAGAATGAAGAAACGCGTTTAATGGTCAAGGTCTGGCATATCAGTATTAGTGGAAGTGCATGCGTGAGTCAGCAGTCGATTAGCTTAAACAGAGACGAGACATAATGCCTTAAGAGTTGTCTCTCGCATAGACCTGTACGTGTAACCATTTGACAGGTGGCGCTACCATGCCTGAGCATGCACAGACAAGTTGTGTGTCTTCTTTTTCACCTCCGTGCTCTGTTTCAGTTGATAGTCGGCGTTCGTGTTGTCCACTTCTTCCCCTTGTGTTCGTGTTTTGCACGCCTCTTCTTCAGGCTATGGACCCTTACCAATTCGTTCAACTTTCTGTCCTTTTGTTATTTGGGCATTGTTGTGCTCATTGTCATGCTGTGAAGAATACAGAGCGTGGGAAGGGGATTTTAGCCATTCTCCCTGGAGTCCCCTTATTTAGCTTTTTTCATGCAACCCCTGTTATAACAATATAATTTCCATCACACTTCAATATTGTTATAAGTAGGTTGGACTGTATATATTGTTATAACAAGGAAGAAGATGGTAGCTGGGTGGAAGTCGACAAAGTGGTGCTTCGAACGACAACCACCATACTGACTGCTTGGCTATTCTCCTTTTGTGAATACTTCGTGAACATATTAGTAACACTTTGGTGGAAGCGCTGAGTACGACGCAAGATGGAAATTTGCAGTGGGCGTGTCCTGAACAGCTTCGTCATGTCAATGGAAGGAGACACTGCCTCCGGTGCTCCAACCACGAGTCCAGCAAGTCAGGTACAGCATGTCTTATTGACGCAGCCGCGCAACCCCGGTAACTTCGGTGGTACCGATGCCACTTACATTGATGACTGGACTTCGAAATACTAACGTGTTGCAGCACAATATCGGTGGGACCCAACACTGATGATCGCCAATGTCGCTTTCTACTTTCTGCGGCACAGCGGGCATCTGGTTTCAGCCTCACGAGGAATGTCTTATCAGCTAGGACACGTGCAAGGAGAAGCTTCGTGACCTGTTTGGCAGATCTGTGGGCCGCCAGAGCGCTGCTTCGAAAGATCTCTCCTGCCGGGCGCAAACTTCAACTGGATGGTATGTGTCGTACATACTTGATGTTCTTGCCCTTTGCCATCAGGTCAATGCCAACATTACTGAGGCAGACAAGGTAAGCCATGTGCTCAAAAGCATTGCAGATGATGCTTTCAATCTGCCGGTGTCTAAAGACTGCTCAAGTGTAGACGACCTCATCAAGGAATGCCGGTGGTTTGAAGAATTGAAGAGTCGCCGCATTGACCAGCAATTCGTCCAGCTTCCAAACACTGCCGCAACGTCATGTTGCGAAGACGTTCAGCCGCCGCCCAGTCAGCCACTTGCTACCAATAGCATAGTCCGCATTGTGCGACATAAAATCGAGGTCGCGTCTCCACCATCCTTCCTGACACGCCCTTTCGAGGATGCTAGACCAACTATTTCATTAATTCAGACTGTTGTACAGGAGGAGCTTGTTAACGTAGGACTGCAATCTGTGTGCTCGCCCATGCAGTTGTGTGTTAGTCCTGTGACATAACCTTCACGAACACCGGCAACTTTTCGTCACTACCGTGACCCCGCCAAATGGAGGACGCCGGACAACAAGCCGATCTGCTTCCGTTGTCATGGTGCTGGATATATCTCCTGCTACTGTCGCAATCAAGGCTTTCCATCCCGCTTGTTCGGTGCATATTGGCGTGACAACCACCACCCCTGCAGTTTGCCATTCGTGACAATGGACCATCTGGTGAAGCTACCGCCGCAGTCCGACACTCCAGCCGTTTACTGTCCCCGCATGATCACGATCATCGCTCCCGCTCAACTCTGCACCGTTGCTACACATCCCCTCGCTCATCTGGACGCTCGCTATCGGAAAAGTGACTGATGCAGCTCCCGAGGTGATGCTGCATTCAACCCCAGACCTGAAAACCCTCTCCTCACACAGACTACGAATCAAAACCTGCTTGTTGTGGAAGTGGATGACCTGCCTGTTGGATGACCTGCCTGTTACTGCCTTCGTTGATAACGATGCACACATTTCTATTATGAGCTCGAACCTCCATGCAAGGCTGAACAGAGTCCTAATGATGCCAGAGTGCCAATTTGTATGCGTCACTAACGGAGGAACTCTGGCCATGCTTGGAATGTGCAATGCACATGTGCGCGTGGCCGACCACTACACTGCTGTCCTGTCCGATATTCTTCAGCAATGTCCTCATGATGTCATTCTCGGTCTCGATTTCTTATTCAACCATTCAGCCATCATTGATTACTCAGCCAGTGCTGTAGTGCTAGACCTGTTTGATTTTGTTGACGCCCCTGACACAGTCCAGAGCAAGCTTTCGTGTGCAGAGTTTGTGCGCCTGCCAGCACAAGCACTAGTCTGTATTGCAGCTGAGCTGTGCCCCACTGTGCCCTACTTGCCATAGTGCAGTGTTGTACACGTTCCTCCAAAACAGGAACGGAAACTCGTTCCTTCCCGTTACAAGTTCCTTTAATCGGAAAAGAACGCATTCCAGTTACATTTCATAAATTGGAACGTGTCGTTACACTAACGTCACATTTCACCTCTAAAACTGCAAATTCTTCCTGAGGCAAAATTAAGTGAACATACTAAACCTCACATCGACCTATGTATTTCACGAATTTTAACATCACAGACAGCTTAATAGCTGTAGACATAGAAATATCCAAAGAGACTTCCTAGGCAAATATTTTCAAGCAGCACCGAACATTTACGGACAACTCCACTGCAACTTTGGCGCTAGTTTATTACAAGTGCGACACATATGGCACTTTCCACTTCAGTCGTCAGGTGCGTAGCCAGTATACTGTGCCTCTAATGTGGAAATAGGTAGTTACTAACATGCACCATTGCATGTAACAGCGATGCATCTTACACCAAAGGCTGGTAAATGCCCCGCCACGGTGGTCTAGTGGTTATGGCACTCGGCTGCAGATCCGAAGGTCGCGGGACGGAATCCCGGCTGCGGCGACTGCATTTCGATGGGGGCGAAATGTTGAGGCTCGTGTACTTAAGAGTTAGGTGCACGTGAAAGAACCCTAGGTGGCCGAAGTTACCCCAGAGCCCTCCACTATGGCGCAACTCTCATAATCACAGCTGCTTTGGAACGTAAAACCCCATCAGTCAATCATTACTCGCCCCGCTAACTTAGAAGCTAAACCGTACTGCTAAACATACCTGGCCGCAACACTCGCATTTCAAAGGGAACAAAGCGCAAAAACACTTGTGTACTCGGTTTACGGGTGCGTTGAAGAACCACACGTGGTATCTTTTTTTTCTTTTTTTGCGAAATGTCTGAGGGCCACCGCACGCTGTAAAGTGCCAAGAGATTGTTCAAGGTATTTCACAGTCATGCTGTACAACAGCTCCTTTCACTTGGACGAATATCAAAGAAATGTCTTGTGCGGCTGATTGATCTACGAACCGTTAAAACGTTTTAGAACTGCAGTATACACCAGTAGGCTCCAAATACTTTATTTTTTCATAACAAACAACTCGTATGCTGTAAGCGTTTTATTTTCAAAACGGTAAGTGAAGAAAGTATACATACAGGTGCAGAAATATAAATGAATATGCATGATTACATACTCACAACACATTTTAGAAACAGGAAAGAACAGTTATCGCAGGACTAAATATAGATAACTTAATGAGCAAACAGATAATGAAACAGACTTCATTGTCTGTTTGCTCATTAAGTTGTTTCTAACAAATAAAGAACGAGCCCTTGACCCCTTCCCTTTCGTTAAATATAGATAAGGTATAGATAAATAGATGCCCTGTATAACCTGCTCGTCTTTACAAATAATGTCCTCCTTATCGAAATGTTTTTTGCAGAAGCGGACTTTCGGTGAATTAAACGAGAACGTACCGACGCGGTAACGCTCGTTTCCACTTCTCTCAGCTTTGGGGGTCACTGGGCAACGGAAACGACACTTTTTCGACCGTTCCTCTGTAGCCGGAGCGTCATTTCGGCACACAGCACGTCGTCGGCATTGTTTGCCGAGCTGCCGCTAACTATTCATGATATTCTAAAATGGTAAAAGCACAGACAGCTCTGCACATTCGCGATGAAACACGACGCCAACGGAGCCAACACACCACGCTGTCGCTTCGGAGGCCTCGACGAGCGCATTCTCAGCACCAGTGGTGCCGTCCCGCGCTCAGTCGGCAGCACACAAAGCTCTCCCATAGAGTGACGGAGAAGTTTGGTGACCAGTAAAAGGTATTGAGGGACTATGATACAACCCAGGAAATCGCTCAAAGTGAGCTTTATTTCTTCGTGGATTTTTATGAAAACTGGCAGACTTAGTAGCAAGGTTTCTGTCATACTACTGTATAAATTTCACGAACGTATCTCGAAAACGTTTTTTCGTGTGCAGTATTTTTCTCCTTCCGACCTTGTTCCAAGGCTGAATCAGATAAATAAAATGCAATAGCTTTTAGGAAGCACTGTGTGTTCTAAGATGAATGATTGAGTGTGCGACATTTCTCGACGTTTTTTATTTGTAATACAATATCTTTACTTGTAGCCCCTTACAGAGTGACTGTACTAGAGGCTTAGGCAGTTAGCTGTATTGCTAAATTAGTTCGTTCCTTTTGATTATGGAAAATCCAAGGTGGAACTTTCATGCTTTGTTTGTTCTGCTGATTTCTTCCTGACTGCTACGTCCATTTCAGTTCCATCTTTTCCCCTATATTCCTGGAAGTATTGCCCAGGGTGTGACCCCTGTTTTAGCAGTTTTACTTCACCACATCTAGATTTAGTGTGAGCATGATCTATGACTCACTCTTCTTCATATCTGGACATCATCATCACCTGTATTTCTTCCTCATCTGTACATATCACCATCACCTGGACGATACTTTTTGATCCTCAAGAGCTGTTGGCCTTATCAGTGGAACTCCGTTTGGGTCGCCGTATAGCACTTCCTGCATACAATTGTAGAAGCTTGGGCTAGTTGGTTTGTGTTCATGATGGCGAGCTTCACAGCACGCGAACAAAGGAAAAATTGGGACAGAGAAGAAAGAGCACAAAAGGAAAAAAAATCAGCGCTCTTTCTTCTCTGTCCCAATTTTTCCTATGTTCGTGTGCTGTGAAACTCGCCATCATGAACACTTCCTGCAATGCCTGCTGAAGACAATCAAGGCACTCCGATGCTGCCGCCGCTGCGCAGCTTTCATCATTTCTTATATCCATCCACAACTGTCATCGTGACCCACCCGTCTTCACTGGGCTGTGGGGTGATGACGTCGAGGACTGGCTCCAGAACTACAACGTTGTAAGCGACTTCAATAGGTGGGACAATGCCCAGAAGTTGCGGAATGTCCCCTTCTATTTGTCCAATGTCGTGAAAACCTGGTTTTGGAACCATGAGCCGGATCTCCCTGACTGGGCGGCGTATGCACAACAACTTCGTCAGATCTTCAGCACTTCCGCTGTTTGTGCAGGGGTGGTGAAGAAGAAACTCTGTAAGTGCATCCAGGTCCCTGGCGAATTGTACACCTCATACACTGAGGATGTGCTAGAACTGTGCAAACACATCAATAATGCATGCCCCAAGCTGATCAAGTACGGCACATTATCAAGGACATCGACACAGTCGCGTTTAATACACTCGCAACACAGGATCCTGCCACTATCCAAGATGTAATAGCTACTTGCCAGCGCCTTGAGGGACTGCAGTCCTTACGACTATCCACTGATGCCACAGACAGTCATCTACCTTCAGCATTAGAATTGCGCGTTCTGATATGCAACATCGTATGGGAGGAACTTCACAGGCAGTGCTCTTCCTGCGCGAAGGAACCTAGCATGCCCACTTCCTCGACCAGCTTCCGCGACATCATCAAAGAAGAGCGAGTCATAAGTTGCGCTCATACTACAACTGATTTCTCACAGCCTAACTGCCTGTCACTTCTTACTAACTGCAAGTTGATGATCACAATAAAGACAAAGTAAGTTCAAACAATGACACACATATGGAATGCGGAGCGCATCCTCTGCTTTTTACAGCGAGTGAGAGGATGCAGTTATTGCCAGGTTATAGCACTGGTTATTAGACGACGTGTGTGATCACAATGCGTCGAACCGAACAAGCTATGTAATTACACGTAATTTTACTTCTATATAACTAAGCAACTACATCTGCGATTTCAATATAACAAAGTTTTACTGCTGCTGCAGAGGAAGACTGCACCGATAGTTTGAAAATTCTGCAGATACCATCGGTAAAATGGCCAAGTTTCACATGGCTTTTGCAAAAGCATTTTCAAACTGCATGCTGCATCCACCAATGAAGAGCAGCTGATTAGGGGGTAAGGGGGAGCCTGAATGCTTGCCTTCTCACTACCTGAGTTGGGGGAGACAGAGAACATGTATGCATATGGCCTCGCTGGCCTCGCGCACCGTATTGCGTGCCTTGTGCACTGCACAATCAGCGTGGTTCCATATTGCACGTCAACCGCATCATGTGTCAGCAGCCAATTTGGTGTTTTCTAATCGCCAAGTGTCAGGCAGCAAGCATTAGACTTAGAAGCGCTAGAAGAGGCAGCGGGCTCTTGCTTATCTTGTGAGACGTCGCAACCGTACGGATGTCATAGACAAGGCTTGTTGTAACTTTCAAATGATCACAATCAATGAGAAAGAAAAAAGAAAGCATTGGCACTTATTTCTGGAAATCGCAAAACTCGTTTCTCCCAACTTAAGACATGACAGAAGCTATTTTTAGACTTCCTGAAGAACAAGATGCATTCTCAGCAAAAGAAGGTGGAACTAATTAGCGCTTTCACTGCAAATGGTTTTTCTTAGCTGCTCGCGGTTACCTGCCACACAGCTACAGCTCTAAAAATTATGCACTTGTTCTGTGATAAAGGCAACTTACTATACCTGTTGAACCAATGCATGGTGACGACTGAAATTTGCAATGCCAATATCACAAAATGCGGCCATCATAAACTAAGGAGTCGTAATTTCGGTTGTTGCCTTCCATTCATGCGAATCTTGATGTCGCATGACCATCATAAAAGTTGATAGCTGGTGGTTCGGTGATGATTTAACATGGCAGCGTTACCCCTATATCGATCTGGGAAATACCAGAATTCTTTATAGCAAGGCCATGTGGCAGAATGGGCCCAATATCCTTGCTTATCACTTATCACAGTGAACTGCGCCTGCGTTTCTGTAATTTTTACGTGTCGCGCAAGGCCACTGTTACAAGAGCTTCAACGATGCGTTATGTAACAGCAGCCAGAACTCCGGCTCAAAAGAAAACCTTTCGTAAACATTCTAACTTAGATTTTTTTCGTACTTATCTATTATTCGAACATTAGTGCAGCATTCCCATGTAAAAAAAAAAAAAAAATCCTTGAGTGGCTATATTTTGCATAAAAGCCCAAATTTCAATTTAATGAAGTTTTGATATACAGTAAAACCTCGTTATAACAAAGTTGAAGGGGGAGTGGTAATTACTTCGTTACAACCAATATCAATTTCATCTATAGGAATTTCAAGGGGAATTGCGATTGCTTCGTTATATCTGATAGTTCGTTATATCCGGGTCAGTTATATCGAGGTTCTACTGTAATGAAGTAAATTTCCAACTTTATCAGCTTCACTATGCTGAGCTTTAACTGTAACTGCCGGCATCATATCCGGGATCATTATAAGTGGGTTCAGCAGTATTATTATTAGTTCTTAATTGTTACTCCATAAAATATAATGCACATCATATTTCAATAAATAAAAAAATTTTTGGGGTTTGACATTCCAAAACCACAATATTATAATGAGGCATGCCACAGTTTCCCCGGGGACTCCGCATTAGTTTCAACTACCTAGTCTCTAATTGCGCACCTATATATAAGTACATAGGTGCTTATTGCATTTTCTCCTTGATATATGCCGGGAATCGAACCTGCACCTTTGAGATTAGCAGTGCAACACCTTACCAATTTAAATATCTAAATGACACTAAAATCATATAGGCTGTGAAGAGTAGTGAACCCACCATTTCTGTTAAATCATAACCTACCCAGCAAATGGATTTCGTCGATGACTATAAGTGACACCTGCTTGACATATCCCCTTGTGTGCCAGCTCCTGCTGATTCCATCCCACTTTTCTGGTGTCGTAACAATGACATCTGCAGTGGTGATGGCATGGAAGTCGGGAGTCACATCACCAGTCAGCTCTGCCACGCGTTTGCCCAGTTTCTGCTCAAGACGGACCTTCCAGTCTCCAATCCTTTCCCTGACCAAGGCCTTCAGAGGGGCGATATACACAACCTGCAAGACACACATGCTCTACTTACAGCTGCTGCTTACATCAAGAAGGCACTTGTTACACGTCTCCCTGCATTACTTGGGCAGAGCTTGTACGTATCACACACAGAAAGTTTCGAAGCTACTCAAGGACTTTCAAGGTCATGTCAGAGCTTTTTTTGTTGGGGGTGCAGAGCCACATCCAATGTAGCTAATTTTTCTGGAGCTGCATGAGTAACAAAATTTTGGGTCCAAAGTAAATTTGAATAGGAATGTGTGAGTGTGAAGTGATATTAATATTTTTCTAATATTAAAATATTCGAACCATGACCTTCATACTACACTCGCGTGCAGGCCAAGAAAAAAGCGGCTTCCGCCTCTCAAAGGGCCCCCGTCCTGCCAATGGTGCTACCCTGTCAACGTGACATCGCGGTGATCCTCTCCGTGCAGTGCTCAAGCCAGAAATCAAAGCGCGATGCAGAGAGGGTCTACTGCGATGTCACATTGACAGAGTGGCACCATCGGCTAGAGGGGGGGGGGCCCTTTGACAGGCAGACACTTCATCAGACCCCTCTGGTGGGAGGCCTTTCTGAACGCGGTAAATCTGGCTTCGGTTTCGCACTCAATTCTATCAAGCAGGCAATTTTGTAGCTCATTTTATTGGAAAAAAGGTAGGCATTAGAATCATGTAAATGCAGTAATTGACACTGCTCATGGCTGTTTCTGTTGCACCTCAATAAAGGCGTATACAGTAGAATCTCGATGATACGAATTCGTAGGAAGCAAGTAAAATATTCGTATCAATTCATACGAGCCAAAACAAGTTAAAGCTGATCATGAAGATGAACAAGAACTTTATTGGGGTCAACTACTTCTTGCTCAAAAAGTCCATAATGTCCTTTTGAACTTTTTTAACTTCGCTGTCCCTCAAGAAAGCCGCCTGAAAGGAATAAAACCGCGCTGCGGTTTCTTCACGCATGCTGCCGGCAGCTTATGGTGCGACGCAGGACATCGAGGGCGTCAAGGTTTTCCGATGTTGACGGTAGGAGATCACACTCATGGGCATCTTCACCACCACTGTCGGACTCGGTATCCTTTGCCTCGTCAACCAATTCTTTGATGGATCGCAGCCCACAGGTCACGAGGTCGTCGTTCGCGGTGAAGAAGTCTCGTGCCGAAGCTTGAGTTTCAAGGTTCTCCCAACCCTCAATGTTCAAATCGGTGTCAGGCTCTTGATTTTCTTCCATCAGAGCCGCATCCAATACCGCAAAAAATCCACACTTGCGAAAACAGTTCGCGATGTGTCCTGGGTCACATTATCCCAGGACATGGCCAAGAAATGTAACGCGTCAAGTAGGCTAACCCGCAAGTTTTCATCAGTTGCGCTCAAAATTTTTGCCAGGAGCCTCGACACAAGCTATCCCTTCAAACGGTGCTTCACATTTCAGATTATTCCCGCATCCAGCAGCTGTAGATGGCTCGTGGTGTTGTGGTGTTTGTGGGCAGGAACCTTACGGCGACATTGCTGACGTTGCAGTCTTTGGGATGGGCCAAACATTGGTCGACGAAAAGCAAAATTTTTATGTTTTTCGCTGTCATTTTCCAGTCCGAAGTCTTAAGGAACTTACTGAAAAAATCTGCAGTCATCCATGCTTTTTTGTTTCCCTTGTACAAGCAAGGCAAACGTCCTGCCGATTGGAAGCACCTTGGTTGTTTTGATTTGCATATGACGGTACGCTGAATTTTTTCAGAGCTGTCGGCATTTGTGCAAAATAGCATGGTGACATGTTCCTTACTTTTCTGGCCACCCTGGCAAGCCTGGCCTTTCACACACAAGCTTCTCTCCGTTGCAGGTTTAAAAACAGTCCGGCCACGTCAGCGTTAAACACATCGCGCGGTGCGTAGTCCGAAATCAGCGCCGGCAGCGTGTTCAGTAAGTTGCTGACCTGAGACTCGTCAACTTTCTTTGCTTCACCGCTGACAGCTTTGTAAACTAGTCCGTGCCAATCTTTAAAACGGTGCATCCATCCACCGGAAGCTTGGAAATCGTTGATACCAAAAGAAGCGCAATGTTGTCCGCCTTTTCGCCTAGCACCTTGCCATCCATGTTATGCCAGCTGCTGTCACTTCGCGAAACCACGTCAGCAGGACCTCTTCAGGCTTCATGTGTGTAGCCGTCTTTACTTGCTTGATATTAGCGCCGAATTGCTGGGCGTTCCTGAAGACTATGTCTCGCCGGCCAACACTGGTACAGAGCGTAGACGGCGCTATGCCTAACTATTTTGCCAAATCACTGCGTTTTTTCTTGGGGTTTTCGCCAACCTTCCTCAGAATTTCAATTTTCTCCTTAAAAGAAAGGGCCTTCTAATTCCAAGACATGTCAACGAAGGCTTTGGTTTTGCAGTACGTGCAGCAACTCTCAAACGTTATGCACACGGCAGTTGCAGCAGCAAAACAGGCGTCTTTATGTGCACCTTCACCAGAGAACACCAGCCTGTCCTGCCCGTACCACGACCACGTGAAAATGCACGGCGCAAGCGACGTAGCAGTAAGAAGAAAAAAGAAAGAAAAAAAAATAGACTGCAATACGCCAATGAGCTGCCAGGAAAGGGCGGACCTACAAAACTTGTCAGGCACGTGACCCAGCCTGGAAACAAGAAATATTGAATGGGAGGCCCCGCATGCCATGTCGCCACTCTCCTCCTCGCACGCTCGTTTCCCGAGCCAGTGTGCCGGAGAACTTTTCTCTTTCTCATCGGTGGGGTGCAGCGTGGTTGTGGACGGGTTCGCTGCTCACGGGGAGGAGAGATTTCGCCGCTTCTTTGCGCTGCTGGGGCAAAGAGGTGAAGGCAAGCGGGGTGTAAAAAGCAGCTGGCAGCCGCGGTGGCCACTCTCCCACTTTGAGAGAGCCGCTTCGCGTGAAGCGGTCATTTCGCGTGTTCGTATTATCCGCAATGGCTGGGGAAACTTCGTATAACACTGAATGACGGTGCATTTTATACAACGTAGTCCGTCCAAAACAACAAAGCGATACAACAAAAACTTTTTGCATGACAAATTATTCCTTTAGCGAACCTTGTGGAGGGTCTGGAGTACTTACGAAACAAAGCAAAAAGTTGACAAACACTGGATGCACAGCCAAATGTATGCAGAAGGGGGTAACACTCCCAAAATATTTTTTTTTGCAACACAAAAATATGTAGTTTACATTTTTTCCAGTGACACTGCAATAAGCACACTTGCACTGCAAACCAGAAAGCCTACCAAAAGATTTGAAAGCATTAAAATGAAAAATGAATGTTGCCCCCTGAAGCACAGTTCAAGGAGCCTTACAAAACAAACAGAATTAAAATCTGTAAAGTAGTTGCCAAGATATCTGCTCCACGAGCTAAGCGACATGCCAAAAAAACTGTTTCGAGAAAAGTGCTCTTGAAGTTTCAGCACCTCCTAAAGTCTCCCACGCACACCAATACTGCACTCTTTGGTTTGTTTTGTGACGTTAGACTTGTTAGACATGTGGCCTCTCATCTGGTGTACCTTTGTTGCCCATCTTTATTTTTTTATAGCCTCCTTTTGTGATTTGCAAAGGCCATGTTGTATGTATAAATTTCAATGCACGAAGGGGTGGTGTGACAGACACTGCAGAATATAAGGTTTGTTATACAACTGGGTCCACTAACTCTAGTAATTTACCAGCTTTCTTGCACTCATGCTAAATGTAATTATGGCCTTGCATATGATTGCAGAATAATGAATAATCACAGAATTATGATCGTAACACATGGCTCTCAACATGACAGCTATACTTCCTTCCTGAATTAAGAGACAGTCAAGGTAAAGACATAGTTGTTACTGTGATTGATTTCTGCGTAGTTTATTTCACGAGGCAAGAAGCTGAGGCATGAGCTTGAGTAGCTACAATTTCACGCTACTGCCCCCCCCCCCCCCTCCGGCTCCTTCCTCGGCTACTCTGCGAGGCATACAATATACAATGTGTCAGAATGCTCACAAGAACTTTCAGTGATACTAAGCAAGGCAAGAAATGCACCTAAACTGCACTACCAGTGCTCGCTGACCTCACTTCATCTGTCCGCGAAGTGAGCGATCTGAGCGATCATGGGGTCCAAGTCTACGCATGCTGTGCTTGGTAGCGGCATCATGGCGTCGCGGCGTTTGCGCGAAATGCCAAGCTGTGTTTCCGAATAGTCGGCGCGCAACACGCTTGGCCTCGTGGTTTGAGTAGCTGATGCCCGATATGCCTTGCCATTGATCTGAGAAGCAGCTGTGTGACGTGCTCGCCTGCTGAACCAGCAGCTGATGCGCAGCTAGGCCTAGCGCGACTCCGAGCCGTAGGCATGCGGTGTGTATGGGCGCGGCGCGGGGCTTCAAAGTACTGCATGTAATGCTTGGTTGCAAGTCCGTGGTGCCGCTACGTGATGGCCTTCGTAGGTCCGACGTGTCTGAGCTGCTGATGAGCGGAACGTCCGCAGGTTTGATGTCTGTCGGTCTGATACGCGCTTTTCCATGTTCGCGACACGCGGCCGTTATCTGATCGAGATCCTACTTGCGGCAGGTGCGTCCCGTGCGCCTGCCAAACTAAAACGCAGTTTCGTTCTGAATGAGCGCCGATCAGTAACCGCAGAGCGAGTGCGAACACGTAACTACGTAGCACCACTCGACAGCCGTAACCTCGTGAGGCGCAAGCAGCAGACGATGTTTTTATTTATTTACAATACCTACAGCGCCCACGTGGGGCATTGGTGTAGTGGGGAGATAATTATATTGAAGATACATATACAAAAAAGTAATACATCTCAGAAAAATGCAGAATGGCGACAAATCATTAACACTGTGGTGTACATAAAAGAAATAGAGCTACATAATAGAGCAACGAAAGGTGACACATAATTAACATTGACGTGCATGAAAATAAAACACCAAAATATGTGTATAGACATATAATAAATACAAGTACACAATTATATACACATATACACACACGCAGAGATCGAGAAAAAAAAAAACTCAAGCGTAGACCGCTAGAAGGAACAAATGAAAGTATAATAATGCTATGATAAAATGTGACTCTCAAGCGCAGTGGCGAATGTTTCCCTGGACACGGCTACAATTTCTTCAGGTAGTTTATTGCATTCCCGAATGGATCGCGGAAAAAATGAATGTTTAAAAAGGTTAATTCTGGCAGCGAACTCGCGCACTTTTAGTGGGTAGTCAGTGCGAGCAGATATGTACGTAGGCTTCAATATGTAGTTTTCTTTGTGAAGACCGGTTAGACCATGGAAAATTTTGTGAAACAAACATAAATGTAAGCATTTGCGTCTGTCTTCAAGAAGAGGCCATCCTAAAGTATTCCTGATTTCAAAAGATCTTTTAGAAAAGTCGTAATTACCTGTGACGAAACGGGCCGCTCTCAGCTGCACACGCTCTGGAGCGTCGATATTCATCTTAGTGAAAGGGTCCCAAGTGCTGCACGCGTACTCCAGAGTGGGCGTACATTCGACATGTACAGGGTTTCCTTCAGGCTGGCCGGTGTGTGTTGAAAGTTACGTCTCAAGAAGTTTAATGTGTTGCTGGCCTTTCTTACGATGAAATCAGTGTGCGCATTCCAAGTCAGATTGCTGGAAAAAACGACTCCTAGGCACTTATATTCTGTCACAAGGGACAGCTGTGTTGTGTTCATGACATAGCTTGCCATGAGAGGGTGCTTTTTGTTCGTGAATCTTAAGAGGTTGCATTTGGATAGGTTGAGTGTCATGTTCCACGTTGAACACCAAGACATGACTTTGTCCAGATCACTTTGTAGCTGTTCATTGTCTGATTCATGTGAAATTTCGCGATAAATGCAGCAATCTGCATATAGCCTCACACGGCAAGACGTGTTAAGTTAGATCGTTGATCATCATCATCATCATCATCAGCCTGTTTAGGTCCACTGCAGGACGAAGGCCTCTCCCAATGATTTCCAATCCACCCTATCCTGAGCGAGTTGGTTCCACTTTATGCCCGCAAACTTTTTAATTTCATCGCTCCGTCTAACCTTTTGCCTACCTCTGTTGCGTTTTCCCTCTCATGGTATCCATTCCGTCGCTCTTACTGTCTACCTATTATCCTTCCTCCTCATGACATGTCCTGCCCAGGTCCACTTCTTTCTTTTAATTGATAAGATAATATCGGCTACTCCTGTCTGTTCTCTGATCCATTCCGCTCGTTTTTTATCTCTTAGCGTTACCCCTATCATTTTTCTTTCCATTGCACGTTGCGTGCTCCTTAGTTTCATCTCTAGTTTTTTCGTTATTCTCCATGTTTCTGCAATGTACGTTAGTACTGGGAGAATGCAGTGATTGAATACTTTTCGCTTTAATGAGAGCGGTAAGTTTCCAGTCATGATTTCGTAATGCCTTCCGAATGCGCTCCAGCCCAGCCTTATTCTACGGAGAATTTCGTTTTCCTGGGTAGGAGTTCCTGATATTAACTGTCCCAGATATACATATTCATTTACACATTGTAAGGGTTGATTGTTGATTTTAAATTCCTGTTCCTTAGACAGGAACAGGATCCCACACGATCGTTGATAAATATTAGAAAAAGCAGAGGCCCTAAGATGGACCCCTGTGGCACACCTGATAATACTGAATGTTATACACCTGAATGTTACACCTGAATACTGAATGTTACACACCTGGTAATATTGAACCCCATGTGCCAGCGTCAGACCAATAGCGAAGCACGCTCGGGCAATATGGCCGATGCGGCCAATCAGAGGCCTCAAAACGACCTTTGAACACTTGCTTTTTGTGTGCTTGTTTTGACGGGGAGGAGCTAGCCGAAGCGGGAAATTTGAAGACGGTGAACTGCTCTTTTCAACGGGCCCAAGATGGCAGCGGCCGGTAGCGTAGTCGCGGAGCTATTGAGGTTTGAAAAACACCGTGTTTTTCGTTATTTGCGCGATGATTTTTGCCTCCTGCGCTAGTGAAATGAATTATTTAGGGAATTTCTATGCGGTTTTCAGCAAAGATATTTTGGAATCGGTGAGAGAAAGAGTTGCAGAAACTGAACATACTATTTTCACAAAATCGATTTTTTTTAATTTTTCGCGATTCGAAAGCTGCATCCCCCCTTAAGCTCGATTTATAAGCATTTTTTGCGTAGTCGCTTATATGGAATCTTTTTTATTGTACCATTCACTTTGTTATAACAAAGGACTACTGCAGATGCATGCACCATGAGCCTTAAGACTGGCGTCAGTAAACATTGAGGGGATCGGAACGCTGCGTGTCCCGTGCGCCACGCCTTGTTTCCCTCGAAATGCCCTCCTGTCCTCCCCTCCCCCCCTTTCCCAGTGGACGGAGCGGCAGTCCGTTGTTGCCGACAGCCGCCTACTTTTGCCCACATGGGTTATAACCACTCAGTGATTGGACAGCTGGCAGGTTTCGACGGGAAGATGGTCCAGCAGGTTTGTGTGTTTGGAGATTCTGGGAGAACTTGCTGGGACCTGGAAACATGCGTTTGTACTTCTGTGACCCTCCGACTGTTGAGATTGTCAGCCAGCTAGCATGCCGTTTCGGGCCTCAACGACCAACGGCGGCAGCCTGCAATCGGCACCAATCTCTTACTGTATGTCTATTTCCTTCTATTCTCCTTTTCTGGGGGTGTGCGGTTGCAGGTGTGCTGGTCTAGGGTTAGGTGGTTCTCCCCCTCGCATGGTCTTTCTGTATTGGGTTCATGCTGTATTGATTACTACTGTCCTTTGTTTATATTTCATTCGACCTGCTAGTTTGTTTTCCTTCAGCTCGTGCTGTCCTGCTTCTAGACAGTCCGCGGGCTGAAGCGCGCAGCTCCGCAGTGGTGTATGGCTTGAGATGAGCGAGTGCGCGGATGCGACGGCCCCATTCTATGCTTGCCGAGTGCACGACCACCACGGTACAGTGTTGCTAGCGGCAAGGTCGCAGCTAGTAACTTTACAACACATGCATCTCAAACGACAGTTGTGTGCTACAATCATGCAGGTACATGTAGCGGGCAATATTTGCATGGACATGTGGCAAATTTTAGAGCACCACACATTTGAGAAACACTGTGCACCGCCTGGCCCATTGACATCTCATGCGTGATGCTGCTCTCACGGGCCTCTGAAAAAAAGTTTCCCTCTTACAAGGAACGAGAAAGATAGGCGACTCAGGCTACTGTTTAAAGTATTGTGTGTTTTGGAGTTGGTCTGCTTGTTGTAAACGTAGCTGTGTTCTGTGGTGTCAACAAAATGTTGTCGTTATGCTCCCACAACACTCCAAAAATTTCCATGAGATTGTGTTCTGCAGCTTCACTCTCAATGGCTAATGCTAACATAAAAAATCCACTGCTACAGTGTGCTAGAATTCAATGTCCCATCTTTGCAGCTCTGCACATGCTTCTGCGAGGATGCACATGCTTTTTGTGTACATGGTCAAGGCCCGTTCTTCAGGTGACATCCTGATGATAAGATCATCCACATACAGTCGACTCTCGCTACAACGAACGCCGCTTCAATGAAATTTCCGGTACAACGAAAAATCCTCGGATCCCCATCAGCAGTCCATAGGAGTCAATGCATAAATATGCTCGCCACAACGAACACAGAGATTAAACGAACACAGAGATTAAACAACCCGGCCGTCTCTGCCGAACGAACTGAACAATGCGATAACATCGCACCCGCTTGTGATAGCTGTCGTCGCTTGCTTCTCGAGCAGAGAGGAAACGCCCAGTCCTTCTTCCGCCGGGCGAAGGACCAAAAGGGTGCCAGTGGGAGAGGGGCAGACGCGCGCGCTATCTCGAGAGACATCGGTAGACAGCATCGGTAGACATCGGTAATCAACCACGCATGCAACAGCGGCCGTTTCTGGTGGTGCCAACACGCGATTTCGACTTTGCAGACGCATTTTTATCTTCTGAAATGCACCAAAATGTTTGTGATTGTGTTTACTGCAAGCAAATCGAATTTTCGAGACTGCAACTGCATCATCAAATTTCGTTGAAGCGAAATGGCACAAAAGAATGTGTTCGTTGTGGCGAGCATATTTATGCATTGAGTCGTATGGACTGCCGACGGGGATCCGAGAATTTTTCGTTGTACCGGAAATTCCGTTGAAGTGGCATTCGTTGTAGCGAGAGTCGACTGTACAATATGGCCAAGTATTCTGGCAGATATTATTGAAAAGAACCACCCTCCATTCTTTTTTCTTTCTGGCGCTACTGCCGCCATCTTGAATTTTGGCTCATGAACGAGCAAGTCCACTCTGCCCCTATAAATTTGTCAAATCATTTCTCGCCAAAATGGGGTTGGGAGGTGGGGAGGGGGCGGTTGCTCGGGATTCTATGGTGGTATACGAAAATAACCGTCCTGATAACAAAGGGGGAAAATAACTCAATATAGGTGGGAATTCCGAAAGCTAGAAAAATTCGGGTCGAATTGTGCCGCACATGTGAACAAGACAACACGCGATAAATTCCAGCAAGACCAGCTAACCCCTTTCACTTAACCTTTCACTTAACCTTTCACTTAAACAGCGAGTCAACATGCATTTGATACAGAAAGAGACGAGAATACCTTGGATTCTGGACAGGTGTTGAAGACACGAAACATGGCAACCTCAGCGGCAATGGTCTTTCCTGAACCTGTGGGTGCCCCCAAGAGCACGTTGTGGTCTGTGTGGTACAGTGTGTGGAAGATCTGGGTCTGGATCGGGTTCAGGTGGCTGAACCGAAACAGCAGTTCATACGAGGTGTTGCCCAGGGCAGAAACAGGCAGTGGCTGCAGGTCAAGCAGCTCTGCGTGAGGTAACAATGATAGCACGTCAGAAGCACTGCGTCAGCCGCAAAGCTTTATCACACATTCGTGAACTACCTCTGCCAATGGCTGCACAGTCTCGACTAAACCCATGCATTGTAGGTTCTTGGTCTTCCAAGAGCAAACTGGGATGTCAGAGACAGATCATGTCACTGCTTCGCATCAGCAAAGCATAGTAGCAAATAGAGCTCTCTGAGCAAAAGAACAGGTACACAAATATCTAAAATTTCAAAATAAGGCAGAAAGAAAATGTCTTCAAATAATAAATACATGTGAGCGTCATTAAAGGGGCACTGACACCAAAATTTCGCTGCTAAGAGAGCCTGCGGGATCGATTTTCGTGGACATACAGATGTCATCTACCAAATCTCAATGGCGAACACAGCTCCGAAGGTAATTTAAATGAATATTGAAGTTCGCATGCGCAGTCGAGCGCTAGACGCCGTACATCGCGGCATCGACAACAGCAAAGGTGACCTGAAGGGGACCCCCTACTTCCACGACGTCACCACGGCAGCCGAACTCCGACAGTGCAGCTAGCAATAATGACGTCATAGCCGCCATTGCTTATTCGCTGCGGCTGTGTTAGTAGGCTGCCGGCGATGCCAGACCTCAAGAAAATAGTTGCCACCCAACAACGATGACAGCAACAGCGACAACAACGCGCAGGACGTGCGACAGGAGAAAGAAAACGAGCACGCGGTGGTTGTCATGCGTAAGTGCGTCACAGTTATGTGTGCTGACGAGGTCGAACTCGTTTACTCCATTTCGAGCGCTAGATGGCGCCAGTGGCACTGGGCGCCTTGTCGTTTTTTGAGCTCTCCCAAACCAAAACTGAAACTAGTGGGTAATAAACAGGCCGTAAATAATTATCTGACGTGCTCTGGAGCAAATGATGTGCCGTGTCATGGCTAACAGGTCCCCAGCTACGTATTGCAGCGAAAAAACAGCAGACTAAAATTTTCGTGTCAGTGCCCCTTTAAAAGTTGCGAAGCAGAACTAAAGTACCCCTTCTTACGTTTTTGTTTAAATAAATGACTGAAGCTGCACTTAACTAAGCTGCAGCGGGTTAGAAAAACTTCCAGAACTGCACTAATTGAAGATTATAATGCAGAAAAATTAACTGCCCAAAACCTCCACGAAGCAAGTGCGCCTTGCACACTATATAACATATTTGACACGAGAAAGGCATTTAGAAAAGAGTTGAGGTGATACGGTGCAATGCAATGCTCTTACAAATCCCCTTCTTGCTTCCAAAGCTTAACAAAATTTTTTAGCGCAGCATTACTGGGGTTGAAACACACAGTTGACCTTCATACAACAGAATGTGATCGCGGCACACAGCAACTGTAGGCTCACAATAAGCCGCTATGGCACCAAGTACATTGCCTTGTGATCTTAGTCGGTTTAAAACATATATGCATAACTAGGGGTGTGCAAATAGTATTATTTCAGTTGGAAACAAATACTAAGCAAATAGCTCACACAACCGATAATATCAAAACAAACAAGTTAAATAGTTATAAGGTGTCTGGAGAATGGAATATTTCTTTTACTATTCACCCGGGCCTAGCATTCATGTTCTTCTACAGCAATAATAATGTGTACGACTTGTTCTCTGCTTGTGTGAATATTCAAAGTTGCCTGAATATTTGCAACCTTTACTACATGTTTGGCCATGGCTGAATTTTCTGCAACATTTTGGTATGGTTGAAAGCTGGGATGGCTGCTGATTTATCACCATACTGTACTGGCCAAGCAGCGCACTTTGACTAGAACAAACAGGGCAAGAAAGACACGACACTGGCTGCACTCATGACTAATTATCCTATTCATTTGCATAATGAACCCAGCTTTTGCAGCGTAGCTGCTGGAACCTCATGAGGTTTCTCATGTCCTTGTCCACAGCTAACAATGAAGCTGTCACGCAGAAGGGAACAGTGGACCCACTCTTGGCCTTGACCCACTATACCCACAATGCTGCTACACGATAGTGATTATGTGGAGGGCAATAGAGAAAAAAACTATGCGGGTTGTGCAGATGGGAAAAGCAGACATGTGCATTCCCTCAACCAACTACCCATTATCGACCTATACCCACTGTTAATATAACAATAGCAATGATAGTGACACTCCTACATGTTAAAGAGGAAACAAAGACAATGAGAAAACAGAGAGAGGGTGACCTAGGAAAGGTGGATGAGATGTAGGAAGGTACAGAGAAGATAGCAGAATCAGTGAAGGTCATGATTACTTTGTTGTAGATGAAATAAATACTTGATTTGCATAGAAAATGATGCTTTGGTTTCTTTGCGCCTGTGTGACCTAAATAGTGCAGGAAAAGTTAGGTGTGGCTTTGCTAAATAAATCATTTCTCCTTGACTTTACTTTGCAATGCTTTGCTAAGCCCCCAAAGCTATGCTGGTCATTGGTGTTTGCGACAGCGGAGCCGTGCCCAATTTTCTGTCAGAGGAGTTAACGTCAATTTCGGGGGACAGTTCATTACGAAGGAGAAAAGAAAACTTGCAGGGGATCTCTAAGAGTGGAAATTTAGTTTCACAAATAGAAAATGAACTGGCCATCAAAACTTTATCTTTTTAATAAAGGTTTAAAAATTGAGTTGTGTAAATAGCGAAATTTTAAGCACGAGTGAAATAGAATGTTTTCCTAACATTCAAATATTTTTAAATAATACAATATTAAATTGCAGACAAATGTACTAAAATGGGCAAGATGGACAAATTTAATTCACAACTAGTTTACTCCAAAATGTAGTCCCTAGAAAATAAACAGTCCAGTCCTAAAGAACAGCTCAACAGGGAACTGTGCATATGTATGAGCTTACTTTGCTGTCATTTGCAACTGTTAGCTTTGCAGCAGCACACGAGCGTTACCTTTGCTGCCATACGCAACTTAACTTTGCCACAATACTCGACTGTTAATTTCGTCGCAGAATGCATGTGTTCACTTTGCTGCAGTACACGAGTGTTATCTTCGCCGCAGTACGTAAGTGCTAGCTTTGCTGCAGTACATGAGCATTATGCAGCAAAGCGCACTGCATGTACAAATGGGCCACGAGACATAACACATTTTCCCCCTTAAAGGCCAAGTCCAGCGATTTTTCAGGGTTGATGGATCTCGATGAAATATGCTGGGTACATTTCTTGGTACACTTCGACATTCATACAAATTTTCAAGCTTGAGAGATGTGGTGATTGCTAACAAATAAATATCTACTGAGTACCTCAATCTGTGTGGCTTCCCACAATGGCTGGCCACAATGTGCATTGACATCATCATCGACAAGGCGAAGGAAGCATACGGACATCATACTGTTACCTTCGAGATATTCACGTGCCACAGGCTGGAGCACACAAATCTTGAAGCCCATGCTCATTTCAATGTGCTTCTCGATTTTACCGCCAGGAGAAGGGTGTATGTGTGGTCATACCGTGCAAAAGCCTGACTGATTCATTTGATGTCACACGATGAAAGCGCTGCTCAGTTGGATTGTGGTTTCAGTAGTGCCCTTTTTGCTTATTAAAAAATATTACGGCGATGGTATGGATTTATTTACAAGGTGCAGACGGGAGTGAACGGTCAGCTAGTAGCAGCTCACTTGTCGCGCACCTCCTTCTTCCTCCTCTTCACATTGTCACATTGGTCCCCTGCGCAATGTGACAATTCCCCCGGGGTCAGACAAAGTTCTCCGAGCGAGTTAGGTACTCCAATTGTGGTATGCTTCAGTGCACTACTTGCGCTTTACGTGGCCGCCGACTGTGAGAGGTCACTTTGGTGATGATGAACGCGACGTCACTCCAGCTCCTTACTATGACATACGGGCGGGAATATCTCAACAAAAACCTCCTGTATAGGCCCTTTTTTTCGAAGCGGTGTCCAAAGCCACGTGAAGTCACCAGGAGTAAATTTGATGGGCTTATGCAGAGCATCGTATCGATTCTTGACAAGGTCTTCTTTATTTTTGTTACCCCCAATCGCCGAAGCATTACAGAGGGGAGTGGGTTACAAGATATGAAAATTACAAAAAAAACCTCTACCAGATGAAACACAACGAAACTGAAACTTGAGAAATCTAAAATAAAAGAAATGAACACAAAGAACGTGGTAAAATTAAGCAGTACTAGTGGCAAAATATAGACGAAAATATAAATGCAAAAGAAAAAGAAAGGCTGGCATCTTGACAAGAGCAGAAAGAAATTTGTAGGGAAGGAGAATAGATTTGATGGAGGGTTATCGTGAAATAGGCGGGCTGATCAAGAATGACAAAAGGCGGAGTGATCGGAATCAGAGAAAAAAAGGTCACTGTCACCATCCCTCATGCTTGTGGAAGGAAGTCGAGAAAAACAGTCGGCACTGATGTGACAACGACCACTCCTGTATGTGAGGGAAAAGTTGTATTCCTGAAGCCGCAAGGACCAGTGAGCTAGTCAGCTAGTTGGGTCGCGTTGTCCAACCAACCACCAAAATGAATGGTGGTCAGTTACTGTCTTGATATGGCGACTGCACAGGTATGGCCGAAACTTCTGGACGGCGAACACGACTGCCAGACATTTCAGTTCGGTGACGGTGTAGTTCCATTCTGCTTTTGTAAGTGCATGGCTTGCATAAGCAATGACTTGTTGGCATCCGTTGTGGATCTGTACAAGTACTGTTCCAAAGCCCATGCTACTAGCGTCAATGTGGAGCTCAGTTGGTGCCTCAGGGTCAAAATGATGCAAAATAGGAGAGGAGGCGACTAAGAATGTGAGTTCACTGAATGCAGACTCACCCTCAGCAGTCTATGCAAAGGGCATATCCTTGTGGAGAAGGGACATCAGTGGACAGGTTAGATGTGCAAGGTCCTCAATAAAATGGCGGAAATACGAGCACAGGCCGAGGAAGCAGCGGAGATCTTTCACAGTCTTCAGTTGCTCAAAATCACAGACTCTGGCAAGCTTCAGGGGGTCTGGATGAATGCCTTCTTTGTCAACAAGAAATTCCAAGACAGGCGTTTGGCATTCGTTGAAATGGCATTTGGAGTTTCAAATAAGTCCCGCACGCTGTAAGCAATCGAGAATAACCTCAAGCCGTTGGTTGTGCTTGTGAACTGTCTTGCCGTAAATGACCACATCGTCAAGGTAGCACATGCATATCTTCCATCGAAGACCGCAAAGGACCGTGTCTATGAATCGTTTGAATGTCACCGGAGCATTACACAAACCAAACGGCATTACGTTAACTTCAAACAGGACATCCGACGTAACAAAGGCGGTCTTCTGCTTGTCTTGTGGGTTCATCGGTATTTGCCAGTATCCAGATCACAAGTTGACAGATGAGAAGTATGAGGTGGAGTGTAAACAATCTATGGTGTCTATTCGTGGAAGAGGATATACATCCTTCTTCATCACTGTGCTGAGCTGATTACAGTCCATGCAGAATCGCCACGAATTATCTTTTTTCTTTACCAATGTAACTGGAGCTGCCCAAGGGCTACAAGACTCCTGGATTATGCCTTTTTGAAGCATATCCTGATCGTTGATGACTTTTCTCTCAGCCGGCGAGACACGATACGGCTTTGGCTAATAGGGGGTGCTGTTGCAGTGTCAATGCAGTGGTGTACATGGAACTGCGGTGGTGAACGTAGAAGCTGCGGTTGTGCAAGTCGCAGACCAAGGCATAGCATGCAAGACACTCTTGCAGAGTGTGCTCATTGGAAGACACGAGCAATTTGTTGATCATGCTCTTGAACGTTGAAGAGTGCAGCAGCAGATGCTGGTGGCCTTTGGTCCATTCAGACAGCAATAGCATGGATGCTTACAGTAGTACCATCTTCAAAGAATGCTAGCTTCGACCCCGCAGGTAAAAGAACTGACTCCGACGACACGTTCAGAGTCCACATGTTAGTAGTACCATCTACGACTATGACCAGTGAACGAGGGACAACGAAGTTCTTTAAAGTATTACCATAGTTAGGCTCATTTATACCATAGCATCAGCCATCACGAAGGCGAGATGATATTACTGGAACGAACATCTCAGCTGGCAAAAGCATTTTATTTATTTATTTAAAAAAGGTCCTTACAGGACTCGTCAGAGGCATTGGGTAAGGGGGGCATAACAAAAGAAAAGGTCACACATAAATGTTATACAATATTAAACAGGGTGAAGTGGCTAAGGACATATACATGACTTAAAGAACATATTTGAGTATAAGGCATCAATAATTGTATATGCACAGCGAACAAAAGAAGAATTCAATGCAATAAGCAAAAATACAGGCAGAAACACATCAAGAAACACATTTCGAACACGTGTAGGCAGTTGAAATTAAAATGTACAAGTATACGAGCATGAGTAAAACGAAATAACCACAACATGGTAGCTAACAAAACACACATATCGACAAGAAAAAAAAAACGTGATATGCATCTGCCGAGGTTACTCAGTGAAATGTGAAATGATGAGTTGATGAAATTTATCAGGATTTCTTTCAGTTACTATAAAATCGGGAAGGGCGTTCCACATGCGAATGGCACGAGGTAGCGCCGAAGAATTAAAAGCGCGAGTGCTTCCGTATACGCGTGTGAAACTGGGGTGATTATGTAATCTGCGTGACGTGCAAGGTGAAACTTCAAGACGCAAGGTAGATTTTCTATCGGCCAGAATGTATTTGTGAAGCAGCGACAAGAGTGCGATGTCACGACGAGTACTAAGGGATGGAAGTGAAAGATCAAGTTTTATTCGCGTGATGCTTGATTTGAAAGTATAGTTATGAGAGATGAACCTAGCAGCCCTATTTTGCACTGATTCTAATAAACTAATGAGGTTATTATGATGAGGTGACCATATCGGGGAGGCATACTCGAGCTGCGGGTGAACAAATGTCTGAAAAGCTAGCTTGCGGATGCTGGGGGGAGAGCTTCACAGGGTTCGACGTAAGTAACCCAATGACTTAGAGGCTTTGGCACAAATGGTAGTAACATGAAGGTTCCAGGAAAGGTTTGACGTGAGATTAATTCCCAAGTACTTGTACGAATTGGCTGGTAAAATGGGGTTGTTATCTATGTGGTAACAGAAATTGGAGACAGTGTTTACGTGTAAAGGGGACTACTTTGCATTTAGATGAATTTAGGGACCTTAACCAAGTCTTACACCATCGAAAATAAGCTGAAGATCATTCTGTAGCATTTGATGGTCATCGGGGCCGGATATAGGATGGCATATAATGCAGTCGTCTGCGAACAATCGCACAAGGGAAGCCAGGTTTTTAGGAAGGTCGTTGATGTATATTAAAAACAGTAGCGGCCCAAGGATGCTACCCTGTGGGACGCCGGAGGTAACATAGCACAGGGGAGATGAAAGATTGTTAATAATTGTGAACTGCAGGCGATTGGAAAGAAAGTTACGAATCCAAGATAGTGTCTGCGAATCTAACTGCAGAGCAGTTAACTTTGAGATCAAGCGGCAGTGTGCTATGCGGTCGAACACCTTAGAAAAGTCGAGAAATATGCTGTCAATCTGTATATTATGGTCCATGTCGAAATGCAAATCAGTTGTGAATTCAAAAAGCTGTGTGTCACACGACAAACCCCTCCTGAACCCGCGTTGATTGGTGAAAAAGAAGTTATTTGATTCAAGATGATTGTATATGTGTGATGCAATGATGTGCTCGAGCATTTTACAACAGATACAAGTTAGTGCGATTGGTCGGTAGTTATCAGGTGAATATCGATCGCCGCTTTTGAATATGGTAACTACTTTCGCAGTTTTCCAATCAGATGGGAGTTCTCCTGAAGTTAATGACTGTCTGAAGGTGTGATACAATATTTTGCTGGAAGTAACGAAGGTATTCTTTAGTATTTTCGAATTAATCCCATCTACGCCGCAAGAATTAGATAACTTAAGATTACAGTAGAACCTCGTTATAATGAACCCAGATTTAACGAACTATTGGATATAACGAAGTAATCGCAATTGCCCTTGAACTTCCTATAGATGAAATTGTTATTGGTTATAACGAACTAATGGTTATAACTGAATTAATTACCACTCCCCCTTCAACTTCGTTATAACGAGGTTTTACTGTATTTATAAGGGCCACAATGTCTTCAATAGAAATCTCGATGGGTGACATACACTGATAGTCAAAATCAGGAACTTGAGGTATGGTGGAGCATTCCTCTGTACAAAAGATAGATGAAAAATATGCGTTGAAGCTTGAAGCACACTCATTATCAGGAAGAGGCACGTGATTGCTGTCATGCAGTGAAATGTGATTAGTGTCGCGGTTCAAGGAAATGACTTGCCAAAGCTTTTTAGGGTTTGAATTCAGCAGGGATGGAAGGTCATGGAGAAAATACTTATCTTTAGCA
Source organism: Hyalomma asiaticum (assembly GCA_013339685.2). Taxonomy (NCBI): domain Eukaryota; kingdom Metazoa; phylum Arthropoda; class Arachnida; order Ixodida; family Ixodidae; genus Hyalomma; species Hyalomma asiaticum. The sequence continues at coordinate 351,097,928 of CM023481.1, read as the reverse complement.
CTGCTCAAAGCCAAGTTATAGTTTCTTAAACACTCACTGTATTTTGCCCAAGCCACCGAGGTGTCCAATTTTTTGGCACTTCTGTAAACACGTTTCTTTTTGTTTCTAAGTTGTCTGAGGAATTCGTGAACCAGGGGTTCAATTTATTGTTAGTTATTTTGATTATTTGGATGCACTCGTTTACTATCGAGCATAATTTGTCTTGGAAGAGCACCCAGCTTTGTTCGACTGTTCGACTGTGCTGAGAAGGAAGAAATGCATTATTTAAAAAGCATTCTAGTTCGACATTCATGGCAGCATAGTTACCTTTGCTATAGTCACGAATTGTTTTCTTTAACACGCTCGCGTGTGGAGACGGAATATTTATGGTTAATTGGAGCAGATTGCGGTCGCTGAAACCATCTAGGTAAGTTATTTGCTCAACTGTTTCAGGATTTCTTGTAAGTACTAAATCCAATATATTAGATCCGCAAGTTGGTTGGTTCACTACTTGTGAGAAATTGAAATCCAAGTTTAAGTTAATAAAATCTGACGACATTTGGCAGGAGGAGCTTAGCTTTTCCCAGTCGATGTGCGGAAAATCCCCCAAGAGATAAACCGTATGTGCAGGGTAGGCCCTAAGTTTTTTGGAAATACTGTCGCGAAGATCGATGATAAAGGATTTGTTTGAATCGGGAGGACGGTAGCAAGCAGCAATTAACATGTTCCCTTTGCAACGTTCGGCATTCCCCGAAAGGTCATCTCCGACAACGGAAAAGCATTCATCTCCAACGAGATGAAGCAGTTCTATGCGTCGAACGGCATACAGGCTGCAACCTCACCAGCGTACCACCCTGCAACAAACGGCCAGGCAGAACGCTATGTGGCGGAGCTGAAAAGAGCACTGCTGAGGGATGCAGACAAGTCCATACAGTGCCGACTTGCAAGATTTCTGTATCGGCAACACACGACGATACACACTGCCACAGGAATGACACCTGTGAGAGCGATGTTCAGGCGAGAATTGCTCTGCCCTCTCGATCTTCTCAAACGGGAGGCGGATAAACAAATTCCTGAAAGCCAGAAGGCATTGCCAAAATCACGCCGCTTCGCTGTAGGGGATAGAGTGCTCATCCCGCAGTTTGTGAAAAAGCCAGATTGGATTGAAGGCGAAATATTGCGCCGCGTCGGACCACGATCCTGGCTTGTAAAAAGCGACCACAGAAAGGTTCGGCGTCACCTCAATCACATGAGGAAAACGAGTCAGACCGGACAAACAACCCAATCGCCGACAGATTGGAGCGCAGGTGACGATCTCTTGGACGCAACGCCAGAAGAGACACCGTCGAGCTCAACTGCTCAACCGCCTGACTCGTCCGAGATGCAGGACAACACTCCCTCGCAACCGTCGACGTCACAGGCAGTGACCACTCGGCAACTGTGACCGCCAGAGGTTAGGCGACCTCCAGACCGCTATGGAGACTTCGTCTAAGGGAGGAAGAGTGACATGTCGCCTTAGAAGACGACAACGAAGTGCGCGCGCGACTGTACTGGCGCTGTGGCACGAGCGCGAGCCTGGTGTCGAACGTTGGCCAGGAGTGACTCCAACGCTTGAGCTACACTTCTGAACTTGTTTACGTTTCCTGTACTTTAATAAATCGTCTACAGCCACAAGCGGCTGTACAGACGTAACAGAACCATTATAGAATTGTACACCTTTTATTCACCTCCTACACGCGTTGAAGATTATCTACTCGCACTTCGAAACACCAGTATAGATATAAAGTTAATCGTGTCCGAACATGCACAACTGCTCTTACTTAAGATGAGTCACAGAAATGCCTCAAAGCATAACGCACTTGAATCGCCGGCTAGGAAGCCCTTAAATATCCGCATTAATAAGCTGCTAAGTTTAAACATTCTTCAAAATATTATTCTAGTCCTATTAGATTTTTTTAAGGCGTTGGTATTGTTTATACACAGTCGTAATGTAGTTCTCTTTATTATTTGAATTCCATGTCACATATCGTGCCTAGCAACCGCGCTGACGCACACGGGATATATATATATATATATATATACAGTAGATCATATTTGATTTGTGTTACCAAGTATGCTAACGATGGCCGCTATTGACACGCCTCGTGAGCTTACCAACTGAGATCATTATTACAGTTAAACCTGCTTATAACGAACCTCCATATAACGAATTCCTGGATATAACGAAGTTTTTCTATTCCCCGCCGTTACTCCATAGAAGCACATGTATTTGAGACCTCTATGTAACGAAGTGCCAGCGGGAGACCCCCTTGAAATAACGAATTTTCTCCGCGGACAACCTAGAGATTTTGCCCCAAATTTTGTCACTTTTGCGCGAGCAACAACCGGAAGCACCTTCTCCGCCGCGACGGAATGCGAAGCATCGGCGTCGCGCTTGGCGCGCTCGAAGGCACGGCGACTGCGAAGCGAGAGCGAGCGCACGTGTGCGTGCGAGCGTGCGCGAGGGGGGCCTGCATCCCTCGACTCGGCGATCTTGCCGCCGCGGGCCATGTCCTTTCCCCCTCACCTCAAACCTGATGCAGCCGCTTGGTGCACCTGGCCTAGCGCGCCAAGCCGGCACGCTCCTTTACCAGTTGATGTTGCCGAGCCGCGCCGGCTTAAGAGAGAAAGAAAAAAAAAGGAGTTTTATTTTCAACGTGCCGGCAGCGCCACTTTTTGGTTATTGCGCAAGTCTCTGCGCTTCACTTCGCTAACCTGACGCTCGGTGACAGCGCTTGTTAGGCCTAGCTCGCGTGGTCGCGGGCGGCGCTCGTCACGGGAAGCTTGCCCTTGACAGCACAGGGATCGGGTGCAGAGGAAATTGCGCTCACGGGTTGATTCAAGGGCAGCGCACATGAAATGATAAAAAAAAAAAAAACTGGAGGCAAACAGCGGTAAATTGGAGGTCACAGGCGCGCGTTCCGTGCTGAGCGTTCGCATCTGACAAACGGTTGTCGCAGCATTCTCTGTCGCCTTGGAAATACTATCCTCAGAGGGCGTGCACACCACGCGCCACGGCCTTTTCTTCTTTTTTTTTCTTCCCTCCGCTCATTCGTTCCGCGTTCCTTCCTCCTCCACGGCGATTTGCTGCGCTCTTTTCGAACTGTGCACTTCCTTTGTGAAGCCTGCTGGCTACCTGGACTGTCCGCGGGATTTCCTGGCAGCCGCATATAACCAAGGCGGGGGTGTTCTGCACAATAAGCGGTATGCATATATCGTATTTACTCGCGTATTTTGCGCACTTTTTTTCGTGATTTTAGAGCTCTAAAAAGGGGGTGCGCAAATTACGCGGGTATTTAGCGAACACGTTTGAAATAACGTGTAATATAATGCAACTAGCGCGGTAACTCTTTTGGATATGATCTCACGTAACACTGCAAAACGTTGGTGTAAGAGAATACGGCTGCTCCAGCGCCACTTTTCGCAGTACCTTCGCGTTGAGAGCGCAGCACGTAAAAGTGTTTACGAGCCGCCCGCTGATAGCTGCGGAGATAGCGCGCGCTATCTCGGCAGCCAAGCGACACTCCCTCCCTCCCTCGCCCCCCCCCCCCCCCGGCCGCCTCGCGTCTTTTCATGCTCGTTAAAAGACAGGCGGGGCCTTTCTTTCCCGCATCGACGGCAGGTGTCCCGATCGGGGTGATGTTATCACATCCGGCCTCCGACCGACGGTGATAGGCCGGGCTCGTTTGATCTCTGTTTCAGCCATTTTCTTCGCCCCCCACTCGCATGCTTTTATTCTAGCGCCCATACTTTGGGCTTCGGGGGCTTCCGGAGAAAAGAATCGGGAAAAAAAAGGGGGCATCTCACTCAGAGCTCCTTTTGCGTATGACTGCGCTCGCCTGCGCAGCGAGGGGCGCGGCCGCGCGGCTGTCGGTCCGTGCGTGCGCGCCGGCGAGCTGGAAACGGGGAGCGCAAAATATGCGAGGAATTTCTTTTTTTTTTTGCACAACTGGCTGAATATTAGGGGTGCGCAAATTATTCGAGGGCGCAAATTATGCGGGTAAATACGGTACATTAAGTTCCATGGGAGGGCAAACCGAGATTAGAAAAAAAACGCATTATAGCCGGTCCTTCACTGTAAGCTGTCACATAAGTGGTCTCAGCTGTCAATGTTTTCTCACCCAAAATAAATGTTTTGGGTGAGCTCTGCAGTCTGTTACCTTTTTGCTAACTTAAGCGTTTATTTTTCGAATTTTCGTACAAAACCTGCATATAACGAAATCCTCTTTATAACGAAGTTTTCCGGAAATTTGTCAATTTTGTTATATCCAGGTTTAACTGTATTTCTGCGCGAATAGGTGAAGTAGGCACACGAAAGAACAAGTCAGGCGCTGACTGTAAACCGATTGTTGAAGGGAAAAGGCATACACGTGCGCGCACATTCTCGAAAAACACAAACGATTGTGACTGCCAGGCGAAAAGACAAAACTTAATGAGATAGCAGTGTTTTGTGAAAGCGACCTTATAAGAATACGTCAGAAACGACATATTAGGACTTCCGCCCTGACTGCTATAACTCCTGCACTAAATAGCAACTTACCAATATTTAACGATGTCAGATCTTGTTTGCTATCAAATTGCCGCTACCGTGATAAGTTATTCGCAAAAATCTCCTACAAGAGTAAACGGACAAGAAATGAGCTACGCGCTACGAGCATAACACACGATGAGTTTTGTTTCTGTCTTAATTACAAGGCCGTAGCACGTCCGAGGAATCGGCAACCGCTTTCAACATTGCAAAGTAGGCTGAACGCTGACCAACGAAAACAGAACTTATTTATTATCACAGCGATCCCGTAAGTGCGAGCAAGGTCGCCATGCAACCTTTTCCCACTCCTTACTTCACGCCCCCCTGCCTCCCCCCCAGCTCTCGCCCTCCTTTTGCCCTCCCTCTCTCTTTCTCTCTGAGACAACCACTTTACAGCGGTAAGAACAGAAGGATAAACACTGTCTTGTTTATAGAATGTAAAATGGCCCAGGCAGTGAAATCTTCAGCTAAATGAGGAAGCCTTGAACATGACCCCGCCACCTTGTCACTCTCGGCCGCCTTGCCTACGGAGTGACAGGAGCAGATGGGAGTACACTAGCAAGCGTCGACGCACGACAATGTACATTTGTGTCTCAGCGTCAGTGGATTTTACACTTCAACAAAAATAAGAAATGTTGGCGGACAGCAACAGCATGGCTCGCATGGTAGAACGTTTGAACCATGCCCGCGAATTCGTGTTCAGAGGCTTCAGGTTCTGCTTCACCAAGGTGCCCGTGTTGGCTACAGTGGTGGGTTTGATACTGAACTGGATGAACCTTCTCTTCTTTCATGAAGCCCACCTTGCAGGAGTGATGTTTCATGATGGCAGCATGCCAGTGTTACTGGAAGACACTAGGTTTTGCAACCAATTGCAATGGTTCCTCACATTCAGGAAAAAAAAAAGTAAAAGAAAGCTGTTGGCAAAATTCGCTTTGCTTGACCAGCTGTGTACAGCCGCAAAAGACTATTACACTAATAATATGGATGTTAAACAAAAACAAAGTAATCCTGAAAAAAAACCAGATGTGGTTCCACTTTGTAACTTATACTGGCATGACAGATGTCATCACATATAGCAATCAGTGCTAGGGCATCCATACACGAAAAGTAAAGACCACAAATACTAAAAAATGTTGCTTTGGGTTTCTACTTACTTTTCCGAAAAACAACTGCAGGCTTGGACACTCTGAATGGTACACTTTTTGTTGTAACTAGAAACAGGACAGCTATGAACAATGGCAGACAGCCCCCTTTAGTTATGTAAGGAGTGCAGGAAAAAATATGCTGGTGAGGAGCTTGAGTTCTGGAGTAGTTGCTGGCCAGACTTCGAACCAGCAGCACCACAGCTTAGAAGTGCTGGCTACCTCTGCTCCCCTCACCAGAGGAGTGAGAACCGCCCTCTGTTGAGCACATGTAGCAAGTCATCCCTCTTCCATTACAGTTTGCTTATCATGCCTAGAGTCACTTGCGCCTTGGGCTTGTTGTACATGTGGTCGTGCCCATTTGAAACACTCTCTTGTTTTCTCCAGACCACTGCTTGGCCTATTTATAAGTGGTGACAATGGTCAGCTTTAAGTGTATGAAGTTGGGCTTGTTGGTTCATATCAGACACTTGAAGCGCAAAAGGACAAGGACCGAGACGAGTAGACACACACAGCGCTAACTTCCAACAACTTTATTGTGAAACATTCACACTCCATATATACAAAAACCATGCACGGTAGTGATGTCACGGTTTTTGTATATATGGAGTGTGAATGTTTCACAATAAAGTTGTTGGAAGTTAGCGCTGTGTGTGTCTACTCGTCTCGGTCCTTGTCCTTTTGCGCTTCAAGTGTCAGCTTTAAGGCTTGCACATACAGCATAAAAACAATAGGGCCATAATTTAGAAGGAAACGCTGTGACGCTGTGTGGCCATAATTAATAAGCAATACATGCTACAGACAGCTGACTGTCCTAATGGCATTGTGAGAATGTACAGGCCTGAATGCAAAGAAGAGATACACACCGGTGTGAGGCGGGTGGCGTTCAGGCAGGATGAGGTGCTGGAAAGTGAGTGGGATGGTCTGGTTGGAGCCCAGCCAGTAGTCCGAGTCTACACGCACCAAGTACTGCGGTGGCAGCGGTTCCGAGATGGGAATGGTAAACACCAGATTCTGGTTCTGCCCCCTCACCACCTGCCCAGAACATCGCAGCCTAAATGAGAAGTGAATTCGACAAAGGGTGCCCCCGCACACCCCGCTGCAAGTGTTGTGGGTTCTGCCTTCAGAACATCATCACAGAGTGAATACAGTTGAACCATGCAATAAAAAAATGCATAGGGAAATGAAAAATATTCGCTTTCTAAGAACTTTGTTGGAGCAAAATAAGACAGTACAAGGAGGAAACCGCTGAAAAACAAACCATTACTGTAAATATTTTGTTAGTCTGCTTTCATGAGTCTTGTTCAAAGGTATCCAGAGTCTTGTTCCCAACACAGCACGAAGTTCACTACAATGCAGTTGCGACAAGTCTACGATTTGGTCTAAAGCTGTGCACGAGCCGCATATCCGAGCCCGGGCTCACTGACTGCGTTGAAGGTCATCCTGAGCCCGCCTGGCCTGGCCTAATGTGCAAAAATAAATGCCTGGAACCGTCCTGGGCGTTTGCTGTGGAGACATGACATCATTTTCCGATAATGTTGCATTTTATTCAACATATAGAAGTGAAACAAAGGTAAACAACACATGACAGTCACTATAAACACAGATTACAACTTGTGTAAAAATAAAGAGCTGTACAATGATTCGAGCTTCAGCGAGGCGCGGTGCTCCTGCATCACATATCCTGCCGAACAGAAGTTCTGTTCGTTGTTCGTACTGGTAGCCCAGAATTGCCAATATCTTTTTCGCAAACACAGCAAACTTGGGATATTTAGACTGCTTATTCTTCCACTTCCAGAAGTTTAGTACCTCAGATGCAGTGCAGAAGGATGATTTTTGTAGTGATCGAACAGCCAAGTTTCCGGGCAGGCGAATGCCTGTGTCACTTTATAGCGCATCCTTTTATGCACAGCCAACATATCAACATACAGATAACACAGATAAGTCGGTAGTGATGTCAGCAGGGTTAGTAATGCCCTCTACATGAGGCCCTTTACACCACAATTTCCCAGACAACACACAACATCCCACGGACGTCCCAAAAATGTGCCAACATCCCACATCCATGTTGGGATGCCCAAGAAGTGCCCAAAGGACATGTACTTAGGGATAATCCCAAATACATCCATGGTTGGCCCTTATTAGGACTTGAATTTAGTGCCTTTCAGCAAGTGCCACCACTTCTATATTGTGGTATAATGTCAGAAAACCCAGTAATTTAATTTTGCATGCCAGTGTTTGCTTAATGGAGCGCACGCATGTTTGAAGTCAGCGGTGATCGAACACCGGTTATAATTTTGTTATTTCTTCCAAAGTGGTGAGTTAATATTCTCAAGTGCAGGCCTCTTGTGCTGATTTGTAATTTTCTGATATCACCACACGGGAACGCCGAAGTCTGAAGAGCCACACACCACCGCTTTTTGACTTTGCTCATACACGGTGACGTGGACACAAAACAGGAAACAGCTTGAACGGCTTGGGTTTTGTATACAAACACACCTTCCGAAAAGTTGTACTTGAAGCGGTAAAATAATTTGTAAATAAGCTGTACTATAAAAGAGACATGCGGTCGAAAAACTATGTACTGATATTTGTCAGAGGTAATAAGTGTACAATTAATTATTTTCAAATGCGTGCACTTCGGAAAGGGCCTTCACGGCCGACACCCTTAGTCAATGCGAGCGGCTTGTGCAGTTTGTCGCCACACGTGGTCTGACGTACGTGGTAGTTAAATTGTCACCGGCTTATTTATCGGTGTGTCCAGCATCTTCTTGGCATTTGGTGATTCAGCCTGATTTCATAACATTTGAGGCAAGTTTAGAGCACTTCAGTTATTGCGTTCTTAGCAGCTCTCTCGCATTTTGTTTGTTGCCCCTACTGTGGTGCTTGCTCACGGAAGCAACGGGTACGGGACACGGTTGCTACATGCGTGGACCGCGGTAGGTCGTGTGCTGTGAGTATTGCTACAATACTACCATTTGCATCGCTTGTATTACTGCCTCACTGCATTTTCCTCACTCTCGTGTCATATTTTTCTTTTAAGCAGAATGCCTAATTTGATAATGAAATGCAGAACAAAGAAGAAACAATCTCGGACATCCGTGTCCTTGTTCACCTGTGCAGCAGACCTGGCAATAGTCTAGCAATGAAGACTACTAGTGGTGGAAAGCGGAGGTAGTGTAGGAGAATCTATGCATATGATACTTCCACCGGACTACTACTGTGCAACAAATGATTGTGGTATACACCTTATTCTGGACAATTTTTTTTCTAGGTTGCCAAAGAATTCTCTGGGCACTGAACGAATGCCGGCATGTGAGAAATGAATAAATCTCACAAAGAAAGAAAAGAAAAAGAAGGCTCCCAAAAATCACCCACAATCTTGCCACCTGGGACATCCCAAAAACATCTCTTTTCATACCAGTTGGGATGTTTTTCTGCTGTATATAGGAAATCCTATGGGACGTTCCTACCTCACAAGTTGGATGTCTTTTTGTAGTCCCTAGAATGTCCATGTGTTGTCTGGGTCCATGGACAGATAATCACAAAGCATGACTGGCCAATTCTTGCCACTGTCGTTCCGCTCACTGAATAATTCTTAGCATTGCTTTTGGTGGCAGGCTCCTCTCTATCATTTGGCATACTCTCTTACAAAAATGAAGAAATAAGCTGTCTTACTTGCACGTGCACTTCATTGCATTCTTCGGTGGTCAGCACTTGCCGAAACGGAGGGCAGAGAAGCGTTGCTATTTTGTGTTCAATGCTGAGAGACCCTTTTGTTTTAAAGGGCCCCAAGCCACTCAGAGGTCAAAATTTAGTTGATGTGTTGCTGTTGTGCCGGTGTCCGCAACGAACACACAGCAATAAGGATTTTTCAAAACGGTGCCGTAATAGCGAAGTCACATGCGTTTTATTACTAAAACGCGGCGCTTGCTAGTTTCGCTCTGTCCTGTGCCACGCACCGGCTGCTTGTCCGTGCCACCTCCTTGCCGAGTGTTCCTCCGAATGTCACGTGACAAGCGTGCACACACAAACAGCACATCACACGACAAGGAAGAGTAGCATGGAGCACTGGCATAGAGGGAAAGAGTAGACAGGCAGGGAGCGCATGTATAACCAGAATTCGTAGGTTCTTCTTTGATCAATCAATGGAGCTCTGTACTTGCCAATGTCACCAAAAACAAGCTAGTGACATCACGGCTAACTCTGGTATGCCAGAAAAGCCCGGAGAGGTGCATCGGATGCTTTTTTTTTTTGCATTTGTGGTGCAGCTGCAGCGCGTAGCACTGCCGCATTTTGCAACGTTCCTCATGACGTCATTCTGAACTCGATGCACGGGCTAACTTGAAATGTTTCAAAAAATCTCGGGGACGGTTTAGAGGCCTTTTAAGAAGTGCAGTGGACATTCCTGCAGCTTTGCTTTTTCTACCGCTATTGACAGAGAACGAAGGTGTGTATCCAGATCTTTTTGAAGTCTAGCAATGTGCACAAGAAGAAGATGCAACGTTGGCCATTTTTCTTCTCCCAGCGCACTTGTGGCTTGAAAGAACGGCTGCAAAAGTGTAATGAGATTTTCCAATGTGCCTTTGTCTATAATGTTTGCAAATTCAGACTTTCCAGATTCGAGAAGTGCCCCAATGTCAGCAAGCTGACAGTGCACCAACTTTATTATGGAAAGGTGAGAATTCCATCTTGTTGGGACTTACTGGTAGGCGGCCTTGCTCAGATTGCCGGCTAGTCCACTCTGCTTTTCACTACACTACAGGGTTTACATTCTGTAGGCTTTTGGAGATTGACGGCGTTCAGAAACAGTTAACTTCTAGCAAAATGTGCTGCGAAGGACCGTGTTGACTAAATGGTTGCAGAAGTTCAGTCCTTTTTAAGGATACAGAGCGGATACAATGCTCGCACTCTGGTCAGCAAGAAAAGTTATCGGTGAAAGTCACCACTCCCAACACTGATTTTGGCGAAATGCTGCTGCAACTCTGCAAATGTTCTCGCGAGTTTTGTGTTCATTCGGGAAGTTACACGTGAAAAGGACGTGAGAGTGCAAGCGCCATTCATCATCGACATAGTGTGCTGTTACAGTTGTGTAGGAAATTTTCCTATAATCATCCGCCCACAATCTGTGGTAACTGCACAGCTGTGTTCTTTGATGGCTACCACAGCTTCCGGCATGAGAGTTTCGCGAACCTGTTTGGCTAGTTCATTTACCTTAATCGACACAGTTGTGCGATGGGGAAGAATACCTTGGATTTAGATATTGCCGTGGCGAGGCCCCAATATTAATTAGCTCTTGAGCTACTTTGGCAAGGCCACTTCCACTGACATCATAAGGTCCCATATCCTCGGCACAAAAATGCACAATAGTCAGCCATTCCTTTACAGCAGCTGCAATGCTTGTAGGCTTTAAAGGGCAACTCTGGCGGTTTTTTCACCGTGTTCTGATATCAATTTTTTCCAATGATACTGACAGTCGTGTAACAGCCAGGGTGGTTCAGTTTGCTGAGAGAAGCACCGATAATTTCAAATAACCAAATGAAAGGTGTGTTCAAACTGAAACCAAAACAGGTAGATGCTTTGTGCAGTGTATACGATGACGTCACAGCCTCCCCGCCATCAGAATTGGAGCTGGGTGCCAGAACAAATGCCAATGTCGAGGTCATTCGACGATGTATTGGAGTTATGCCACTGTTTCTGAACTTGACACGGATGTTTTAGCAGTGAAGTAATCCGTTTTAGAGCTCGCTGGCTCAAGGTAGGCAGCATTGAAGGTGATGACGGTCAAAAACTCACGGTGGCCCACGTGGGAATTCGCTAAAAACTTTTTAAATTCATTTACAGGAAAACTAAATCACGTACAACCACCTCACTTGGCATATATTATTACCGTACCGAGGAGAATATATAGTGAACAGTTCATTTGTAGAGCAGTGGACATCGAAAAATCGCGGGATTTGCCCTTTAAGAAGGTAAATTGCGTTCAGAGAGCTGGTCTTGCACTGGGGCCTTTGGAGATGTGATGTTCCTGTTTTGGAAGATTTGTATGCCAGGAGAGAACTGCACAATTTGTACTGCACTGGTCCTAAAGGTGACAATGTCTTGCTGTATACCACCACAAGAAAGTTCTGCCACACCGTACTTTCGCACCAGCTTTTGGTAACAGCTTGTAGCAGCCGGTCAATATGCCTCTCCTAATGGAATCGGTGCTCGGCACTTTGGATGGTGCTCTACTCATTATCGATGATGTCAGCAGGGCAATGACAGCGCTTCACAATGTTATGACTGCCTCTGCAGCTTTGCACCGTTCTGGTAAGCCACTATGCTCCTTCACGTCCGGATGAGCCCGTTACGTCTTACACAACAGCCGAAAATGACGCAATGGCCTCTACTATTTTATAGAGAAGAAAAGAGGGGGATTAAGAGGAAGACAGCTCACTAGGTTAGCTAAGCTTTGCAGCAGAACTGCAGTGTCCATTGTATGTGGTGAAAGTGACAGAATCACTTGCTGCACCACGGGCCTCGGTGCTGAGATCCATCAACGTGTGTATGAGGGGACACCCCGTAGCATTGTTTATGGCCTGGTAGTGTGATATCAGCACTGCACTGGGGGACCACAATTGGGACGTCCAACTTTCAAGTCTTCTGCTTAAGTGCATTTCGACAGTGCATTGTGTGGTGCATTTATGTGGGTTTCATTGTTTGCTCACCTGTGATCACCATCACCTGCGGCATTTTCTGCACAAATGCGGGGAGCAACAATAGAGCAAGTGCGAAGAGTGTGCTTCTTGGAAGGGAGCTTTGGCGGCGAGATATCAAGGGAGGAAGGAAATTCCGCTGGTGGCTGTCGTTCTGCCAGTGCAACTGTTGCTTAAGTGGCCATTTGGGGTGCAACCACAAGCAAGTAACGGGATACGCTTGTGGAATATGGCCAAATGGAGTGCCACCGCAGTAGGGGCGAATGAAAACAAGTCGAACCTTCGCAAGTCTAAGCAAGTCGAACCAAGCCAAACCAAGTCGAACGGAGACTTTCCAATTGAATGTTACACAATGTTTTGAGTGCTTATGCTTAGCTACTGCCATTTTTGCAGAGTCATGATTATGACATCTGTTGTACTTTAGTACATCCATGTTTTACTATCCCTGGCCGAACCCCCTGTACCAATTTTTGAGTTGCAATCTTATCTTATGAGTCAGGACATTACATCATATCATATCATGAACATGACCATATTTTGTATCCCATCCCCCCCCCCCCCCCCCTTGCATCTTTTGTTTGACATCTATCTCAACCCTTTTCCAACAGTTTTTTTCGCTGACTCATATGCTCATGTCATAGCATGATGTCATGTGATCAACACGACCATAACTAATTAACTGCATCCTTTGACTTGCAACTTTCCCTTCACACCTATCTCGACCCCATTCCTAGAGCTTAAAGTTATTCCTTGTCATGATGCATCATAGCCAGGCTTTGCTAATTCGTGTCATGCTTTAATCATGACTATCATTACCATGGGGGACTTTCATTATCATAACCATTCTAACCTTCTATGAATTACAGACATTAATTTATGGTTTCCAATGACTTTTTGGTTCCTTGACAATCCACCCACTTTCAATGTCATTCATAAGCACAGCTTTGATGTTTGTTATAGCTTCTTCATGCCAAACTTGAATTTATAAATTGTGTATGTGTCTATTACCTCATCACTCATAACATTCTCAAGATATCGGCTTTTTCCAATTATTTTCTGTAAATTAGGAACCAAATTTATTTTAAAGGGCACTTTATAATGACGCACTGAGGCTCTCACCTTTATGAGTGGGACCACTGTTAGCAAAAATTACAGTGTTCCTATCATATGCTAGCCGTCTGGCAGAAGTAACTCGCTGAACTCAAGAAGTAATTCAAGAGGGATGAGTTTTACTTCTACAGTCTCCTTTAGAATGAGAAGTCAAGCCCGCTCCTGCCCACGCAAGAATGTGCGAAACAATGGCAATTGCAACTGTTTTGTCAATCACTTAGGTCCCACGAATTCACAAATGAACGGTTCTGCAAGGTTTGTTGCCATGCATGCACCTGGCCGGAGAGCACGGACAGGTAACACCCTAAGATGGCGCCGCCATACACATCACTAGAAGCACTCTACACACGCAGGACAGCTGCGCTGGCCTCTGCTAAGTTATCTGTCGGACCGTTCCTTTTTCTCCCAAGAACATTGTGGAAGTGCGCTATTTGTACGGTAGATGTTTTTCTTTTGCCCATGTTTAGCAGTACAAGTGCTACCTTCACCACAGTGCACTGGTATTGAAATTCACCACAGTACACAAGCGTTAGCTTCCCCACAGTACATGAATATTGAACTTCACAGCAATATGCGAGTGTTATATAGTGAAGCACTATGCGGGAATGGGCTGCCTGTCACGGAATAGCACATTCTGTCCCTTAGTTACAGACTTTAAATAGATCGAATAATAAGAGCTCTCTGGGAGTCAAATCGAATAGCATGGAATATTCAGAATGTCAAATATTTGCACACCCCCACCAACAACCCTATCGCGACAATCTGTTTGACGGCAGTGTGTGGTGTAGCACCACTATATGCCTATTAAAAGCACCACTGTGCACTTTTAATAGGTGATAACCAAAAAGCACCATGTTGTTATTCACTGCACAGAGGCACGTATGACATAAAAGCGCAGTAAGCGATGCACTGTCACAGGACACACCTGGCTGCACCTCAATGCACACTACTAAGCTGCACACCATGTCGGTTCACATTATTCGCAAATAACACAAACCCGCAAACAACAAGGAATACTTTTTGTTTTGTTCACAATGTGCTAATTGATATAACACGGTGGCACACAAGCAAGTACTCTGTGGTGTCACAGAACTCCACAATAATGAAATCTGCAAGAAAAACGAAAAAAATTCATTGCTGCAAGAATCTGGCTGTCGTGAAATAAGGCAGCACAACCAGAAAATAAGTAAAAAGGGAACCATTGCTATACATATTTTGTTATCCTGCTCTGGTGCACCTTGTTCTAGATTATTCAGAGCTTCCGTGCCGAAAGCAAATCAAAGACTGAGGAGACATTATCCTTGAAAAAAATTGCATCACTCTTGACGAAATGTATCAAGACATCTACGTACCGCGCAGTTGGAAAAATGCTAATATGATCCTAGTCCACAAGAAAGGTGACATAAAGGAGTTCGAGAATTACAGACCAATTAGCTTACTCCCAGTAATATATAAGCTATTTACGAAAGTAATTTCTGATAGGAAAAGAGAAACACTCGACTTTAACCAACCAAGAGAACAAGCTGGTTTTAAGAAATGTTACTCAACAATAGACCACAGCCATGCTATCAGGCATCACAGCCATGCTACTCCAGAAGGATACCTGTTGTTTTGTGAGAATGAAGTATTCGTAGTGGTAGATCTCATCGGAGTTTGGGTCCTCCACCCAGATCCAGAAGGCCTCTGCTCCTTTGTGGTATCTGTCGCACCATCGGAAGTCGGGAGTGATGTCCAGCTGCACCTTCAGCACCGTACGTGTAATTGGCTGGATCCTGGGTACTACCACAATCTGTGGTACTTGTCGGGCCAACTGCTCTACCACTGCACCTGCTCGTGCATTGCGCACCATTATGCCTGTCCCAAGGGAATGGAGAACCATGAGGTGAGTTGAGAGCTCAGAGATGGAACCACCGAAACATATTTTGCAAGTTTTCTTTGAAAAATTTTCCTTTTCGAGCGGTTACTGAAGGAACTTTTATTGAGAGCAGGCTATTTTGAGTAGACATGGAACAATTAGACCAGCCAACTAAATTTTACCATCAGCATTTTGTCGTATCTTGTCCTGTAGACATAAAACCAACCAAGACATAAAACCAACAATTCCACATTCAAGTTTTACGAGATGCAGCCGAGTCCTACCTTAAATACTCAAGGCAAAAACTTGAATGCTGTTTTAACTGCAATTATGATGTCATATATTCTACACTGAGAAGGTATCCCAATATCTGAACAGAAAATGGCACCAGATGAGGACTGTGCAACATTTTAATTTCCACCTTCCACTTTTCATAGAAGTGTAATGCCCGAGCACAAACTGAAATGTTGATTGAATACAGTGTTATGGTTGCATCCTTTTTTCTTTTGCATACTGCTGAGGCACATGCAGATTCGGCAAATATTAGAGGAAGTCAACACAGAAGTATCAGTACAAATGCCCACCTTCTGCTCCATTCATGTTATCTAGGTACAGTCACGCCTATCACGATTTTTCTAAAAATGCTTTGTAAACTCTACCAGGAGAAATGCACACTGTTGATTGCGTAGGCACATCCCTGCCTTTCATTTGCAGCAGACACAGTGGCTGGGCAAGCAAAGCTTGCCGCATTATTGGCAGTTCTCTTATTGTAAAGGTTCAGAAACACAATGAAGCAAGAGCAGGTCCAATGTGTCTGCCCTTCTGTCTATGCTGTTCATCAATGCTAGCACAGTGACAGCATTTACACTACATTAAAACATTCGATATCTCACTTTTCAGGCAAACCTTCTTGCCTATGTCTCTCTTTGGCAACCGCTTTCACCCGCTTTGAAGACTGAGTGAGCTGGTATAGCACATTCCAACTTGATGCAGCACACTAAAAAAATGGCCAAAGTGGCCACATTTCTTTCTCGGTCCCTTTCACTCTTTCTTCCATATATTTCTTAGTGCGTTGCAACAGATTCGAATGTCACATCTTCCTTACAACATGACCAGCTACAACAGTGCTTGCCTGCTATAATATGAGAAATAATAAAATGAAGAACTGGCATGGTATTGTATACATGTGCAGCAACATAGGGACTGTTAATATAAACTATTACCAACTTGCCCAGCTGCACATGTGATATACAGCTAAAGCTCGATATAATGAACTTCAACATAACAAAATTTACCATGTAATAAAGCAACGTACTTACTTGCGCAATGAACCCACTTTTTTCCAGAAAAGTTTACATAAATTTGGGGAATGAATTCATTATGCTGGATACAAAAAAAAAGAAAGGTACGACGAGGAAGATTTGTAAGACCTGAATTTGTTCCACGATTGCGCATGAACCTTGTACAACTGCTGCTGGCTTTAAAACCACAAGAAATGCCGCTTATGCACCGCCCCATATTTCTGGCTGTGCCCCACGCATGGTTCTGGAATTGGTTCGTGGGACACACAGCATAGCCACTTGACAATCACGAACTTTAATCACTCTTCACACAAAAAAAAAAAGGAACTTGACATGTTTTGGTCCGCGAAATGCACGGTGTTCTACATTTTTTTCGTAACGCGAAGATCATCCTTTTGATCCCACCGACAACATGGTACATGCACCAGGCCGACACTGAAAAGCTGCCTAGCCACACTGTTCTCCTGCTCCAGCGTGCACTCAACGACTTTAGCTCAAAGCAGGCCATACAGCTCTACTCGGGTACAGGTCAAGAAAAACACGGCTTCTGCCTGTCAAAGGACACCCTCCAGCCAATGGTGCTGCTCTGTCAAGGTAATGTCACGGTAGACCCTCTCCTAGCTACGCTCCGATTTCTCTCTTGAGCGTGCCGCGGAGGTGATCTGCCGCGACGTCACGTTGACAGAGTGGCACCATTGGCTAGAGGGGGGTCCTTTGCCAGGCATAAGCCACTTTTTTCTTGACTCCTACCCGAGTGTAGTGTACTAGACCACCACAACTCATGTAGCAAGTGTCCAACAATGTCCACGAAACAACCGAAAACATATAAGGCAGAAGAGGAGGCGGTGAACTCGAGGAGCATTGCGGCACTGGCATGCAGCACAGGATGCGCGTTATCTATGCATGCAGCCACCACGGCCTCTGAGGGCGCATGCAATCTCCGAGGATGTGCCACAGGCGCAGGCACGATTTAGGCTCGCCTGGATGTTGAGAGACGGTGCTAGAAGCAGCAAAGTTGTGTTTCGCATTAGAAAGGTGGCGCTCGGACACAAGTAGCACGATTTTTAAATTGTGACTTGCGCCTTTTGTGCTCGTGTCACTGGCTACTGTTTAGTTTGGTTGTTAAACTGATCCTAGACTTTTTCATCTTTGTGAGGGTACAATGGCTTTATTTTACGTTACTGCAACCGTTGATAGTCTCAGTAATCATACTGAAATGAAAGGAGCAAATATTACAACCACGAAAAGAGTTTTTTTATGACAAAAGTGGGGGGCCAGCTCACTAAGCGAGTGGCTTCATTACGTGAGTAAATACGGTATTTTATTTTTACAATGTGACAGCCATAGAACACCATGTACCATTTATCACTTGTATACAACGAAGCAACTTTATCTGCGATTTCAAAATACCGAAGCTTCACTGCTGCCGCAGACGAAGACCAGGCCAATCAATTGAAACTTCTGCTAATGCCAGCGGTAAAATGGGTGAGTTTCACAAGGCTTTTGCGAATGCATTTTTCAAACTGTGCAGCCAGCGCAGCCGCTATAGTCTGTTTCAGAAGTTCCGTGCAGCACTGTGGAAGCTAGAGGCCTCTTCGGCCAATCCGGAGGGAGAACACATGTTAAACGTGTCCTTTCGCGGCTTGTCTTCTGCCAATGGTGGGCACTGCAGTGGCAGCTGCAGCCTTGGCAAGAGGATGAGGAGAATCAAGAGGGGCCATTACTGGCAGTAGCGATTCACAGATTTATGTCCGAACAATGGCATTTCGTCTCGCTTCGGAAGAATTTTACGCTCGATGGTGTCGCAGACTTGGCTCTGTTGCACGTAACCAGTGAAACACAATGGGGAACCTGAATGCTTGCCTCCATGCCACTATAGTGGGGGTAAACGGATGATGCATGAGAACAGCTTGGCATGTTGTGAATCGTACTGCGCACCTCGCACACACCGCAACACCAATATCACCAAGAGTTGCATCATGCCACCGCTGCTGCAGTGCATGCTGGTACTTAAAATACTCTATTCATCTAGCTGCGCAGCTACTGCATCTGGGCGCTGCGTTTACGAGCTTTATGAAAGGGAAAATTGGCATCCACCCATTTTGTAGCGCAAGGCTACAAGGAAATTCATACGGATTTCTCATAAATGAACGCTTCCTAGTTGCCGAAAAATTCGTCCTGGTCCGGGTTTCGAACCCGGGACCAACACCTATCCGAGGGCGTCAATATATGTCAATTATGGCTTTAGTGGCTTTATATGCAATACACTGGATGGTTGGGCTGACATGCTATGTGTCAGGATGTTACTAGAACAGCTTACAGCAAAAGGGCTTCAGATTTCTCCTGTTTCTGAAGGATATCAGGCTCTGACCACAATTTGTAGGACACATGCTATGTGTCAGGATGTTACTAGAACAGCTTACAGCAAAAGGGCTTCAGATTTCTCCTGTTTCTGAAGGATATCAGGCTCTGACCGGAATTTGTAGGACACATGCTATGTGTCAGGATGTTACTAGAACAGCTTACAGCAAAAGGGCTTCAGGTTTCTCCTGTTTCTGAAGGA
Source organism: Hyalomma asiaticum (assembly GCA_013339685.2). Taxonomy (NCBI): domain Eukaryota; kingdom Metazoa; phylum Arthropoda; class Arachnida; order Ixodida; family Ixodidae; genus Hyalomma; species Hyalomma asiaticum. The sequence continues at coordinate 351,078,713 of CM023481.1, read as the reverse complement.
TATCAGGCTCTGACCGGAATTTGTAGGACAAGTCGGCAGAGTTGTACACAGCAGCATGTACGGCACACTTCTTGAGGGAGTCACTAGTGAATTCCGTGTGTTTAGTGTATAGCACTTTAGCAGTCTGCTACTGTGTCAAAATAGAATGGTTACACGACTGGTGAGCCAATGAGCAACTGTGATACTCTACAGCGTGAGCTTGATGTGATCGCTGCCCGAGTTGACAGACTGGACACAACTTTCTTTTTATCTTTGTTTTAGGAAAATGTTGGTCGACAGAGTGTAGTGATGCTTAAACACCTCCTAGAAAAATCAGGGGTGACTGCCAGCTGTCTAGCACAAACCTCTAATACAAACCAAGCTTAACTGCATGTACAGCTCGCTCGGTGTCCAGTGAAAGATCAATCATATATTTACAATGCAGCCAGCAGTGCTCCCAGTATTTCGCTGTTCCCTGCAACCTTTGATATTATGAGCAGGAGGTACAGTGGCAACAACGGCAACAAAACTTAGAATGTTAGGGGCATTGATTGATTACTGGGATTTGACGTCCCAAAACCACCATCTGATTATGAGAGACGACATAGTGGAGGGCTCCGGAAATTTGACCACCTGGGGTTCTTTAACGTGCACTGACATCGCACAGTACATGGGCCTCAACATTTCACCTCCATCGAAATGCAGCTGCTGTGGCTGGGATTTGATCTCACGACCCTCAGATCAGCAGCCGAGTACCATAGCCACTAGACCACCAGGGCGGGGCAGAATGTTAGGGGCGTTGAAGTCTCTTATACAGTAAAAGCTCGTTAATTTGAATTCTACGGGAATGCCTACAGAGTTTGAATTAAACGAAATTCAAACTAATGAAAGTGATAAACTAAGAGCAGAATATGTTGTCATATGTTGTTGCAGCAACTCTGAAGCAGTAACTTTTATTGTGATAGCAATTATATGGACAGTCTTGATAGGTCTTTGCTGTCGCCGTTACGTACCGTATAAAGTCCAAATTGATAGCAGCCACCAGCGTAACGTGCGTTATAAACGCGGGTAAAAGCATGTGAGTGGGGGTGATGAATGTGGCTGAAGCAGAGATCAAACAAGCTTGGCCCATCTCCGTCGCTCGGAGGGCGCATGAGATAACATCACCCAAGCTGGAGAGCTGCCATCGAAACCAAGAAGAAATGCCCCGCCAGTCTTTACCGAATTTGGGAGAGAGGAAAAAAAAAGAAAAAAAAAGGTGGGAGGGTCTTTTCGCTCGATATTAAATTGTGGACTTCGCGTGCTCGCCATTGCTCGGCAGCCATCAGCGGGTGGCTCGTAAACCCTCCTACGTGCTGCGCTCTCAAGGCGAAGAGACTGCGAAAATTGTCCCTGGAGCAGCCATATCCCTTTACACCAACGTTTTGTAGAGTTTGCGAGATAGCTGCCAGCCTCACTTTGTGCAAAATTTTATATAATGCCTTGCTATCGCATTCACCGCTTCGCGCTTCAGGCGAAACTCTGACTTTTATTAATTTAATAACAGTCACAATTTCACACTTCTTTTTATTTTTTATCTGGTGAAAAGAAATTGCGATCACTGCTTGATCTATGTAATAATGGGCATGTTAAGTAAAATCATGTGATAGGCACTCAACTGCACATCCACCATTCAGCTGGCTCCACATATTGGGGAAAGAAAAAGAAAAAAGACAAAGGCTCGGTGAGGTGGACGTCACTGTTCTTATCTTCTTTCTAGTATTCTTGTCTAATCTTATCTCTGAGATTCTCATGCCAAAAGGACACCTTTCACCGAGTGAGAGGCGCTTCAACTTCTACATCACGGTAGCGTGAAACTGGCAACCGCTGACCAAAGCTTCTCTTTCAAACTTCATAAAAAGCATGGTAAGGTGCCAATACCGCTATCACCACCTCGTAACTGCATGTTTCTTGATGCCGCAGGGCAAACTACCGCAATAAAAAAAAAAAAAACTGCATGTTTCATGCGAGCTCACCCAACGTCACTGTCATCGAATGTTTGCGATGAACAGCTGCAATTTCACTTACACAGCGTGCAGATATATTGTCGCGATTTAATCTCAGCGGTACGAAGGTCGACCTCTCAAGCAACCTTACCTTGAGCGTTTACGCTCACCAGACCAATGAAATGGCTGGACATGGGTCATTGGTACATAAGCTTTAACATGCGCTTTTGCTCCCCGAGGTAAACTATGATGCACCTTGTAGCAGAGGACACCAAATCCTCGTAGCAAAGCTTTTCATGCGCTTACAATGGGCAATGGCAATGAAACTTACAAGCTGCGTCCGTTCACGGTTGAAAACCATGATTATGCATAGCCTTAGCGTAGCAGCAAAACAGAACCAGGCCTTGGTGTAAGCTTGCAGCAAATTACGCCGCTTTGTCAATTTTAGCAATTGCATTGTTGCTTCTCATAATTGTGCGACCATTGCATCTTTAGATGAGAGTTAACGGAGTACTGACACGAATTTTTGACATTCTTGTATTGTTGCCGTAAATGAAAGCACCAGCATGGAGAACCCTAAAACGAGTATCATGGTGCCTTGCAACGCAATCAATATATTTTTTAATATGGCTCCCTTAAAAGCCCACTTTCAGTTTCGCTTTCGAAAATCCGACTTCCTAGTGACGTGCCTACATAGGCGGATGTAAGTCTAAGTCACACAGGGACATCAATTTGTGGCAGCATCGCTGTAACACTGTTGTCTGTGGTCAATCACACATGGGGCACGCAAACGACAATTCCACGGTCGTCCAGCAATTCTGGCAGCGATTTCGGCGATTTTTAAGAGACTGTCTTCATATGGCCATTGCAGTGTCCATTGAGCTGGGGCTGACTTGCAGTGCTGGGCGACGAAAACTTTAAAACCAAACTAAAATATTTCGTACCTGTTTCCTGGCTTCCGTGTGAAGCGGGCGTTAACAATACATGGCAAGAAAACAAAAAATGTACATTTTGAGCAGCCGAAAAACTGTGTCAGCACTATGCTGAAGAGTTCGCGAATGTATGACACAAATGCAGTGAATGCTTCAACGCGACCCAATCCACGAGCGTGCACGCCGCCATTGCCGCAATGGACTATCGATGGCGATGCCGATGTGTACAACCAGCTCTAAAAGTAGACGCACATATTGTGGGGTGGGTGTGGGGTCTCCCACGGTCGAGGAACAAAGGACGCAGTTCACTGTAGTGCAAATCAACAAAAAGAGCATCTATTTGCACCTAACATATATATATATATATAACAGAATTGACGATGCGCCTCTTAGAGCACGACGGTTTATTACATCAACGTTTCGGTCGGAGCCCGACCTTTTTCAAGACATGTTAACCACAGGCCAATATGGCCTTATATACACACTTTGCCTTGTAGTAAGGAAGAAGGACAAGGGTGGGAAGCGAATGAGTGGGTTGAAAATATACGGAAATAAAAAAAATAATAAAAAGATTGCTGGCATCTTCACTGCAACAAAAGATTAGCAAGTCACGCAAAAGAAACACACACACACTCACAGAGAGAGAGCGAACGAAAAAAGAAAAAAAGAAAGAGAAGAGAAAAGAAGAAAGCAAAGAAAAGAAGAAAAGGAGAAAGGGGCGAAGATGCGGGAGACAGCGAGAAGGTCGAGTGCCGCCCGCCGCGCCAGTGCTGTCCGCCAGTGCTGTCTACGGACTCGGACAGCACTGGCGCGGCGGGCGGCACTCGACCTTCTCGCTGTCTCCCCCATCTTCGCCCCTTTCTCCTTTTCTTCTTTTCTTTGCTTTCTTCTTTTCTCTTTTTTTCTTTTTTCATTCGCTCTCTCTCTGTGTGAGTGTGTGTGTGTGTGTGTTTCTTTTGCGTGACTTGCTCATCTTTTGTTGCAGTGAAGGTGCCAGCAATCTTTTTATTATTTTTTTTTTATTTCCGTATATTTTCAACCCACTCACTCGCTTCCCACCCTTGTCCTTCTCTCCTTACTACAAGGCAAAGTGTGTATATAAGGCCATACTGGCCTGTGGTTAACATGTCTTGAAAAAGGTCGGGCTCCGACCGAAACGTTGATGTAATAAACCGTCATTCTCTAAGAGGCACATCGTCAATTCTGTTATAAACTAGCGGCAACCCAAGCTATTTTTGCATATACAGTCTATATATATAGATTATATATATATATATATATATATATATATTACAGTCGACTCTCGCTACAACGAACGCCGCTTCAACGAAATTTCCGGTACAACGAAAATTCTCGGATCCCCATCAGCAGTCCATAGCAGTCAATGCATAAATATGCTCGCCACAGCGAACACATTCTTTTGTGCCGTTTCGCTTCAACGAAATTTGACGATGAAATTCCAGTCTCGAAAATTCGATTTTCTATGCTGCAAACACAATCCAAAATATGTTGGTGCATTTCAGAAGATAAAGATACGTCTATAAAGTCGAAATCGCGTGTTGGCACCACCAGAAACGGCCGCTGTTGATTGCGCGGTTGATTACCGATGTCTACCCGATGCCGTCTACCGATGTCTGTCGAGATAGTGCGCGCGACCGCGCCCTCTCCCACCGGCGCCCCTTTTGGTCCGTCGCTCGAAGAAAGAAGGGCTGGGCGTTTCCTGTCTGCTTGAGAAGCAAGCGATTACAGCTATCACACGCGGTGCGATGTTATCGCATTGTTCAGTTCGTTTGGTGGAGACGGCCGGGTCGTTTCATCTCTGCTTCAGCCGCGTTCGTCCATAGCGTTAGCGCGCTTTTACTCACGCGTAGAACGTACGATACGCGGGTGGTGTTATCGAGTTGGACTTCGTACAGAAAAACCGCGACTGCAAAAACCGCTAACAGTGTCCATATCATTGCGATAATTCCTCCACTACGGTCGACAACTTTTTTTTTATTCGTTCAAGCAGCCCCTCCCCCGTTAAGTACCGTATTTACTCGAATCTAACACGCACTTTTTTTCCGATAAAACGGGTCCAAATCGTACGCGCGTTAGAATCGAGTGCGAACGAACGACGACGTTACCAAATCCTCGTAGCAAAGCTTTTCATGCGCTTACAATGGGCAATGGCAATGAAACTTACAAGCTGCGTCCGTTCACGGTTGAAAACCATGATTATGCATAGCCTTAGCGTAGCAGCAAAACAGAACCAGGCCTTGGTGTAAGCTTGCAGCAAATTACGCCGCTTTGTCAATTTTAGCAATTGCATTGTTGCTTCTCATAATTGTGCGACCATTGCATCTTTAGATGAGAGTTAACGGAGTACTGACACGAATTTTTGACATTCTTGTATTGTTGCCGTAAATGAAAGCACCAGCATGGAGAACCCTAAAACGAGTATCATGGTGCCTTGCAACGCAATCAATATATTTTTAATATGGCTCCCTTAAAAGCCCACTTTCAGTTTCGCTTTCGAAAATCCGACTTCCTAGTGACGTGCCTACATAGGCGGATGTAAGTCTAAGTCACACAGGGACATCAATTTGTGGCAGCATCGCTGTAACACTGTTGTCTGTGGTCAATCACACATGGGCACGCAAACGACAATTCCACGGTCGTCCAGCAATTCTGGCAGCGATTTCGGCGATTTTTAAGAGACTGTCTTCATATGGCCATTGCAGTGTCCATTGAGCTGGGGCTGACTTGCAGTGCTGGGCGACGAAAACTTTAAAACCAAACTAAAATATTTCGTACCTGTTTCCTGGCTTCCGTGTGAAGCGGGCGTTAACAATACATGGCAAGAAAACAAAAATGTACATTTTGAGCAGCCGAAAAACTGTGTCAGCACTATGCTGAAGAGTTCGCGAATGTATGACACAAATGCAGTGAATGCTTCAACGCGACCCCAATCCACGAGCGTGCACGCCGCCATTGCCGCAATGGACTATCGATGGCGATGCCGATGTGTACAACCAGCTCTAAAAGTAGACGCACATATTGTGGGGTGGGTGTGGGGTCTCCCACGGTCGAGGAACAAAGGACGCAGTTCACTGTAGTGCAAATCAACAAAAAGAGCATCTATTTGCACCTAACATATATATAATATATAACAGAATTGACGATGCGCCTCTTAGAGCACGACGGTTATTACATCAACGTTTCGGTCGGAGCCCGACCTTTTTCAAGACATGTTAACCACAGGCCAATATGGCCTTATATACACACTTTGCCTTGTAGTAAGGAAGAAGGACAAGGGTGGGAAGCGAATGAGTGGGTTGAAAATATACGGAAATAAAAAAATAATAAAAAGATTGCTGGCATCTTCACTGCAACAAAAGATTAGCAAGTCACGCAAAAGAAACACACACACACACTCACAGAGAGAGAGCGAACGAAAAAGAAAAAAGAAAAAGAAGAGAAAAGAAGAAAGCAAGAAAAGAAGAAAAGGAGAAAGGGGCGAAGATGCGGGAGACAGCGAGAAGGTCGAGTGCCGCCCGCCGCGCCAGTGCTGTCCGCCAGTGCTGTCTACGGACTCGGACAGCACTGGCGCGGCGGGCGGCACTCGACCTTCTCGCTGTCTCCCCCATCTTCGCCCCTTTCTCCTTTTCTTCTTTTCTTTGCTTTCTTCTTTTCTCTTCTTTTTCTTTTTTTCTTTTTTCATTCGCTCTCTCTCTCTGTGAGTGTGTGTGTGTGTGTTTCTTTTGCGTGACTTGCTCATCTTTTGTTGCAGTGAAGGTGCCAGCAATCTTTTTATTATTTTTTTTTATTTCCGTATATTTTCAACCCACTCACTCGCTTCCCACCCTTGTCCTTCTCTCCTTACTACAAGGCAAAGTGTGTATATAAGGCCATACTGGCCTGTGGTTAACATGTCTTGAAAAAGGTCGGGCTCCGACCGAAACGTTGATGTAATAAACCGTCATTCTCTAAGAGGCGCATCGTCAATTCTGTTATAAACTAGCGGCAACCCAAGCTATTTTTGCATATACAGTCTATATATATATATATATATATATATATATATATATATATATATACAGTCGACTCTCGCTACAACGAACGCCGCTTCAACGAAATTTCCGGTACAACGAAAAATTCTCGGATCCCCATCAGCAGTCCATAGCAGTCAATGCATAAATATGCTCGCCACAGCGAACACATTCTTTTGTGCCGTTTCGCTTCAACGAAATTTGACGATGAAATTCCAGTCTCGAAAATTCGATTTTCTATGCTGCGAACACAATCCAAAATATTTTGGTGCATTTCAGAAGGTAAAGATACGTCTATAAAGTCGAAATCGCGTGTTGGCACCACCAGAAACGGCCGCTGTTGATTGCGCGGTTGATTACCGATGTCTACCGATGCCGTCTACCGATGTCTGTCGAGATAGCGCGCGCGACCGCCCCTCTCCCACCGGCGCCCCTTTTGGTCCTTCGCTCGAAGAAAGAAGGGCTGGGCGTTTCCTGTCTGCTTGAGAAGCAAGCGATTACAGCTATCACACGCGGTGCGATGTTATCGCATTGTTCAGTTCGTTTGGCGGAGACGGCCGGGTCGTTTCATCTCTGCTTCAGCCGCGTTCGTCCATAGCGTTAGCGCGCTTTTACTCACGCGTAGAACGTACGATACGCGGGTGGTGTTATCGAGTTGGACTTCGTACAGAAAAACCGCGACTGCAAAAACTCGCTAACAGTGTCCATATCATTGCGATAATTCCTCCACTACGGTCGACAACTTTTTTTTTATTCGTTCAAGCAGCCCCTCCCCCGTTAAGTACCGTATTTACTCGAATCTAACACGCACTTTTTTTCCGATAAAACGGGTCCAAAATCGTACGCGCGTTAGAATCGAGTGCGAACGAACGACGACGTTACCATATCGTCGTCGGCATCAAAATGGACGCCTACGTGCTTCGGGCACTGTCGAATGGTCACCGGCGAAAAGTGAACCAGCGGTGGCGCGCACAGTTTCTGTAGTTTCTATGTTGCCACCAGTGCATTTGCGCACATGATGCGTAGGCCGAAAATACTCACCGCGCCGGCTTGGCCATCTTGCGGCCAATCGAAGTCACTACGTCGCCGATGCAATCTCTGAGACGCCGAGCCAGCAGCAGCTTTCGGTAGCGTTCGCGGGTGGTCGTAAAGGGGGAAAAGATGCTTCTCGTCACCGCACGCAAAACGGCTCATCATCGCGTTTGCCCCTCATATCTGTGCTGAGCCTGAGCCTGTCAATATTGCGCGCTGCATGACGTCCGAGATTGCATTGCCGTAGTCTCTGAGACTACGCCCCGATCATGCTTAAGCTTAGCTGCGCCAGCCTGTGCAGAACGCATGGCAGCACGCGGCAGCGGGCATGAGGGAACTGCGACAGCACGTAGGAATGCAGCACTCCGAGTAAATGATGTTACCGCCGCTTGCACGCGGTTAGGCCCGGCAACATGCGGCAGTTTTTTCGGGACGCAGGAGTTATGAATCGGTACGCCAAATGTCTTCGAGACGCCGCGGATCAAGTGAAGCGGGAAAGCCACAGCGCGGTCGTTCGAGGGACCGTAGGGGTCCAAAGTCGGCGGTCTGTTTATTATGTGAGTATGTTCATTACGCGAGTACGACATTTGTTTTTATGAATGTGAGAAGGTTGATTACTAAGGACTTTTTTTTTCGTCGGTGCGCGTTACAATCGATGTTCCACTGTTTTTTTGTCGCGGGAAACGGGTGCACGTTACTATCGAGGGCGCAGTAGAATCGAGTAAATACGTAAATCTCCCGGATTCCGTTTTTCCAAGCTTGGCAAGTATGGTTTCAGTACTCGCGGTTTCTGAACCCTTCCGACTACCGCCGTGATACCGCGTGCCGCGCGCAAGATTGAGGCATAAATGTTTCATTGTTCTACCAGCTCAGGTCAGCTATATTTTTTCGATTTCACTACAACGAAATTTTCGCTTCAACGAAAAAATTTTCCGCGCACCGTCAATTTCATTGTAGCGAGAGTCGACTGTATATGTATATATATATATATATAGCAAGCACGCTAGCCGAACTATACAAATAGGATTGCTAATGTAACACACCACGCAGAATCGATGATGTTCATGACTCGCCGCAACAGGATACTGAGCGAGTAGTGTCCGCCTATGCTGGAAAACTACGCCTATGTTACTATTTCTAGAAGAAAGGCACAAATTTCGACACCACAAAAGCAAGACAAGACAGGAAGAGCGCCATCCGGTCTTCTGTCTTGCTTTTGTGGTGTTGAAATTTGCACCTTTCTTCTAGAAATGTTTCAACTAGCCCTTCAAGAAGTATTTCTATGTTGCTATTTCTCGAACAGAGGCGCATTCGGTGAACGGGAAAGGCATCCATGGGATCGTCCCAGCATAGCCTGTCGCCACTGCGCGCGACGACGTCCCAAGCCCAAAAAGAGCGAGGGTAGTTTCCCATTCGTGGTCTCATGAATCCTCACTGCCAGGTAGCGCTACCACGGGAACACCTGCACCAACCACAGCGCAGCAATGCGTGCGACGATAATGTCATGGCTTGTGCCCCATGGGAAAGCCAGAAAACGTATCATCCAATCGTAGTTGGACGATAAATCGAACGTTGGTGCCGAATAATCGTATTTTCCCGGAACATATTAACCGGAAGAAAAGAAGCATAACTCTACGAGAAAAGTTCATGTTTTCGCGATCGCGAATGTTGGAACCGGGAAATCGTATCAACCAGGAACGCATCAGCGAGGTTTTACTGTATATGTGCTCTTACACTGAGTAATGTTTTTTTGTGCAGTCCCAGACAAGGTCTGAGTAGCAAACCCGGCCCTCCCACTTCTTTTTTTTAAGTTCCTCGCATTTACTCACCACACAGCTACAACACCATAATATTATACAGGTGTTCTGTGATAAAGGCCACCTTCACAGTGCCTGTTAAACCAATGCATAGTGGTGAACGAAATCTGCGACACTGTACCAAGTGTGGGTAATTTCAACGTACATAGGTGCGCAATGTCGCAAAACAGAAAACATGGTGACTGTGAACTGAGGGACCATCATTCAGGTTGTTGCCTCGCATTCATGTGATTTCTAAAGGCCTTTTTTTTTTTTGTATGCCTATGGTTTTAGATGCTGCACGTTCATTGGACTTAGTTGATCGCTAGCAGGTGTATGCGCACTATCAGAGTTGCCCTCTCGATCCGGAAATCACCCTGTAATGTAAAAGCCGCTGCCGCAGTCCGGCTGCTATCTTCCTTTAATCATTCCTTTAATCTTCATGTCACATACGGCCACTGTGACGTGGGCTTTGAGTGCGTTATGAGACATGAAAGCCGGATCTCTAGATCAACATAAAACTCTCTGAAAATGTCACAAAAGTTGAATTTTTTTTGTACTGCTCCATTATTCAAACATTCATGCACAATTTCCGCTTAAGAAAAGAGCTGTTCAGCATAGAAGCTTTGCATAAAGCGTGCTGAACGAAGTTTCTGTAAGACGAAGTAAACTGCCCATTTTACCTACTTCGTTATACTGAGGTTTAACCCTAGCAGTGGTTACAGCAAACCAGCCGCATGTCAAAATACATACCGTAGCTGAAGCCAATGTTTTATAATGAAGTCAATAAAACCACAGGCGGCAAGTTCATGTGGAATAACCAATTATGATAACCAGTAGTTTTGGTGTTACAGCGCATAGGCCTCATACGCTCTCAAGGCTGCATGGACGTTCCGTATGATCATGTCATGGATGCTACCCATGATTGCTGTCATAGGTAGCATGGGTGCTACCTATGACAGCTCAATCGTCTGCAGTGGATGCAGTGCTCAGTAGTTTCGTGGTCTCGTCTGTGGCTTACGTTTTGCAGCCAGAAACGTAAACCACGAGCGTTTGGAAAACAAAACGACAGGGCCAGCCAGCACAACCGAGCCAGCTGGGATCTGTTAACAAAAGGGCGGTGCGGTCTTAAATAGCATTTCAGTCTCTTGTCAAACATCCAACTGAAGATTGCCGAGAAGATATCGGCTGCTGTGTTCCCATGGATGCTCCCACCTTTTGTGGGTGGGGGCAGGATTCTTCGAAAGTCGTCGAGCAAGCAACCGTTCCAATGTGGCGTATTCTGCTCGACACGATGCCGGCCTCCGCTGATGGGGCGACAAAATCCACCGAAAATGAAAAAACTTGGCCCTCCCGCTGTGACGAAAGCTTTCGACGAAAGGGCCGTAGTTATGGCAAAAGAACTCCCAGGCACCCGCAGGGGCGCATGGAAGTGCGTGGGACGAGACTGACGTTGTGGGGAGGGATAGCAGTCTTTCGCTTTGTCTGAGCCAGTCTGAACAGCAACCAAGGGTCATTCTGAAGGCTGGACACACTGTAGAAATCTTTTACTTGACATTCAAAAATCACGGAACAGCATCTTGCCTCCTGTGCCATCTAGATTCTACTGCAATGAGCGCCGATCTGGAATTTTTTATTGCTTCCCATGGCTACCCCCGGTGTTTAAGCTGACTGAATATAAGGCAAACTGAAACATTGCATGCCTATGTTTAGTCCAATGTCTGACTTATGCTCCGTGAAACAATACAAGTGGAGCGTCGAAAAAATCAGCAAGAAACTTAAAGAAGCATTTGCAGGTATGGTTTATTTATTCTTTCTTATTCTCATAATGAAAAGGGAGCTTTGTGTTCTAAGTTTATATCGGTCCATTTGTTACTTTCTTGTTCACATTAGATATTACTTCTACTGCGTCTTGTTCTCATCAGAACTAGAGCCACGCCAGAGTCCTTCAATGCTTTACTGGTCACGAAACTCCGCCGTCACTCTATGGGAGAGCTTCCTACGCTGCCCAAAACTGCCGCGACGCGGCGCCACTGCGCCACAGAGGGCATCGTTCGGGCTGCTCACGTACTGAAATGCGTGCGCACATTGAGACAAGCTGGTGGATAAAGTGTGCGTGCGTCTCCGAGTTAGCCAAAATGTTGTAAGACGATGATGCGCAACACGTGTTGCGTGCCGGGGTGCCGTTCCGGCTACAGAGGAACAACCAAGAAGGTGTCATTGTTTTCTTTTCCATCGGACAAGGAGCAGCGCGAGAAATGGAAGCAGGCCATACTGCAGCAGGAAAGTGGCGACTTCAACTTTGCGTCCAAATATACACGTGTGTGTGCAAAGCATTTCGACGCCTCGGACATTGTCACTTCTTATGATTTTAATATCAACGGCGACGCGCATTAAAAGAACCAAAATAACTTCTAGTGTGTTTTTGTGGAAAGCACGAGCGGTGTAAGTTACTGGTTTACTGTCTCTTCTATATGAGACTGCTTATAAAACAATGGCCTAATTACAATACACTGTCAACTGTGTTCGACCTTACTTTTCACGTTCGCCATGATCATAAACTAAACGCCGCACTGATTGACTGATAGGGTTTTACGTCCCAAAACCAGCTGTCAATATGACAGACGCCCCGTGGTGGAGGGCTCCGGAATAATTTTGACCACCTGGGGTCTTTAATGTGCACCAAACTCTAAGTACACGGGCCTCAACATTTCGCCTCAACCGAAATGCAGCCGCCGCGGCCGTGATTACCGTATTTGCACGATTCTACCATGCCCTCGATTGTAACGCGCACCCATTTTTCGTGACATGAAAAAAAAAAAAAAAAGCCCTTAGTAATCAACCTTCCGAGATTCATAAAACCAAATGCGGTACTCGCGTAATGAACACACCTCGCATAATAAACGCACTGCTAACTTTGACCCCCGCAGTCCTGCTTCACTTGATCCGCAGTGTCTCGAAGACTGTTCGGCGCCGCCGATTCATAACTCCTGCATCCCGATAAAACTGCCGCACGTTGCCGGGCGTAGCCGCGTGCAAGTGGCAATAACATCATTTACTCGCAGCGCTGCATTCCTCCATGCTATCGCAGTTCCTTCACGCCCGCTGCCGCGTGCTGCCATGAGTGCTACGCAGGATGGCGCAGCTACACCTAAGCATGGTCGGGGCCTGGTCTCCGTGATTGCCGCGATGAAATCTCGGACGTTATGCTGCGCGCACGACTGATGAGACTCGGGCTCAGCACCGATATGAGGAAGAAATGCGATGATGAGCCGTTTTGCGTGCGGTGATGGGAAACATCTGTTTTACCGTTACAGCCACCCTCGAACACTATCGAAAGCTCGTGCGGCTGGGCGTCTCGGAGATTGCATCGGCGATGCAGCGAGTTTGGTTGGCCGCAACACGGCCAAGCCGGCGTGGCATCATCGGCCTACACATCATGTATGTCGTGGTGTCATTACGCGGGGGACTGGCGACGACATAAAAACTACAGAAACTATACGCGCCAAGAGCGCCGCGCCACTAGCTCGTTTTTTCAGCAGTGACCGTTTGACAGCGCCTCAAGCGCGTTAGGAGACTACCATTTTGATGCCGACGGCGATATGGTAACTGCAGTCGTTCGTTCGCACTCGATTCTAACGCGCATACGATTTTTGGACCCAGTTTTATCGGAAAAAAGGTGCGCGTTAGAATCGTGCAAATACGGTAGATCTCGCAACCTTCGGATCTGCAGCCGGGTGCCATAACCGCTAGACCACCGTGGCGGGGCAACACGCCGCACCGAAGACTGCTATGAGGTTAGTATTACCAGAGTCCTTCATTGCTGTCATTTAAGGACTTTGATATTACATATATTGTACCTAAGGCTCGTAGTGGGATTTAATCGTTAGGTCGAGAAATTTGAAGCACATGGAACAGCTGTTTCATTTTTTTTTTGTCTTGAAAAGAAGGCATTTTACGGAAGCATTTCTTGCAGTAATGATTTATATGTTCGGGTTTTCGGTCGAATAAAATGACACCAGGAGTCTGATAATGTTCACAGTTTAATAGAAATTGAGCAGCCGTGCCGTGCGAACCATCTGGCCTTATGCGCAACTTTGCCCAGTCGAGAGATTTCGCTCACTTGCAGGCAAATAGACGTGTAACAACTCGTATGTTCGCTCAGTTTACAAGTGGCAGAGCAAGTGCATTATTGCGAATGTACAGTGTCTGATTTCAGGTAAATTTTGAAAAGCTGGACCAGTTGCAGTATTGCGACGAACGAGCGGCGCTCGCCCGGCCACGACGGCTGCATTTCGATGTGGCGAAACGCAAGAGCAGAAAACAGGCGTGCACTTTGATTTACATGCATAAAAAAACAACCCCAGCTGTTAAACATTAATCAAGAATCCCCCACTACGATGTGTCTCAAAATCATGTCATGGTTCTTGTGCGGCAAACCCCGAATTTGTGTGTCATTTTCAACTGTGACGGCGGCAAGCTGAATGTCCAGAGCTGTTAGTTTCTTTTCTCCCGGGTGCTCATTTCAAGGCAGACGGCGCGTTCACGCAGTCACCGACGCACGCTGAATGTTCCAAGTAAGTGCGGGAAAGTGAAACGATTTTTGCAGAAGTTTAGAAAGCTTGGAAATCAAAGCAGACCAACACACTACCACAGCGGTAGCGGACGGCAGCATGCCCTCACGTTCACAGCTGCGCCCCAAGCGGCCAGTGCTGGCTCCATATGAAGCTGAGGTGGCACTTTCGTGACCAGAAAAGCATTGACGGACTCTGGCCACGCTCAGCAGCATGCACGCACGTTTTTGCTACTTGGGTTGTGCTGTTGTGCTGCTGCGAACCTTTCATTTCAGACATACGTCATTTTTGCTTACAGATGCCATTTCTTCGTTGGTGTCCAATGTAATGACGCATGTGAGGCATTTTATTTATTTATTTATTTATTTATTTATTCCCCACACATCAATGTCATTTTGCCATTGAACGAAAGTGGGGCTGCTGTACAAATTGAACAGACAAAGCGTATTCCTTAGGGTGCCATAAAAAAAGAAAGAAATAGTCCCGCGTTATATAATTCATCGGTAAGATCATCATCTGATCATGGAGTTCGAATTCTTCACACCGACACACACTGTGCACCACCATAAGTAACAACGAAAGAACAGTATCGCAAATGCTTTAAAATTGTGAGAACTAAGTAAAACTAATATATTCAGAACTGTCAGTTAAGACTACTAAAAAGGCTACAAATTTTGAGAGAAGAATTTAGGACAGGAACTGATGGCGGAATATAGGGAAATCCTGTTCCTGTATTTATAGGCGTGGGTGAAGTACAAACTATCATATGCGAATGTAAATTGACAGGTCTACAGTATTTATTGCTTTTAGTGTTAAATGCAGGCTTGCTACTCACATGCATTAGTGAATGTGATTTTGTAGTTGCACATCTGAAGCACACTATTCTGACTGCTCATTATAATGTAATAGACTCGAGTCAAAGTGGCAGTGAACATGTTGGCAGTACATTCAGTGCTCAGGGGTGAGACAGCAGAAACAGACTTGGCAGCAGTTTTTGGAGCAGCGAAATGTTCATTTTGGAGCAGGAGAACCTTGATTTGGAGCAGCTCACAACAGTTAATGCGATGTCTTAAGAGCTTAAAAAGTCGAATTTGGAGGAGCCCCAGGCAGTCAAGTATCTTTTCCACAACCAGCGGTCAGTACACTTCTCAAAATTATAAGAAATTCTCATTGCACCAAAATTGTCGACACACAATAAATAATCTTTTAGTTAGGACCACTTACATGATTTCGCCAGTCAGTGCTTTGACTTTTTTTAGATTTTCTTATTTAGCTTCTGAAGGATCCCTAGCACTTCTTGTAGTTTAATTAATGTTCTCTTTTGTCAGGAGAGCTTGGTCACTCTGGATTTTATCAAGATTTTCCTGCTTCACACCATTACGAAGAAGCTCATCTAAGCTTTTCCCCAGCGCATTGCCCTCTATTGTAACACTGCAATACTGTGGTGGATATTAATCGTGGAACATACTCCAATTTCATGTAGATAATGGCTTACACGTGTCATAGTTGCACGTCTTGATTTTCGTGTCAACGTACGCTGACACAAAAATCAAAGTATCTGCAGCAAATCTCGGACACCCGAGATTCAATCATGCAATGCACGTTGTGCAACTCCGCATTTTTTTCCCCACTGAAACTGATGCGAGCACGAAAATACTTGCTTTTCAGGCTGTTATGGATCAGTTTGGAGCAATTTTCCAATTTTCATGCTTCTGGAACAGCTCGGAGTAGGACAACGGAACTGTATCAAAACTGTGCAACATGGGCAGCTGTCTCAACCCTGGGTTCCCCCTGAAGATGTTTAATATGTCTAGAAGCATTTATTTTCATATTTTTCACCTCCAGATAATCTGCTGCCAGTAAGGTTCAAGTTCACACAATGTATGCATCTCGACGTGAATGTTAAGGTGTTTAAGTCACTTGATTTCAGCCCACAATTATCCAACACCATTTTCAATCTTAACACTCAAATGTAACAGACATGTAACAGCGTGTTCCAATTTCCAAAGTGTAACTGGAACGTGTTACTTTCTGATTAAAGGAACCTGTAACGGGAACTCGTTACAAAACTGGGAAGGAACAAGGACCGGGCTTTCGTTCCTGTTTTGTAGGAACGTGTAAAACACTGGTTTACGACACAGTGCAGTGTATGTGCAATCTCACAAAACTCATACATGGTGGAACCTGCTGAAGATGAGCAATTCTGCTGCGGTCTGCATGCTGCTACCTAACTCATGCGCAACATTGCAATAGACAATGACTTACTGACAGCCAACTCACCTGCAAAAACATTAGCACCATATACATGTGGTGGCGGTAACAAAGGAGACGGCACACGAGGGATGGTCACGTTTCGTATGAAAAAAATTAACCAGATCTTGCAGTGCAATCACACTGTCAAGGAAGTCACAAGATTATGCAAATGGTGGCTTTTACACTGCTTTTGTGATAAATCAGAACGGCTCGTTAAAAAAATAAAAGCCCAACGGTATAGTAGACATTTGTTTATTGTTTTGTTAGCACTCGACAATTCAGGTGTACCTTGCAGTCTGTGGGAATGTTGACATCCCCTGATGAGTTTTTATCGTTTGGTGCTTGCGTTTCCTCAAAGTTCCTCTAAGGTGGCTTTCCCGCGGGACACAAAGAGTGACAGCACCGTCATGCGCACCGCTATGCTGGGGATGGTGCACGTGTTCCCGCGGTAGCGCAAACTGGCAGTGAGGATTCGCAAGCCCGGGGACAGGGTGCAATCCTTGCTCTCTTGGCCTCGCGATGGCATTGCGCGCAGTCGACGCTCGCGCAAGCGGTGGCGATGGGCTCCGCTCGGACATTCCTGCAGACACCTTTCCCATTCCCCAATTGCACCTCTGTTCGCGCGACTTATCTCGTGAGCAACATAGGCTTAGTGTTCCGGCATGGGTGAATACTACTTGCTCAGTATCCTATTGCGGTGAGTCGAACACCGATTCTACATGGGGTATTACATTAGCATGCTTGGTTTGTATAGTTCGGCTAGCGTGCTTAATGTATGTAGGAGGTGCAAATAATAAATGCCCTACTGTTGGTGTTCACTACGGTGAACTGCATCCTTTGTTCCTCGAGCGTGGGTGAACCCTGTGGCCACCCCACAAGTTGCACCTGAAAGTCCAGACCACATTACATAGTTGATGCCAAGTCCGCTTTTCTTGGCTTAAGCTTACACAGCTTTCATTTTTTGCCAAAGGTGGAGAGAAAAGAATCCGTGGTTTCTAGTTTCTTTGTTTTGGGGCACTGTGGCGAAATTTCACAGAATATTGCTGTTCTGGCTCAAGATGGCGAAAAAAAACTTCTAAATGTACCATTTTGGCACTATTGGCACACTGTACTACCCCTGCAAAGTTCATGAGTGACAGCAAAGTGCAGCACTGGTGCATGACCTTTGGAGCAGGATACATGGACAACGATCTACACTCAGCCAGCTGCATACAGAATTGGCTGCAAGCACAAGAGGCTGCTTCATATGACGAGGGCGTAGTGAAAGCTGGCACTACGCATGACAAATGTCTCACTCGGAGTGGCAACTACGTGGAGACGTAGCTGGAAAGTGCATCTAAAAGTCGTACATAAATAACAGTTTTCATTTTGCTACAGATCAAACTTAAAAAAAAAATAGCCCTTGTGCTTCACTACACAGAAAATTTCTGCGTATTGAAGTTCATTATGCTGAGGTGTAACTGAAAATGAAATTGAAAGGAAAGTAACATGCACACATGCTCAGGAAACCAAACTATCGTTACATATCCCCACTTTCCGGTCTCACCAATGTCGTTGAAGTTGAGTTCCTTTATTTTCTCCAGGGTCATGTTCTTCTCCTCAATGTTTCTTAGCACACTGTAGTTGAGCTCCGAGAACTGCTTCAGAGGTGTCTCAAAGTTCCAAGTCTGCCGCTCAACAACCTTGCACAGAGTAAGCATGCGGCCCGCCATGATGGCTCTACCTGCCCTAAGCACCATGTCAAAGAGGGCACGAAGAATCCGGGTGGCATTCTGCAAGGTCAACCAACAATGCTGTGAGTGGGCACATGTATGCATTCCCATGAAAAGGAATCATAGCCCAAACAGTGAAATCTCGATATAATAAATCTTACAGGACCACCAAAAATCAATTGTTATTTTTGAAATTTTCCTGCATCTAATAAAATGTGCACTGTAAACATAACACATGCAGGGCTGGGACTAGCCAAAGTCACTTTAGATGAAATTTTTGAAGCAGGCGAAATTGCATTTTGGAGCAGTTTGGAGCAGCTTGGCGCAGACAATCTGTGTGAGGAGCGGGCGCTTCAGAAAGTGGCAACTCTGTGTACCGTTTGTGAACGTTAGGTGCTATGCACCACCACAACACCTGGCGAAGCTACTCTTCGCCGCACTTGCTACCCATAGAATGAGGTGCTTTTTTTTTTTTCACCAAACCTGACGTGTGGTTCAGAAAGCCGTTGACAATAACCGACAGCACACCTGAGAGAACAATCAGTCTTGGATAATGATGAACTCAAGCCAGAGGGACATACCTGCACAATATAAGCCTGGTCCGAGACCAGAGAGAAGGTTTCCACAGGGCAGCGAGAGATGTAGCTTTGCAAGAGGATGTTCACTTTTCCATAGGCATTTTCACTGCCCCCCTTAACGTGCACTCGGCAGCCCATGTCCGTGAGGCAGTCCAGCTCTTGCAGCTCATCCTCCCGCACCTGGAAACATACAAGACATGCACTGAGATGAAAAGACATCCACATCTGAGAAGCACTTGGGTTTCTGTCTTAATACCACACTGCTTCTCAGACAGTGTTATCCATAACCCAATTAGGCCATTTTCAGTTGCATCTTCTTATACCTGTCATTACTCATCATTCATTATGAACTGTCGTGCACTGAAGGAGTGACCTTGAACAGTTAGTTATTGTATTCAATTGTGGGCAAGATCTCATTCACAACCACATTTCAATATTTCAATGAAGGTGAAGTGCACGTGCACTTAGATTGGGGTGCACGATGAAGAACCCCACATGGCTGTAAAATATGTCCCCCACTGCAGTGTGCTTCCAGATTAATATGATGCAAATTAAATCTCAGAATCATTTCCTTTTTTTTTTTTAATGTGCTTGTAACACAAAGAAAAATGGAGCATGTTCCCACGCCCACACGTGTAACTTCCATAGATCGGTGCTGAAAAGAAGACACTTATTATGGAAGAAAGCTGATAGGCTGGCCTGAATTTGTGCTAAAAAGGAATTCAGGAAAGCTAGGTTATCTGGCTAAAACACCCTGAACAGATTATTTATGTATTTATTTATTTACTTACACTGTAGATGCCATCAGGGATCATTACAGGAAAGGCATGTACACATATAGCAATACAGTAAAACCTCGTCGCAACGAAGTTGAACGGGGAGCCGTAATTACTTCGTTATAACCATTAGTTTGTTATAGCCAATATCCATGTCATGTATGGGAATCCGCCTTTTGCATGTCTGTGTGGCACCCTCTCGCGGACACGGCACGAAACAAGCTGTACGGCGTCGCGCCGAACCTGTCGTGCGCTGCCGCAGCGTTTCTCTATGACACAACATGGTCGGGCAGCGACACACACAGTGGGCGTTGCGGTTATTTTCGATTTGAAACACTGTAAGAATTTCTAGGAGGCCTCTCCGGCATGTTGAACGCTTACACCGAAAAGAGCCGACCATGAGAAAGCCTTGGGTGTCTAAAAACGTCGCAAAATGCCGCCCGAACGGGAAAGGCACGCAAGCGAGCAGACGCCACTCGCTTTCCACATGGTCAGTTGAGGGGTGTAATCCGGTTTGTTTGAGATCGCGTACGTAAAAGAAGAGAACTACATTACGACTGTGTATAAACAATACCAACGCCTTAAAAAAAAAAAAAAACTAATAGGACTAGAATAACGTTTTGAGGAATGTTTAAATTTAGCAGCTTGTTAATGCGGATATTTAAGGGCTTCCTAGCCGGCGATTCCAGTGCGTTATGCTTTGAGGCATTTCTGTGACTCATCTTAAGTAAGAGCAGCCATGCATGTTCGGACACGATTAACTTTATGTCTATACTGGTGTTTCGAAGTGCGAGTAGATAACCTTCAACGCGTGTAGGAGGGGAAGAAAAGGTGTACAATCCTATAATGGTTCGAATACGTCTATTGAGAGATTTAGAATAAACAGCGTCGCTCACCCCCTGGGAGAACTTTGGGCTTCGATGCGGGGCTTGAGATATTCACCCAGTTACAGACATCACGCCAGCATCCAGCACTCTGAGTTTGGTACGGCGATGTATCGTTTTAAATCTATCTTGCGCGTCCGTGTTCTATTCAGTTAGAAGTAAGTGAGAGGGGTGTGGGGTGTCGCTACTGTTCTTATCTCGTCAAGCTGATCACTGTATTCCAGATGGTATATGACGGAAGATGGGGATGGTGGGGTGGCGGCGATCTTTCTATGCCGGCGCTCAAGGCGGTTTTCTCTCTTTCTTTTCTTTTTTTTTTTTTTTTGCGTGAGGGGAGGTCTCTCTTTGTTGGTATTCGAATACAAGGATAGTAAGATGGGGGGACGAAATCAAGAAATTTGCAGGCATCAAATGGAATCAGCTCGCGCAGGACAGGCAAGGATGGCGAGGATTGGGAGAGGCCTTCGTCCTGCAGTGGACATAAGATGGGCTGATGATGATGATGATGACGTAAAAGAAAAAGGGGTGGGGGGTGACTTCTCGTGAAAGTGTACGGCACCTGCCCCTACATCCACAACACAGCCCGTGGGCCTGCCTCCCACAACGGCCACTGCCACGGTGTCGGTCTCAGTGGCCGTCACTGCTCCCGCAACACAGCCCGTGGGCCTGCCTCCCACAACGGCCACTGCCACAGTGTCGGTGGCAGTGGCCGTCACTGCTCCCGCTACGAATGCCGTGGGTCACGGCTACCCGACTAAAACGACGCAAAAAGCGCGATTACACGCAAACACCGCTCGCTTCTCATCGATGTTCAGTTGAAGAGCAGCATTGTATGCCACTATGCCAAGGGCAAGCTTTCTGGGAAAAAAAAAGAAAAAGAAGTGGAATACTCTTACTTCAATGAAATCAGCCACACCGAGTGTGGGAACGCAGCACGAAAGCACCCGGGATCGACACCTGTAGGGCGTGCATGCGGTACCCCAGACAGGTCACGCCCCTCAAAATCAAGTTTGTACTGCTGTGCCCAAGCTCACGCTGTCTGCACAAGAAACGCGAGGATCACTTTTGCTGACTTTTTGTGTTTTGTTATTTGTTGTTTTTCTATATGTCCCCTTTCCGTTTCTCCCTTCGAAAATAAAGCAGTCGTCCTGGTGTGCTGAAAGTGAACGGACGTGTCGTGCCTTTTTCAACTTTCTGAAGTTTCTCTCCGATTTAGCCTACAGAGAGATAGCTAGAGCTCAATCCGTCTAAGGTTTGCGTTTGTTGAAGCCACAGAGCACCAGCATACCTGACCGGAGTCACGAACGGATGTACAACCAGGCCATGGATCACTGAAAACGCTAAGCGAAGCGCAACTGAATGAATTCATGGCAGCGACGAACGAGGAATACTCGGGGATGATGTTGTGTGTGCGCGATCAAATGTTTAATGCGTTGAACCCCACGTCAACTCACGGACTTATGTGAATTCGTCCTCCATCATCGGATACAAGAGGCAGCGTGCTGGAATAACACCTCTGTCTTGCAGGGTAAGGTTTTCGTTATTGTGATGATCTGACTGACCATGCGCAATGCCAGATGTCTGCTTTTTCCTATCCGTGTCGTTATTACAAAAGAAAAAAAAAACTGTTTGACTACAGGAGTACGGAGCAATGGTTTCACTGAAATACAAGCTTTGATATGTTCGGCGCATGTTCTTCGCGGCTAAGGCCGTGTCAGATATGCTGCATTTGCCTGCCTGCACAGTACAATGATGTGAGACAACTTCATGTTACCAAAAATGTGTGTCTGGATGGCGTACTGGCCCAGCTGGCCGGTACGCCATCCTTACTTTCAGTATCATTACTTCGGTAACGAGTACACCGTTCTGCACTGTGTGCCGCTTGCGTCGTCTGCTACGATGCCATATGGGTCATTTGCGCCGGATTCGGCGCATGCGCACTCGGACCACGTAAAAGGCAGATTTCAAGGAGAATTGCAATTGCCTCGTTATATCCAATAGTTTGTTATATCTGGGATAGTTATAACAAGGTTCTACTTAACAATTAGCAAAGGAAAACAAGAAAACAAATAATACATTGCAATAATGATAGGGAAAAACACAAGGTAATTAAAAAGGTATTGTCAAATTTGAAGCAAAAAAAGTAAGGCTACAATTACTACATGGTAACATGCGGAGGAAATCAAAGACAAACAAGGAATACCTAATGACATTAGCTTGACAGAAAGAACACGGTAAGCAGAAACCACAAAATTTATAAAAGGCTTTGAGAATAGGCAAGAGGCAATAAAAGGTGGCATTACTGGAAAAGAACACAAATTTCAAGGCATTTAGGTTAGAATTTTGCAAGAGGTAATAATACCTTCCAATGTCAGCAAATAAACTAAGATTATGAATAACTGCAGTATAATGAAGAGTAACGTAAAATAAAATTAAGCAAAATGGCACAAGAAAAGATAGTGACATAGGTAATTCATAGCTAGGAAGCATGTGTAATTTGTTTCTGAAGCATGTAATTCGCCCCAGAAGTTTCAAGCCTAAGAAGGAGATGCAGGGGACAGCCACTCAGAGAGCAACATCTGCACAAGTTATATGAGCTCTGCATACATGATAAGTTCCATCAGACCGGCCTTTATTATTTATTTTCCTTTCCCAGAAAGAGAAGCTGAATAGTCGCCTTGTGATGTGTAGAAACTGTGAGGTGCATGGAACTACAGTAGACTCCCTTTAAGACGAACTTGAGGGGACCGGACCATGACAATTTGTTCGTTTTATCAGAAGTTAGTCTTATCAGAAGTGCCTCCAAGAATGGATTAGCCACGTGCCCAGGTGGATCCAAACACCTTCAAAAAGTTGATTGAGTAGACTTGCAATTGGGAAAAAATTACAAATGAAACCATATTTTTACCCAACTTGAAAACTGTCTTCAAGCACTGGCAAGTAGCCATAAATAACACTTCAACAAATGATTTTAAGTGTCCTCCAGTATCTCCCTGCTGCTGTGAAAGGTTGTTTATTAAGCAGGCACAAGCTACCTTCCATATTCTTGGAGCATTTCTTCGAGCACTTCTTCAGTGAGCATGTCAGTTGTATTGCCAGTCAATGCCTCAGGGCAGTTTTCCTGCACTTGCCCCAGGAGGTACTGATTAGCCAAAAGGTCTAATGTGTACACTTTGTTGTGGATAAAAAGCAGCATTCAGTTTTCTTATCTCAGCCCGCTTTTTGCTCCTTTGTGAGAGCTGGGGTCCTCCCTTTTTGTTTTGTTCTGCTTTGCTTTACCTCTGCTCTACGAGTTGGGAACGGGGGAGGAGGCAATTTTACTCAAGTACCCAGAGTCTCTGTGTAAGCCCTGTTGGATTCTTTTGCCTTGTTTTCTTTTGTACTCTCCCTGTAGGTGCTGAGCAGGAGGTGGGGAGACAACAAAAGGGCCCAAGAAGGCGAGGTGCCCCTAGCACTTGGTGTACGTAACAATAAAACGCTGTAGTTTTACTGCTGGCACCCCAGTGGCTTTCCTTACTTAGTCTTTGGTTCTTTTGTACTCTCCTTAGTGGGGAGACAATCAAAAGAACACAGGTATCCAGCTCTTGGGGCCCCCTACAATAAACTAGGGGCAGCTGTCCACAGCAATGGGAAATTTCTTTTTAACAGAAGGTTACCTGTGAGGGGGTTCGTCTTAAGAGGATTTCTTTTGCATTGAGTCTATGGAAAACCAAACAAACATACCCATTTTGTTTGTTACATCCGAGAATTCGTTATAACCGAGTTCGTATTAACGGGAGTTCACTGTACAGTGTTTTGCACGTTATTCTTCTGTGGTGCATGGCGTTTTAAAGTGCTGTGCAGAGTGTCTGTCTGTGTGATGTGGAAGATGAGGAGACAGGCGACATCTGGTGAGTTGGGGGACGGACAGAGACAGCGAAAGACCAGATTCGGCAAAGGTGAAGCGAAGACAAGAAGAAAGAGAAGGACGAAGAAGAGAGCTCGCGGTTCGCATTGCAGAGAGCAGTTGCAGGCCGCAAGAGCTTGTCAGGAGCGGGTCCCGACGCACGGCTGCAGGCTCGGACCTCCTTCGGCCTGGCTTTCTTGGCCGGGAGTGTACTCAGCTGACCTCAACCACTGTACTGGGACCGGTCTTGGCCGTTCGTTGGCTGTCCGGTGGCACGCCGGACCATGCACTTGGTATGCACTTGGCATGCACTTTGGCCATGCACTTGGCCATGCACTTGGAATCTCCTTCTTAAAATCGACAAAAGGAAAAGCCCAGGCCCTGATGGAATACCAAATGAATTTTTGTATAGGTATGCAGTTTGGGTTTCGAAGTATTTGACAATTATTTTCCAGTCCTCCATAACTACTGGTTGCTTTCCCAAAGCCTGGAAGGAAGCTAAGATTATACCGATACACAAAGGTGGTAAAACAAACGACTGCAAAAATTTCCGTCCCATTTCACTTACAAGTACTTGTTCCAAGCTTCTCGAGCATATTGTCTCCAAGCATCTCTTGGCTTATCTTGATGATCACAACATAATATACTCACAGCAACATGGATTCCGAAAAGGCCTGTCCACGGTTACTCAGCTCATTGAACTCGTTCATGATCTCTCCTCCGTAGTAAACTCCCAAGGTCAGGTTGATATAATATTTTTAGATTTTGCAAAAGCATTCGACAAGGTGTCTCATGCGAAACTGTTGTTGAAAATAAAAGCTATTTTTAAAAAGTCCAAGCATAACTCAATGGTTTTCCTCCTATTTCTCCAATCGGAAGCAGTATGTTCAGGTCAATATAGAAAATCTACGCAGCCTAACGTTATTTCTGGAGTTCCCCAAGGTAGCGTCTTGGGCCCACTACTGTTTTTGATTTTTATCAATGATTTGCCTAAAGACATTACGGTCCCCATTAGGTTTTTTGCAGAGGACTGTGTATTGTATAATACAGTTAAATCTACTTCTGATCAATCGGAACTAAATTTAAACCTCCAGAAAGTAAATAATTGGTGCAATATTTGGCAGATGGATATAAACGCCTCAAAATCCGTTGCGATGACCGTATCTAGGAAAAAACGCATCTTAGAATGGACCTACTCCATCAGCGACCAAAAGCTTGCCAGGGTCCAACAACACAAATACCTTGGTTTATTGATAACCTCAGATCTGCGATGGAATCTGCATATCGACTCCGTTTGCGCTAAGGCCAACGAAGCGTTGTGGAGGCTTTGGAGAAACGTGTATAGTGCCAGCCCAGAACTCAAATGCTTGGCTTACAAGGCACTCGTACGGCCAATTATGGAGTACGCAAAGGTAGTTTGGGATCCACATACAAAAGCTAATTGCACTAAGCTCGACAGAATACAAAGACTCGCTTCGCGTTTCATATTTAACAAGTACCAGCATTTCCACTCCCCTACTGAGCTTCGTAAACAAGCCTACCTTCAACCACTAGAGAAAAGAACTGAGTATGAAAGGCTCAAATTACTCTTTCTAATAATTAAAGAACAAGTAAAACTCGAGAAATCAAAGTACATAGAAATAAAAACAGGGGAAACATCAAGACACCGCCACAACATGTACATTCCGACCCCCAGATCCCACAACGATTGCTTTAAGTGCATTTTCTTCCCGCGGGCGATCAGTGAGTGGAATAGGCTGCCAAACTCCATTGTGTCATCTGAATGTGCACCTTCCTTTGTCAAAAAGCTGAAAGACGTGTTGTTCCAAGATATATAGTTCATTTTGTGCTTGTTTATGCTTGTATATATGCTTGTGCTTCTGATTAGTGTTTTGTGGCTATCCGTTGCCAATCACTGTCACATGTTTAATATAGATGATTGTATAGGAGTTCTTATTTCTCAATATGTATGTTTGTATTTTTTATTCTTCCACCCCTGTTATAGCCCAATCAGGCTGACAGTATAATAAAATAAAATGAAATGAAATGCTACTCTGTCGTCCGCCCCTGTGTCCAAGCCAGACTTGTCGGCACCGCCACAGTGTCTATCGACCCATCGGCGGTACATCGGACCCAGCCAGTGCTACAAACTATTTCCGCTTCGGGGACCGTATAACCTTATAGAACTCTTTAGACTGATTGCAGTACATTAGTTAGGAACCTTCATTACTGTTTCATTACTGCATTAACGGAACCCCTAAAAAAAAGCAAATGGCTTTGTTCTTCTTGGCGACGAACCTCTCACGTCTGTTGTTGTGATCAACTCAAACCATATACAGTAAAACCTCGTTAACCCGGTTCTCACGGGACCGGCGAAAATGTCCGAGTTAACCGAATTCCGGATTATCGAATGGACCATGAAAACAAAAGGAAAATGTACTCGGCACAGACAAACCTTTATTTCTTGAAAAACTGCGTTATTTTTGTCTGCTTCGTCGTCGGAATTTGTGAAAGAACGATCTTCCTCAACCCCATCAGGTGGTAGTGCGCACGCTCGCTGTCATGAGAACCGACACAGAACTCCTCGAGGACCGCGAGGGCTTCAGCGGCCTCCTGCACGGTGCGATGTCGCGTCGGCTCATCTGGACTGTCATCATTGCTGGCTGCTATGGCCGCTTCACTCCGGTGGCGGTCGCCATCACCATGAAGCGCGACAGCGGCGGCAACGGCACAAGCACAGACGGAGAATGCAATGTGTACGAGCTCGCGTGTTCTCTGGCTCGCATGCTACGTACACAAAGAAACCAGCTGCGTAGGCGTAGCAAGCAGCTCAAACAACTGTGGTGGCAATGGCGGTGGCACCCCCTAATGGCAGCGCAAGCCGTCCCGTCGTCCGTGTGCGTTCCGCTTTTAATAGACACTGGATGCACCGGCGGCCCAAGCGCTTCCGCCAGGTGGTGACTAGCGCCACCTAGCCACTTCCTCATTTCACTATCATCATGATCATATTCTGCTGCAGTCGTTCGTTCGGTTTCGGTTTCTCCAAAACTCCGGTTCCGCGGGTTCCACCGTCAGTTACGGCAAGCAGTGCTTGAACCGCCGAGATCGCGCGACTAAAAGCATGGAGTCCCTCGATAGCCATCTCCGGAGTTCTCCGAGTTAACCGGTGCGCGGCTAAATCCTTCCAAATTAACGAGCATTTTACGCCATTGAAGTATATACAGTTTTGCCGGGACCGCGCCGCGAGTCCGAGTTAACCGAATTTCCGAGTTAACGAGATCCGGATAAACGAGGTTTTACTGTATATCCCTCACAGTAACACACTGCCTGCATGTCACTGCTCTTCTGCAGTGAGGAATGCCTTCTTTTCAGCGGTCCCCCAGGCATCCCATGAAAGTTTTTTTTTTTTTCCCTGGCAACAAGGCTGGGGTGTTTCAAATGTCACTCTATGTAACAATAATGGTGGCTCCAAAGGGCCACTGTTTTCTTGGAACTATGGCAAAATCTGGAACCACAATGCAGCACTCAAATTGACTGAGCCATCGAAGGCTACCACTGCAAGTTGTCCAGTCAAATTTACATGAATGATTTGTGGGGTTTAATGTCCCAAAACCAGCTCTGATTATGAGAGACGCCGTAGTAGAGGGCTTCGTAAATTTCGACCACCTAGGGCTCTTTAACGTGCACTGACATCGCACAGCACACGGGCCTCAACACTTCACCTCCATGGAAATGCAGCCACCGTGGCCGGGATTCCATCCCGCGACCCTCAGATCAGCAGCCGAGTACCGTAGCCACTAGACCACCGTGACGGGTCCAAATTTACATTAGAATAAACAAGATAGCAGAAATTATTCTGTGAGAGGTTTCAAAAGTCTGAAATGTCAACATTTCACTGCAAATGAAAATACAACCGACATGGTGGAACAGCGCGCACAAACAAGGACCGAAGAGAAGTAATAGACGATATGAGCGCCGACTAACAAATGAAATTTTATTGAAAGATAGCACATATATAAAGGAGGAAACAGCACGTGAACATAATGATCATGACATAGACAGCGGATAAGCACAACAAGGCTGATTGTACCTTATGTGCCTTCCAAAAACCTGATCGCTTTATCTAGGAGATTAAGCGACGCTTGACCGAATGTTTCTGGTCGGAAGTGTAACAGCCTGGTCCTACCTCATCCTCTCCACGGAGTAAAACATTTGAAAAAAAGAAAAGGACAAAAAAGGACAAAAAAGAAAAAAACATTCTGTGGTGATTTTAACAGCCGAGTAGTTTAATGGGACCCTAAAGTGAACACTGATGTAGTTCAGACTAAAAAAACTATTCTCTGGCAACTCAAGTGTCCCTAATTTCATCACTTTATGCTCCATATTAGAAGAGGAAATCAAGGTCACAGTTTCATCTTTAAATTCCATGTCGAAACTAAGAAGATGGTGCCACGAACCCCATCCCCTTTTCTTTTTTTTGCCCCATTGGTTCACTGGCACTGTCTGAAACATGCCATTTTGAGGAGTCTCCAGTTTCCTTGGGATGCTATGCATACCTCTTTTACTCACAAATAATTATATGTAGGCCTCAGTGGACAACATGCAAGATTGACGACGTAATGTGCATGAGCACGGGTTTTCCCAGTGGTGTCACCACTA
This sequence comes from Hyalomma asiaticum, assembly GCA_013339685.2. Lineage (NCBI taxonomy): Eukaryota > Metazoa > Arthropoda > Arachnida > Ixodida > Ixodidae > Hyalomma > Hyalomma asiaticum. Next base: position 351,049,636 of record CM023481.1, on the reverse strand, counting down.
GTATTTTCTTTTTTTTCCCATTTTCAAGCTTACTAAGCTTTCTCTCTGCACGAGTGGGGTGCCTCTGGCAGGGTGAAAAGGCAACATACTAAAACAACATAAACCATTTTTCACATTCTTGACCCTTTAAGCTTGGCAAATTTCCATGGGCAAACACCGAAAACTGGGGGAGCTTCACAGGTATGCGCCACAGAAGGTGGGTATGTACCAAGCATCTCGTAACATACCACAGCCATGCATAGTATACAGTCGAACACGGATATATCGAACCCACATATATAGAATTTTCTGGTATATCGAACTCGTAAGTTATCCCCGTGAAAATCCTTTGTAAAAGTATAGAAATTCGCACGTTTATATCGAACTGTATTTTTAGCCGCCTTCGGATATATTGAACGCCGCGCGAGCTGGAAGGTGTGCTTCGGCACTCGCCGCGCCCCGCGACCTCCGCGGCGGTGCGGCTCCGCGCGCGAGTTGGAAGGTGCACTTTGGCACTCGCAGTGCCCGGCGACCTCTGCACGGCACCACACCTCCGCCAACACTCGAAACGCTCGAAAAAACGTAAGGGCGAGAGGGCTCAGACTGCACGGTCTCCAACTTGCAGAACGGCTCTTTTTTCTCCTTTTTTTTTTTTCGTTTCTCTCTCTCATGCTTTCTCCGCGTAACCGTCTGCTCGGAGAGCAGGAACGGAGGAGCCGATGTCCTCCTCCTTTCGCCTTTTCTTTTATTTTTTGCTGCTGTTTTGCGAGTTTTGATCAGCCAACCACAGCTTGCGCCTTTTGCTGTTGCCCTCGCAGGTGGCCATTGCCTCGTGAGCGCTTTGTTGGCGGAGTCCGCTTCCGTTGTCGCGTCGCCTACGTACCGCTGCATGTGCGGCATTCCTCTTTTGCGTGCGTGGTGTGCAAAGCCGCTGCGGACTCCTTGAATTGTCGACTTCTCGTGTAGCTATGGCCAGCGTCAAGAAGCGCAAGACCCTTGACATTGCGACGAAGCTGAAGGCTATTCAGTGTGTTGAGGAGGGCGAGAAATGTTCGACCGTCGCGGACGACTTCGGGACACCACGGAGCACTCTGAGTGCCTTCTTGAAGAACAAGGCAGATATCTAGGCAAAGGCGGCGGAGCAGCGAACGTCGGGAGCCCGTCGTGTGCGCGCTCCTGCCTACGGGAATGTAGAAAAGGCACTCTATGCCTGGTTTTTAGAAGTGCGCGCGAAGAACATTCCGGTGGATGGCCCGATGCTGATGGCCAAGGCCAAATGGTTTGCCGCTGCACTCGGTGAAGACAACTTCGCCGACAACACCGGGTGGCTTCACCGATTTAAGCAATATAACAACATCGTTGGCAAAACCATTTCTGGCGAAAGCGAAGCCGTCAGCAGCCAGGACATCCAGCAGTGGATGACGAAAAAGTGGCTGGAAATCTCTGCGAAGTTTTCTCCCGCGGAGATCTTCAACACCGAGGAGACCGGTCTCTTTTGGCATATGTTGCCGAGCAAGTCTCTCGACGTCCGCGGTAGCACGTGTCACGGGGCCAAAATGAGTAAAGTTCGCGTGAGCGTTCTTCTGGCAGCCAACATGGATGGGTCTCGGAAGCTCCAGTCCCTTGTGATCGGGAAAGCAAGGACACCGCGCTGTTTCAAGAACTGTAAGCAGCTCCCAGTCCACTACGACGCCTCAAACAAGAAGGCGTGGATGACACGTCGGCTGTTCACGGAATGGCTGCAAGCGTGGGACATCGAGCTGGGCAAGTTGGGGCGTCGCGCTTGGCTTCTTGTGGACAACTGCTCGGCCCACCACACCACCTACGAGCTCAAAAACATCGAGCTGAAGTTTCTGCCGGCCAACACAACGGCGAAGCTCCAACCGCTTGACCAGTGCATCATCAAGTCCTTCAAGGTGGGCTACAGGAGGCGACACCTTGATAGGCTGCTGGTCAACCTCCGCATGGGCACTGAGCTGAAGGTTGACCTTCTTGGTGCCATACAAATGATGACGGGTGCCTGGCGAGACGTGAAGACGGACACAGTGGTCAACTGCTCCCGCAAGGTGGGCTCCGAGACGGCGGAACTTGCGGAAACCGGTGAAGACGGCGACGACGAGCGCATAGACGACGCGTTTCGCGAGTTGTCGTCCCTCTTCCCGGCAGCCGTTCCACCCAAAGTGTCTGCGGACGATTTCGTAGAAGCGGACTGCAATGTTCAGGCCGTTGCGAGCCTCGCTAACGAGGACAAAGTAGCTGCGGTCGCAGGGACCCAGGATGCCCAGGCCGACAGCTCAAGTGACGAGGATCGTCCGGACGAGGCGGTAACTACACGCACGTACTGCGCCGCTGAAGTGGTGGCAGCGTTCGGCGTCATTCGCCGTTGTTGCGGCGACATGGAGGGAACCGGGCTGTCGCACCTGGACAGCCTTGATAAGATCGAGACTAGCGTCTTCAACTTCATCTCGAAAACGAAGAAGCAGGCCAAGATAAGCGATTTTTTTTCCATGCAAATAAAACATTCTGTTGCGGCATGTGTGCGGAATTAGTTGTCATTCTTGAATGCGCCTATTGCAGGTGATGGTCCGCTACCGGTAAGCTCTCGGGGCCTGTATTTTTTTATATAGAATTTTTCATATATCGAACTAATTCGCGGTCCCCTTCGAGTTCGATATATCCGTGTTCGACTGTAGTATAGCAACAAAATGAGAAAGAGAAGTGAGGGTGAGTAGTGATGTGGAAGTGAAGCGGAGGAGTAAAGGAAAGTGATAGTGAGGAGAATTGACGTAAAAGTGAGGACAAGGGAAAAGAGGAGTGTCAACCACAGCACAGCTATGCACAGTACCTAGTACAGCAAAGGGTGTGGAAGAGAGGTGAGGAGGAGCGAGTGTAATATGGAAAGGGATAAAGAAAGAAATATGGAAGTTGGAAGGAGATGAAGAAAGATGAAAGAACTCAATCTGCATTCGCCAGGTGGTGGCACTTCCTTGCCAGCTCTACTATTTACTCACATTTCACAGGCGTGGAACTGGCTTTAATGTTTGTGGTGTCACTGGTTATGAATGGTAAACAAGCAAGTAGTACATACCATAAAACTGGTAGTCAGTTCTTATACCAAACCAAAACAAAGTGGACTGTGAAATCAGAAAATAGTTCTATGTTGCTCTCGTGATAAGCATGACATGTCCCACCTGCAGCTGGTCAAACTCCTGTGCCTTGGAGACGGCAGCCAGGACATCAGTCTCAGTGAGCGTACGGCGTTCCAGGAGCTCGTTGAAGTGCTCCATGGTGGAATGCTTGATGTAAAAGTGGCTGGCTGTGCGGCCCAGGTTGGTTGAATCCAGAGTCTCTGAACGTGGCTCAAAGCGGATCATGCGTGCCTTATCCAGCTCCTTTGCGGCATGGATGACCAGATCCCGCCGATACTTGGACAGCGTGGGGTCCTCCTGCACAAGCACTTGATCATCTCTACATGCACTAAATATGAGCACCTTATATACTATATGAAAACAGTTCAGTCACATAAGTTATAGACACAACCCAGTCAGTTGGATTCATTTACGCAAATGCCTGCATTTCGTCGCTTTATATGTGTGCAATGTTGTGACGCCGACAAACACCGCAGGGTTTTATTGGGCCAGCTTGTGCCCAGAACAAAACACTCACAGCAAAAAGACAGTGGTGAACATGGCTGTAGTATATTGAAAAACTGCCCTGCGAATCAACAGCATTGGCTAGTGATCCACTCTGCTGTAATGCAGCACAATTACTGGTGATCCCATGCATGGCTGAAAACAGTGTTAATGCTGCTACATCAACATTTTCACACATGACATGTCAGGATTAGAACCGACAAAGTTGTCATTACAAAGACAAGTCCACTTCTTGAAACAGTGGCACTGCAGCAGCATTTCCTATTTTCCATCCTTTACAACGATTTTCCTTTATCACTTAAACCTCAACATTTCCCTCAACATATGCTCTTACTGCTTGTATGATCATGGCATAAAGCATTTACACAATGTTCAAAAGCTTTGTACAATGTTCTCAGAAGTTTTTCTTTTTTTCCTCTTGACCTCCGACATGAAGCTGGCACTCGTTTTGGCCACTGTAGAAGTACTTTGCCTGCACCACAACGGCTCCATAGGATTTTCGCATGCAGCTGGTGTTGGTGTTGAGGCTAGCTTCTATAGTATATGCCAGCAGCACCATTCAGATAAGCCCACCACTCATGCTGTTCATGTGTGAGCATCAAATCTGTTCATGTGTGAGCGGCAGCCGCGATGCTGGAGGCGAAAGGCTCAGGCATCTCCGTGTCGACTGCAGTGCCACCACACTGTCAGGAAGAGACGCACCTCCGCTCGCACGCAGATTCTGACACCTCTCCCTTCTAGCCGCCATACCACTGCCGCAATAGACTACCATGGCGGTGCCAATGCATGCAGCCAGTTAAAAAAACGAATGCATGCGTACAGGGCAGCCAGGACGTATTCGCGACTTCGAGATTCGTATTCGCAACTTCGCGACTTCGACTTAAAGCCTTCGAGATTCGATAGCAAAGCTGCTGAGGCATCGAATCAGTGATGATGATGGCAACTATTAAGGCATGCCATTCAAATTATCCATGGCAGACCTGGTCTGCGAGTGAATTAATGCGCTGGAGCTCGGTCAGAGCATGCCATTTAGTTGAAATTACCAAAAAATTCAAATTAACAAGGTTTGAATCAATGAGCTTTCACCGCATATCATGGAGTGCATTGGTAAGTCGAGCAAGATACACCACTGCTGCTATTGAACTATGATTCTGCGATATACAAAGAGATGCCATAGGAAAGTTACAAGTTCTGACTGTCGCCAAGGTGGGGCCTTTGGCCATAATAGAGTTACTTCCTTTCTGCTCCAAAAACCTTTTGCATGCATAAAATAGTGGGGCCAGCCATACTCTGTCACAAATGATTCACAAAGAAAGACAGTAATGCACAACAACAAGAGGAGGAATGAAATGGTGCTGGAAAACACAGAACTAAAAATGCAATTCATCAACCAAACCTCAATAATGAAGTTGAAAGCACCAAAATAAGACTGGACATACCATATAAGCAGCGCACTTGAGTCCATAAGCCAGAGGGTTTCTCCGCATGCGCACAAAGAGGTAAGTATAGCTGAGCCACTCCACAGCTTCACCCACACTGGAAACTGTGCCCAGGGAGACCTGAAATAATAAAGGAGTTTAATGCCAGGCTGTACCAGCAGCTTTCTCAGAACAAATACTATGCTGTTCGAGCCCAATTTCAACTTGAGAATGGCTAAAGACGTGCTAACCTGAAGCAAAGCCCCGGATGTGTTTGCATGTTAACCATACCAAAAACATATGGGCTCTTAGATTCCTTATTGTATTAAATTATCAAGGAATAAATGACTCCTCACTGTCAGAAGAGCATTTTTTTCGTGGCAGTGAATGATCACAAATGTTAAAACAAGCCCTTCTTTTCCTGCTGCCCATCAGCTAGAGTGCATAAGAAGAGTGTCAAAAGATCGCACTGGTGGGATTTTCAGCCTAAGGTTCCTAAAAAAGAGCCAGGCCTGCGTGGAATCGCAGGACAGTGACAGCATAAGCTGAAGGAGCGACCTTCCTAGAGGTCATTGTAAACGCTTGAGGAAACTAGTGCAAGTACAGGTGGTGGGTATCCCCTGCACCATAACTCTGCGGTTTGGGCTTCTATTTGCACAGCGGTCTGCTGTGCCCGACGTTACCCTGCTGCAGCCATGCGCGTAACTTTGCGATTCCCTTCTTCAGCAGCGGTCCACATCTTGCGAGGAGGCGCCATCAGGTATATCGAAGAGCCAAGTCAGGTTGCTGCCGGGGCTGCGCACGTCGCCAGCGCTTCGTAAAAACACATTTCGAAGGCTATGCAGAGGAAATCAGTGCTAATAGATGGCAGCAGTTGTCCTGTTCTTCACGAGGAGCGATAGTGGTTACGGACACGGGCGGCGGCGGCAGCGCGGACAACTACGGCGCCGTTGTTGTGATCTCATAACAGCTTACGCTGTAATAAGTTTTCAAGGTAGCGACACTCTCCATTTTCCTCCTCGCTTATTTGCCTGGAGTGCCCCCAAGAAACGTCAAAGCATGTATAAAAAAGGCAATTTTTCTGTTGAGTTATTACGGGAACAATTATACTTTAATAGAAGGAAATGAGATATAGAATAAATGGTTACTTAATTGAAGATAAACGGTACACCATAAGAAGAAGCATAATGTGTGCTGCCCAAATGGCATCATCATCACGGTCCACTGCAGGACGAAGGTCCACTGCAGGACGAAGGCCTCTCCCAACGATTTCCAATCCACCCTATCCAGAGCGAGTTGGTTTAACTTTATGCCCACAAACTTTTTAATTTCATTGCTCCACCTAACCTTTTGCCTACCTCTGTTGCGTTTTCCTTCTCTTGGTATCCATTACGTCGCTCTTACTGTCCATCTGTTATCTTTCCTCCTCATGACATGTCCTGCCCAAGTACACTTCTTTCTTTTAATTGATATAATAATATCAGCTACTCCTGTAGTTTCCTCATCCATTCCACACATATTTTTCTCTCTTAGCATTACACCTATAATTTTATTTTTCCATTGCATGTTGCGTGCTCCTTAGTTTCATTTCTAGTTTTTTCATTATCCTCCAGGTTTCTGCACTGTACGTTAGTACTGGGAGAATGCAGTGATTGAATACTTTTCGCTTTAGTGACAGCAGCATGTTTCCAGTCATGATTTTGTAATGCCTTCCGAATGCACTCCAGCCCGTCCTTATGGAAAATTTCTTTTTCATGGGTAGGAGTTCCTGTTATTAACTGTCCCAGGTGTACGTATTCGTTTACACATTGTAAGGGTTCATCGTTGATTTTAAATTCCTGTTCCTTTGCTAGGCTATTGAGCATAACTTTGGTCTTTTGCCTATTCATTTTTAACCCAATTTTAATACTTTCCCTGTTTAGGTCATCAATCATGTTTTGTAGTTCGTCTCCATCATTGCTAAAGAGCACAATGTCGTCTGCAAATCTTAAATTGCTGAGATATTCTCCGTCTATTCGAATTCCCTTGTCTTCCCAGTCTAGACGTTTAAAGACTGCCTCTAAACATGCAGTGATCGGGGATATCGTATCTCCCTGTCTCACACCTCTCCCGATCGGGATTCCTCTGCTTCTCTCATGTAGGAGTAGTGTGGCTGTGCAATCTGTGTATTGGTTGTTTATGGTTTGCACATATACGTCAGGTACCCCTTGTAGACATAAAGCTTCTAGAACTGCTTGTATTTCTATGGAGTCAAATGCTTTCTCGTAGTCTATAAACATCATATAAAAAGATTTGTTATATTCAGCGTACTTCTCAATTACTAGGCAACATTGTGCAATTGTTATATTTCACACCATTAGCCATGGTGCCTCGTATCATCCGTCTAAGTCATCCAGTTCTCCAAATGTATTGTTTTGCTTGTGCATATGAAGTGGTATAATTAACGTGCTTCTTTCTGGATATTGTCACATGGTCGTGACGATGAAGGACGCAGCAGAACTCAGGATGTTGTCAGGTGAACTGTTTATTGGGTGAACCTGTGCGCAGAAGCAAATCACACTGGAAAGCGAGATCGACGAAAAAACTGAGTAGCGGCGAAATGCGTCAGCTTTTATACACACGTCATAGTGCATTCTGGCATTATTACTGTGATTCGAGACAACTTAATGAGCAAACAGACAATGAACCGAACCCACGACCTTCGGATGTCGCGTCCGATGCTCGGACGCGACATCCGAAGGTCGTGGGTTCGGTTCCCACCGAAGGCAGGTTTGTCTTCTCGTCCACTTTAACTCCTTTCTACTTTCTCCACAATTACAATACCACAAGTAACTTCCCCTATGCTTTCCTAGGCTTCATTGTCTGTTTGCTCATTAAGGTGTTTCTAACAAATAAAGAACGAGCCCTTGACCCCCTCCCTTTTGTGATTCGAGAAGGCACTCAAATGTGCGCGTTTGGCATGCAAAGTTTCTAGAACGGTCGACACGGTCCCCGAAGTGACATGCAAGATAAACGCGGCCCGCGCTACGCCTAACAGGAGAGTGATAACGGCACTCCCCGTAAATAGACCAAAACAAGTGTGCATGTCAATATTGCCAGTGACCACAGTGCAGCAGCTTGCTGCGACGAGTGATCATAGCTGACCTGTGCACAGATGAGGGAAGACCCCCGCCAGACTAACAAACGCTTGAACAGCAGCACTCCGATGACAGTTTTTCTGGAAAAATACGACCATTTTCGCATGATGCCAGAATGTTCCTAAAACTATATTCATTAAATACTGAAGCTGTGTTCAGATGTACGTGCATAAGCACAAATATAAATGGTGACAACGGGCACGCACTAGACACACGTTAGACACATGGTCCCTAGTTTCAACAAAAGCCGAGAAATCAACTGTCGGCGGCGTTGCACGGAAATCCTCACGTGAAATGTTTCATAGCCACACTTCACAGCTTGCACCATTTCAAATACTCTCTTCTGTCTTGTTACTAGAGCCGACAGCACAGCAACCCAGCATTGTTAAACTGGCAAGTAGCTGATGCACTGAACAAGCATTGAGAAGCAAGCTTGGCCGACTTGCCGCCAAATGGAGTGCTTTTCTTTTACTGCTTATGTTTTGGCTAGGATTTTGTAATTTGTCACAGGAAGACTCTGACCGGAACCGCACACGCATGCACACTCGTTTGGAACCTTTTCCATAATAATAACTATCACTACCAGCCACTAACAACATCATGTGCAAGGAATTCACCAACCAAAGATGCGGAAGATGGAGAAAAGGAGGAGTAGGTGTGAGAGAAGGGCGGCGCAGCGAACAATTGAGTGTTGCTACATACGGCAGCAACTTTGGTGCCTGCATTCCAACAAGAGTTCCTTGATATCTCAATATTTTAAGGAAATGTAACCCCCAAGACATGCTGCACCACATGGGAACAAATTTCCAATCCCAGAGACATGATGCAGATACATGTGTGGGTGTACCATGTGTGGCTCACAGGCATTACGAGACAAAAAGAAAACGAAAAAGCCTTTCGATATTGCCAGTACTTGTATCCACCCTCTTCCAAGACACAACATGATTAAAAAATATAATGTTAGCTAGCAAAGGGCGAAGACGAGCACTCATCCTCATTTTTGCCCTTTGTGCTCGCCCTCTGTGCTTCAGTGCTCTTAATTCAAATGGATCCATACCAACAGCCCCTTAAATGGCCCCTAAACCACCCCCGACATTTTTTTTAACATTTCAAGTTAACACGCGCATCAAGTTGAAAATGCCGTCACGATGAACATGTCAAATGCGGCAGCGCAATGCTCCGCGGCCCAACACAAACTCGAAAAACAATCCCGTGCGCCTCTCCAGCCAGTTCCGGCATACCAGAGTTAGCCGCGACGACATTGTGGTTTTTGGTGACAGCAAAAGAGTCCGAGCTCTGCTTATTGGTCGAAGGAGAGCGTCGACTTCCGGTTAGTCTGCTAGCAAATGCACGCGCTCCTGCCTGTTCGTTTTCCTAGTCGTGCGTCGTTCGTATGGTGTTCACGTGTGAATTCGTAAATGCGCTACACCACGCAAGTACAAGTCAGGTACAGCCGACTAGAAACTGCAGCAACTGTCAGAACTTGACGGATAACGTTAATAAAAAGCGTTGGCACAGCACCAACAAAACATTTGCGTGAATGCGGAAGCCCGGCGGAGGCGCGTCAACTGGATGCGCGTCATGGGCTATGTATGTCACGTGACATTCGGAGGAGCACTCGGCGAGGAGGTGGCATCGGCAAGTGGCCGGCGGGCGCAGGAGAGAGCCAAACAAGCAAGCGCCGCGTTTTAATAATCAAACGCGTGTAACTCTGCTATTTTGGCACTGTTTCGAAAAATTCTTGCAGCTACGTGTTTGTTGCGAACACTGGCACAAAAGCAACACCGCAACTAAATTTCGACCTCTTGGTGGTTTAGGGGCCCTTTAAAGGGGCCCTGAAATGCATTTTACACACATTGATTTTATTGTACCTTTGCTTCATGTGGGACTTGATGATGACCGAAACACCAGTGAAAGAGGCGAAATCGAACCGTATTAAATTTTAATTTGAACCTGGAATCGGTTTCCGCGCTGACTGCAGCGACATACATCAACAGTTTCTCCGAGCGGATATGACATTAGCATGCTGGCTTTGCTGCAGGTTCTGATTGGCCGGGAACAGTAGGAATAAAAATATGCACCACACATGCTTACAATGCATCGAATATAAGAAATTTCAAGCTGAGAACGTGTTTTATGCTTGCTAAAGCTGCTAAAAGGTACAAATTTGTGCATTACAATTTTATTTTGCTTTTAACTGACACAAGAATTGTTGTGCGGCCCACGTGGTTGTTGTGGTAGGAAGGCCACAGAGGGCAGCACGGTTCCAGTTCTACAAGATGTAAGCCGCGTTTTATTGGAAGCAGCATGCACGTCTCGGGATGCCGATATCTGTCGTCTGCTTTTATTTTGAATTTGTAAGTTTAATAACTTGCGTTTGCCTGCATCGATCTCGAAAATTCTTTTTGCATTTGCCTCAGAACAATACAAAGAACCCGTTTTGATGCAAAACTCGCGAGTAAAATATGGTTTCATGGCCCCTTTAAGCCATCCTTACACTGCTTGCTCCCTGCTAAATAGTCAGGAATGTTATAAGCAATATGAACAGTGCCATCATCATGAACCTTTGGTGTCTTCGTTTTTCTCTCTTGCGTGCATTGCAAACTTGTGTATATCTCTTATTGCTCCTGATCAACCTGCCTACTAGTCAAACTTGTTCAACTAAAGACTGGCCTTCTAGGAGAGATACAAATGCACCGTTGTGAACAGTTTCCGTAATGCACGCTTTGTACAGTGAGTTGACTTCATGTAGGTCATCGCTGCAAAAAGCGGCATAAAGTGCCTTGATGAATCTCTTGAGTTATCAGCATTCTCGGGTGCCATCTATGATGGGGCAGCACCTCCACTACTTTGACACATGCCTGGCATGTCAGCCGTGCTCCCTTCATTCGCCCATAGCCACTGTTTGTTGCTGGCTCTCCGCGAGGTGGCACTCGCTTCTGACACTACTTCGCACTGCCTCTGTCGCAGAAAGCAAATGCACTGGGCTCATTCTGGAGGCGCACGGCGCTTAACTCTGCAAACATTTTTAGTTCAGGGTTTGAAGACCTCAGCAGAGTGAAAGTACAAACAAGTCAAGTGTCCACACGAAATCAAAAACCAAATGACGTAAGACAACAAATGCACAAAGCTTTTCCACTGGGGTAGAACAACAGGGGCTAAACATTCTTAGCTAGTAGGGCATGTTGCAGGCAGCTTATTCTTAAGCCAATAGAAGTAAGGACATCAGAAATTGATTCAACATCAAAAACACAAATAATGCAAAGGGACATCACAAGTAATTCTCAGAAAATTATCAGAAAAAAAATATATCCATGCAATTTAGAGCACCACACTAACTGCATAATAGCAGAAGTCACCGAGATGAAGAAATATGCAACCACATTCACAGTCAATGGTGTGAATAAAGCAGGGAATGACTGATATCACACACAAACACATGCTGGCTCATCATGCCGTACATATGAAAAGAGTAAAAAATAAATGAAATCAAAGAACTGCCGATAAAAGTCCCCCTAATACAGAACCCTGTTATCAGACATCTCTCATGCCTACTGGCTGTTAAAGAATCGCTGCACTAAACGAACAAAGAATTGAACCATTTGATGCAGCTTCGAGCAAATTTCACTAGTACAGTAGACATCCACCGATATGTTTTTCACGTGAAAAAAGCCGTAAGAACCAGAAAATGCAACAGCCGGCAAATGGGAAAAGAAATAAGAGCGTGTTCAGAATTTTATTTCATTGCTTGCACTTGAAAAAATCGTGCAGTGCTGCTTGGTGCATTTTCTCGCGTCCGAGCAGCCCAAGGTGCTCCTCCAGGACCTACAGCGCCATGTGGCTATCGGCATCGTCACAAGCGCATCTTCGCAATAAATCCAGTGCCACTACGGCCAATAAAGAGGTTAACTCTGATGGCTGCTCCTCCTCCACTTCGTTGTCACTGGAGCATGCACTGGCACACTCCACTACGATATCGGTAATAGACAAAACTGCGGGAGTGAAAACTGCATTATCTACACTAGTGTAATCACTGTACGTGATCCCATTAGCACCAACAGTCTCCATGGCAGAGTTCAGCTCGTCGCAGTCTGTGAAGACACAGTTCAACAGCTTCTGCTGCATCATCACCGCCACACACCAAAACACTTCACGAACCAGTTTTCAACAGTGATGGCAGTGACAGCGCTCCATGCCGATGCTAAATAATGCATAGCATCCAAAATTGTGACACCCCTTGGCAGCTGCCCACGCTCCATGCTTGCCAATGGACGCTTCACAATACAATTCCGGTAGAAGTACTTAACATTTTTAATTATTCCTGTGTCCAAGGGCTGAAGATGGCTTGTGGTGTTCGTCGGAAGAAACACAACCTTGACGTTCCGCAGGGACGCTGTACCCTTCGGATGTGCCAAACAGTTATCGAGGAAGAGAATGACTTGTCTGTTTTGACAGCCCATCTTCGAGTCCACGTAGCTCAAGAACTCTTCAAACAGCGAGCATGTCATCCATGCCTTGCTATTATTTCTATAATGGCAGGTTAGATGGCGGATGTTCTTAAAACAGTGCAAGTGTCTGACCTTTCCAATTACTCACGGTTTCACCATCTCGGAACCATCCGATTTGCAGCACAGCAAAACTGTCAGTCTTTCTTTGCTGAACTTTCCACTGTGGCAAGCCTCACCCTTAAGGGGCCCCTAAACCACCCAGAGGTCAAAATTTAGTGGTGGTGTTGCTACTGTTCCAGTGTCCACAGCAAACATGTAGGCGTAAAAATTTTTCGAAACGGGTCCGAAATAGCGGAGTTACACGTGTTTGATTATTAAAACGCAGCGCTTGCTTGTTTCACTCTCTCCTATGCCATGCACCGGCCGCTTGCAGTTGCCGGTGCCACCTCCTCACGGAGTGCTCCAAATGTCATGTGACACACATAGTTGATGACTCACAGTTCAAATTGTACACTTCCAGTTGATGCACCCCCGCCTGCATCCGCCAGCCTCTGCACTCGCGCAAGTGTTTTGTTGATTCTGTGCCAACGCTCCATGCTAGCACTCCCCGTCGTGTTCTGCTTGCTGGTACAGTTGTTACAGTTTCTAGTGCACACAAATGACACGTGGTGAAGAAGAACAGACAGGCCGGGAGCACATGCAATTAACTGCTAGCAGACTAACCGGAAGTCAGAGTTCTCCTTCGACCATTCAGCGGAGCTTTGCCTCTGTTGACGTCATCAAAAACAATGTTGCTGTCGCTTGCTGTCGTCACGGCTCGAGAATGCCCGGAGAGGCGCACAGGATTGTTTTGTGAGTTTGTGGTGCGGCCGCGGCATGTAGCGCTGCCACATTTGGCATCATTCATTGTGACGGCATTCTCAACCTAACGCACGTCTTAACTTGATTAAGTCTCAGTGTTTTGGCCAGCCGTACCCTAAAAAAAGAGGGGGGGGGGCTGCTTCATCGACATTGAACCTGTCCCTTGGTTCACAACCTTTGACTAGAGACACCATGTGATTTCTCCAGGTGTCGATGGCTGCTATGTCGACGCTTTGAGCCTCGACATTCACAGTACGGTAAGTTATACCATGCCTGTTTTAAAGCAGCCGATCCACCCGTTCAACGCAGTAAAACCATCAATGTCAAGCTTGTCGGCGATCTCCAGAGACTTTTCTCGCGGGATGGTACCATCAAAGTTCACTCCTGCTGTCCTGGCTTGCTTAAACCAAGTGAATACGGCCTCATCGAAATGCATGTACTTCAAACTCCGGGCTTGCTTGCACTGTATGTCAAAGACCCAGATGTTTTCTCCAATTTCGCTTCTCTTTGACACAACAGAATTCAAGGTGGGATGTCTCAGTCCTAGCTCCTTTGCTATGTCTACCCTTTTCCGAGTAGGGTTTTCTTTCACACCGCCGAGCATGTCCAACTTCTCTTGAAATACCGAAGCGTGAAAAGCACACACACACACACACACACACACACACACACACACACACACACACACACACACACACACACACACCCTCTCTCAAGAAATAAGCATTTCTCTTCGTCTATTTTTGCACACCTTGCATACGCTAGCACATAAGTGTGCACGTCACCAGAGACCTACGAAAAACACGCAAACAGCACTGCGGTACATTTATTGTTCATGTCTGCACATATGTTTATCAACATCGAAGATCTAGTTGAAAGCTGAAACACGTCGGTTTGATCACAATCACACCCTAAAACGACCGACGAAGTGAAATGTACCTGCAACTTACCGCTTTTTCAAACTGCAGAAGCATGAGATAACACCCTACAAATGCTAAAAGATAAGAATGGGTACGACGACACCGCATGAAGGCGTGCCGCTGCGTGTGTGTACGATGTCCTCAATCTTTGAGACATGAAGCAGTTGCAAGGTGAGAGGCAAGACGAGAGTTCATCGCACTGAACTAAGGAAGTTCACATGAGAAAAACAAAAAATAGCAATGAATAAAAGCTCCACCTGTTCGCCGCACCGCGTGAATGAACCATCTTGCACAGCAGAACGAGCTTTACAACACAACGTCAAATAACAGAAGTCCAAAGGAGACGTCCTCAAGCGCCCGCGCTGAAATCCACAGAGTCCCTGCAAACATGGCGGCAACCGAGCGAGAACATCACATTTTGGCATCTGCTAGCCAGAGATCTACCAGAAAGCTGCCAGGACGGTTCTGTCCTGCTGGTTCTGGTGACCCGTGGGTTGCCAGGAGCAGCCCCGCCAGAGAAAAATGAACGCTAACCGGAAATGCGCCGCGCGGTGTGCGGAGCAACCAGAGAAATACGAACATGCCCTGGCGGGCTCTGGCAGCCCGCAGTCAGCCAGAAGTGCAAAATCGAAGAGCCCTAGTAAGTGGGCCCATGCTTTAACAAAAGGCTGTCTCTTGGAGCTCCTTTAGGCCACGACGACTTCAACTCACTTAACAGGTGGATCCAGCATTTCAAAGATCGCCATGGCATCAGCTGCAAAGTGGTGTGTGGAGAAAGCGGCAATGTCGATGATGAGTCTATCAAGGTCTGGCTTTGCTTAAACTTGCAGAATATGCTGTCCACCAACATGGATGGAGACATATATTATAATGCCGATGAAGTTGGCTATTTGATAACCTTCTGCCGAACCGCACGCTTGCGCTGAAAGGCGAAGCCTGCTCTGGGCGCAAGGCCTCGAAGGAGCGCATAAGTGTTACTGTTTTGTGCTAACATGGATGGAAGCAACAAGCGCCGCCTATTTGTCATTGGTAAATCGACAAGGCCACGTTGTTTTAAAAAATGAGAGTGCCTGCCAGTGACCTACAAATACAATAAAAAGGCGTGGATTTGTTTACAACCTTGCTTCACAAGTTTGTTGAGGATATGGCGGTCATGCTTATCTTCGACAATTGCACGACCCACAACATCAAGCCGAAGTTGACTGCAGTCAACTTAAAATTTTTGCCTGCCAACAGGACAGCAAAATGTCAACCTCTCGACCAGGATGTCATCAAAACCGTAAAGGCGTGTTACGAAATAAAGGGTTCGAGGGAGCAGGCTCAAAGAGGCGAGGTCAGAGACGCCTCCGAGGGCAGCAAGGAAGAGACGCAAGATGCTGGCTGGTACAACACACGGACACATATATTTGAGCACGAAAACATAGAGGGAAACGCAATGAAACAGAAGCACTAAACTCACAACAACATGTGCATGCAGCGTTTGTAGAACAAGAGTTCGAGAGAAACGCAGTTAAAGATGAGCACACACAATACAGACAATAATATGTACAAAATATGTATAGCGTCTCTAGAGCAAGTGTTGAAAAGAGTTCAAGAGGCTCAGAGGGCTCACGCGTTCCGGCTCGCCGACGGCGTTGACACAGCGTCCGTCGAATGTCCTTGGGAACTGCGAGGCAGGCACCAGGAGTGCTGTGGACGAAGGGTCGATGAAGACTCCCAGTCGTCTGATGGGCGTCCGGAGCAGGAGACGTGTCGTTTTCGAGGTCCCTCGGGTGTTGGCGCTCGACTGGGTCCCTCCGACAAATGCTGGCCTCCCGGGCGTTGACGCCCAACAAGGACAGCGCGTCTTCTCCGCTCCGATATCTTCCCTCGTCTGTCTTGGCTGTCGTGGCTCGTGCCTTTTTATTAGTTTTCATTTTTCACGCGCCGCGCAGGCACGTGCAGGGCTCCATTCCAGGCGAGACCCCCTACGGTACGGCTCCAATACGCGTGCTTGAGCGTTTCTTTGGCTAATTCACTTGGAGCGTTTGGGGACTTCACCACACTTATCTTCGACAATTGCACGACCCACAACATCAAGCCGAAGTTGACTGCAGTCAACTTAAAATTTTTGCCTGCCAAAAGGACAGCAAAATGTCAACCTCTCGACCAGGATGTCATCAAAACCGTAAAAGCGCTGTACAAAAAGCATATTTACGAGAGAGTTTCACTGAGCAGGCAGCAGCAGTAGCCTCTTAAAGTGAATGTAAGGGGCGCGATTGATATGGTGGTCGCTTTATGGTGACAGGTAAAGGCCGATACCATAAGCAAGTGCTACAATAAGGCAGGCTTCATGTCCAATGCAGAGGCCCTCGAAGACGATGAGCAGATCGACACTGTCGCCGATGAGGCACTCAACACTGACGACGTGCGGCCTGGCTTCGTTGAGAGCAACTTTATTACCGCCAAAGACATCTTCCAAGAATTTGTTGATGCTGGGGAGTCGGAGCTTGCTGTCTGCGAGGAAGCAAGCACAGATGATGCGATCGTCGCAGTCGTGCGCGATAGTGCAGAGGCTGCAACCGACGACGACTCGGACGGCGAGGACAATGTCGACCCGACGCCAGAACCAGATTTCTCATGCAAAGATGCGTTGGAATACCTCACGAAAGTGAAAGCATATTGCTGAAGAACAGTTTTAGCGAGAAATCGCTTCAGTGTTAAAGGGGCACTGAAGCACTTTTTTAAAAAATTGAGGTTATAATGCTATTTAATCATTTTTCGTGCGATGAACGCGAAAATCCCATAAAAAATGGGCATAAACGTAAGCAAATGACCCTATTTTGGCAAAAACGTGTGGCGCGCATCATGAGCGGCAGCGAAAGTCATGTCACTGCCTATGATTGGCTGAGGAGCTTCATGACGTCATCGTGAGCGCCTCGGAGGAGCTGACTGCCACGGCTGGGCTAGTGCGCGCACACCGGGCAGCCGTGTGCGTTTTATCACTTCTTTCTCTTACTGTATATAAGCATTTCGCTATTATTATGGCCAACTATAGCAATTACGATGAGTTTGTGGTACAACTAATGGGGTCGTGCGCATTCAGGTATGTATATTTCATTCAAACGGTGCAGACGACAGGCTACCATCGCAGTCTACTAGCAGAACTGCGATACACGGATCGCGATCGGCTGGTATCCACACCGGTCCGACGTGCAGTGCCGTGTGTTCGTGCATGTGTCACACACTGCAATTCAAGAAATATGCAATAAAGAATCCGACCGAGTGAGCGGCATGTAGGTTCTGTCCAGGCATAGCGCTCTTCATGTCGTACATACACTATAAGGCCTCGCATTCTTAACAAGAACTACAACAGAAGCAACTTTTCGTGACTCTCTTTCATTTCGCACGAACATAATTCAATAAGAGCACCGCTTCACGCGCACAAGCACGTGCGAACAGCGTGCCGTCATGAACGCTTCGCTGAGAGCCCATGAATGCGACGTGGGCATAGCTAGGTAGGCGGTGCGACTAACGCTGTTTTCAATCAAAAGCTCATCAGCGCAGTACATTTGAAACATGATTAATGCTTAAATTTTCACATTGTACGTCATTATGTGTGACTAGTTCTTGACTTCCTCAATGTTAAGACCAATAAGAGAGGCCAGTCGCTTTAATGCGGAAAAAAAAAAAACAGCAGAGCCGGTGGCTCAGTATTTTACTACTGCTGTTCTCGATCTCGCGAATGGTTTGGTACCGGACACCGCTTTTGCGGAATTGGATTACGTGATATATATATATATATATATATATATATATATACTTTAATGGTGGCGAGCAAATTGGTCGGCGGAGGTAGGCCGCCAGATCGGAGTGGTGAGAACTGCCCGGCCAGCGATATGTCTCTGGAAACGTGAAGCGTTTGCCCTGCCGTGTTTTTCTTAAGGCGAGATCCTCTTTATGCGGACAGACAAAAAGGACTGCATTGAGATTCAATAGTGTATAACTTCATCAACGAGCGTACCGATTATATTCAAGACGGTTTTTGTACTTGGTTGCTGTCTAGGAAGCGACTCGAACAGAGCACACTTGCTCTCGCAGGACTGAAGTTTCTCTCTTTCCTAACAGCAATGACCCACTCAGGGGACATCTAATGTTTAGGGAATTTGTGAAATGCTGCTGTATCGTACACGTGGCACAAGATATGCGCATGAACTGTTTAGAGATGTAGACGATACGCACGCGTTCAGTACATATAACCGGCACACGTTCAATAAAGCTGGCTTTTTCCACCACCGGCCACCCGGCGTAGTATGTCACTGATACATGGTGTCAGAAGTGCCGTGCACCCATCGCCACATACGTAGGCACCGACGGCGAGCCGAGCAGTCGGGATGGAATTTGTTCGACCACCGGATGCCGTACGCTTCACAGGAGACATAGGCAAGTGCTGGCCACTGTTCAAGCAGAAATTTGAGCTCTTCTTGGCGGCTACCGAACCTTCCGAACAACCACGAACAGAGCAGAAGAAGACTGTGTTGCTGCTTACAACTGCAGGCGAGGAAGCCATAGAGGTATTTAATAACTTCGTTTTTTCTGAAGGCGAAATCAACACCGATTGCGCTACGGTAGTCAAGAAGTTTGACGAGCATTGTAAGAGCCAGAGCAATGAGACATACGAACGGTACGTGCTCAGGAAACGAATGCAAGAGCCAGGCGAACCTTTTGAGCACTTCGTGCGAGACTTTAAGACTCAAGCCAGTCTGTGTAACTTTGGAGACCTCCGGGACTCCATGATCCGGGATCAGATTGTTTTTGGAATACAAAACGATAAACTACGAGAGAAGCTGCTGAGGAACACAAGTCTCACGCTACAGAAAGCGGAACAGCGTTGCAAGGCAGCAGAAGCAACAGCAGCGCAGCAAGATATATGGCTACGGGACCATCAAGTAGATCCAATTCGGAACTTTTCCGCGCCAGGAAGGCACCACCAAGAAGAGAGACAAAGAAACAGCAACGCCAGGAAGCCACCCGACTACATATGTTCCAGATGCACGCGGACACACGCGCCAAGGAAGTGCCCAGCATTCGGGCGTACTTGTCACAACTGCCAGCGCAAGAACCACTTCGCAATTTGCTGCAAAGCAGGGAGTCAAGTCAACGAGCTCACTGGCGATGAAGAATGCTTTGACGTGCTGAATGTATCCTTGAGAAGGAAGGTCAGTGGCCGTGACTGGCTTGTTCTCGCGAACGTTGGGAACATATCAGTAAGCTTTAAAGTCGACACCGACTCGCAAGCCAATATTATTCCCTTGAGTTTCGTCACCAAGATGCAGCCAAAACCATTGGTAAAATCCAACTGCTCAGTTCTACGTTCCTACGGCGGCAATGAAATCAAACACTGCGGCACCATCATCGCCGATGTGACACTCGACGGGCACACCGCAGTCCTCCAATTTTTCGCCGTACGCAAAGGTCAAGCAATTTTGGGACTGCAAGCATGTGAACACCTTCAGCTGCTTTTACGCTCAGTGCACAGTGTGGAAAAAAGCGCAGCGAAAGACGTAGTGCAGGATTTTTTGCACCTTTTCAGTGGCACAGGATGCATCAAGCACCGCTACCACATGGTACTACGCTGCGTGAAGAACTGGAATGTATGGAACGAGGCGGCATCATTGCAAGGGTGACAGAGCCTATGGATTGGGTGAGTCCTCTCGTGATAGTACGTAATGAAGGATGGAAAGCTTCGAGTGTGCATGGATCCCAGGAAGATTAATGAATGCATAAAAAGGGAGCACTATCAAATGCCGACGAGGGAGGACATAGAAGCGGAACTAGCCGGCGCGAAAGTGTTCACTCGCCTTGATGCCAACGCTGGTTTCCACCAGATACCATTGGATGAAGAAACTTCAAAAATTTGCACGTTTGCAATGCCTTTTGGCCGATACCGCTTCTTAAGACTACCGTTCGGCATTTCTTCAGCATCGGAGGTTTTCCAAAAATCTTTGAATGAAGTGTTCGAGAATCTGCCAGGTGTAAAGGCATACGTTGACGACGTGATAATCTAGGGCTCGTCAATGAAGGAGCACGATCAACGACTCAAGTCTGCCTTGCAAGCAGCAGAACGAGCTGGACTAACTTTTAACGCGACTAAGTGTGCAGTTCGAGTCAAGGAAATAGAATTCCTAGGTGACGTAATTAGTCATGAGGGCATCAGGCCAAATCCTAATCAGGTGCAGTGCATGACTCGAATGCCAGAGCCAAAGGACAAGCATGCAGTTCAAAGAACGTTGGGTGTTGCAAACTATTTCAGCAAGTTCTTGCCGTCCTTGGCCCAGAAAACGGTACTGCTCCGGAGCTTATTAAAGCACGGCACGCATTTTGAATGGACGATAGACCACGCTAAAGAATGGCAGATGCTATCGCCAGCCCTTGCTATCACTATTCGATCCAAAAAAGGAAACCAAAGTTTCATGCGATGCGTCACACAACGGAGTAGGCGCTGCCTTGCTGCAGTGTGAAAATAACACGTGGAAGCCTGTTGCTTACACGTCCAAATCGCTCACCGAATCTCAACAAAGCTATTCGCAAATCGAAAAGGAAACCATGGCAATAGTGTATGGGTGCGAAAGATTCAACCATTTCACATACGGTCGGAAAATTATCGTGGAAACAGACCACCGCCCACTGATAGCGATTTCTCGGAAAGCAATCGGCGACATGCCGCCTAGGCTGCAACGCTTTTTTTTGCGCCTACTTCGATACGACTTGGAAATAACGTTTATTCCAGGGAAACACCTCCTGTTGGCCGATATGCTGTCCCGGGCGACTGTCAACTGCAACAACGATGTCACCGACGACGATACAGAGGTACACGCCGTGAGTGTGCTTTCATCCTGTGTCAGCAACAGGACCCAACAGCGACTGGCCAATGAAACAAGTAAGGACAAATACCTGGCAAGAGTTCTAGAAAGCCTGAGCAAAAACACAACAATTGATGGCCAGCTAAAACCGTTTAACGGAGAGCTCTCACACGTGCAAGGCGTATTGTTAAAAGGGTGTAAGATTGTGATTCCTGCCAGTATGAAGCAGGAAATACTGGAAAAAATTCACCAAGGGCATCTTGGCATCACGAAGTGCAAGTCCAGGGCACATGATAGCGTTTTCTGGCCTGGAATGAGTCAAGACATTGAAGACTTTGTACAAAGGTGTGCAGTGTGCAGGAAATTTGCCTACAATCAGCCCCGCGAACCATTGCGGATGCGCCCGATACCTGAGCAAGCATGGTGCCGAGTAGGTATAGACCTTTTCCACTACGGCGGCAAGACGTACCTATCCGTCTACGATGCATTTTCGAACTTTCCCGAAGTAGAAATGCTCAAAGATGCGTCGGCTCTCACGGTTATCCAAGCGACAAGTGCCATTTTTTGCAAATATGGTATCCCGATGGAAGTTTGTTCCGACAATGGGCCACCTTTTTCGAGCAAGTCTTTTGCCGCGTTCGCGCGAGAGTATGACTTTCAGCATATCACTTCTAGCCCTGGCTACCCACAATCGAACGGTCTAGCAGAGAAAGGGGTACAAGTAGTGAAGCGGATTTTAAAGAAAACTGATGAAGCAAAACAAGACTTTTGGCTCGGTTTGCTTGCTTACAGGACAGCACCCCTGGAAGGCGGCGCAGCACCGTCTGAGCTTCTACAGGGAAGGAAATTGAGAACAAGCGTACCAGACTTCGGAGGCGAGCCATGTCTCTGCATTGTGAAGCATCGTCAGACAGACAAGCAGAGGCGTCCCCTGCCAGCTCTGAAGCGCAGAGATGTGGTTCACCTGAAGAAGCAATCGTGGGACACAAAAGCGCGGGTAGTGGAACACTGCCCACAACCTAGATCTTACAATGTGGTAACAGAAGAGGGGAGGGTCCTACGGCGCAACAGGAGAGATTTGTTGCGAACCAGAGAACACTTTGAGCGTGATTTTTCAGATGACAGCGAGAACGACAATGAGGACAAGCCACACGACAGCAATGGAAGTGCATCAGCTCAGCAACAGTTGCAGTCAACTAGGGCAACGGTGACGAACGCTTCACCACTTCGAAGATCACAGAGGCAACGGCGACCACCAAATCGTTTAAGATATGACAGAAACTTTGAACAAGTTCCTTAAGCGTTTTTGGGTGCATACATACTAGCAGTGTACTAACACTTTACTAACAATATACTAACCTTGCGGAAGTGGTGCGAAGTTTCGTTGTTCTTCATTTTATGTTTGTTTGTTCGGAAAGAAGAAAGATGTATCGTACACGTGGCACAAGATATATGCGCATGAACTGTTTAGAGATGTACACGATACGCACGCGTTCAGTACATATAACCGGCACACGTTCAATAAAGCTGGATTTTTCCACCACCGGCCACCCGGCGTAGTATGTCATTGATACAGCTGCTGCTCCGTAAACGTAGATGTTGTCGCAGCTGAATGATGCACAGAAGCTCGGTATGGCAAGTCCGCTTCGCCAAATCAGTACATAGGCCACAGCAAATGCAATATTGTAACGTAATCGTTGAACCTGCTACTGGGAAAATCTCCAAGCATGACAACAAACCAGTGCGGTGCCCAGAAACCAGCGCAAGCTCCTCTACTGACACTGGGCTGTGCGCAAACGAAAGCCGCAAACCAATGCAGCTATCCTGCTCGCCCTCCAAAATGACATCACTGCTCCGCGTTTCACTCTCTGTCATCCTCCTCACCTACCCTCCGTACTCGCCGTGGGGCGTTCCCTCGGACCAAGTTTGGGCACTCATATCACTGCTGTTTAATTAAACATCGCGGTAAAACCATCGTAGGCATGTTATACGAGGTTGCAGATTCCAAATTTCTATTAAATTCGAAAATTGAAAACTGCTTCAGTGTCCCTTTAAGCTTTGCGGAGGATGAAATTGTTTGAAGCACTGTTCACAAGCATCGCTAGATGAAAATAACAGTGTTCTTCCGCCGATGCGGGACTTCAGAACTTGGTTGGCTTCCGTGCTGTGTTGTGACCGTTGAATGTGTCTGCGAGTGAAAAGTGCAATGAATTGCTTTTAAACGGTGAGTCGCCCTTTCGGCATAGGCAAAGGCCGAAAAAACATGCTTTGGTTATAACGCGGTACAACTTATAATGCAGATTTTTACAACTCCCGTGACTTACATTATAAGCGGTCTACACTGTATACGAAAGCATGTCGGTACTTGTTTCTGGCGTATAATTGACTGGACAATTAACTTCTTTTGTTGTTTGAGCTCCATGGATTTTAATTTATGAAACCACTCGCGACAAACACATAGTAGCGCCTAATCCACGATAACAAGTCTAGAGGTGGATTCTTTGGGTTCTGCTCGCGCAGTGCTGTGGAAGGTGCGTTCATGCTAATGCCCGCCCGCTAATTCGAACTCCATTTAATTCGAACAATTTTATAGTTCCCTTTGTATTTGAATTCATCAGCTTTTTCAGTAACCAATATATTGTTAAGACTGGTATTAAGCGCATTCAACAGTATATATGGTGCAAAGTAAAAAAATTACCTTGAAGCGCTTACTGCAGTCTGGAGATCCTGATCTGGAGTAACTATGATCTGACCATTCCACACCATATGAAACTGAAACTGATAGAGGAGTCTTCAAAGAGTGTTAGTGATGGTGATAATTGCCTTCAATGTGACAGTTAAATATCGCAAGCGACTAGTCATTGAAGCATATCCGATGGCCTATGGCACGATAAGAAAGGGAGTTCAGCAATATGCGATGGACCGCTGTTGCTGCTGTGCGAAGTAGCCACAAATGGCAGCATATCAACTCTTGATTTCAAAAATATTCAGTGCCTTCACGCTGATTTAAAATGTTCATAAGGGAACTTTAGCAGGCATTTGCTGCCTCCAGCATTCTCCAAAGGCATCCTGGGAGCTTCTTCAGTGAACGTGTCAACTGTTTCTTTGGGCACACTGGCACATCTTTGTGGACACTCGCGTTGGTACTGATGTCCACAAGGCAAGTCCGCTGCCCAGCCTAGACAATGGCCCACCAGACACCACAAACCGAGAATGGCAAAATGAATTCATGATCCTCACAGTGAAGTAACCAGGCTCGACAGGTGCAGAGAGACCAAAAGGACCACTGCTACACTGTGCCTATACAAAGCAGCACCCCCTTTCCTTTTTTTTTTTTTAAGCTGTCCCTCACAATAAAAGAGCACAAGCAGCCAGAGGCCTTAGCATTGAGCACTGTTAGTGTAGTAGTGTGAGCCTATATGCTTGGTGCAAGCCGACGGAAGCGCTACTGGTGGCGACCTTGCTAAGTACTGTCGGGAAAGCAGGCAGCCGTCCGCCATAGCTTTCTACGTTTTTTGTGTGTCGAAGTTTAGTTTGCGTTGTCGCAGCAAAATAAGCAACTTTCATTGCATGTTCGCAGTGGCCGAATCTTCAAGTATCTCCAATAAGACTTAGAAGCCGTCCAAATACGACCCCTTCCAGTACACAGGCGTTTATCTAGAATTTCGATTTTGCTGGGGTGGGAGGGGTGTTATGCATGGCGTTACCGAAAGTGAGAAAAAAGAGGGAGGGGGGGGGGGGGGCTATTCACCTTGATTAGGTTTAGGGGGCTGTTGAAGGAGCAGGGGTGCGCAAATCCCAGCTTTTAAGTTCCAAGTGCTCACACAGAGGCTTACCTGCACCACATGTGCATGATCTGTTCTCTTTGTTGCTGACCTAATGGACAACAGCGGAAATTTGCTTGCACCGTCCACCCTTTACCTTCTTTGAAGGTGCAAAATGCATCTTGCAACAAAAAAGGCAGGTACTGATGCCTGTCATGCAAGTAAAATATAAAGAAATGAAAAAAAGAACAACATAGAGGTAACCCAGGCGGATCCAATTTCCTTTGACATGCTTGCTATTCTGCACAGCACCTCGCATGAGCTAGTTGTCACATAGCTTGAAAGCAAAACGTTCTCCGACGGCAAGCAAGAGAGCAAAACTGCTCCTTATGTCCTGCTTTTTTATTTTATCGTTGTGCCACATTTTTGCTTTAAAGCAAGCGTAATTTCAGTTCTGCTGCTGTCACATTGTTCTTTTTTTAGTTGTTTGGTAGCAGTGGCACACATGCACCTTTCCCTTTTACCGCACCCTCCTTCCAGCCCTCCCCCCATACCCTTTATTTTTTTCTTTTTAACAAGTGCGCACATATGGTCATTTGCCCTCCTCCCTATTTTGCGATTTACAATAGTTGTAATAAGACCACGGGGGACTCCATGTGCACTCGATATGCGCCCTTATTCGCTCGCATGTTTGGCAATATCCATGAGGAGTGTATGCACGTTTATTAACAATAGCAGGATTGTGCTTCTTAAGGTGACTTTCAGGGCTATTATGCAATGAGGTTGCATATGTAATCAGTGCTATCAAGATTGCTGCATTATGTGCCAAAATCACATAATGTGGACTTCATTGTTTGATTCACCAGTTCGCCCGAATGACATCTATTTATTATTAAGCTACATAAACAGCAATATGAGAAGCGCACAATTCTAAAAATAAAAAGGTGTGACTGAGATACCACATAAGTCAATAAAACAAGGCGGCTACTTCGCATGAGCTGCATTTCGTAACTTGGCTTCGTTATGCTGTTCTGCGGGATGCACCTAATAAGTTTGCGGACTGGGTTGTCCCAAATTCCATTGATGACATGCGCACTTTCACAGAGGCCCGTACCTTTCTTGCAGCTGTTTGGCACATGAACAAACGGAAGTCACAGCCGCGAGTTTCAGCAATGCCCTTGCCGCCCAGTGGTGCAAAGCGTTGTCTGCTCGGCCTCCCAAGAGGGCTGTCGGTGGTGCCTGCTAGGTGGCCTTCAGTGGCGCCTCTATAGGCGCTGCACGAGGCGAATAGGGTGCTGCTGCATCTCACAGCGAGCTACTCAGTGAGGGAACAGCAGCCAGTCAGCAAACAGAGGAAATGTTTGCAAAGAGAGTTTTCCTTGTTTTGAGCAAGGAGCATGGTTTAACACATTCACTGCGGCATGCTTTTTTTTGGTCTAGTTTTAGGTGCAGAGTGACCCACCAGCGGGACACATGGCTTTGCCTCTTTCTTTTGCTCCAACAAGATGGCGCTGCCACCTTTACAGCAGGCGTGTGGCGCGTTTATTTGAAAGATGCAGAGCTGTCTTCCGCCTTTTTCGCCTGAATCTATGTTTAAATACAAAGGGCTTGCCACAAGAAAACACATGAAGTCAGTTTCTATGATATGATAGAAATATTTATTACGTAGATAAAAGTTAAAATCTAGTAGGAATATTAACAGTGTTTTGAAGTTTATATCGCACTCGTATTGCAGTTGAAGGTAGCTTGCATCTCAGCCTACTCGCAGTTAGAATCAAAGCACGACAAACACATGAATGGCTTGCCAGGACATTCTTCACAGAAAGTGGTCACTTTTCTTGCTCTCACTCTAGCATCGTTTTGGCTGCTGCTGGTACTGATGGCCACATAGCAGCCTGTGCAGCGCCGTCAAGTGTTGCGTGCCGATCCACCCACTTTTTCGAGTGTGTGAGCCCACTTTCTCCCACAACTTTCTTCGATCTTCTCTTGACGAGGGCCGAACAGTGAACGAACCAGTTTTTCTCGCAATTTTATAATTGGCGTAGACTTTCCTTCAAGCATGCCACGAATGTTCCACACATTTACAATGGCAATTCCGACAAGCAACTAAACGGCTCCCTTCCTGTACCACTTCAGTCCTTTTCTAAGGCAGCTATAGTAAGACGCCCTTTGGTCGCTATAGTCCATGGCTTCATTTTGCTGCATTGTAATCGAGAACGGCCTGAGGTGTCACGATTGGTGTGCTGTCCCTTGTTTTCTAGCCGCTGTCCACCAAAGTTGCTTCATATTTGGCAACAGATCTGAGCTGGCCTCTTGTACATCCACTTCAACAGCTTCACTCCATCTTTGGGCTAAAGTCTGGTCACACTTCCTTTTGCAACCTTCGCTTCGGTGACTTCCTTTGGCAGCCCTTTCCTTGTTGAGCGACCTGTGCTGCAAATGAAAGTGTCTTCTAGAAGGCAAAGAGTGAGCGGCAAGCTCATGTAGAAGTCTATGTAGAGTGTGCGCCCGACTCATACACTTAGTCCAACGGCACATACCTAAAAAACTGCGGGAAGAGCTTACAAGCAACACAATGGACGAACGTGCCGCCACTCGGCTCCTTAGAAACAATTGCACCACCTCACACACATATATGTGTGTGTGTTGCCATTTAGAACTACAGACGGCAACACAAGATGGAGAGCTCTCGCATGTGGGTCACCGGTGGGTCATAGCCTTTAACATCAGACAAGTATTCTTCTGGGTGTGTTTATCCTCATGCAACAAAAATCACACCTTCAGGTGTCATAAAGATATTGCAGCCGCAAGCAGAGAAATGCACGTAGCTTCACAGTCACATAGGTGGAGCACAGGCCGTGACCCATCGGTGACCCACGACGCAGTCAACATGTTGACAGGTTCAAGCACGTATGCAGGATGCTTACCTCTGCATTGAGGTTGTCCACCAGGCTCTGGTGGAAGCTGCTTTCAATTGGAAACTGGCAGGTGAGCAATGACAGGTACTTGTTGAGCTTCGCATGTGTCGTGATGATGGTGCCGTGGCCCTCCTTGTCAAATTGAGGTCGGCCTGCCCGACCGAAGATCTGCATCACATCCAGGATGTCCAGATCCACAAAAGTGCCATGTTTGGAATCGTAGATGTCCGTCCCCTGTTGAGAAAGTTATCATCACTGCTCTTGGGTGCCAAACTAAGAACATGCAGCAAGATGGAAAAGTACACTTTAAGACCACATGTAGTTTAAGGGTTCACCGTACAGTGCACAGATATCAAAATTATAGTAACAGGCATAAGTGTTTGGTAGGGCTGCGCAAATACCATAGTTTCATCTAAAGTGAGTCTAATTATTAATGTTTCGGTGCAAATTCAATAATGTACATTTAGTATGCTTCCAAAAGCTTTGAAAATACTGCCATGCTAAAATTACAGAAAGAATGTATGGCAGAACATAGTTGAAATTGGCAATTTATTGCATGGTTGCAGGCTGTTAGGGTTCATCAAAATAGTTGATTTTGTTGGCAATAGTGGCCACTGTCACCACAGTCTGGAAATGCTACTGTTCACTGTGAGGGGAAAAAAAAAAGAAGAACCCCATGCCTGTGCAGATTTCAAACCTATTCACTAGGAGCAACACCACCCATAGCATGGTTGGGTACCTTGTGCTCTCAACCATGGCTCTGGTGATGCCAGTAATGTTTTAGGACATTTGTTTGTCAGTCATTGGTGGTGGTTTCAACTGATTTCTGGGGTTTTACATCGCAAAACCAAGATATGATAATGCGAGACACCATTGTGGAGGGCTCCTGAAATTTGAACCACCTGGTGTTTTAACATCCACCGACATCGTACAGTACGCAGGCCTCAACATTGCGGCGCCATTGAAATACAGCTGCCATGACCGTGACTTAATCCCACGACCTTTGGATCAGTAGCCATGTGCCATGTGACATAGCCTCAAGACCGCAGTGGCCGGGGTCTGAGGTGGTTTCGTTAACCAAGAGAACATTAACATGAGGGCAGTAATGTAAAAGGAAGAAGATGACTAAGAGAAAATAAGGTAAGCAGAGCAAGATAAAGTACAGTCAAACCTATTTGTAACAAACCCAAAAGCAGTCAGAAATTGTTGTTATATCAGTAGTACATGCAAGCAATAGTAACCAAGTCGCTTTTTCTTTGCGAAGTTTTATTACAAGGCCCCAAGAACAGCAGCACTAACAAGTTATGCCTTTTCGTTTCATGAGGCGATGCGCAGCTACAACGCCTGCACAAATCACACCTGCTGTTACCAGGAGAGCACAATTTCTTCCAACTTAAGGATTTCCACACGCCATGATGCTTTCTTTTTGTGGAGCCAAAAGGTCATCACGATTAATTTTCAGTAGCTGCACAGAGGAAGTGCCTATCAGCCACAATCTATAGATAGCGTCTCCGTAACCACCAACCTTTCGTGCAGAACGCAGTGCTGGGTTCACGCCAACTCAGAGTATGAAGATCGGCAGCTGTGATAACGCTTCAGTGGTGGTAGGTATAAAGTGGCATGTAATTTAATTTGATGGCTTCTTGCATACTCGTCGACATGCTGGCACTTAGCACCGCGAGGACCTGTGTTTACATGCATGCCTTTTTTCAACAAAACATGCCTAAAGATTGCCTGCATGTATGCAGAGTACAATACCGAAACCACATTTGCAGCAATGGCAACAGCCCAGGCAGCACGCAACGTAGGGCCGATATTGGTTGCCGGAAGCAAGCCAGTATCGGCCAAGCCACCATCAATGACTGGCAACGTTGGGCCACTATAGCCCTGGCCCCGCCGATATCAGCAGGCCATCAACTGTAATCGGCAACATGGCGCCGCATATGCCGCGTTACTGCCGACATCGGCTGAGCCGTTGGCGCTCAATGGCAAATGTGGCACTGATCTTGCTTTCCATAGACTGTATGGGCTAAGCCGTCGCCTTTTATTGGCAACATTGTGCTGAGTATGCCACCTTCGAGCCAACATTGACTAATCCGATAACTTTCTCCGGCAAATCTGGCGCCGATTTTGCCGTCCTTTAGACAATATGTGCTCAGCCATAAACATTTATTGGCAGCATCGTGCCGAGTATGCCACCTTAGAGCCGACGTCCGCTCAGCTGCTTTCTCCGGCAAATGTGGCGCTGATTTTGTCGTTCTTGAGCACCGTCTGAAGAATGCACACTCGGCGTGATATTTGCCTAGAAAGATTGTTTCACAGGAAACGCTGAGCCATTTCTGCCATCCTCGAGGCAACGTCGACTACGCCGCAGCCTTTCATGGTTGATATCGGCAGGGCCTTTTTTGGAAGCCTGCTGTATATAATTGAGATTTGATCTCAATTATTATATACAGCATGAGCATGATGCAGCAGCATCATGCTCATGCAGCATCGAGCATGCAGCGAGACGTGCATGACTGATTTTAACTTGAGAGATTCGACGCAAGAATCAGATGTCGGGCTTCATATATTCACGTACATGCGTTTCAGTGCCGGAGCATAGTGCACGTGTTTTCAGCAGCACATAATATTCTGTTCACGGGCTTTCTTTTTCATAAACACGGCGCACAACAACATGCATGTAGCAAAACTATTGACATATACAACCATAGGCTGTTTTGCAGGAGCTTTGCGAAATAGATGTGGCACAACAGTTAACATATTAGCCAGAAGGATCGAGAAGCATGGTGGAAAATTATCGGACAACGCATGTCATAAAATTAAAATTCGTAGAAATTTAACTATTGCGTGCTTACCTCGATTGCCGTAACCAACACTGGTACGCTCCCCCCTCCCAAACAAAGATAAACTCTCGCAACCGGCGTAACACTACTGACATTTTGTAACCCATGCTAAGGAAGGGTTAAGGATGTAACAGTGCGACAGCAAGCGGACAAAACAGATCTAGCTCTAACTTAATATTCAGAAGATGTTAGCTGTTTCTATACACCATGAAATAGATCCTTTTGCATTGCAAATTCAAAAGAAGTGCTCTTGTCAAGACCATGACATTTGCGAAAAAGGCAAAATTGAAAAATACAAAGCAGTCATATGGCAAGCATTTTTCATCTCGAAGGTGGCAAACAAATGCACACACCTATAACTGATATATAGAGAAGTTTTCTGATTAGTTCTACTAGAGTGTATGTGATCATACATTGTTCTTGTGCAGGCGATCTGCGTATTTTATGGTCTATGAAAACAGCAAGCATCCAGTGAAAAAAAAAAATATGTTGAAAATGAAAGCTCTATTCTGTCCTCCTGTTTCTTCATATGTTGCTGCAGGGTTACAGTATAAACCAACTCGCCTAAGTCAAGATGTTGATGATGCGCCCCTCCACTACATTTTGTCAGTGCGTTCGCGAAACTAGTGCATTCCCTTCAAAAGCAGCTCCAGTACAGACCAACACATGTATCGCAGCTCGCATAAGCTGAGCTAGTGAAAACAATCTTTGTCTACTGGTTCTTTTCTCCTCCATGCTCTCTACTACCACAAAGATACAAAAGGCCAATAATTCCTTAATATGCCCACGGCATTGTGTATAGTTCCTTCTTTTTTGCTTTTTTTGTGTAACTACCATCAGTGTGTTCTTTCCATACCTTTCCAATTCGTTTACACATTGGCCATCAGTTACGTTGTACTAGTGAGATGAGCAGAATATATCGAGATTGACTACGTGCTCTGTGCAGTGAGTGTAGAATTTGTCACTGACGTTCATATGAGACTATGGCGTTGATTTAAGCACACATATGCGGTTTCACGTATTTGATTTATTTATAAGGTTAAATAAGGGCGCGAGGAGAGACAGATTCAGGGCAGTATTTCTTGTTGTGCGGTTTCTTCCCTGAGCATGTGTCTTTCCTGCACTGCATAAACTGGCAGAAATTCATGCACAATGGCGGCGGCACGCGTCCTCGTTACATTTGTTACGTGCAGTGCAGCAATTCGCTCGTGTTTTCAGCTAGGGTGGGTGGTTGAGCCTCTGCGAAATCCTGTGCTGCAGGTAGCTCGCAAGAGAACATATGCGGGCCAGCATACTCCATAGGCTGCACCATGCTGCACTTAACAAATGCAGTCCCGGCGGGTGTCGCCACCATTGTGCATGTATGTTTGCCTCACAGAAATGCTGTCTTCCACGTTTTGGGACGTCAAAAAAAAAGAAAAGGAAAAAAAGAAAAACATGAGTATTCTGGGTAGAAGTAACACAGCATGTGCTAAGCCGGCAGCAACTAAACATAAAGAGAAAGTGTGTGAGGGGGGACGCGCGTCCCCCTTCCGAGCTGACCACTGTCGTCACGGCCCCCTCTACGCACATCCATTGTGCGAATCTACAGTTTGCAAAGAATGTCGTTCTGAACCTACTTTTGGTGGCGTTAGCTCCCTTCCGAGGGGGGCATGCGCTGTTTTCTGAGTACTTTTTTCGGTGCTCTCTCGTCGTGGCTGCAGGTACAAGCATTCCTACCAAGGTGCAAGGTGCACGGACGAGTTTAAACGGGTGCACACGGTCTGTCTACACGTGTCGGCGCATGTATCGCGTTTATCAATCATTCAAGTTGATTGCGCAATTGCTTGGTGAGTGCACCTCCCAAGACAATGTCCATCCCAACTGCGACGGCGGTTGTATATGAACAAAAAGCCTGCACCTTTTGGTAAGACTACAGTGTCGTGGCTGAATTTCTATTGCTCACTCAAAGCTGAAGAGTGAACAGCGGATGGCAAAATTCGGTAAGTTGCTCGACAGTTTTCCAAAATGGGGCATGACGCCTTTTGTTGCCATGTTAAAGCACTGGTTCCACCTTTATATATTAATTATTTGTGCCGTGCGGTCCGTAGGCTCTTTTCTACGAATTCCCTTAATAGCGATGCAGTACTGTCCCAGAGCAATTTTACTTCATATAGTTAATCCCGTGCTTGTATCAAACACTCATTGTGTGGCGACTTACAGTTCTTGTAATTTTTTTTCTTGCCTGTATTTTTAAAAGTAACGTGATACCGAACACGCGCTCTTTGGTGTAGGACACGTGTGGCAGTTCGGCACACGATGGCATTTTTAAAATAGCCTTGAAAAGATGTTGCTCCTCTAATATCTGTTCATAATGCGCCTTGCACCTATCATTTAAGGACATTTTTTTGCCTAAAGACCCCATCCTTGGTGTGTGTCGTGTTAGCCGATGTCTACACGTTTTCCTTTCCACTGAATGCCAAAATATGAAGTTTATAATAGTACAAAATGTACGTATTTAAACTAATCTGCCGCTTTTAAAATTGCTTTGCAAAAGAACCTTTACTCATGTTTTCCTTTTTCCCTGGGGTATATAAACCGACACGAAGCCAATATCTGGTGCTTGAATATTGAACATAGATTTATTATTTAGTTAATCGGACAACTTTTTTTGCTCTTTCCTAAACTAATGTCCGATTATGAGTCCTGACAGTTCTTTAATTTCTGCGTTTGTTCATAAGTCGCACTAACTCTCCACAAGTTGCATAGAATGCTAGTATTGTGCTGATGTGCTCTAAAGCAGTGCTAACTTTTCAAACCTTTTCTCGCAGGTCGATCCTTGTCGAAGCATTTCCACTACAATGGCGCAACACGACACTAGCATATTATCAATGCAGAGTCCAGAAAATAAACAAAATAGTGCTTTTCTCTATAGACCTCTCTTATTTGTTTTGTTTAAAATGCATTAATAAAAAATACAGGGAACCAGTTAGTCCCACTTAATATTGTGTAATAGAGCTTTCACGTATGCGTGAGGCGCACATCTACACGAAATACTGTTGGTCCACTTGATAGTGCAATGGAGCGGTTGTTAAGCCCTTGGAAAGTGTAAAAACACAAAAATAAGAATTTTTGCAATCCGAACAGTGCGGTACACATGGGGTAAACCACTAGAAACACCATAATTGCTCTGAACGGTCACGCAAAAAGTTTCCGGATGTCGGCGGGGTCGACAACACGCCAAAAAAGCCTGAACGCCGCCGACATCGGCCCATGCAGCCTAGCCAAAATCGACCCGTACTGGCTGGCCAAATGCAACCCATTCTGGCTGGCCAAATTTCGCCCACGCTGGCCGGCCAAATTTGACCCATGCTGGCCGGCCAAGTTCAACCCATCGTGGCTTCACTACAGTAGCGCCATTCTGGCTGGCCATCATCAGGCAGATGTGGGTGAAAATAGCGCGAGCGCGATTTGCCAACTTAGGCCCGATATTGCTGCCGACTTTGGCCGACTTGGTGCCTACATCAGTCCTATGTTGGCGTGCTGCCTGGGAGCCTTCCATCAGACCACTTATATGCAGTGCCATTGCAAGTGTTGCCAAACATAGGGTAATTACCCTACTTGTTCGGTATTTCCAAAATTTTTTGCACAGTGTAGTTATGTAAACATAGACCGTTTATAACATAAGTTGCCGGAATAGCGAATACCCACACTATAACCAAAACAACATTTTTCAACGTCTACACGTGTGTAAAAACCGTAGAGCAGGTAGCGCCACGTGTTAGACATTCGAAGCGTGCAACCGGGCTGCTTTCACCCGCTTAAAAAAAAAGAAAAAGAAAGAAAATCTGGATATTTGAAAGATTTAAGTCTGCGGCTGCGCTGTGCAAAAAAGAAGGTAAAGGCACTATAGCGGCGTCGCCGTTTATGCGGACTTCCCGCGGAAGTGGATGCGCAGAAACGGCAGCCGATTACTGCATGCGCTATGCTTCATTTTCTCTGACGCATGCGTGATGTAAAAAACACGGCGACTGCAAACCGCGATTTGAGTGGTGCACGTGCCATCTATGGCCCCCCTTCTGTTGTTGAAATGATTCATCGCATTTTAAATGCGGTCGCCACGAACCGCAGTCACCCACGGCACCTTATCTGTAGTCAGCACCGAAAAGGTAGCGCTCATTAGGCCTAGCTTGTGGGGTGGCGGGCGGCGCGCCACACGGGAAGCTTGCTCTTAACAACACAGGGATCGGGTGCACAAGAAATCGTGCTCACGCGGTGGTTCAAGGGTATTGCGCGTGAGATGATTAAAAAAAAAGGAACTGGACACAAACAGTGGTAACATGGACATCATCGCGATTGCGGGCGCGCGTTCCGTGCGGAGCGCACATTCGAAGCTGACAAACGGCCGTAGCAGCATTCACCGTCGCCTTGGCAATGCTATCAACCCTATCTTTATCTTCACAGGGTGTGCCCGCGACACGCTGCTGCCGTGGCCGTTTTTTTTTCTCTTCCCTTCGCTCCTTGTTCATTCGTTCCGTGCTTTTTCCTCCTTCATGGCAATTCGTTGCGCTCATCTTGGGGGGTGCACTTCCATTGTGAAGCCTGCTTGCTACCTCAACTATCCACGGATTTCCTGGCAGCCGCGTTATAACCGGTCTTTCATCTCATGGAGCTGCACAATAAGAGGTATGCGTATACATTAAGTTTTATGGAAGGGTAAACGGGGATCAGAAAGAACATTATAGCTGGTCCAGCACTACAAGTGGTTATGTTATAAATGGTCGCAGCTGTAATAAGGCAGTAGTGTGACCTTATCAGGCCTACAGAAATTTTCCCTCTTGGCTCAACATCGATTGGTGGAAAATGTAGCCAATTAATACATCTCTGAACGCGGCGTTCCTGAAGAGATTTGAAAATTACATCTTTCTTTGAATAAAACATGAAGTGTTTTAATTCACTTACCGCAAGCACAAGCCAGAGCTGAAAGATCACATGTCTCTGTGTGATAGCACCACGGCTAGCACTGCTGTTTTTACAGGACCACTTCTTATAACTACGCCAGTCATAACTTCGCAAACAGAAAGAGTCGCATGTGAATGTTAACCTGCACTAGGCAATAGGTGTGGTGCTAAATCGATGGGAGAAAGACAAGACAACACACATGGGTGCCATCTTGTCTTTGTCCCGTCAATTTAGCGCCACACCTATTGCTTCAAGCAACGACCAACTAGCCCAACAACATGTCGTTTTGAACTGTTAACTTACAGCCTATGCGAAATTACACTCTGGTGATATTAGACTGCCAAAGGTTCTGGGCTGAAACATCTCCATCGTAACTGGACCTGTTCAACTAAAAAACATCTTCGTCTGAGCCTTCACGTAATTAACTGATAACAACAACTTAAACCAGTTCACTCAGTTCGTGCTATAAATGTCTGGTGTGAAATCGAGCCCTACCTAACACTTTTGTCACATAGGCACACTCAGAGGCCTTCCAGTCGACAACCTTCAAAAAGCCTACAGCTCTGTAGATTCAAAGTAGTTCTGACACTTGTGGGGATCGCGGCATTCTGCCCCGTCGCCAGCACACGGGCAGTTGCCTCTTTCTTCCTCTCCCGCGCCAAACCGGTTCTTCACCGTTCTCTCCACTTTCTCTCCACTCGCCGCGCGCACCCCTCGGCGGATCGCGATGATGATGGCGCCGCGCGCCGAGTCTAGGAGGGCGCAGTGAAGAAACGGTCTCAACGGTCTCTCTCTCTGTGGCAGTCGAAGGGTAAGCACGCATTTCGTTCCTGGTCCGCCGGCTCCTTTGTTTGAGCTCGTTCGGACGGAGTCCGCCGCGGTGCCTGTGCGCCAACGGCGAACGCCTACCCTTCCGTTGCCTTTCCGAACGCTACGCCGTAGATTGTGCCCGTGCTTGTGCGTGGTCTTACTACGCTGAGGGCACTAATCGAAAGCGAACGCGAACGGAGTTTGCCCATACTCGGACGATCGGGCCCATTGGTCTGCGATCGCACGAGTGCGCAGCATAGTCGCAAGGGACCACTTTTCCCTTCGCGGCGTGTCTCCGCGAGCCATTGCCCGTGGTGACGTGCTTGCGGCGCCCTTTGAGTGTATTTTGCCCTTGGCGAGGCGAAGCCTTTGCTTCTCCCGCCGCCTGTTACTACAGGCGGTGCGCAGTGTATAAGTTGTCGCCATTGTGCAATAAAGAGTTGCGGTTAGTCTAAGAGCAGTACTGTGTCACTGCCACGCTGCGCTCGACGCCTTTGCGTCCGGACCGCACGTGTGCAACGGTGTGCGAGTTAGGCGACGGCCCGTGTGGCCTTTTAGCCTCGCTCGCCCGAACCCATGGTGGTGGCCGTATTAGCGTTACATACGCACCACCCACACACTACTACACGGCAGTTTTGAGCAGCCAGTGAATGGTTAGAGGTGTTTCCCACAAAGACTATGTGGCGTTCCGAATGTTTATTGCCATTTTCACGTCACCAAAAGGAAACGGTGACACTTGTTATTTCATAGCATGGGTATTGTTCTGGAAGACTTGGTGCCTTCAGGTAGCATGCGAGGGTTTATTCGTCAGCTGTTATCGTGTAACAAGATTATGTACCATGTGATGCCTTCTGGCAACAAGAGTGTTTCAAATTTGCCGCCATGGCTATGAGTAGCACTGAATAACACTCCCAGGAGTACACACACAGAAAAGAAAACAAGCTCTTGATCCTTTTCTCATTCATTAAATGCACTTAAAAAACACAAATACTTCTTTCATTTCTGTTTAAACACGAACTGTTCCTATATTGTCTTACATATATGTCCAGTTTTTAATTCGTTGAGTAGCAAGACTGTGGCCAGGTTTTTGCCACTCGAAACTGCTGCCATGTTGGGCTAATGTTGGGTCACATTTAGGTGCATGTGCGTGGCATGTGCGAATGTGTTTACTGTGTTAGCGTGCTTCAGAGTGCTTGTTCCGCCGTCATAAGCGAGAAAGGAGTAGGAGCTCAAGATGACAAGGCTGGCGCGATATTCTACACGATCGCAATCATGTAGTTGGTGCTGGTATCACGGCGGTGAAAGCGGAAGCCAATGCCCTTGAGGAAGGCCTTATGCTTGTAAACAATTTGCATTCTGCATTACTCCAGCGACTTTTCACTACACCGTGGATGCCATGAGACCGCTGCTTGATTGTCAAGACATCAACAAGTTTAAAGCCATCATACTTTATAAACCTGTCATGATTGTCTTGTACAGACTGGGTTATTCAGCGGCAGGCAGCAAATAAAGAGCTGCAAGCCAAAACAAAGATGTGGAACTGAAAAGGGAAAGAAGAAATGAAGTACACACACAGGGAAAAAGAAGGAAATATGGTGAGCAGACGAGATAGCCCTAGCGCAAATACGTCGCTGAGATCAAGAGCATGTGCAGCTCGCACATTTCAAACAGCAAAAATGCTTTATTAAATAATAAATAAATATTAAAACTCATATGTACTGTTTTTAGAGGGTTTCTGTTTCATTTTTATTTCTGTCATGAGTACGAGAACACTGAACGAGAGGGCATGTTCGTGCTGTTTCCGCTTCCATTGCTCACAGGCCAGTGAGGTCTAGATAAAGTTGTAGGGTGCTCCATTGACTCGATTGACTATTGGCTCGAAAGCCTTCAAGACACCCGTGTTACACAGGTATAAGTTATGACATCAGTTTCATAACCATTGACATAAGGTCATCCCTAGCATTTGTATCATCATGGTGTCCATGTGATGACGTTGCTATTTGGTCACATTTTTCTCATTGTAATGTCGAGGCCATGTGTAATGCGCACTCCTGAGGAGCAACGGCCTGATTAGGGCTGTTTATGGACCGTGACCAACAATAAATGCATGTGTGCTTATTTTTGTGCCTTTCATCGTGATGACCACTGCCACTGCTCAAGACAATAAGAGGCACACGCACACCTTTATTTGAAATTCTGCGGCACGCATGTGTCGTGTGGTGCGCGCTTTGCTGGTCATATCCCTTTACAGAGTGGAATGGCGCATGAATTTTTCTTATTCCTCCATG
Organism: Hyalomma asiaticum; assembly: GCA_013339685.2. Taxonomy (NCBI): domain Eukaryota; kingdom Metazoa; phylum Arthropoda; class Arachnida; order Ixodida; family Ixodidae; genus Hyalomma; species Hyalomma asiaticum. Next base: position 351,010,811 of record CM023481.1, on the reverse strand, counting down.
GTTCAAGTCATCCCCATGGGTACAGCTACCGACTTCACTGCCACTGCTCCACCACACATCATAGAGGATATCTTATTATAATAAAACTGTCTATTATAATAAAACTGTTCTAGAGGAAAATGTAGAGCAATGAAAACATCGTAAAGGGTAAAGTAGGGTATGTTCTAAAAATTGGTTGGTAATGCTGGTTACTGCCACTATAAATTGACAACAGATCACATTTGATCTTGAAGTGAGTGTGTGTTGCATTTTTTTACACGAGTGCAGCCAGTGCGCATCACATATGTTCCTAAGTGCGCATGGTAACGCATCACTTTTGTATATCAAAAGGGCGCTGACAAAAATTTTTGCCTGACTTTTCTTTTTTTTTTTTTTTGCTGCATCATGTAACTGGGAGCCTGCTAGTCATAACAAGGAGTATCAATTGCTCCAGCGCACAACAGATATTAGAGAGTTTTAGTCTAGATCTCGCAACGGCGTTGCACACCCAATGCGCTAGGGGGAGCGAGACTGCGCATGCGCAAAGCGGATGAGAGATGCGTGCGTTTAGACATTAGCTCTCCGCGCTTGCGTTGCGCGTGCAACAGCCGTTGGGTGCGCTGCGACTGCTGCTCTCGCGCGATCTCAAGCTGTCGAGAAGTAAACAAGACAAAATAGCTGCGACAGCATTGCAGCATGGCTGCTGCAAAAATAAAAAGCCGTGTTCATTTCAGCATTGCGCTGGACTTCGAGCTTCTCACATACGTAAGGGGACCCGGTACAGTGGACAGTAATTGCTTCGCGGTTGCAGGACATTGCCGGGTTGCCGTTTAACACTCTAAACGTGTGCGTTTGAACGGAGCTACTCACGTCGTACTACGCGACAGAAATTAAGTTCGGTTCCTGAATTTCTTGTCATGACAAGGTGTCCAGAAGAGGGTGATTCCAAAGAACGCTTGGCGGCATTTCTCAAACTGCTGCTCATCGCGTAGCAAATCACTTGAAAAGTAGACCGGCTAGCTGGCGCAGTCGAAAATCTTGTCTCGCGCCTTGACTTGTGTCAGCTACTATCCGCTACTGCAGTTCCTTTCTTCACCTATAGATGGCGCAGAGCAACAATCAAATTCTAGGCTGTTTAGGCCGAAGCACACTCCACGTTTCGGTTGTTACGTACGGTTAACTAACGCTGCGCGAGACAGCCTCAACAGTAACGTACCCAGCGCACTGCACGTTGTGTTCCTAAGGTGTTGTGTGCGATAACTAAAACTCTCTATTTAAAGCCTGTTTATTACCAACTAGTTGCTGCATCGGTTTGCGAGAGCTCCAAAAATAAGCTGCCGTATGCAACTAGCACCACCTAGCGTTTACAACAGGGTAAACAAATCTCACACATGAGCACACAGAACTTTGATGCACTCCCATGTGGCCTGCAATGCATGCTTGTATTCTTTCACTGGTCAAAAGTCCTGCGTGTTGTCGTCGCTACCATCACCACATGGCAATGATTCTCTTGAGGCCTGGTATTGCCATGAGTCCACGAACGCAAGCACGGAAGAAGGGCAATAGTGACTATGGCATCATCACTGCTTGCTGCACAGCTCAGAACTCGAGTGTCGTGGCGACATCGGAAAACTTGCTGGGGGAGGGGTTTTCGTTTTGTTGATGTCATGACGCACTCAATTACGCACGCGAACTTCAATATCCATTTATATTACCTTCTGAGCTATATTCGCTGTCGAGATTTGGTAGATGACATGTGCATGTCTACAAAAATTGACCCCGCAGGCTATTAAGCAGTGAAAATTTGGTGTCAGCGGCCCTTCTAGCACACGTACCAAGGGAAGTCTTTCACACGATGAAGATGGCTGTGTCGAGTCTTTGCGTGTCCAAAGCTTGCGACTAAGTAACGTAAAGAGAGTAGATCCTCAGCTGGACATGGTTCTGAGAAGAGTGTCCAAGGGCAGAAAACGAAAAATCATGAGACCTTGAAGACCAGCTGCTCTGCATAGATTGAACTTTTAGGATGACAGCCCAGACTGGCAACCAATAGAGGTGGCGCATGTGCACCTGCACACATTTCTCCTGCTTTGAGTGCCCGCTGAGACTGTGGGCATTTATTAGGCTCTTTGTCATTTGTCAGTGATCATCATCTGAGAGTAAACACTTCAACTACTCTCCCCTTTAAGGTTCTGCCATTGAGGATAACAAAATTCTGGCATCAAAGGCCAACTCCGGTCAAAAGCAGCCATTCGCATGCTACTACTGCCATCTGTGAATAGTCCTTGCAGTTTGCTTTCCATGCAGAGCCTTCAAGATTACATTCCCCTCTTGGAGGCTGTTGTGCATCTATCAGGTTGCCAGAGGTTGTCTTGGCATATGTGGTCAGTAGACCACATATGCCAAGACAAGTGTCACAAAAGTTGCCAACCTCAGCGTAGCTAGAGGACAGCCCGCTTGCGATTACAGTTCATCAGCCTTGTGGATAGCTTGTTCTCTAGAGTAAGAATAGTAGCTCCATAAAATATTGTGAATGTGCCTGCTGCACATGTGACAGCTTGCTTAGTTTCAGGCCTGCACCTTGATGGCTTTTAGGGGCGAAGCTCCTTAGGGCATAGGCTAGTCCGGTGTCGTAGTAGCCACCTCTAGGTCTCAGAATGATCACGAGATGGCGCTGCTTGGCTAGTACGTGAATTGATCAATAGATGGCGCTGCGGCGCTCGCTGTTTCGTTGTCGCGTTGTAGCCACGCTCGCGCTCGCCCTCGGCACGCGAGCTCTCTCACTCTTCCATCTGCTGTCTTGTGAGAGAGAGACAGAGAGAGAGAGAGCGAAAGGCGCACGTTGACTATGGAAACGCTCTTTCTTCGATGAACGCTCTACCAGCTCGCAAAGAAGGCTTGGTGCAGGCAGTGTCTTCTAGCGAGTTTATTGATTGAAAAATACCGACTGCTCGCGCTAGAGAACCATTCACCGGCCACCCATATATATATATATATATATATATATATATATATATATATATATATATATATATATAGGCACTGGATCTTGACTTGCAATGAAGTGCCGGTGGGAGATTTCACTTGTGCGTAGTTGAACCATAAGGACTCGTAGCGTGCGCATTAACTAAATTAATCCGGAACTCGGCACGATCTACGATGAACCTCCGGAGCTTCGCCCACTCATCATCATTCACTCCGTGGATATGCGTGGATTTTTTTTCTTTTTCTTTTCTTTTTTTAACTGAGCTACATGTATGTAAGAAACTTGCTTTCCCGTGTGCTGTGCGATGTCAGTGCACGTTAAAGAACCCCAGGTGGTCAAAATTTTTGGAGCCCTCCACTACGGTGTCTCTCATAACCATAGCTGGTTTTGGGACGTTAAACCCCAGAAAACAACAAAGAAACTTGCCTTGATGACGACGGCATGAGCTGGGAGGTTGACGCCCCAAGCAAGTGTGGAGGTGCACACAAGGACATTAATTAGTCCTTCACTGAACAGCTTTTCAACAAGATTTCGATCACTTCGCAGCATGCCGGCGTGGTGCACAGAGAAGCCATATGGGAAAAGGTCCCTTAGGGCGCTATTGCGAGAGTTGCCCGTCTGTAACAGAGACAAAAAGATCACCAACAAAATGGGATAAACAACTCTGCAATGGTCACTTGCGTGTGCTGCTTTTTTGACTTATTTTATTTCGTCAAATATAAGACAAGAGCGTTTTGAAATACAGTATTTACTCGCATAATTTGCGCACTCGTTTTCGGGATTTTAGAGCTCCGAAAAGGGGGGTGCGCAAATTACGCGGAGATTTCGCGAACACATTCGAAATAACGTGTAATATAATGCGTGTGGCATATGGTAACTCTTTTGGATACGATCTCGCGTAACACACCAAAACACTGGTGTAAGAGAATACGGCTGCTCCAGGGAAGCTTTTAGCAGTCTCCTTGCGTTGAGAGCAAAGCACGTAGAAGGGTTTACGAGCCACCCGCTGATGGCTGCCGAGATAGCGTGCACGCCAGCGCCATCTCAGCAGATAAGCGACCCCCCCCCCCCCCTTCACGTCTTTTCATGCTCGTTAAAGACGGACGGGGCGTTTCCTCTCTGCTTCTACGGCAGGTGTCCCGATCAGGGTGATGTTATCATATAAGCCCTACGAGCGATGAAGATGGCGCGAGCTCCGTTTGATCTCTGCTTCAGCCGTTTTCGTCGCCCCAACTCGCGTGCTTTTATCCTAGCGACCGTACTTTGGGCTCCAGGGGCTTCCAGAGAAAAGTGAAAAAAGGGACATCGCACTCACAGCCCCTTTTGCGTATGACTGCGCTCACCTGCGCATCAAGGGGCGCGGCCGCGTGGCTGTCCAGACTCTGTCTGTGTGCGGGCGCCGGCGAGCTGGCTCGGGCGGGACAGGGAGCGCAAAATATGCGTTTTTTTTTTTTTTTTTGTAAAGCTGGCTAAATATCAGGGTGCGCAAATTATGCGAGGGCACAAATTATGCGGGTAAATACGGTAACCAAACTCTACTGTCAAGCTACATTCAAGTATATTTTTAAAAATTAAGCCTGTTTCTCATCAAAATTGGCATGTACAATGCAGGGCAAGGGCAATCTAGAAAGGTCAATATCACAGCCACAATTTGACTCACTGATAGCTAGCTGACACATGGCAACACACCATTTTAATGACCTGTCTCATTGGCATGTAGCCTGGCATTATTGTCATGGCCACTTTAAAGCAATGCCACTTGAGCACCGCTTTAAAAAAAGTGCTGCCGGCTCCTGGGGCACTGTCGAATATTCAAGCCAAAAGGGACTTCAGCATGGTTGAGAAAAGCATCCATTACTGTGGGGCACCACAGGAGATGCTTTGTTTTTTTCTTTTTTAATGTCCTGCAACAAAAATGGCCTTTATAGAACTATCGAATGGCAGACACTATGAAGTAGAGACAGTATTGACGAACAACAGTAATGAAGCGAGAGAACTTGCAAGGGAAGTGAGGCTTAGAGCAAATGGAGGCAGCCAGGGTTGGCAACAGAAATTCGCCATGTGCTTTCGCTTCAGTCTCAGACATTGCACTTCGATCACCCAGAAGCTCCCAAGCAATCCTGAAGAAAAGCTGGTTGCTTCTCGGTGCTGTTCCGTTGACTATTCAGTTGCACTTCCAGCACTTTTCAGTGGCATCCACTTGATGCCTGCATCAAAAGACCCTTCAAGGATTGCCTGTGCAAGTACTCCACACGACACTTTCTAACCATTACCCAGAGTAAAAACTGGAGCCTGAGGGAATGTTGACATCCCCTGATGACTTTCTACTGCGTAGCAGTCGAATTCCCTCAAAGCTACTCTAAGGTGGCTTTCCTGTGGGGCACGAGCCTTGATGAACACCTGCGCCATCCCCAGCGCAGCACACCGCTGCGCTGGGGATGGCACAGGTGTTCCTGTGGTAGTGCTACCTGGCGGCGAGGAAGGCGAGGATTCGCGGGGCTGCAGACGGGGAACAATCCTCGCGCTCTTTGCCTTAGGACATCATCGCGCACGGTCGACACTCGCACGCAGTGGCGACGGTCTCCGCTGGGACGATCTCGTGGATGACTTTCCCATTTTTCGTGAGCAACATAGGCATAGCTTTATAGCATGGGCGAGCACTACTCGCTTGGTATCCTGCTGCGGCGAGTCGAACATCATCGATTCCGCATGGTGTGTTTCATTAGCATGCCTGTATGTATAGTTCGGCTAGCAAGCTTACTATATGTAGAAGGTCCAAAGTGATTGCTTTGTGGGGTTTAACGTCCCAAAACCAGCTCTGATTATGAAAAGATGCCGTAGTGGAGGTCTTCGGAAAATTCGCTGCCTGGGGTTTAACGTGCACTGACACGCACAGCACATGGGCCTCAACATTTCACCTCCATCGAAATGCAGCCGTTGAGGTCAGGATTCAGTCCCACGACAGAAGGTGCAAAAAATGCTCTTTTTGGTGGTCTGCACTACGGTGAACTGCGTCCTTTGTTCCTCAGCATGGGAGGCGCCATTTCCACCCCCACATCTGGCACCCAACGTGGGGCTCTTGGAACATCGGACGACAATTTTTCTCGCTTCAAGGTAACCTTTGTTTGAACCGGACGAGATTATGCCTAGCGTGGATTTTGATCGCTGGCGTCAGCGACATGCTTTCTTGAGAGCGAGGCGAATGGATGCAGTAATGCATTTGAACTTCTTGACATGCTACTTGCATATTTTGGAAGATTGTTATGAGAGCAATGTGGTCTGCATCCTGGGAGAACAAGGTTTAGTGCTTGTGGATAGTAGGCAAGCCCGAAGTGAATGAGTACGGAAGCCTCATGGGTGATTCAATTTTCTATGTAAATAGTTTCTTCTATCTCTTTGACTCTGGGAGTCGCAGCTCAGGGAGCCGAGTGGCCGCAGGCGTGAGGCTGTCTGGTATTGCGGCTCGGCAACGGGCGTTCCGACACTGTCTGGGACAGTGGGCGCCGATCGCTTCGCTGCTCACACGTAGCGAGCGGAGAGGGGCCCCAGTAGAGCTAGTTTCCTCATGGCTACCTAAATTCTGTGCCCTTTGTGGGTGCTGTTTGGATGCCAGTTGTTGTCAAGTGCGGTGACAAGTCAGGCCTAAGGCTCCTTGGAGCTGCCTGTCGCACGTGGGACACAACCAGTCGAACCGTGGCGTTGAGGTGTCGCACTTTGCATCCCTCATTCTAGCTTGCCTCACACAAAGCGAACTCAAGAAAGTGACTTTTGTTCACGTGAACTTAGCATCTCAACAGCTGCCGAAATACCATGCTAGCCAAATGAAACATCATACCATGTGATTGATGTCTACAACTGCTCTCCTTTGCCCTACTTCCTAACAAGTTTGGCACGTCAGCCCTTTCCCGGCAGCTCATTGGCATATTGCAGTGTTTTTTTTTTCTCCTGCTACGTCACATGCGTCACGCGTTTTCATGTGGTGCAGGCAGTGCAGGCTTGTGTTCTCTGGAGCGGGTGCACATAAAGACGCCCGTTTTGCTGCTGCAACTGCCGTGTGCGTAACGTTTGAGAGTTGCTGCATGTACTGGCAGACCAAAGCGTTCGTTGACGTGTCTCGGAAGCGGAAGACCCTTTCTTTTAAGGAGTAAATTGAAATTCTGAGGAAGGTCGATGAAAACCCCAAGAAGAAACGCACCGACTTGGCGAAAGAGTTAGGCATAGTGCCATCGACGCTCTCCACCGTTGTTGGGCAGTGAAGCATTGTCTTGAGGAATGCCCAGCAATTCAGCGCTAACGTCAAGCAAGCAAAGACGGTTACAAATGTGAAGCTGGAAGAGGTCCCGCTGACGTGGTTTCTCGAAGTGACAGCAGCTGGTGTCAACATGGATGGCAAAGTGCTATGCGAAAAGGCGGACAACATTGTTCTTTCCCTTGGTATCGACGATTTCCAAGCTTCCGGCGGATGTCTGCACCGTTTTAAAGAAAGGCACGGACCAGTTTACAAAGCAGTGAAGCAAAGAAAGTAGACGAGTCTAAGGTCAGTGACTGGCTGAACACGCTGCCGGCGCCGATTTCAGACTACACACCGTGTGACGTGTATAACGCCGATGGGGCCAGACTCTTTTTCTACCTGCAGCCGGACAGAAGCTTGTGTGTGAAAGGCCAGGCTTACCAGGGTGGCCAGAAAAGTAAGGAACGTGTCACCGTGCTATTTTTGCGCAAGTGCAGACGGCTCTCCAAAAAATTCAGCTTACCGTCACAGGCAAATCAAAACAACCAAGGTGCTTCTGATCGGCAGGACGTTTGCCTTGCTTGTGCAAGGGAAACAAAAAAGCATGGATGACTGCAGATTTTTTTTTAAGGGTTCCTTACGACTTTGGACCAGAAAATGGCAGCAAAAAACAGAAAAATTTTGCTTTTCGTCGACCAGCGTTCAGCCCATCCCCAAGACTGCAACATCAACAATGTCGCCATAAGGTTCCTGCCCACAAGCATCACGAGCCGTCTACAGCTGCTGGATGCGGGAGTAAGCCGAAATGTGAAGCACCGTTTTAAGGGATTGCTTGTGCAGAGGCTCCTGCTGAAAATTGAGCGCAAGGATGAAAACTTGCGGATTAGCCTGCTTGACACGTTACATTTCTTGGCTATGTCATGGGATAATGTGACTCAGGACACGATTGTGAACTGTTTTCACAGGTGTGGATTTTTTTGCGGAATTGGATGCGGCTCCAAGAGCCTGATGCCAATTTGAGCATCGAGGGTTGGGAGAACCTTGAAACTCAAGCTTCGGCGAGAGACTTCATCACCGCAAATGACAACGTCCCGACCTGTGGGCTGCGATCCATCAATGAATTGGTCAACGAGGCAAAGGATATTGAGTCCGACAGTGATGGTGAAGATGCCCTTGAGCGCGATTTGCTACCGTCAACGTTGGAAAACCTTGATGCCCTCGATGTCCTGTGTCGCACTGTAAGCGCCGACAGCATGAGTGAAGAAACCACAGCACGGTTTATTTCTTTCAGGCTGCTTTCTTGAGGGACAGCAGTTAAAATGTTCAAAAGAAAACCATGGACTTTTTCAGCAAGTAGTAGTTGACCCCAATAATGTTCTTGTTCATCTTCATGACCGGTTTTAACTTGTTTTGGCTCATATGAATTCGGGATGATCCGAATATTTTACATGCTCCCTACAAATTCGTATCATCGAGATTCTACTGCACCAAGTGATCAATGTGTACCATTGCTCTCCTTTGCTATACTTCAGTGTTTTGTCGAGAGCATTATTTTCAGTCTACGCAGCGGGAGTGACATCACCCGCAGCTTGCCGCTTTCTGAGCATCTTCTATGCCTGGGACCTAGGAGCAATGGAGATACGTACTACCACCATGGCAGCCTTGGGATCAACTCCTGACCGCATCCTGCTCGCAACCCTCGGCGACTGAGACAGGTGTCGTCACCTGCCATCAGCTGTTGCAGATTTCTTGGCCAGAAGGCGCATCGGTGCGAGTGACGCTTGCTCGTGCCGACAACCACGTCACCTTTTCCGAGTCGAGGCCTGCAGCCCCGTCGTGAAGCCCTGGTCAAGCCTGCAGACAGGCCGCCTGTGTGGCGGTGCACACAAAGCTTCCGAGCAGCGACACCAGCAGTATCGGCCAGTGGTGGTGTCGCAGTGTGCGTGAAGGACACAAGTGCATGGACATACCCGAAGCACGCTGACGCTGCATGTATAGCCTTTTATTTGAGGTGAATTTGTAGCTGTGCTTTTGCAGGGATATGTGATTATTTAAAAGGAATGTCTACAGCTTGGAAAATTCTTTAAGATTGTGGTAAAAACGGGCAGATCATGCATCACATTTACGGAAATGAGCACGCTTTTCACACCACAAAAAAGGAATTACGTTTTTAATTTTGGAGAGTGGTGCGAGAAATGCCACTAGGGTGTTCGTGAATTTGCAAGTGTACGAGAACAAACCCACTCAGGCATACATATTCTGCTGAAAAACAAATATATATATGTCTTACAAGCACGCTTCACCCTATGAGACACCTTTTGATAGTGTGCTAGAGCAATTTGTTCTTTTTTTCGCTTCTTTCGGGATGGCGCAGGTGGCACTGCCTTCAAATTCATCTGCCTGTACAGGCGCGTAGCACTGCGCTTGCAATACATGCAGCGCTGCATGTGTGAGGCCCAGCCCTGCACGCCAACTTTCCCTCGCCTTTTCTCCTCGTCACCTCTGCAATGTCATCCTTGGAACTGGTTCCTGTTGAGAAGAAGCCTCCCGCGCCTAAAGGGTTTCCAGCGAGACGACAACGCATTGCGCCCAGTGCCATAGTTGTCGGCGTCTGTACACGTAGGAAACGAGCAACTTCGTAGATGAAAAATTGCGTTTTAATAATTTATACTCAGTTCCTGGATAAACCACTGCACACTGGGACATAAGGTGTGCTTTCTATTGAGCCAAAAAATGGGAGAGCGATGAAGGACGGTAGACAGTCCCTTTAAGGTTGGGGGGATGTGAGAATGTTGACATCCCCTGATGGATTTCTATTGCGTGGCACTCTCGTTCCCTCAAAGCTACTCTAAGGTGGCTTTCCCGCGGGGCACGAGCCTTGACGTCATTGTCATGTGCACCACTGCGCTGGGGATGGCGCAGGTGTTCCTGTGGAAGCGCTACATGATGGAGAGAATTTGGGGGCCCGCGGACGGGGAACGATCCTCGCGCTCTTTGCCTTAGGACCTCACCGCGCGTGCGAGTGTCAACCGTGCACGGTGGCAACGGGTTCCGCTGGCACGATCCCGCGGATGCCTTTCCTGTTCTCCGATTGTGCCTCTGTACGCAAGACTTATCTTGCAAGCAACATAGGCATAGCTTTCTGGCATGGGCAAACACTACTCACTTGGTCTCCTGCTGGGTTGAGTCGGAGATCGATTCCGCGTGGTCTGTTATACTAGCATGCCTGTTGGTATAGTTCTGCTAACGTGCTCACTATACAGTTAAACCTGCTTATAACGAACCTCCATATAATGAATTCCTGGATATAACGAAGTTTTTCTATTCCCCGCCATTACTCCATAGAAGCACATGTATTGGAGACCTCTATGTAACGAAGTGCCAGCGGGAGACCCCCTCGAAATAACGAATTTTCTCCACCGACGACCTAGAGATTTTGCCCCAAATTTTGTCACTTTTGCGCACGTAACAACCGGAAGCACCTTTATTTCCGCGACGGAATGCGAAGCAACGGCGTCGCGCTCGAAGGCACGGCGACTGCGAAGCGAGAGCGAGCGCACATGTGCGTGTGTGCGAGCGTGTGCAAGGCAGGCCTGCATCCCTCGACTCTGCGATCTCGCCACCGCAGGCGTGTCCTTTCCCCCTCACTTCAAACCTGACCCAACCGCTTGCTGCAGCTGGCCTAGCGCGCGAAGCCGGCACCCTCCTTTTCAAGTTGATGTTGCCGAGCCGCGCCAGCTTAAGAGAGAAAGGGAACAAAACGTTTTTTTTTTGTTTTTTTTTTTTCAACGTGCTGGCAGCACCGCTCTTTGGTCACTGCCACTTCGCTAACCTGACACTCCGTGACAGCACTTGTTAGGCCTAGCTCGCGTGGTCGCGGGCAGCGCGCCTGACGGGAAGTTTGCCCTTGACAACACAGGGATCGGGTGCAGAGGAATTCTCAGAGGGAGCACGCGCGACGCGCTGCTGCCGCGGCGTTTTTTTTTTCTTCCCTCCGCTCATTGTTCATTCGTTCCGTGCTCCTTCCTCCTCCACGGCGATTCGCTGCGCTAGCAGTGCACTTCCTTTCTGAAGCCTGCTCGTTACCGCGATTGTCCGGGGGATTTCCGCTGCCCCGGGAGGGCGGGTCCGCACAATGAGCGAGATGGGGGGCAAACGGAGGTCAGAAAAAACCGCATTATAGCCGGCCCTTCACTATAAGCTGTCACATAAGTGGTCTCAGCTGTAAATGTTTTCTCACCCAAAATAAATGTTTTCGGTGAGCTCTGCAGTCTGTTACCTTTCTGCTTACTTAAGCGTTTCTTTTTCGAATTTTCGTGCGGAACCTGCATATAACGAAATCCTCTTTATAACGAAGTTTTCCGGGACTTTGTCAATTTCGTTATATCCAGGTTTAACTGTATGTAGAAGGTGCAAATAAATGCCCTTTTTTTGGTTTGCAGTACGGTGAACTACGTCCTTTGTTCCTCGAGCGTGGGAGAGGCTACTCTTACCCCCCCCCCCCGTCCCCAAGCCACGACGCTGTTGTATGCATGGGAATGGTGAAAAAAGGGGAGGACACCAACCGGTGTCCGTTCGGTTGGTGTCCTCCCCCGGTAGTCGTTCACCTCGCTGTGCTAATAGCGAGGTGAACGACCACCGCATCGCCTTTGACAACTCCCGCGTCCGCGACTTGGAAACCAGTTTTCACAGGCGGCTTTTTGTTGAATCACGGCACATTCAGGCGACACCTGGTAACGTGAACCGGTCGGCAGGTGCAATGCCGAGTGTCTATTTTAGCGGACTCCGGCACCTGGTTCGTCACTAGCATGACCCTCCCCCCCCCTCGGTTCGAAGAACCGGAAAAAGAGAAAGGAAGGAAGAGAGAGGAAAGAAAGAGAGAAAAAAAAAAGAAGGCCTTATAAGCACTGCTGCTGTCTGGTGCCCTCCAGTCACCCCTGAAGAAGGGTCCGAGTGGGACCCGAAACGTCGGGTTTTTGTCATCTTTCATGTAAAGTTTTTTACCGTTTGATGATTATATTTTGGTTGGTGTCGTCCCCTTTTTTCACCTTTAGTTTCGTCCCAACCAGACAGATCTCTCTCAAATGTTCACCTTTAAATGCATGGGAATGCTGGGATATGGTGGACTCGGGCTGGCATCGTCTACCAACGGCTCAGACACCTCCAAGACACGTCTGGCTTGGTTGCGTTCCACACATCATGATTAATTCTGCGCTAAAGCTGCCTGTAATGCACTTTTTTTTTGCATATCTCAAAAGGAGGTTTTACATATTTACATTTGAGAACGTGTCCTTGCAATACTACTTTATAAAAAGTTAAATGCACCGACCAACCACTAAAGTTGGATGACAGATGACAATGTCAGCACTCCTTCTGCGTCTGTATGTCATCTGTTTGACATTTGATTATGCCCAGCAGGTGAGTAATATTTTATTGTAAAATGTAGTATGCGTGAATGAGATCCATTTACAAAAGCTTTGTTTTAGAGAAGCTATATTTAAGGAGTCATATCCACGTATGAGTCAAAGCCCCACCCAAAGTCAGTCAACGCAAGCCTCACAGACAAGTACACCATGTATAAATTCCCATCATGGCACAGTGCCCCTTAAGAAACTCGAATGAATGGTGGCGCCACATTTCCCTCTAGGTAACTGTGAGAAACTATGTTCCACGCACAGGTGTAATGATGCAGACTGCAAACCAAGAATAACAGGCCACATCAAATAAGCATCATTCGCAGGCATCTTCGATCATGCAACACTAACTTGTGAAGCATCCCTAGTATGCTTGATCACACTCAAGATGGTGTGCCTTGTGTGGAGGTGACTGCAATAAGGAAGATAAATAAGGAAGGCAGCCATGAGACTGGTGGTCATGACGGTGCACAATGAATGATGCCATCATGTTCATGGTCCTTAGATGCTGTCCTCACTTTTTGTGCAGACTGTATTCAAAGCATTTTATTTTTTTTTAAGGCTTTGAATTTTGGGGGGTCTGCTTAGTATCCAGACTGGCCACGGTTCAACTGGGTGTGGTATTTAATTGGTGGATTATGAGATACTACAGTGAAGGGTCCAAGAAGGTGCAGGAATGTTTCCTGTCTTCTTAGTGCTGGCAATACCCATTTAGCAGATAGTGCAGACAGCCACAGCAAACATGTCACTTCCCAAAAGTAGCGGTGTGCGAATGTTGAAAATTCTGAGTATTAACGGAATATGGATAACACACACACAAGAAAACTGGCTTCGAAGGTGTGCGTATTATTTAATATCAAACAAAAAGTAACAATAACATTTGTTACCCTTTAAACTGCATTTATCTAGACTCCAGCAAGATGAAAAGACTGCTGGTAATAGTATCATCCTCAATATCATCCTATGTAGGATGAAGACCTCTCTCAAAGATTTCCAATTTGCCCTACTATGAGCAAGTTAGTTCCACTTCATGCCTGTAAATTTCTTAATTTCATCGCTCCATCTACCGTATTTTCCGGTGTATGAGACGCAGTTTTTTTTTCCAAAATTTTCGGAGGTGCGTCTTATACAACGGTGCATCTTATACGTACATTTTGTAGTTTTTTTTGGGACAAACTCGTGTTGATGCTGATGAGTCTTTTTTTTTTTTTTAATGACTAGAGCAGTCTGATGTGAACAATGCGTCATAATTATAACAAGGAAGACTCAACGTGCCGGTACTACGGTTCCACAACAAAACGAAAGTACATAAAATGGAAAAATAAAAAAGAATTATGTCGTCGTGCGAGTTCTCAGCTCACTGAAGCTGCGCGAGTTTTGGAGGCTGCACCATAGAGAGCTGTATTCAGTTAGTGAAATCGGTGTAAGATGGCGATAGGTGCGCGACGGGTTCGGCTCGGCTTCGGCCGCCACGCTGGCCACGCTGTCGTCAGTCGTTCAGCGAGTTGAGCTAGTCGCCATTTACAACTTCATTTGTTCGGTAAGTCCGTGCTACAGTCTTCTAGAAGTCCGCGCCTTCGTTATCTTCACCTGCAGTACGCCGGCTAAACAGAAAAGTTACACGGCGAAGTTTAAGCTTACTGCTGTGAAGTATGCAGAGGACCACGGGAACCGGGCAGCGGGCCGTCATTTCGACATCACCGAGAAGATGATCCGCACATGGTGACAGTCAACTGCTAAGCTTCAGGCCATGAAGAGTGACAAGAAAGCTGACCGCGGGAAGAAATCACGATGGCCAGTCCTTGAGAGACGTCTGCACTCATAGATGCTGGAGCAACGTGCCCAAGGTAGGGCGACGTCAACGGTGCAGCTGCGTCTCAAAGCGCAGGAGCTAGCTAAGGAGATGGGCGCGGTTGATTTTGTTGGCGGGCCATCCTGGTGCTCCAGATTTATGCGCCGCAAAGCGCTGGCGATGAGCGCCCGCACAAGCATGTGCCAGAATCTGCCAGCAGACTTCAAGGACAAGCTTGAAAGGTTACAGGCTTTCGTTAAGAAAGCCACTGAAGACGATGGCATTGGCAGCAGCCATATAATAAATATGGACGAGGTGCCACTTACGTTTGACATTCTGATGGAAAGGAGTGTGGCACCGAAAGGAGACAAGTCCGTCACCATCAAAACTACCAGCCATGAAAAAGCGCACTTCATGGTTGTGCTCGCATGTTGTGCCGACGAGCAAAAACTTCCGCCAATGATAATATTCAAGCAGAAGACGATGCTGAAAGAGCCCTTCCCACCTGGCATCGTCACAGAAACAAACGTGAAAGGCTGGATGGACGAAGAGATGATGGGCAAGTGGCTCAAAAAATGCTTTTCTAAGCGACTGGACGGTTTCTTTCATGCGAATAAAGGCCTCCTGGTCTTGGATAGCATGCGGGCGCATATAACAGAGCTCACTTTGAAGCGCATCAAGGCAAAAAACTGCACCACTGCGGTTATCCCAGGCGGGATGACAAAAATGCTTCAGCCTGGACATCTCAGTGAACCGCAGTTTCAAGGCTATTCTGCGGCGCCTGTGGGAGTCGTGGATGTCCGACGGCGAGCATAGCTATACTGCCACCGGACGCATGAGGCGTTCTTCGTTTTGCGAAGTCGCAAAGTGAGTGCGCAAAGCCTGGTGTGCGGTGTCACAGGCTTCGTGCGCCCACTTTGTGACTTCGCAAAACGAGGCACGCCTCATGCGTCCGGTGGCAGTATAGCTATGCTCGCACACCCACTTCGCCACCGTAATTGCTGGATTCCGCAAGGCAGGCCTGCTAGCATCTTCAGCCCCAGACCTCGATGACGACGACATCAGCAGCAATTCCGAAGAGGAAGCAGAGGAAGTCCTATCGTCGCTGCCGCCAGAGCTCGCTGAACTATTTCAAAGCGCATCGGAAGATGAGGACTTTGATACATCGGAAGATGAGGACTTTGAGGGCTTCAACGAATAAAATCTTTTCCTGCAGTCATGCGGAACGTTTCAGTGGGTGTGCATTATTTTTTCTCGCAAATTTGGTGTAGTATGTTTTCTTACGGACTAGCGTTCAGAAACGTAAGTACGGCATTTTACAATGCTCGTTCAACCTCGCGTTATGAAGTTTCCTTCCAGAAAGTGAGTGAATGCAGGTGCGTCTTATATATTATTTTTGCAAGAAAACTTGCGCAAAACTGGGGGGTGCGTCTTATACAAAGGTGCATCTTATACGCCGGAAAATACGGTACTTTTATTTTTTTGCCTGCCTCAGTAACACTTGGAGCTGCTATCACAGGCAAAGCCTCAGTATTTCCCTCCCCACATTGCTTGTTCAATCTCCTCTTAGTTTTATGCCTGCGTCGCGAACAGATACCAGTGGTGCCTGAACCACAGCTCTAACCAGGATTGTCAGACAGCTCTTCAAGCACGTGCTTTTCCCCCCACACACTCCTCACATATGTTCTCTCTTTCCAAAAACTCGCAAAACGCTTTCTACTTCTCTACAAACTCATCGCGTCCGTCGATCTGTTTTTCACATTTTGTCATTCGGCGCCTCGGAAACATGACACACGACTGTAGCAGAGAGCGTTTGTCCACTTGTCATGGTATTCGCTGTATTAGTGCTTCCCACTTGCAGTCATGTGCTGCCAAGATACTTTTGAAATCACTCACCAGTCTATAGGCTTGCCATGTCGTATGATCCTACCATATCACACCAAATGTAACATACACACTAAACACACATGCAAAATAAACACAAAACCCTTCTTTATCGAAAAGCCACTCTGCCATTCCCCTTCTTCAACCTTCTCGTCCTTTGCTGGCTCTGTCCTGTGCCCATGCCCCACTGGCAGTCCCTTTGTCCCATAGAAATATAGGCAGAACATCAGCTACTCCTATCTGTTCCTTGGTCCAATCCACTGGCTTTTTATATCTTAGCATTACACCTATCATTTTTCTTTCCATTGCACACTGCGTGCTCCTCAACTCCATTTCTAGTTTTTTTTTGTTATCCTTCAGCTTTCTGCACAGTATGTTAGTACCCGGGCAATGCAGTAGTAAAATACTTTTCACTTTAGTGACAGTGGCAAGTTTCCAGTCATGATTTGGGAATGTCTCCTGTATACACTCCAGCCCATCCTCGTTCTATGGAGAATTTCCCTTTTCATGGGTAGGCTTCCCTGTTAGTAACTGCCCCAGATAGAGGTATTCGGTTGCACGTGCTAAAGGCTGATTACTAATTTTAAATTCTTCTTTTTTTTAATTAGACTGCTGAATATAATTTAATTTTTTGACTATTCTCTTTCAGTCCTATTTTAAAACTCTCCCAGTTCAGCTATGAATCCCCCCATTGTAGTTCGTCACCGTCATTGCTAAACAACACAATGTTATCTGCAAACCTCAAATTGATGAGATATTTTCCATCTATTCTAATTCCCATGTTTTCCCACTCAGAAGCATGAACACTTCCTTAAACATGCAGAAAATAACGTCGAAGAGGTCGTCTCTCCTTGTCTGATCCCTCTCTAGATCAGGATTTTTCTGCTCCTCTTGTGAAGGAGCAGGGTGGCGCAATCTTTGTAGATCATTGTGGATATCACTTATGGTTTGCACTTATATTGACAGATTAATGCAGAATAAGATGCGTTCAGATGCGGTAAGACGGATGGATTAATTTAAAGTGTGAATGCACCGTAGTATGCACCAGTTCAATATTAAGCTGTTTAAAGGGCCCCTCAACTACATTCGACATTTTTTTTGTAACATGTCAAGTTAACATGTGCAAGTTAAGAATGCCGTAACAATGAACGAGGCCAAATGCGGTAGCACTACGCACCACGGCCGTGCCACAAGCTTGAAAAACAATCCCATGTGCCTCTTCGGGAATTTACGGCAGACCAGAGTTACCTGCGACGACAACATGGTTTTTCGTGACATCACAGACGCAGAGCCCCGCTGAGTGGTTGAAGGAGAACTCCAACTTCCGGTTAGTCTGCTGGCAATTGCACATGCTCCCTGCCTGTCTGTTCTTCTTTGTCGTGTGTCATTTGTTTCGACTAGACACTGTAACAACTGTACCATAGAGCAGAACACGACGAGCAGCGCTAGCACAGGGCGTTGGCACAGAACCAACAAAACAGTTGCGCGAGCGCAGAGGCCGGCGGAGGCACGTCAACTGGAAGTGGACAGTCTTTTGAACTGCGCGCCACCGACGATCCATGTCATGTGACATTCGGAGGAGCACTCACCATGGAGGTGGCACTGGCAACTGCAAGTGGCCGGTCCATGGCGCAGGAGAGAGCGAAAAAAGCAAGTGCCACATTTTAATAATCAAACGCATTAACTCTGCTACTTCACACCGTTTTGAAAAATTCTTACGGCTACGTGTTCGTTGCGGACACCAGCACAAAAGCAACACCACAACTAAATTTTGACTTCTGGGTGGTTTAGGGGCCCTGTAAAAGGGGTCCTGAACCACCCCCGAGGCTTGGTGAAAAAAGATATTCTATGGCTAGCCTTCGCTGTAATGAACATCTCAGCCAAATGCTGCAGTCATACGCGAAGTGTAGCGTTTACAAGCGGAACACAAAGTTTCCACTTCCTCAGGAGCCCTCTACTTAAAAAGAAGCTTCTACTCACACTCCTTGTATATTCTTCGTTACGTTACAGAGCATATACGAGCATCGCAGACACGCCTACCACACCCGTGTGCGGGCCCTTCACAGTGCGCGTTTTTTAAAACTGAAAGTGTGCGCATTCCGTGCACTCACTTTTCTTTGGGTTGCGAGTGCCTAGAGAAAATAGTTGCTGGAAATGTGTAAAAATGTATTTGTTAATGCGCGCAAGTCTCATGATGCCTTTCAAAAGTGTCCATAAACTACCTCGGCATCGACGCAACGGTGCAGTGCAAAATCATCGTAAATACAGTTTCCCGAGAAGCCAACAAATGCAGGCTAGCAGCCTGCAAAAAATAATAGATGATTCCCGAACTTTAATCAATTATTGATCAGAGTTTGTAGGCTGGTTTATACCCTATGGGACTCCAATGCACCACCTTCTAGGATTCGAAATTTCTAGGACTTGAACTCAACAACATGAATGGAGTCGAATCCAAAATGTTTCCTGGATAAGGTGGATCAAAGGACTAGGAAAGATCAGCGTGGACTTGGGGGGATTAGAGCTGATTAAGGTGCATTAGGGTGGATTAAGACAGACTGAAGTGCATTAAGATGAACTATGGGATATTAGAGCAGATTATGAAGTTTATGAAGTTTGAAGTTTATTCGAAGTTGTTGCATATACAGAATAGACAGTTTTGATACAGAAAAAGGTCCCATAGTGTAGACACTGTAGGGAGGCCTTATTATAATGGTAGAAAAAAAGCATTACTAAACAGCAAATATTTAGATTACAAAGTAAGAAATGAGACACGAAAGGAAATTAAAAAGGATTGCAGCAGATTAAGTTTGACTGAGGTGAATTAGTGTGGATTAAAATGAATTATACCTTTAATGTAATCCTTAATTAGGCATGGCTTGAAGGTCTGAGCTCATTTAGGCTTAACTTAGTCTTAACCTATTTAGATGTGACTTAACTATTTCAGATTAATCAGGATGTCTAATTAACCTAGCCCTCATCAGCCATGACTGACTAAGCTGGGCTTCATGAATCATGACACAATTATGCTAGGATTAATTTGACCTACCCTAAAGAAACTTGGCCTAATGAGTCTATGCCTAGTTGTGCTAGACATTTTATCAGCTTAATTAAGTGCTGCTTAATGGGTATTACATTAATTAGGCGTGATTTAATTAGTGTTAGTGTTATTATCCCTGAAATATTTAGTCTAAGCTTATTCAGCCTTGACTATTCATCTTAGGCTAATTAACATTGTAATAATTAGTCAACTTATTTAGGTATGAATCAGGTACGACTTTGTTATGCATGATTAAACTCGGCCTAATTAGATTAAGTTTAGTTACACTAGCTTTGTTTATGCCACCTTATTTAAGCTTTGCTTAATTTGCTTTATGTTAATTAGACCTACATTTTTAAATATTATATCTTAATTACTCATAAATGATTAGTCCCAGCTTAATGGACCTTTTCTAAAATTGCAGCGCCGCGCCTGCCCCTGGCGAGCACGCGAAAGGCGCTATGGGAAAAAAGAGCACAGGTGAAGGGGCGAGCCACTTCACCTGCGCTCTTGACGTGCTGTGTTGCTGGATCTGACAACACAAAAAAACATATGCACGTCTTCTTCCATTACTTCTTCAAAATTGAGAAGCCGAAGAGGGGGTAGGTATGGTCCGATTCAGAGTCCACGGTCCGATTCTCTCACAGTCCCATTCTGAGTCCATTGCGACGTCCGGCGATGCGATCCGGCAGTAGTATTGGGGGTGCTTTGCCGGAACCACGTAAAAAATATTATGATTTGTTTATGACACAAACACCAAATGAGTAATGTTATGCTTACAGTGGGCCAATCTTCATAACAGCCCCCCGTTTCCAGAGCACTGGTGCAACTGTAATCAGCCGCGGTTCGACAGTAAACATCGGTGCGGGCAGTTTTACTGAAGCGGCTCGTCGCTTGACAT
This sequence comes from Hyalomma asiaticum, assembly GCA_013339685.2. NCBI lineage: Eukaryota > Metazoa > Arthropoda > Arachnida > Ixodida > Ixodidae > Hyalomma > Hyalomma asiaticum. Next base: position 350,990,590 of record CM023481.1, on the reverse strand, counting down.
CGAGGCTTCTCGAAAACTAATCGTATGTGATAATGCACGACATATGAGCAGGAATGTCAATTGTGTTGCCAAAAATGAGCACTTTGTGAGGATCGCACGATTGATTGCGAATGACGGTTACGGCCTGCAGCTAGGCCTACCCTCAGAGTCGACGTCACTGATGTTGAGCTATTGTGATGTTTTTGCTGCTCACGAAGGCAGTATTTTATGGACAATGTTATTCAGTGCTCTTACAGAACAAAGCAGGACTTCGCAAAACTTTATTTTTTACTAAATAACGAGGACACACAATGTCTTACGAGCGTGTAACCAGCGCACTGGATGTGGGCGTTGCCTATACATGCAGATCGCTCGTCACCCAATCTGCATGGAACCGTCGTAAGTCGCACGCCCGAGCGCATGGCACCGGAAGTAATAATAGACGCAGAAACGTACCGTGTGTCTAGCGCCATAGTCCCTCAATACCTTTTACTGGTCACGAAACTTCGGGCCAAGTTTGGTATAGCGACGGAACCTCCCACCAGGGGCACCACTGCAGTCAAGAAGGCCAAGTAGGTTTTCATCGCAGCCGCTTAAACGGCACGTTTTTGGTGCGTTGTGAGGTTTCCCTGGCAGAGACTCGCTCTGGTGGCTTCGCGGACGTCTTTCAGGGGAGTTTCATATCCTGGTCTCCCTTTGCTTACAGGCAGCGTACTCGTACCTGTGCATAGCGGTAGTGTTCCATTGCTTTCGGTCGTGGCGAAATCGGCTTGCAGCCACGCGCGCTACACCGATTCAGCAAACACCGTTTGACTCTGTTTGGCAATGCCTTTTTTTTTTTTTTGACGCTTTTAATTTTCTTCAAGACTGTTGGCGACGCCAGTGGAAGAACTGGGACCGGGACCAACACTGCCAGCACGCAGCCGTATGTACCGTCGGAGACGGGCGTGCTTCACGCCTCTCTTGCCGAGAAATGTATTGACGCGCGCATTGTATTGGCGCGCGAATCCTGGCCGTGGCGGCTGCATTTCGATGGAGGCAGAATGTTGAGGCCCATGTACTTAGAGTTAGGTGCACGTTGAAGAATCCCAGGCGGTCGAAGTTACCCCAGGGCCCTCCTCTAAGGCATGTCTATCATAATCACAGCTGCTTTTGGAATGTAAAACCCCACCAGTCAATGTCAATTCCCTGTCCTTCTGCATGCTTTTACTCATCAACGATGCGCTGCTGAGGTGTCAGTGGCTTTCGCCAGACAGTTATGGTAACCTCTAGTAAAGAATTCAGTAACGCATTCCCTCCTTTCATTACAAAGTACCATACCGGTTGTCACATGGTCACTGAGGCGTTCCCTCTCTCTGCAGTCACTTTTCTGGATGTAGATTTAAAGGGTAAATGAACACACCCGTGTAAGTGCTTAATTAATAAGCCTTGCATGCTGTCCACACATATGCATAAAACACTTGCGAATATAAGGCTGGCTCACAGGCACACACTTCTAAAGCTCACCAATGCTATAACGAAGATATGAATTAAACGTCCAATTCTTTCAACTAACTTTCATATCCTTGTTTCTGAAATCCTGTATGTGACAATGTGGTGGAGACCTTTCTCGGTCAGTTTTTCAGGATGGGCATGTTCTACCGGCTACTTGCCTGATATGTGTGGTACCTATTTCTCTGTGCATACGCCTGCCATCATCCAACTGTACAAATCACCAATATTGTAAAGCCTTTAATTCACTGCTTTATGTAAGCTTTGCTTGACATAGATTCCAGAATATGCATTGAATATGGTATGCAGAGTCTTGCACATTCGTTTTAAATAATAAACAAGCAAATTACCACTACTTGTTTAGATTTGCCTCTGTACGGTTCTTTCCTTTAGCTACAATCCTTACATTGCATTCTAACTTCAAACAAAACAAATAAATCAACTGCCAGCAAAACAACATAAGAATACCAACAAGTGGCATTTCCTTTCCATTTCTGCTATCCACACCTTTTGCACGCTCATGCCCTCCGAAACAAATGGCACACTTTAACACACACATGTCGTACCATTAACTGCATGCAGGCGGCTCTCTACAAAAGACAACTTTCGAGAAAGGAGACAGACTTCCCATTTTAGCGCGCGCCTTTTCTATCCTTTGTGACACTCACACTGAGCCAGTGGAATGACAATAGGTAAGATCGGTGCTACTTGTGTGCTGCCTTTAGGAGGAGGCGTGGGGGTGGGGGTCTATGCAAATACCCCCTTCATGCGCAAATCATGATTTCATGTCAACAAATCCATCAAATCTTCACACCTAATTTCCCTGGCGCTACACATTCCATGCAGTTATATGTTGAAATGTTCATTATACAGTACCTAATTGTAATTAGGGCATAATTAAATATAAATTTACTTTGAAGTAAGCCATCTGTAGTGGGGAAGCACGAACGCATGCATTGCAGTGGGACACGGCCTGAGGAAGAGGCACGAGCCCTGACCTCGAGCTGACGACGCTGGCCAGAACTACGGCTGCTGCCATTGTCGCACCGCCGGTCCATCCGCTGTTTAAAGCCAATAAACCCCCTTCCAAAGTGGTGGAGGTGCTGGGTCTTCAAACCTGGAACTACGAAGTCGGACGCTGCCCGCTATCCCGACAATGGCAGACGAACCCGCCCAGCCAGCGACCCCCCAACCCCCTCATGTCATCGTAACCGGCGCGCTGCGGCAGCGCGAACCGCGCTTTTTCAGCGGGACCGATGACTACGATGTGGAACATTGGCTGGCGACATTCGAGAAGATGAGCGGCCACAATAAGTGGGACGACCCATCTAAACCGCAATATGCGCCGTTCTATTTAAAAGACGTAGCAAACCTATGGTACCACAACCACGAGTCTGACTTCGCTACATGGAGTGCGTTTAAGAAGCGCTTTGCAGAGGTGTTCGACCGCCCCGCCGTGCGCAAGCTACGCGCCGAACAGCGCCTCCGTGCACGAGCACAGCAGCAGGGGGAAACATTTACCAGCTACATCGAGGACGTCATCGATCTCTGTAAGCGTCTGAATCCATCAATGACCGAGCAAGAGAAGATTAAGCACATCTTGAAAGGCATTGACGACGATGCCTTTCAAATGCTGCTGGCAAAGGACCCACGGACCGTGGCTGAGCTTACGATCTTGTGCCAGAGCTTCGACGAGCTGCGTAAACAGCACGCCTTAGTTCGGCGGCCTACCACGACGGACGACCTCAACGCCTTAACCATCGATGGAGACCACAGTACGCTGCTGTCGCAGATAAAAGAATACGTGCGCGAAGAAGTGGCACGGCAGCTCTCCTGTGTATCGTATATGCCGAAGCCAGAAGTGCCTACGCGCGGTCTCGCACCGTCTATCAGAGAAGTTATTCAGGAGCAGGTTTCCGAGGTGCTGCCATCCGCCCCTCAGCCTGCACCTGTTGCTGCACCACTCACTTACGCGGCTGCTGCCGCAAGGCCACCCCGACAGCTGCAAGCGATGGCCCCTCAGCCGTTTCGACAGCCACCGGTACCATTTCCTAGGGTACAGCAGCCCGTCGTAAACCCATGGCGGACTGACGACAACCGACCGATATGCTACGCTTGCGGCACCCCGCGTCACGTCGCACGATTGTGTTATCGGTGCTTGTCTGCAGCCCCTCGGGCCCCCAGATTCCGCGACTATTCTTGTCGGCCCCCATATTCCATGTCGCCTGGAGTCTATGCACGTGGCCCCCCTCCTGACTCAGACTTCCGACCCGACTCAGACTTCCGACCTGACTCCGACTTCCGACCCTTCACCTCCCGCCGCTCACCCTCACCACGTCGTCGCTCTCTGTCGCCTACGTGTCGCCGACCCAGCGCTAATGAGACGGAAAACTGACTGTCGCAGCTCCGGAGGCACGAGCTGCGTCGTCGGCGACCTGTATAAGTCCTCGCTTGTCCCCCGCCAACGTAATCGAAGTTTTTGTTGAAGGTGTACGAACACTTGCTCTCGTGGATACAGGCGCTACTATATCCGTGATTACTCAGAACCTTTGCCGCTCTCTTCGTAAAGTTACAACAGCGCCTGCAGGGTTTCTGCTCAGCACCGCAAGCGCACAGCAAATTCACCCGGTTGCAGCATGTACAGCTAGAGTCATCATTCAAGACGTGTTGTACACAATTCCGTTCCTTGTTTTAGCTTCGTGTTCGCATGATGTGATCCTCGGATGGGATTTCTTATCCCGCCATCACGCCGTCAGAGACTGCGCTCGCACTCAGGTGGAACTCTCTGTATTTTGCGATGCACCTTTCGCCGATGATTCCGTACTTGGTGTCGACAAGCTTGTCGTGGCTGCTGACATTGACGTCCCCCCTCGTAGTGCCGTCGTTGTTCCTGTTCACTCTGCCGCCCTTTCTGACACTACAGTTCTGTTCACGCCGTCAGATGCATTTAGTCGCCGCCACAACGTGTCACTCCCATTTGCAGTCCTACAGCTTCACCATGATGACTCCGGCATAGTTGTTTCGAACGCGACATCATGCCCTCTGACGTTGCTCCGTAATGAGACGCTTAGCCATGTTCAGTCAGTCGACAATGGTATTATCGTGCCTATTGATACCTCCGGGCCTAGTCAGACCCCTCATCTGAACGCGTTAACACCTCGCCCTGCTACCGAAGCCATATCCTCGGACGTATTTCTCCGTTCAACTGACGGCAACCTCGCTCCGGACCAACGTACGCAGCTTCTGACCCTTCTGAACGAGTTTAGAAATTCGTTTGACTTACCCCAAGCGTCATTAGGTCGAACGGATGCTATCGTTCACAGAATTGACACTGGGACCAGCACCCCTTTGCGCCAGCGCCCCTACCGGGTATCACAAGCGGAGCATCGTATAATTACCGAATAAATGAACGACATGCTTCAGCGTGGCGTCATCAAGCCTTCCTGCAGCCCTTGGTCATCCCCAGTTGTGCTGGTCAAGAAAAAAGACGGCTCCATTAGATTCTGTGTTGATTACCGGCGCCTCAACAAAATCACTAGAAAAGACGTTTACCCTCTCCCCCGCATCGACAACGCTCTCGATTGTCTACAAGGCGCTGAATTCTTTTCTTCACTCGACCTACGATCGGGTTATTGGCAAGTCCCGATGGCTGAGTGTGATCGTCCCAAAACAGCATTCGTCACCCCTGATGGCCTGTATGAATTCACAGTGATGCCATTTGGACTTTGCAATGCGCCGGCAACATTTGAACGAATGATGGACAGCATTTTACGTGGTCTAAAATGGCAGATATGCTTGTGTTATCTAGATGACGTCGTCGTATTCGCCCCCGATTTCGCTACACATCTAGCTCGTCTGCGAACAATACTCCAGTGCCTTGCCAACGCCAACCTTCAACTTAACCTTAAGAAGTGCCACTTCGGGGCCCGCCAGCTCACTATACTAGGCCACGTCGTGTCAAAAGCCGGAATTCTTCCTGATCCTGACAAACTTCGGGCCGTTGCCGAGTTCCCTAAACCAACTACTGTAAAAGAACTGTGGAGCTTTGTCGGACTATGCTCGTATTTTCGTCGCTTTGTCCGGAACTTTGCCTCCGTCATCGCACCCCTTACAAAGCTGCTCGCTGGCACTGGTGACCTTTCAAATTGGACTCAAGCTTGCGATGACGCCTTTACGACATTACGGCAACTACTTACCTCCTTTATTTTGTCATAAGAGGAATCACAATTAATACCCCTGACAGACGGGCGACAGTAAAGTCCTTTGTAGTGAACCCCTTTTTCTACTCTAAAGGACCCTCTGCAGAAAGTAGTTGCGCCGATTACACACGGCAGCGCGTGAAATTCTTTAGGTGGTTCCTAAGACGAACGCCACAAAAAATGGCACTCCTTGTTAAAGCAGTTTTTTAAAAAGTTCTGCATTTAATTACCTTTAGCGATTGTGAATCGTAAAAATATCGTTTTTTTTGCTGATGGCTAATAATGTTGATGATCGTTTCTCGCTGTGACGAAAAAGATAACTGCCGGAATCCCGCATGGCGGCGATGCGAGCGTTCGAGAGTGCGCGTTCGAAACCTGCAGAACTTTCAAGCAGGACAATGCCAAAGAAAAGATTTATGATAATTCTCGGGGTAGCTCATTGCTGTTTGAAGCCAGGACGGGAGTACTGAGGACTAAGGTGTACGGAGCAAAGTATGAGGGGCTCGACATGTTGTGTGGTGCGTGTGGAGAGGAGGAGGAAACAGCCGAGCACTTGATACTTTTCTGTAAAGGACTCCACCCTGCAGTCCAAGGCAATGAGGCAGAATTTTTTAAAGCACTGGGGTTCAGGGATAGTGAAGGCAGAATAGACTTTAAGAGGGTAGAAAAGACCAAGAGGAGGTTGTCGGATTGGTGGCTAAAATCAAGGCAGGAGTGAAAGTTAGACATATATAACATGAGACATTACAGCTAGGTGGCGTGAGCCACCGCCAGATATAAAGGGTACGGCCTGATACATCCATCCATCCAGTGTGGTAAAAATAAATCTTTACGGCCCGACAAATCTCACTACACGGCTAAAAGCTGAAGCTTATACGCAAGGCAAGAAAATAGTTGCAGGGTGTTGTAATTGTGTGAAAAGTTCTCTCCCGTTTACGGGTCGTGTATGCTGTTGGCGAGAGTACGCCTTTATGTTCGAAAAGTAGATCGCCGATCTACCTTTCTGCAAAGGAACTTTGCCAGGAAGGAGATACTCGTTTGTCGTGTGTCACTGGGCATGAACTCCTTTCCGGCAGATGTCCCCTTACCTAGAGTACTTTAGCATGCCCGTGTGTCAGGGATATAAGTCTTGTAACATGGGCGCAGTTTATTGGCTGCGTTCACTGCGAGCCAATAAAAGTTATATTTTTGCTGTCAATCTAGAAGCATATCATGTCGACACACTCGTCAAAAGTGGTAAAACCTTCAAAAAATCAATTGCCTTGCAGAAATACACCGCACTTTTCAGCGAACTCAGGACCCACTGAGCACGTCAAGGGTTTAGTTTGTCCAAAGCCCAGTGTTTCGTGCACTTTTGTGGCCAGTCATGCACTGAACTGCAAAAAACAAGTTGCATACACAACTGTATATGCTGCCGCTGAAGGATCCCGGATATGTTGCGTAAACTAAAGCACCTCGATACACATGCGGCCTCTGCTTGTTACTAAAAGAACATCTTGCACTTTTGTCAGCTGCAGCTGAAAATATAACTTTTCCATAATTTCACCCATATCCATCATGAGGAAGAGTAGCGCTAAGAACACGAGCTCGCGTGCAACGCTCGTATTGTATGCTTATTTGTGTGTCCTCGTGCTATTAGCGGTTGTTCCTCAAGATGAATTATCAGAAACCCGCTCAATTCTCTTCTCATTCACCCACATTGACTTTTGGAGTCCCATTAAGGACTGTAGAGTTTTACATACAAACACGCTGCCAGAATTATTTTCTTGTCTGTAGTACGTGTGCGAGGGGGAGGGGGGAAGGTCTATTTAAGGGCAAGAGCTAGGGGAGGGAAGTTAATGGTAGGAAAATGCCCAATGGGAACACCAGCAAGAGAATGAGGGAATAAAGGGAAAATGGAATGAACAGCGCGAACACAAGGACGATGAAAAAGGGGACACACACCATACCACGGAGCGCTGGGAAAAGTTTCATGTACTTAATGCTGTACATAATGTGTATGTTCTGATAGTTCTTATCACAAGGAGGATTTATGCTTTCAGGTCAGTTTCACTATATGAAAATGACAGAAGTTTTTCCTATGAGAATTTTATTTAGAGCATACACACACAGAAGTGTTCACGAGAAGCAAACATAAGTAGTGATAAAACATTTCAGGTCAGAAGGTCTATTTCCTCCTACCAAAAGAGCGGACAAGTTTTGTGCCCCTCCTCATTTTCGTTGTTCCTTTGTATATTTGTGTACACATATATGCATAACAGGTGATGCCCACTGAGTGGAAGTGGGCCAACTGGTCATGCATCGAACAGGCAGCCGTCTATAAATAATTGTATAGACGCGAACTCTATAAAATATGTCTGCATCTGTGATAACGTGTTGACATCTGTGGTGCTATGGGCACCTTTAATTACGAATTCAAAACTCTGCGTGTAATGCGCAACTACAAAGCACATTATTTTCGGCCTAATAAGTCATCGCTGCACGTACCGGTGCAGCTAAGGAGGCATTTCACCATCACTAGCCATCTCCAAACAGCGGAGCCACAGAGGGCATGCGGAGAACAAGGCCCGAGACGCGCTTTCAGCGGCACGCAGCGGGCCTCACCGTGTGTGTTGTTCAGTGGTTAAGGGGCCCTAGACCACACAGAGGTAAAAATTTAGTTGTGGTGTTGCTTTTGTGCCAGTCTCCGCAACGAACATGTAGCTGCAAGAATTTCTCGAAAAGGTGCCGAAATAGCAGAGGTACACGCATTCGATTATTAAAACGCGGTGCTTGCTTGCTTCGCTCTCTTCTGCGTGCACCGGCTGCTTCCCGGTGCCACCTCCTCGCCGAGAGCTCCTCCAACTGTCACGTGACATACATCACCGATGATGTGCAGTCCACTTCCGGTTGACACACCTCCGCCGGGCTCCCGCGTTCATGCAAGTGTTTTGTTGGTGCTGTGCCAGCGCTCTCTGCTAGCACTATCCGTCGTGTCCTGACAGTTGCTGCAGTTTCTAGTTGGCTTGCACTTGCGTAGCGTAGAGCAGTTACGAATTCACAAGCGTGCACACGCGAACACCACACGAACGGCGCACTACGAGGAAAAACAAACAGGCAGGGAGCACGTGCATTTGCTAGCAGACTAACCGGAAGTCGAAGTTCTCCTCTGACCAATCAGCGGAGCTTGTACTCTTGCGACGTCACCAAAACCGACAATGTCGTCGCGGCTAACTTTGGTGTGCCGGAAATGGCCAGCGAGGCACGTGGGATTCTTTTTCGAGTTTGTGGCGCGGCCGCGGGGCATAGCCCTGCCGCATTTTACATCGCTCATCATGGCTCCGTTCTCGATTTCATGCGTGTGTTAACTTGAAACGTTCAAAAAAATGTCGGGGGTGGTTTAGGAGCCCTTTAACTCTTTAAACCGTGTGCACCATGTGGCACTGTTCAGTGCTTAACCTCTTTGAAGGTTTTTTTCTATATGTACGGCGGTGGTTTTCAGTCCTGCAAAGTCTTTGCCGTACGGGTACAGTTTTGACCCTCCGTTTGAAATTTCACACCCTAATGACGATGCATGCTCGCTGGGAGGTGCTGCCACCTCTTACGACTTACAAGAAGCATTTAAAATTTGTCGGTACCTTCTTGCGGAGATAAACGGAACTCATTTCTATCTTCAGCATGTTGCGCCAATCTGCGGCAACACCCTTTTTGTGGTTTCCGCTTTGCCACGTGATTACAACCGAGGCGTGTAAAACTTGATTTTGATCTTTGTTGGCACTCCCTTGCAGGGGCGGCGGAAGCTGATTTCTACCTTCATTGGCGCTGCTGTTAGCTTTGTTATCACCGCTGCGCCTGAAGTATTCTCGCTCTCCTTGTTTACAGAGTTTCCACCGAGTACTTCAGAAGCACGGCAAAGCGGCGATATGGCCAAACGCACTGCCCGTTTTCCGGACAACGACAGCGATGACTCTTCCCGACTCTGATTTGGCTCCATTCACTAAGTCTGAATGGGAAGACAGAGTTTCTTTCCCCCCCCCCCCCATCGCCTTCTAGAACAAGTCAGCTCATCTTCGGCCGATGAACTACATTCAACTAGTTCAACCACTGCCCAAGGCAGCCGCACGCAGAGATGATGTCAGGTGTGTGCCAACACAACTCGTCACTCTAAGAGAACACACACACACGTTTTAGGTGTGCAGACTGCGATAAGGCGCTGTGCATAAACCCACGTTTCAAGGAATGCGACTCTCTGAAATACTATTCAACATTTTTCAGTTCCGAGTGATGCTGACACCAAAATACTGTTCCTAATTTTTTTTTTTACTATTTATTTCCGATTTTATAGACTGTACATTCAAGATCCGAAATAAAGTAATATGCCCATCTGGAAAAGTCTTTTTTAAAAAATGCGACCCTCAAATGGTTAAAGAAGTACTGACAGGAATTTGCAGAGGCGCAAAAGATGCATTTTTCGTTTTCTAGCCATGCATTGTAAATGCTCTCTACACAGTGAAACCAGCAAACACACAGCATTTTAGTTTGATTTTAGAGTTCTCGTCGCCCAACATCTGCAAGCGAGCCTCAACGCAATGGACACTACAATGATGTATGAACACAGTCTCTTAAACATCATCGAAATCGCTGTCAGAGTTGCTGGACAACCACAATATCATTGCTGTTTGCGAGCCTCAAGTGTAAATGACTACAGCCGACCGAGGTGCAGTGACGCATCACGAATTGCTGCCCCCAAGTGACCTAGATGTATGTCCGACCGTTTTGACATGTCACCAGAAAACCACCCCTTCGAAACCAAAACTAAAACTCGGCTTGTAAGGGAGCCATTTTAAAAATATATTCACTGTGTTGCAAGGCATCACGATACTCTTTTTGGGGTTCTCCATGCCAGAGCTTTTATTTACAGCAACAATGTGAAACTGTCAAAAATTTGTGCCAGTACTCCTTTAAGTAAGGGCCCCGCCCTCGTCACACCACACCAATGTGACAAATAAATTTCCACTCACTTGCCTCTCTGCGCTCGCATATTGGGCACTTTGCTGGACTTGGAACTTGTGAAGCTTTCCTTGCTGCAGGGCCAGGTCTCTGAGTGTCCGGGCCGTCTTTACCGTGGAGTTTCGCGAATGAACAAACACCATGACCTGAAAGGGACAACAGTTCACCTGCTCACCTTGGTTTCTAATATAGTTCGCAAAAACCGGCCTCTCAAGCTCAACACTACATTTATCTAAAAAGTGAAAAGTGGTACCACTGCCAGGAGACAATAAGCTTTCTTCAATGAAAGGCCTACTATGCTAGTTGTTTTGCTCTCACGACGGTTGGTTTACTTTTATTCAAGCAAGCTGTATGGCTGTATTTTAAACAAATGACATTTTGACGCAGTGTATGAATATGGGCAATGACACACAGTGGTACACTTTGGACAAGTGTCATCATCACCATCAGACTATCTTATGTACACTGCAGGATGAAGGCCTCTCCAAATGCTCTTCATACAAAACATACACAACATACAAAACAATGTCTTGTCTTAAATAAGCTGCCAGTTACATCTGGTGGAGGCGCAGGGTAAGCCACCAGTTAAAGGCAGATACATATATGCCATGCATGTCAAGTGGCAAACACTTAAAGCACAGGATTGATAAACAGAGTGCGTTATTCAGCTCTGGTCAATGAAGTCTCCAGTGAGGGCATAACAATGCAAAAGAGAAAAAGAAGTACAGTAGAACCCCGCTGATACGTTTTTCACGGGACCGTAAAATATAAACGTAAGAGCCGGGAAACGTAAGAGCCAAGAAATGGGAAAAATGGAAACATGAGAGAAGTGGTGATTGGCACACAATTTTATTTCAGTGCTAGCGCTTTCAGTGCACGCATCGGCACACTCGGCTACGATTTCGTCGACAGAGAAAACCTCGGAGGTGACAATGGCGTCATCGATGGAAACGTAATCATTGTACGCGATTCCGTCACCAACAGTTTGCATCGCTGTGCCATAATTTAGATGGCGGAAGCTGGAAACGTAATTGGCGTCGCCCATTGCGCAGCTAATCCTACAGTCAAGCCAAGACAAGCTACGTGAAAAGTCAATATTTCCGTTAGCAGTGGCCGCTTGGAATGCCGATTCGCGACGTAACATGCGGGAACGTTCTCACATTGCGACGTAACAGCGGGGTTCCCAATGCATTGAATCCTATGGGAGCTATGGCGGGACCGGTCAAAAACGATGTAACAGCCGGGAAAACGCAGCAGCCGGGAACGTAACAGCGGGGTTCTACTGTACAAGAAAATTGTACTCTGAAGCTCAGGTGCTTGCTCTAAGAAACCATGAGGCATATTCAGGAAAAATTAGATTTCCAATTCTCTTTCGAGAGGCCGCGTATGGAATTGGCTAGACAGTATCTGCGTGTTGTTTTCCCTTTCTTCACAGCGCAGCCTCATCCAGCGTTAAGTACATGATATCTCGGTACGCGAAACCAAAGCCAAAAATGGAAGAAACTTTTTCAAAATATGCCTCATGTAATTTCCAGAAAAAAAAAAAAGAAGCACGGCATTGATCCCCCAAAAACAAAAGCGAAGAACTGTCCAGTAAATAAACTACTTGTATGATCCATTTGATGAAAACAACGAGGGGGGGGGGGGACGTTCCACAGTAACTATACAACGAAAAGATCGTTGTCTTACCATCGGTTGTCTATTAGCGAAGTAAGAATACTCGAAGTGAAAACCAGAAACACGATTTATTTTAAATCAGCTGGTCCCACAATGATGCAAGACGACATGATAGATGCGAAACGGGCAGCCGTCACTTGTAGGGACCCGCCATGTTCTTCGCGCTAAACAAACTTAGCGAGCGCTTTGCGTCTCTGGTAAATTCGGAAAATAGCGAGCGATCGCTAAACGCAAAGCTGGACTAGCGTGCGTACGCATGCGCAGTCTGACCCCGATAAATGTTAACGTTTAGCGGGACGCAACTCAAAACTTAAGCTGCACTAAAACCATATATTATTTCAGCGCGAATAGACGAAGTAGGCACACGAAAGAAGTGACAAGCGCTGACCGTAAACGCATTATTGAAGGGAAATGGCATATACGAGCGCGCACATCGTCGAAAACACAAACAGTTGCGGCTGCCAGGCGAAAAGGAAAAAAAAAAAAAGAAGCACGGCATTGATCCCCCAAAAACAAAAGCGAAGAACTGTCCAGTAAATAAACTACTTGTATGATCCATTTGATGAAAACAACGAGGGGGGGGGGGGACGTTCCACAGTAACTATACAACGAAAAGATCGTTGTCTTACCATCGGTTGTCTATTAGCGAACGGAAAATAGCGAGCGATCGCTAAATCGCAAAGCTGGACTAGCGTGCGTACGCATGCGCAGTCTGACCCCGATAAATGTAACGTTTAGCGGGACGCAACTCAAAACTTAAGCTGCACTAAAACCATATATTATTTCAGCGCGAATAGACGAAGTAGGCACACGAAAGAAGTGACAAGCGCTGACCGTAAACGCATTATTGAAGGGAAATGGCATATACGAGCGCGCACATCGTCGGAAAACACAAACAGTTGCGGCTGCCAGGCGAAAAGGAAAAAAAAAAAAAGACCTTAAGGAGGTACCAATGTTTCGTGAAAACGACCTTTCAAGGATACGTCAGAACGACTTATTAAGACTCCCGCCCTGACTGCTAAAACTGGTGCTCTAAATAGCAAGTTACCAGGAGTTAACGATGCCAGAACTTGTTTGATATCAATCTTCCGCTAAGATGCTAAGCTATTCGCAAAAATCGCCTATCGGGGTAAACGGACAAGGAATGAGCTACACGCTACGAGCATAACACACGATGAGTTCTGCTTCTCTCTAAATTACAAGGCCGCAGCACTTCCGTGGTATATAGGAAACCACATTCAACATATTACGATGTAGGTTGAACGCCGACAGACGAACACAGAATTTATTATCACTGTGATTCCGTTTGTGCGAGCTAGGTCGCTATGCACACTTTTCCCGTTTCTTACTTCACCCCCCCCCCCATTCCCCCCAGCTATCGCCCTCCTTTCGCCCTCGCTATCTCTATCTCCCTCAGACAGCCACTTTGCCGCGGCAGAGAACAGAAGGATAACGACACTCTGGTCAAGCTGCACGTGATGACGCGACAAACACGCCGTAAACTCCCGCGTCGCAGGCGAGACAATCAGGCATGCCTTTCTTGTATTCGAAATGAGCAAAAATGCTGCATTGCGGACATTTTGAAATTAATCGCGTCACAATTGACGAGAGGGCACAGCAGTAATCTGTTCTCAAACACCTCGGCGACCCGACAACCCAGACGACTCGGCCACGCTTTTGTAGTAGACCAAGGGGTCCCGAGTTCGAATCCTTAAGCGTATAAGAAGTTTTTTTTTTTAATTTTTTTTATTTTTTTTAGCACTTCTGCCTTTTACCCTTTGATCCTTTATGGTCTCTCTACGCTCCTGAGGTATCTTATTTGTACCGACTACTTCTCTTTAATAATCATACCCTGTCCTGATTAACCCACTCACTGCAACACCTCTGAAAGTCTCCTCCCCCCGGGGAGCCTTTGGACAAAAGATGCATATGGGCGCCCACCATCACCGTGCTTCATCTACGTAACTCACTTGAGCACCAGAACAGGAACTGGCCCCCCTGGTGCAACACCATGGCCAACACCTCCCAAGTTACCGGACCAACCAAACCCTGGACCTACGACGACGACATCAACAGAGCTTCCAGCCACGGATGCGACCACACGGGTATTGGAACAAAAGACTCAAAGAGCCTCTGGACTCGGACAGGTCGTCATTGGAAATTAAACGTAGCGACTCTTAACACGCGAACCCTTTCAAGCGAAGCCAGATTAGCTGAACTACTAGAAGAATTAAGGGGTATTAATTGGGATATCATTGGCCTTAGCGAGGTTAGGAAACCAGGAGAAGGGTACTTAACGCTTAATGAGGGACACGTTCTTTGCTACAGAGGACTACCAGAGAAGCGCGAATACGGCGTGGGGTTCCTTATACACAAAGACATAGCAGGCAACATCGAAGAATTCTATAGCATCAACGAAAGGGTAGCAGGGCTCGTGATAAAATTAAATAGGAGATACAAACTAAAGCTAGTACAAAGTTACGCACCAACGACCAACCACAGTGACGAGGCTGTAGAACAGTTCTACGAGGATGTAGAAACGGCAATGAACAAGGTACAGACCCAATATACGATTGTTATGGGGGACTTCAACGCGAAAATAGGAAAGAAACTAAAAGGAGAACATGCCATCGGTAATTACGGAGAAGGAGATAGGAATAGCAGAGGGGACATGCTAGTAGAATTCGCCGAAAGAAACCACCTCCGTGTAACGAATACTTTCTTCAAGAAACGTAGGAACAGGAAATGGACGTGGAAAAGCCCCAACGGAGAAACGAAAAACGAAATAGATTTCATAATGTGCACTGATCTAGGCATAGTACAAGACACAGAAGTGGTTAATAAGATTAGAATTAGTGACCACAGACTAATAAGGGCGAAGATATCCCTCAATCTAAAGCGAACAAGGACAAAGTTAATCACATGGAAACAGGCCAACCTCGATAGCGTCAGGGCGAAAAGAGAAGAATTTAGCATTGCACTTAAGAACAAGTATGAGGCTCTAGGACAGGAAGATAATGAGGATATAGAGAAGATGAACGAAGACATTACTAATCTGATCACCGAAACAGCAATCGAAGTAGGGGGCAAAGCACCAAGACATGTTGTGAGTAAACTCTCGGAGTCTACTAAAAATCTAATCAAGCAACGCCAACAGATGAGAATAACTAACTCAAGAGACAAGATAGAATACGCCGAGCTATCTAAGCTCATCAGTAAAAGTAGAGTCAGGGACGTACGTAACCATAACGTGAAAGAAATAGAAGCAGCCATCAGAAAAGGAGTCAGCATCAAAACAACCAAAAGGAAGCTTTGTGCGGGAAAGAACATAATGCATGCAGTGAAAGATAAGCAGGGCAACATCGTTACTAACTTTAGTGGCATAACCAAGGTGGCCGAGGATTTCTATTCCGAACTATACAGCTCAAATAGGAGTCTCCCCACCATGAGTGTATTAAATGCCGAGCAGGACTACGAAATCCCATGCGTCACTGCGGACGAAGTTAGGAAAGCAATACAGGGCATGTCCCGCGGAAAAGCGGCTGGAGATGACGGCATAACCACCAACTTGATCAAAGATGGCGGAGACTTCCTTATCGGAAAGCTCGCGACACTATACACTCAATGCCTCAAAACTTCAAATGTACCCGAAAGCTGGAAAAACGCAAATATTCTATTATTACATAAGAAGGGAGATGTTAAAGACTTGAGGAACTACAGGCCGATTAGTCTACTCTCAGCATTTTACAAAATATTCACAAAGGTTATCTCAAACAGAATAAGGGCCACACTTGAATTTAATCAACCGAGAGAGCAAGCAGGGTTCAGAAAAGGATACTCTACGATGGACCACCTGCATGCGGTCAATCAAGTAATCGAGAAATCCGCTGAATACAACAAACCCCTCCATATGGCTTTCATAGATTACGAAAAGGCTTTCGACTCGGTAGAGATACCAGCAGTTCTGGAGGCACTACGTCGTCAAGGAATATGTGATAGCTATATAAACACAATAGCCAACATCTATAAAGATTCTACAGCCACCCTGCTCCTCCATAAGAAAAGCAGAAAAATCCCAATACAGAAAGGTGTCAGACAGGGAGATACAATTTCTCCCATGCTATTTACTGCATGTTTGGAAGAAATCTTCAAAAGGTTAGACTGGGAAGAGACAGGGCTCAGGATTAACGGCGAATATCTGAGTAACCTGCGATTTGCAGATGACATAGTACTCTTTAGCAATGATGGCGACGAATTGCAAAAGATGATTGAAGACTTAAGCCGAGAAAGCGCTAAGGTAGGATTAAGGATGAACATGCAGAAAACAAAGATAATGGTAAGTGGCACGGCGAAAAAACGTCTATTCAAGGTCGAAACCCATACATTAGAAGTCGTACAAGAATATCTGTACCTAGGACAGCTACTTACTGGAGAACCCACCCATATAAAAGAAATCCACCGTAGAATAAACATGGGATGGCGCGCATATGGCAGACATTCACAACTCATGAACGGAAACCTACCACTATCACTCAAACGGAAACTATATAACTACTGCATCCTGCCAGTACTGACTTACGGATCAGAAACCTGGAGAATTACAAAGAAGCTAGAGAGGAAGTTAAGAACCGCGCAGCGGGCGATGGAACGGAAAATGATAGGCGTTACACTAAGGGATAGGAAGACAGCCGAGTGGGTCAGAGAACAAACGGGGGTCGCCGACATAATGAACGATATTAAGAAGAAAAAATGGACATGGGCAGGCCACGTGATGAGAAGGCTAGATAACCGATGGACAGTTAGAACGACGGAATGGATACCAAGAGAGGGTAAGTGCAGCCGTGGGCGGCAGAGAGTAAGATGGGGGGACGAAATCAAGAAATTCGCAGGCATCAAATGGAATCAGCTCGCGCAGGACAGGCAAGGATGGCGAGGATTGGGAGAGGCCTTCGTCCTGCAGTGGACATAAAATTGGCTGATGATGATGATGATGATGTAACGACGACTTAGTAGATGCAGTGGTACCCCGGTTTTACATCCCCCAGTTTTACGACGACCCGCATTTTACGACGGATTAGTCCGGTCCCGGCGAAAGCCCCATAGACACAATGCATTAAAAGCCTCAATTATACGATGCGATCTTACACGGAACCCGCGTTACACAACGATCCACGCGAAGCAGGGTGACCAAACGGCGAAGAAAAGGTAAGTGCCCACGAGCGCCTTTCGTTGCACCAGCTCTTTGTTACCCCTGCGCATGCCGAGTGCGCGGGAAACTGGTTCGTTTCGACTTTCCGCTGCCGTTTGTTCGTCTTCCCCTGGCCCTCCACTCGGGGCCAAATCTGGAGAATACGCTGGATGGGGCACCGCTTTGTAGCCCAGTTCGACCAACTTGACTGTGGCGATGGCACAGGTGTGAGCTGGCGCATTGTCATGGTGGAAGAGCACCTTTTTCGTCACCAAATGTCGCTGTTTTCTTCGCAATTCGGCGTCGAATCGGCCCAGTAATTCGGCAAAGTAGGGTCCTGTCACCGTTTTGCCCTTCTCAAGGTAGTCGACGAAGATCACACCTTGAGACTCTCAGAAAATGGTGGCCATCACCTTTCCGGCCGACGCGACAGTCTTCGCCTTCTTCGGAGCAGATTCTCCAGGTGCAGGCCACTGTTTCGACTGTTCTTTGGTCTCTGGTGTGTACCAGTGGATCCATGTTTCGTCGACGGTCACGAAACTACACAGGAACTCCTTCGGATTACGCTTAAACAGCTTCAAACACTGCTCTGAAGTAGTCTCATAGACGCACTTGTTATCCAGAGTGAGCAAACGCGGCACGCATCGCACCGACAGCTTTCTCATGCCCAAAATTTCATGCAGGATACGACCCACGCGGTCTTTTGGGATGCCTACTGTCTCAGCTACCTCGTGCACCTTCAGTCGGCGGTCTGCCAATACGAGGTCGTGGATTTTTGCCACGTTATCGGCCATGGCAGCCGTTTGCGGGGCCCCTAGGCGAGGCTCATCAAAAACCGACGTGCGACCACGTTTAAACTCGTCGCCATCGAAGGAGAAGACTCACTGTAGACCGCATCCAGTCGCTCTTTGATTTCGCTGCGCGATTTCCCTTCCAAAAACAAGAATTGAATCACCGACCGATATTGCTCTTTTTCCATTTTTTTAACGGACACACGAAAAATCACCTGCTTCCTCTTCCTCAAGCGGCCAAAAACAAAACCGCGAGCCCGATTCGACTGGACCTTTGCATGTGTCCTAAGAGAGCGTAATCAACGTCAGTATATGTCTCGTGCGATAGCTTAGCGCTCTCGCGGTGAGGCTAAGTACTTATTGGCCCGCCCTTGTATGTGAGAAACTGATTGAAATGACAAGCATCTGTCGCTATCTTGTCGGTGTCACTGATCTCGGGGCGTATGCAGAGCGTGGGATGAGAGACGTTTGACAACGATAGTGTTTCGGGCACGGCAAACTAAATTTATGAACACACGGCAAGATAAAAATGAACAAAATATCTACAAACAGAGGCTGATATAGAAAATTAACTACTAATGAAAATTAACTCCCTATTGTAATGGCGCTACCTAAGCCTGCAGTTCGGCGCAACTCTCAGTCCTAGGTCTGGCCGCATTGGCTTCGCCGACGCTGTCGCGAATAACACATGGAATGTTCTTACGTTGTCGGCGCTGTCCCTTTCTTCGCTGCAAAGTCTGCAGCCGGTTTGGAAACTAGTTGGGCGACTCAAAGTCATCGCTGTCCTCCTTTACGTCGGCTGGAAGGTACCGCTTGCTTCCGTAGCTGACGCCCGGTCTCAGCTGGTGACGTGGCACGTCCTTCGAGGGTTAGGCCTAGCCCGAGGCCTAAGTACGAGTACTATCCCCCACTCGAAGTAGCGACGTGACGTCCCAATGAATTCCTGCTGGCCGACCTTCGAAGGGGGATTGTTGGCGGTGTGTCTGGGACTGTTAGCTGCAACACCTCCGAGGATCCTCACCCAAAAGTCTTCGAGTTCCACGGCCGCGCCAAGGAGTGCCAGCGTCATGGGCTCCTGAAGCAAACACCTTGTCCCATCGACAGAGTGTAGCTGCCGATGCGTCCTTCCTCGGCCATCGCCACCCAGACAATTGCCAGCTCAGCGTTGACCATTTCCAATCGCAGTTAGGGTCGCGCACCACGAGCCAGCCGTCCACCAACCACGAACATACACGTGTCAACGGCGCATGCATTCTGGCACCTCTCCGTTATTCCGCACGCCATCTCTCGTTTTCGCCATGTGGCACGTGCGTTGGGCCCCTTTACTCATGACAGTCGGCGTGGCCTCATGCCTGTTTTAATTCAGTAACTAGCGCAAGGATGAACAACCTAGAACAACTAGTCATGTTGAAATACGACTTGAAAATGCCTCAGCTAAACAGACCGTTTAAAAATTCAAGCTTTTAATCCCTACGTGAAATCCTTGCGCACAAACAAACACATCGGATTAGTTACTCAACCATACAAAGAGAGTGATATTGGTGACGCTACAACTTAACTACAACTATCACTACAACTTAATTCGGGAGACCTATAAATTTTATCCGCATTGGGCGAAGTTCCAACGGGAGTCCGTCAACAATGGGCCTCTCGTTCCCGTCCGCAGTAGTTGCTCAAACACAAATGGGACGTTCTTACGTTTGGTGCAGTGCGGATTCAGAAATGGTGTCTTCCCGGCGGTGTTGCGTCCATGTAGCCGTCGATGCCGAACGGTACTTGGGTAGCCGCCGCACACACAGAGCCTGTCGATCTCCGCTGCCTTGCTTCCCGGGTGACGTGGCGATCACTGGCTCCCTGCTAGGCCTAGCCACAGCCTCAGCCTCTCCTTGGAAGTGATGCCCGGTCTCCAAAGTGACCTGGCCCTCTGCCGAGATTGCTCTGCTGGTCGTCCCGTTCTGCCGGCGAAGGTGGAGCGCTGCAGGTACACTGGGAACTGCTGCAGTTCGGCCTCTGCCACTCCGAAGTCCACGCTCAATCGTAAGCCAGATCGATGGCCACCCCGAAGCCCGGCGCCCTGGTCTCCTCGCCACCAATCCGTAGGTGGCAGGACAACCTTCGTCGACCGGTGCCACGCAGAGAATGCCAGCTCAACCTCTCGCTGCTTTGGCGACCCAATCGCTGCTCGGGTCGCGTGCCGCGAGCGCGCTGTCCACCAATAAAGTGCCTCAACGTGTCTACTGCACGTGCTTTTCTGCGCCAATTGCTGATCTCTCTTTTTTGCCGTGTGGCCCGTGCATCGGCCCCTTTTACTCATGAGATACGTGCCAAGGACAAGGCTCTCGATTAACCACCAGCAAGACGCACATAACTGCAGTTCTGCCTATACTCTCAGTTGCGATCATGAAGGCATAAAGTCCTGAAACTACATCGCAAATTTCAAGCATCTAGTTCGTTTGTGCAGTCTGACAATCCAAAAAAATGTAAAGCGCATCACAACTGCTACAGCAATGCCCAAGACACTTTCCTTATGTGTACGCTACCGCAGCTGGAAGCTATTTGCAAAAGAAACGCTGTAATCGGCCTCTCGCACACAGCTACATGAATTAACTTCTCATGTATTTATATCGCTCCAGCCAATTAAAATTCATAAGACACATCTAGAGCTTCTTCACTTCGATAATACACAGCGACCGCGATTAATCCTGCACATCATGCTACGCTAATATGTAGTGCACGCTTTATTAAGTGTCATCGCTCTGTGTACACCAGGCATGTAGCCAGGATTTTTTTTTCTGGGGGAGGGGGGGGGGGGGGGCCGACAAGGCCTAATTGTTCACAAGAAAGTCTTTCCATGGCAAAAAGCAAAAAGTTGCCCAGAAATATAGGCGGTGCTTAATTATTAGACGAGAATGAGAGTAGAGTGGAATGCAGCGCAAGAGGCGAGCTAATTCAAGATGGAGAGCAAGTTTTTTGCCACTGCGGTGAAGCTAGTGTGTGTGCTCGAGGAAGAATACTTTCCTACCAAGTAATCTTGACAAAGAAGGGCCATGCAGAGTCAGTGACGGAAAGATGAGTGACAAAAAGAAAAAAACAAAAAAGGAGTGCAGAGGAATCAGGCGCCCGCTTACAGATGTGCAACAAATAAAAAATTGCCGGACGCTTTCTCTACCCACCTTCTCACACTCCGTCCCAACAACAGGCGTGCGAGAAGAACGTGAGCCACTTCATGACAGCAATCTTAAACGAAAAGCAGACATATTCCGGAAAACAATTTTATTGAACTACAAAGAACCAAAACACGGGTTTTTCATGACACAAAAGATGTAGAACGCTAACATTCATTTTAGGAAGCAATAATAAAGAATGGCATTGTGAATGGTTTTACAATATAGTAAAGGTCAATGCAAAAGAGAGAAAAGAAAAAGAGCATGCAGCTCGGCCGAAGAGAGTGGTTCACGCCAAAATTTCATACGTCGCGGTTTCTCCATAAACACAGCAATAGCTTTGTCGACACTGACGTGCATCCAGTGAATGGACATAAGAGCCAGGCCCAATAAGCCGCTCTTCAGCTGTCCTGTTCCTCAAATATGTTTTTACTCTCTCCAGTGTCGAGAAGCTGCGTTCTGCAGCAGCTGTACTCACTGGGACAGTTGTCAATATCTTGAGGAGTGTGTGAACGTTCGGGAATAGGCCTTTTTCTCCTTCAGGTAAAGCGTCCATCGCAAAGCGGGGAAGTTCCTACTCTTGCATGGCTTGCCATTTAGTTTTCTAGATTTCCCATTCACTTTTTAGCATAAGGATATGCGCTGTTGTCATATCTCTGAGGTAAAAATCGAAGGCCGGCTGAACAGATACAAATTTGCCCTTGGAGGCATGCTTTGGCAACACAAGTTGCAAACCTGGCAGTGTTTTCTGATGGTTTGCAAAGTGCCGTTTGAGGGAAGCTTTCAGGCCATCTATCTATGGAATGAACATGGCTTGCCTGTAGTACCCTTTCGCATACAGTGGACTCCTCTTAAACGGAACTCGAAAGGGATCCAAAAAACTGCTCCATTTATCAGAAGTTCCATTTAAGCAAAGTACACATATTTCATGAACCAAAAACTTTTAATTTGTACAACCCCACCTTACTCGTCTGGTTGAGTAGGGGAAAAAAAGGAGTGAAGTGTGGTTTGCTTCGCATGCTTCAGTTGCTTTTTCAAAAAGTAAGCGCCCATGCCTGACAAGCTAGCCAGAAATTCTGGACTACCTTCATGCTCAAAATAGCGCTGCAAAAGTTCAACTGCCTCTTTAGCTGTACTGTCCGACGGCACCACTGCACTGGCAATGTCATCACATTCATCGCTGGAGGAAGACTGATCATCAGCTTGCACTTCAGTTATAATTTCTTCAAGCGTCTCCTCACGACAGGTACTAACATTTTCATCAATTGTTTCGTAGTCCTGTCGTGTGAAAGGGGCAGAGGGCACAGCCTGACTGAACACTTCATCAGCATCACCATCAGCAGGGCTTTCCTCTTCATCTGCTAGCAGTTCTCGTGCTTGAAATCCCGCATGATGAAATCACCTTTGTATGGTTGTTGCCTGCACTTGCTCCCAGGCATGGTACAAAATATGAATGGCTCCCAACAAATCCAAATTGTAAGTCTTTCCAGTGTCTGCACAAAGCAACATTTGGTGGAGCAGCTGCCTGCGGTAGTGAACTTTCACATTCTGAATCACCCCTTGATCCATAGGCTCGATCACTGCTGTTGCGTTGGCTGGCAAGAACTCGAGGCTGATCAACTTCAGTCCTTCAACGTGGCCGTGGGCAGGGCAATTATTATCCAGGATAAAGATAACCTTCCTGCCTTGCCTCGCAAATCTTGCATCTTCCGCCCGCAGCCAGTTTTCGAAAATTGCCATCGTCATCCATGCTCTTCCGTTAGCATGATAGGTAACGGGAAGGTTTCGAACGCCCTTAAAGCAACGAGGATGCTTCGATTTTCCAATCACCAACAGCTTCAATTTTTCATCTCCGGCCATATTTGCACCCACCAGCACAGTAATGCGCTCCTTACTGTGTTTCCCACCGCTAGAGGCTTTGCCTTTGAAAGCGAGAGTCTTGAATGGGAGCGCTTTACAAAAAAGGCCCATCTCGTCGACGTTGAATACGTCTCGCGGCTCATAGTTCGCTAAAATTTCCTGAAGCCGTCCCTGCTGCCAGTCGGTGCAAACGTCCCGGTTGACTGCAGCACTCTCACCTGAGATTGCCTTGAAAACAAGTCCGTGGCGTTTCTTGAACCGGCTCAGCCATCCGTCGCTTACGGCAAAGTTCTGAACACCCATGTGCAGAACAATCTCTCGCGCCTTCTGCTCCAGAATGGGACCGCTTATTGGGAAATTAGAACTCCGCGCACACTTAAACCACACAAAAAGAACTTTTTCTAGTTCTTCATATGGCGTCGTCCGCATCCGCATCCGCTTAGACGTAAAGGTCCTATTCTTGACGGCACCTTCGATCGTCTCTGTTTTTCAAGATCCACGACAGCGTCGACTTGGGGATGTTAAATTTTTTTGCCACCTCTGTCTTGGACAAGCCGCTGCGATCGAGCTCCTGAAGAATTTGGAGCTTCTTTTCAAGCGAGAGAGCTTGATGCGGCCGCTTCTTCGTGCTCTCCATTGTACCTATCCACCACACTTATTAACACATGTAGGCCTAACGCACAACCGACACTGACCGACACGGCTCGCGCGCTCCTGCTGCAGCACAATACAATGTGGGTACGGCTGCTGGATTGGCTTGTCTCACTGTGGCGTTGACTTTGACAATACATTTCATGGTTGTGAGACTACTTTTTGGCGTGAGCAAGCCTGTGCTGTGCTTAGCATTTGTGCCGTTTAACCGTAGATGACCAGTAAGTAGTGTTTCGATTAACCGAAAAATTTTGCTGTGCGAAATGATCCCGTTTAATTCCGTTAACAAGGCATTTTCGTTTAACTGAGTTTCGTTTATTGGGAGTCGACTGTAATTGCAAGCGTAGTTTGCCCTGTTTACTCCTTCCGCCAAACCGGTGCCTGCCCAATGACACAGGCAACGCAAAAAGGGTGGTGGGGGTCGCAAAGGTGCCAGCGGGGTCGAACAGGTTAATGAGCCATCGAAGCCATCGCTCTCCATATAAAAATCCTCTTTTCCAAGCTTTGGGTTAGCTTCCGCAGTCAGGTCGCCGTGAAACTGCGTCTGCCCAAAGCAAAGCCGTACGCGTGCGTGTTCCCACGCTGCGCAGCTATTGGTCAAACAAAGCACCTGAATGCTCCCTAAGTTGTCACCACTACGCGACTGTATAAATGACGCCTGCAATATACCGCCCGCTAGCTCTGCAGGCGGTATATACAAAGGCGATATATACAAAGACATCACTCCTCTAGTTAAGAAAAAGACATTTCCGCAGGGAATCCACCTGTGGAGTCAACGCTATCTTTTTCGGTATGTCCTGTCACTCTTTGCACTGTTCCTTGAAACAATCCAACTACAGAGTGCCCTGACTGTGCATGAGAATCCTAGTTTGGCGCAATTAGCCATGGTCGCCTTTTGCTCCAGAAAACCAGACACAACCAACCAACCATCTTCCTAAACACAACTGATGCGAGGAAGCAAAGTCGCACGAAGTACAGACAGATATCATTTTCTCTGGTTTCGAAGCAGTATGGCAACATTTTGTTCGTTCTGGTAATTTTGCTTCCAACAAGTTTCTCTTGCATATATTAAAATGTCCTGCGTTGCAGTTTTCCGTCTTTTTCTGCAATCACAAAGCAGTAACTGTTTCCGATAATCGGTTTCAGTTGGTATGACCGTAGTGTCAGGAAGATTGATACGGTGGTTGCTGTCTTGGGAATGTTCACCTATCGGGTTGCGATCTCTGGCAAAATTGCAGAGGTCATTCCTGTGCTGTCGAAGTCTTTGTTTGAGGTTTTTCGTTTCGCCAATGTAGCTCCCATCGCA
The DNA here is from genome assembly GCA_013339685.2 of Hyalomma asiaticum. NCBI lineage: Eukaryota > Metazoa > Arthropoda > Arachnida > Ixodida > Ixodidae > Hyalomma > Hyalomma asiaticum. The sequence goes on along the minus strand of CM023481.1, from coordinate 350,965,295 downwards.
GTCAGCGCAAAGATATTTGTGTACAGTGCCTTGCACTCTCTCCCTCGGTGAACAGTCTTGGGCAATATACAAAGAACATGTGTTCATAGGCTTGCGAGTCACTCGGATGCTTTCTTTTCTGAGAATAGGGGCGATGGTTTCGCTAACTCCTCAGACCTATGGGAGAGTGTGGTGTTTCTGTTGTGCTGTTGATTCAGGAGCTGGATGCTGAATTTCTCAGCAAGCATTGCCGTGCTTTTGGAATTGAAGTGCTTTCGGAATAAAGGATTTCGGGTAGCTGTTCTTGGTGAGTTCCCTGACTTTGTTTTTCATTTGTTTAGCTGCACCCGGCGCTACTTGTACTTGTGCCTCTATACCCCTGCGTTAATGGCTGACTGGACGAATTTCGGAGGTGGGGGGGGGGGGGGGGGCGGCTTGCCTACGTGCCTGGTGTCCACACTTTGTTTATGCCAACAAACTTGGTGTCGAGCATTACACTTGACAAACTTATGGCAACGATATTTCTCTCAAATGAAACAGGCTGCACTGACTACTAAATAACACACAAGCTTAGCTATGACGAAATGTTTGGCTCAACCGATGAGCCGTCATTACAGCTTCGTCCCATTTTGCCACAGTACTTGCTTGGAACAGTGACGCAGGCATTCGTTTCAAGCTTTCTTTTTGCAATATCTACAGCATTTACTCACATAATGAACCAACTCGCATAATGACCCACCCACCCACCCCTTCTTTTTTTTTGAAAAAAAAAAATACAGTTGAACCCCGCTACAACGAATGCCACTTCAAAGAAATTTCCGGTACAACAAAAAATTCTCGGTTCCCCGTCAGCAGTCCATAGGAGTCAATTCATAAATATTCTCGCCACAACAAACTTTTTTTTGTGCCGTTTCACTTCAACGAAATTTGATGATGCAATTCCAGGCTGTGCAGTAAACACAATCCTGAACATTTTGGCGCATTTCAGAAGATATACATCTACAATGTCAAAACTGTGTGTTGGCACCATCAAAAACGGGCGCTGTTGACTGTGTGGTTGACTAACGATGTCTATCGATGCCGTCTACCGTCTACCCCTCTCCCACCGGTACCCGTTATGGTCCAATTGGCCCGACGAAAGACGGGCTAGACGTTTCCTCTCTGGTTCAGAAGGAAGTGACAACAGCCCTCACACAATGCGATGTTATCGCGTGTGCAGTTCGTTCAGCGGAGATGGCAAGATCGTTTTATCTCTGCTTCAGCTGCGTTCGTCCGCAGCGTTAGCGTGCGTTTACTCGCGCATAAGACATACGATGCATCAGCGGTGTTATCAAGTTGGACTTTGTACGCAACAACGACGACTGCTAAAACCCGCTAACAATGTCCGTATCACTGTTATCGCAATGACCACCCCACCCCATGGTCGACGATATTTTTATGGTCCAAACACTCCCTCCCCTGGTTGAGTACCATACTTACTCGAATCTAACGCGCACCTTTTTTTTCTGATAAAACTGGTCCAAAAATTGTATGCGCATTAGAACGGAGTGTGAACGACCGTTACAATATCGCCGTTGGCATCAAAATGGCCACCTCCTACACACTTTCGGCGCTTTCGATAGGTCACCGGGAACTAGTGGCACGACAGCCTTTGGCACGTATAGTTTCTGTAGTTTCTATGTCACCGGCGGTCCCATGCGTAATGATGCCACAACGCACATGATGTGCAGGCAGATAATACTTGCCCCACTGGCTTGGCCGTCTTTCGGCTAGTCAAAGACACTACGTAGCCGATGCAATCTCTGAGACGGCCAGCCACAGCAGCTTTCGGTAGCGTTCGCGGGTGGCCGTAATGGAAGAATAGATGTTTCTCATCACCACACGCAAAACAGCTCATCATCGCATTTCTCCCTCATATCTGAGCTGAGCCTGAGCCTCTCAGTCGTGCGCACTGCATGACGTCTGAGATTGTATCGCGGAATTCTTGGAGACCATGCTCGGTCATGCTTAGGCTTAGCTGTGCCAGCCTGCACAGCATGTGGCAGTGGGTGTGAGGGAAATGTGATAGCACAAAGGAATGCAGCACTGTAAGTGAATGATGTCACCGCCGCTTGCACGTGGCTATGCCCGACAACGTGCAGCAGCTTTATCGGGACGTGGAAGTTATGAATCGGTGCGCGGAACGTCTTTAAGACACCACAGATCAAGTGAAGCGGGAAAGCCACAGCACTGCCGTTCGAGGGACTGCAGGGGTTCAAAGTTGGTGGTGCATTTATTACACGAGTACGGCATTTGTTTTTAATGAATGTGAGAAGTTGACTACTAAGGACTTTTTTTTTTTCCGTACCAAAAAAATAGGTGCGTGTTACAATCCAGGGTGCGGTGCAATCAGGTAAATACGCAAATCTCCCGGATTCCATTTCTCCACACTCGGCAGGTATAGTTTCAGTACTCGCGGTTTGCGAGCCCTTCCAACTACCGCCATGATACCACGCGCAAGATTGAGGCATAAAAGTTTCTTTTATTCTACCAGCTCAGGTCAATTATATTTTTTCGATTTCAGGACAACAAAATTTTCACTTTCACGAAATTTCTTCCCCGAACCATCAATTTCGTTGTAGCGAGAGTCGACTGTACTTTTATGCAAGTCATACATACCTGTATTTTTTATTTTAGTGTGATTGCTAGTGGTGTCAATGAGTGCAGTAACATATAATCCATGCCGTCATACTTCTCACAATGCCAAAAAAAGTCTAGGAACCATAGAGAGGAGCTATATACAGTTGCCAGCGACGCGAGCACTAATGCCGGAGGCCACAACGCAAAAGCTGCATGTTTCCTGTCGGGGCACCATCTTTCGAATGCACAGAAAACCTCTCTGCCACATCTCGTGGCATGCAAGTGTGCTGGCATGCAAACAAAGATAATGCGTATCTGGAGCTACGCTCTGCCCATATGCCTGCCACAGTTCCCATTCTATTGCAGTATTGTTTTCAGGTGTACTGTGAACTTTCTTGGACACTTGCTGCAGCAGTTATGGTGGGCCAGTACGCTAGCTGTTCAGCTCAAGGTTGATGAGGATGCATTGAAGCGGGGGAACTGTGGGGCTAAACAGCATTTCAGCATCAATCTGGTGCGTGAACTATGCTACTAGTGAAGGCAAGACTGATGTTTGTGCAACAAAAAAAAATGGAAGAAGAAGAAGAAGCAGAAGGAACACTGCACATCTCGTGCATCAGAACAAGGCAACTTCCCTTCTCTGATTCTTACATATGTGAAGACGCTCCAAGTGAAGGTTGTGCAGCGTGTGCCACAAATTGATTTAGAACCATATGCAGACCACATCCAGAAATCATAAGGTGGCACGTATTCTTGTAATTTTAAAGAGAACAGATAGCTGCACAGTAAAATCTCGTTAATTTCACCCTCAATAATTCAAAAAATCGGGTAATTCAGACTTGTCCTGGTGGGAATATGCGTTGGCAAATGGTGTCAAACTCTCGTTCATTCAGCTATATTTGGCCCATACCCCAGTTACTAATTCAGATAATCCTCAGAGTGCGCTGAGCACGAAGCACCCACGAATTTACGTTTATCGCAACGTAAATAAGTGAAAATGGCATTAGTGCCCAACTGAAACAATGCTGCACAGTGATAATCACCATTGTCATCAACATGGAACATGCAGGAACAACAAAGAAAGCCGGAACTGAAACACTTCTTGACTGTGTCTACTGCTGAGCATCACACAGTGCTGGTCATGTTAAATGTGCCTTTGAAAAAACGCAGTCGCCACAATTATTGCGCTCTTTCTTATGGAGGAGGTTTCATCCGTGGCAGATGTGGTCCCACACGAACTACGTGATAGCGTCCGTAACTGTCTAATTGTGACTAGTCACGACTGAGCAGATGCAATTTAAGCGTCCACGCGGCTGCTCTCTATGATCGCATTGCAGGTGACCACGGTTGCGTCCGCGTCAGTTGTGGCATACAGCCAGTTTTATTTTTGTTTTTTTTTTATTGTACCTATGTACGTGGCACACGTGCCTTCAGAAATGCGCCGATGTCATATGATTGCATCGCAAGCAGCCATGGTTCTGTTTCCAGCAGATGGGACGACCAGTACCTCTGTTTTCAGTTACCATCCCAGCTGGGGGATGCTACCCGTGGTCACGTCACCAGCAGCAATGGCCACTGCAGTTTGTCAGCAGGTGCCACATCCAGTAGCTTCTTTCTCTGCCTGGCGCAAAGCCTCATGGTGGAAGCTGTTGTAGATGAGCAATTATGCCACGGTCCTGCATGCTGGTATCGAACTTGGGAATGCTCTATGGACAGACAATTTGTTGACGGCCAGTTTACCGGCGACAAAAAAATTATCGCACGCTTGGTGGTGGTGGCAGCGGTGGCAGTGCCAAAGGAGACAGAGGCACACAGAGGACGTGCACCAAGGCTGCATTACAAAGGAAGTCACAAGATGACGTGGACGGTCGCTTTTATGCTGCTTTCACATAACATTAGAACAAAATTTGTGTCGTATCCAGAAAATAAAAGCCCACCAATCCAGCAGACACTTGTTTAATGTTGTGTTGATGCTCTCAATAATTCCAACGTTTGGTTAATTTGGACACTTCTCTCAGTCCTGTGAAATCTGAATTAACGGGGTTTTACTGTATGAGGGTCATGTGGCGAAATGCACTGGAAAGGCTATACAGTCGAACACGGACATATCGAACCCACATATATTGATCTTTCGGCTATATCGAACTCGTAAATCATCCCCTTGAAAATCCTTTGTAAAAGTATAGAAATTCGCACGTTTATATCGAACGGTATTTTTACCCGCCATCGGATATACCAAATGCGCACGAGATGGAAGGTGCGCTTCAGCACTTGCTGTGCCCCGCGACCTTCGCCGCATTCGTGGCATTGCGCCTCCGCCGACACCAGACACACTCGAAAAACGGGAAGGCGACAGGACTCTGACTGTACTCCGATTGGGCACGTCCTCCAATTTGCGGAACAGCTTCTTTTTCTTTTTTTTTCCCCCCCCTCTCTCTCTCTCTCTCATGCTTTCTGTGTTACCGTTGGCTCGGAGAGCAGGAACGAAGGTGCTGGCGGCCTCCTCCTTTTGCCTTTTCTTTTTGTTGCTGTTTTGTGAGTTTTGATCGGTCAACCACAGCTCGCGCCTTTCGTACATCGCTGCTGCCCTCGCAGGTAGCCCGGGTAGCCATCACCGCCATAGCGACTGATGGCGAGCGCTTTATTGGCAGAGTTCACTTCCGTGAGTTGTCACATACCACTGTATTCCTCTTTTGCGTGCGTGCTGTGCATGCTGTACAAAGACGCTGCGGACTGCTTGAATTTTCGACTTCTCGTGTAGCATCAAGAAGCGCAAGAACCTTGACTTTGCAACGAAGTTGAAAGCCATACAGCGTGTTGGGGCGGGCGAAAAAAGTTCGACAGTGGCAGACATCGGGATACCACAGAGCACTCTGAGGACCTTGTTGAAGAACAAGGCGGATATCAAGGCAAAGGCGGCGGAGCTGCGAACGTTGGGAGCCTGTCGTGTGCGCGCCCCTGCCCACGGGAAAGTAGAAAAGGCACTCTATGCCTGGTTCCGAGACGTGCTCGCGAATAACATTCCTGTGGATGGCCTAATGCTGATGGATAAGGCCAAATGGCTTGCCGCTGCCCTTGGTGAAGACAATTTCACCGACAACACCAGGTGGCTTCACCAATTTAAGCAACGCTACATCGCCTGCAAAACCATTTCTGGTGAAAGCGAAGCCGTAAGCAGCCAGGACATCCAGTAGTGGATGACAAAAAAGTGGCCGGAAATCTCAGCAAAGTTTTCACCCATGGAAATCTTCAACGCCGACGAGACTGGTTTATTATGGCAAATGCTGCCGAGCAAGATTCTCGACGTCCGGGGTAGCATGTGTCACGGTGGCAAAACGAGTAAGAGTAAAGTCCGCATGGGCGTTCTCCTGGCAGCCAACATGGATGGGTCTCGGAAGCTCCAGCCCTTTGTGATCGGGAAAGCAAGGGCACCGCGCTGTTTCAAGAACTCTAAGCAGCTCCCTGTTCACTACGCCTCTAACAAGAAGGCATGGATGATGCATCAGCTGTTCACAGAATGGCTGCAAGCATGGGACGTCGAGCTGGGCAAGTCGGAGCGCCGCACTTGCCTTCTTGTGGACAACTGCTCGGCCCACCACACCACCTGCAAGCGCAGAAACATCGAGCTGAAGTTTCTGCCGGCCAACACGACAGCGAAGGTGCAACCACTCAACCAGGGCATCATCAAGTCTTTTAAGGTGGGCTACAGGAGGCGACTCCTTGATAGGCTGCTGGCCAACTTCCACATGGGCACCAAGCTGGAGGTTGACCTGCTTGGTGCCATTCAAATGATGATGGGCGCCTGGCGAGATGTGAAGACAGACACAGTGGCCAACTGTTTCCGGAAGGCAGGCTTCGTGACGGTTCAACTTGCAGAAACCGGTGAAGACGGCGATGAAGAGTGCATAGACAATGCATTTCACGAGTTGTCGTCCCTCTTCCCGGCTACCGTTCCACCAAAAGTGCCTGCGGACGATTTCGTGGAAGCGAACTGCAATGTTCAGGCTGTTACGAGCCTCGCTGACGAGGACATTGTAGCTGCAGTCGCAGGGACCCAGGCCGACAGCTCAAGTGGAGACGAAGATCGTCCGGATGAGGAGGCAGCTACATGCGCGTACTCCGTCGCTGAAGTGGCAGCAGCGTTCGGCCTGATTCACCGTTTTCGCAGCGACATGGAAGGAACTGGGCTGTCGCATCTGGACAGTGTCGATAAGGTCGAGGACAGCGTCTTCATTTCGAAGACGAAGAAGCAGGCCAAGATAAGCAATTTTTTTTTTCATGAATAAAACATTCTGTTGCATTGTGTGTGTGGAATTGTCATTCTTGAATGCACCGATTGTATTGTTGTTATGTGGGGTTTAACGTCCCAAAACCAGCTCTGATTATGAGAGACACCGTAGTGGAGGGCTCCGGAAATTTTGACCACCTGGGGTTCTTTAACGTGCACTGACATCGCACAGCACACGGGCCTCGACATTTCGCCTCCATCGAAATGCAGCCGCCGCAGCCGGGATTCAATCCCGCGACCCTCGGGTCAGCAGCCGAGTACCATAGTCACTAGACCACCGTGGCGGGGCTGCACCGATTGTAGGTGATCATCCGCGACTGGTAAGGTCTCGGGGCCTGTATTTTTTATATCGAATTTTTCATATATCGAACTGATTCGCGATCCCTTTTGAGTTCAATATATCCGTGTTCGACTGTAGTTGCAAGCAGGGGCGCTGGCAAGTGGCCGGCTAATGACATGAATTAAACAGACCTACATACGTAGTGCACAGAATTTTATCTTTAACTAAGAAGCTTTCAATAGCCAGCTTCACTACATCATGGAACAAAATTTCAGCTCATATAAATCCTCGACTTTTTTTTTTTCTCCGGCATGGTGAACTCTCAACCACCAATTTACGTTAACTCTTTTGGGAAAAAAAAAATAGTGGCTTCATAACACGAGTAACTAGGGTCAACATTTCTTGTTGTAGTGCAAACCAAGAAAAAAGAGAGACAAACGAGTCAGAGGAAGCAATGAAGTCTCCTCTGACTCGTCTGTCTCTTTTTTCTTGGCTTGTGCTACAACAAGAAATGTTTAGCAAGCACCAACACTGCCCAATATGCAGTATATTTTAACTATGATAGTTGGCTGTGTTCAAAGCCCTGTTCACCCCGGACTATACTTGCCTGGTAGCCCTTCTGGACAACAGAGTAGACCTTTTCAAAGCAGACCTCATCCATGTCGGTAAGCTGCTGCAAAGGTGAAGTTGCTTTGACACCAACGAATGTCTGTCCTAGAGGAACGGGCCGAAATCGGTTGTCAAAGTAGAACAGCCCCTGCCGTGGGTTCACACGTAAAAAGTGGGCCACATCTTCATAGTTGGGGAGTGTTGCTGATAGCCCAACAATGCGGATCATTGTCTGGGATGATTCCACCTAAGAAAAGAAAGAAAGCAGACAAGCTCATAAACACAAAACTTGCATCTAAATTGACTGCATTCTTAGATGAGTCTGATATGGTTCACTAAAATGACAAATTGAGACTAGAAACACTACACTAACAAAATTATTAATGCAAGAGTGCTACCCTCAATCCTAATAGCTTCAATGTAAGAATATCGCATTACTACCACCTTCAGAACATGCCCTCAGAGTACCTGCAGCTAGCCCTCTGAGCGCTCTATCCTGCAGACATATGCTGTAAGAGGAAAGGCTGGGTGAGCTGAAATCATTCGTGGATACCTACTTCCTAAAAGCTTGCCACTACCAAACCTGCCAACCCCACACTTCTCAAAGTACTACAGAAGTTGCCAAGAAATACTAAAATTGCATATAAAAATACTAAGATACCGTTTTATTTCTCAGAAACTCGCTTAGCTTTACGAAATACATAAACATATCACAAAATAGGCCCAAAATGTCCTGACATCTTTGAAGTGGAAGGCCGGGATAGCACAGAGGCTGTTGCAGCCTTGGCCTTCATCAGAAAGTCTTTATCAAAGACCTGTTCGTGGCACTTCCATGAGTGAGACTGCGCACATCTTGCGACAAACAACTGCTCCAAAGTCTCTTTAGACATTGGAGGCACGAAACTGCGTGCGTGCCTTTTTGACTTTGCTGAAGATTCTTTCACACTAAGCGGGAGTGTCAAGACGCCCAACATAAATTTTGAAAGTTTACATATTTCAAACTACCATCGACTTCTCGAAAAGCAGAGACCGCCCGCCACTGTTCATCGATCCGTTCTTCCTTAGTTACTTCAGCGAATAATTCTTCCAACACAACTTTATGAAAAGGCCAAAGGTGGAGTTGATTGTAGGTAGCAACGTTTATTTTGCGAAGCTTTCGTCAGGAAACATGAAAAATCGTAAAAATGCAGCTATCATTACGATACTCGTAAAGATGTGCTGAAAATCGGGCACTTTACGATAAAATCGTAAAACTTGGCAGGTCTGCACTACAGTAAATGAAGTGCAGAAGGCAGGGAGTTGGGCATCCAAGTCACAGACTCAGTTATAACAATAGTATTATCATGGAACTTGAAGATAACTATATTTCAACAAAACATAAAGAAGCAGCCCAAATACATATATACTTTGCGCTTTGTTCCTGTGCTCTTCTGGCACTAAATGATGCACCTTCCAGCCTGGCCTATGTAGCACTGCATGGCATTGTTGGCGGTTGATGAAACACGAGAACCACTGTTATTTCCCCCTCAAGACAGATGCTGCCACTAGTGCAAAGTGCAGTGGCATGTTCCAGACCCCAGTAGCCAAAACAAACCGCATGTTGCTTTGACCTCCTATCTTTTGCAAGCGAATTGGAAGATGAATCAATCAGCTCCACAGGGAGCACAACAACAAGGCTGTTGTATCCACTGCCATGCCCTGCTCGACTATGCTGGAAGCACCGGATAACTGCAGAGTGAACGGCACCAGCCTGCACCTTGAACAACATGGTTTATTATTAGTCCATGATTAGCATATCTGCAGATGCATGTGCAAGCTGATGTCATAAGGCACTTGCATCTAGGTTAAACACGGCTGCTAGATACCACAAAGCCAGAAAACGTATTAGGTGACAGTTATTCTGCATTTCATCACAAAACATGTAGATGCTGGCATCGTTTAGAAGGCGCCATTATTAAAGATAGGAATAACCGTGTGACCAAAAGCTTAGTGAAAGATGAGCAAATCCTTTCTAGTTCTGACCAAAGTGAATCATCTACACTAAATGTACCAGACACTGTGCTTAACCCTCTCAGATTCTCTCCTAAACAATTGTGAACAATCATTTGAGTGCAATAATTGCCTATGCAAGGTATTTTTGGCAGAAAAATTCAGTTAGTCATCTGAGTGTTGTCATAGTGAGCAAAGCCTATGTTCTCGAAAAATGCCTTCAAAAATGCGTTATTCCACAAATCACCTCAAATATCTGCTAGCTGCTACAACACAGATGCCACTTGCTTATTTTGTCCCAATGGACGCCACTCTATATCTCACAATGTGCTTTGTGGTGAAGCTGGCTGGCACCTGCAGAAGTTTCGAACTATCAACTTGGTCTTCCTCTGCAGCAGCAGTAAAGCTCCATTATATTGAAATCGCAGATAAACATGTTTTGTTATATGGAGGAAAAAAGAAAACATGCTCTCCGGACATCACACAGTAAAAATCAAATATTTCATTATATCGAGAATTTCTTTATATTGAAGTTTGTTATTTCGAGGTCTAACTGGACACCTACACTAAAATGACACCTGTCACACATTCCCTTTTCCTGTGTGCCCCTGTCTCTCGCATGACCAAACATTAAACCAGAGTCCATCAGTGCTTTTTTGGTCACGCAACTCGACCCTTATCACTAGGAAAGAGCTTGCTGTGCTATCACAGCTGCCACAAGGCAGGGCTAGGAGTACAGAGGGGGCTAGACAAGAACTGTGCGGCCGGCTGAGTGCTGCTTGAGGACTACGGGGCGCTTGGAGAACTTGGATGACATAAGCTCAGTGTTACACACAGCCCTCCAAAACAGGAACGAAAGCTCATTCCTTTCCAATTTTGTAATGAGTTCCCCTTACAAGTTCCTTTAAAGTGAAAGGAACGTGTTGCAGTTACACTTCAAACATTGGAACATGTTGTTACATTAATGTTACATTTTACTGTTAAGGGGATATGCTACTTGAAAACAAACATTCTGAAATATATAACCCAGAGGCATGAAACTCCGGTTGTCTTGATAGCTTTTTATGCTGGTTTCAAATATCTGATCAGTTTTATAGTGACTTGCATAGTTTTTGTTCAGTGTCATTACAATATGTAAAATGTAGATCTTTTTATTTCCATTTCTTCTGTCACTCAACTTCCATATTTCTGAGTTGGTAATGGCTCGCATTCCTCCACATTAACTGTACAATGTAAAAGATTTACTATAAAGTACATATAAAATATGTTAATAGTAAAATATGAAAAGCTGTAATGTCTTGGTGTGCCCTCTTGGATTCTTCTGCACTCTCCCTGTAGGTTCTAAACGGGAAGAGGGGAGAAAACAAAACCCCAGGTGAAGAGACAACAAAAGGGCCCAAGAAGGCAGGGTACCTCTAGCGCTTGGGGTCCGCAAAAATAAAACTCTAACAGAGTTCTATTGCTGGCACCTAAGTGGCTTTGCTTACTTAGTCTTTGGTTCTTTTGCACTCTCATTGGTGGGGAGACAACAAAAGAACACAGGTGCCCAGCCCTCGGGGCCCCCTACAATAATCTAGGGGCGGCTGTCCACAGCACTGGGAAAGTTCCTCTTAACAGAAGGTTACCTGTGAGGGGGTTCATCTTAAAGGGACCATGAAACTGTTTTGAAGATTTTGTGCAAACATGGTGATCCGGTAGAGCGAGTCATTAGAATCATTAGAGGACAGATTTCAGCGCTCTGCGTAAAGTGTGTAATTTACAATAAGGTTTTGAACACGCACATCGCAAAAGATTGCAGTGGCTCGCCAAAAGGCGTTTTTAAACGCCTCCGCCATTGAACGATGGATGGGGAGGCCGCTGATTGGCCCCTAACCAGTGACGTGCCCTACTGTTGGTCTGCACTGCGGTAAACTGTGTCCTTTGCTCCTTGAGCGTGGGAGAACACCGTGGCCATCCCCACAGTATATAGAATAAGATCATGACAACGACACGTGATGTGATCTATGAGTGTGAGGTGATTGGGCAGTGATCATGATATATACATGTAAGATACTTTACGTAGCATGAATGCCTCTTCAGGGCCTTTGAGACCAAAGGCCAGGAGGCAGGTCCTTGCTTTGATAGAACTGCCGCAGCCGCAGCCGCAGCCTTAGTTGTGAGGCTGCGCTATGGGTTGTCCGGGAAAATAACATTAAAATTACACTAGAACCTCGCTGATACGTTCCCGGTTGATACGATTTCCCGGCTCCAACGTTCGCGATCGCCAAAACACAAACTTTTCTCGTAGAGTTATGCTTCTTTTCTTCCGGTTAATATGTTCCCAGAAAATACGATTATTCGGCACCAATGTTCGATTTATCGTCCAACTACGATCGGATGATACGTTTCCGGGCACCTAGAGTCCGCGTGCAACTGAGAAGTCGGGAAGCTCTCGTGATCGAGAGCAGTAGCTGCCCACTGCGGTGGCTACACCGCAGTACTCGCCCGACCGTGTAACGAGAAAACGCTGTTGTGCTCTCTTCCGATGCTAGCCTATCACCAAGCCAGACGTAACACACCGCGTTCATCGGTATCGCCGCTGACACTCGCGATCAAGGCAGCTGTAACAGCATGCGTGCTGTAGCTGTTGGAAGCGTACGTAGAGCGCACTTTTAATGGCCGATAACCGAGACATGCCGCCATTTCTTTCAGTAGCACCGATTCGCGAGCGCAATCGCAAGCGCAAACGGTGTTTATGCGGGTCGTCTTTCGTCTTTTCCCCACCGAGCGCGGCCATCTTGATAACGTTTGAAAGCTGAAAGTTCTGACTGCCCGTTTCCGCTCACCTCACCTTCGATGACCACGCCCAAAAAGCGCAAATAAAAATGTCTGGCACATTTAGATAGCTAGTGCACAAGCACTGCCAGAGGAATTCCCCCAATACTGCTTCGAACACATCGTTGAACCTGCCATTTCCGATCGCAAGTTATCGATATGCGAGACGACGGTCATTACTTAAAAACAAAAATAAGCAAGTTCGAAAGCAGATAACGCGTACGGAATACGGAGCGCATCCTGTGCTTTTTACAGAGAGCAAGCGGACGCAGTCTATTGGAAGGTTATATCGCCAGTGATAAGATCGCGCGGGGGATCCCATCGCGTCAAACCGAACATGTCGTCAACGCATTGCGTCATGTAATTGAGTGACAAGCGTAACCTCGCGCTGGCAAGCGTACATTGCGCGTGCCGAATTCGACCGGTTTCGTCGTCGAGCAAAAGCGCGGGTCGCGTTTGGCGCGTGCTGCACTCACGCACCACTTGAACCGCCGGGAACCGCCGATAGATTGCACCTTCGTTTGTCAGCTGGTAAGTTGCGGTGGTGGCGTCGGAGAAGCGTAGGTTAAAAAAAAGCGGAAGGGGTGGGGGGGGGGGGAGAGAGAGAGAGAACGAAAGAAAACGGCTGAATGTTGCACAGCGCCTAAAGACTAAGCTGCTAGCTCTAACGGTCAACATGCACGCGATGCGCTTGCCAACGACCTTGGCTTGGGCCGAGCGACGCACGTGATGTGCCCGTTCATGTGACCTGTTGATGCGAGGCTATAGTCGCGGACAACTTTTCTTGGCAATGGAGCGAAGGCTACAGAGCCAAACTACGCGTGTGCTACCACTTAAGAATATAGCCCCACAATTTCGTCCGCCCCGCCACGGTGGTCTAGTGGCTAAGGTACTCGGCTGCTGATCCGAGGGTCGCGGGATCGAATCCCGGCCGCGGCGGCTGCATTTCGATGGAGGCGAAATGTTGAGGCCCGTGTGCTGTGCGATGTCAGTGCACGTTAAAGAACCCCAGGTGGTCGAAATTTCCGGAGTCCTCCACTACGGCGTCTCTCATAATCAGAACTGGTTTTGGGACGTAAAACCCCACAAAACAAAACAAACAAACAAACAATTTCGTCCATGTTTTCTGCGTGAGAATTAAGAAAACAACATTAATTTATTTTCTACAGGACGCTCTTTGAAAAGAGGCACTGCTCGCATTAAGGAGATATTTATAATTTTTTTACTTTACGCAGTGCCTTTTCGCGTTTTTGCACGTGCGAGAACGTCGCACATTTTACGTGCAGGTCACAGTCCTCACTGTCAAAATGGCCTCCCCACTATCAGGTGCGCGCTCGTCTCCCTCCAGCTTTTCCGACAAGTCACCGCAGGAGCTTGTGACGAATTTGACGAACAAATGGCTGTCGAAGCAGACAAAGCAGACCCGCTCGAATAATCGAACGGCCGTCACAGGAGATACGGAAGGTTCACAACCGAAACTAAATCTGAAACGCGCGCTGAACCGGACTACATCGCGGAGGAGTACATGTGCAGTAGCTCCGCCCCCGTAGCTTTCCCTTCATTGCCAAGAAAAGTTGTCCGCGACTATAGTGCTCTTGGGGCGCACGACTTACGTACCAGAGTGCGCACCCTTGGGCACAACGTAGCCCGTGCGTCCGCGCCGTGTATTGATGGCCGCGCGCGCAGTTTGGGCAGGCTGACCTTGTGAACGCGCGCTTTTTGTTACGTTAAATAATTTGCCTGAAGATGCGGAGTAGTTTGAACACTGAAGCAAGGGACAACACGCATGCGTTCCGTTTCTGACGCTGTCAGCGCTGACGGCTAGCGCTCGCGGTCACTGCCGTGCCTTCGGGCGCGTTCCAACACATGTCAGAGCTAATAAAAGCAGACGCTTATTGTTTTGTGACGTTTTATTGTCCGAATTAAGTGAAATTGTAAAATACTTTAATATTTATATCAAGGCATGCTTTTCCGGCGAAACTGCGCGATTTTTTCATGTGTTTTGATCATACGTTTTCCCGGATAATACGTTCAGTTTCGCGTTATTTTTCAAAAACGTATGAACGAGGTTCTACTGTATTGATGTCTTCAAGAAATGCTAAAAGAGCTCGATATTTAAAAAGTGGTTCCCTGCCTATCAACATAGCAGGATAAAATGGTAACTGTTGCCTGTATATTAATGGAAAGTACAATCTGTTTCACACTTAGGGGAAATCTCAAAACGCCTTGCAACGCGACACGGCCATGATGCGGCGAGCGCTGGAGTCGGCCAGCAGCCGCTGCTTGCGCAGGCGCAGACGCGCGATGGTTGCAGCTTTGAATCGCGACGTCTGCTACGACAGCGCGTGCTGGCTGTATTGTCGGGAAACGTGCTACTGTGTGCGGCATCGCGCTGATTTCATCGTTAACGAGAGAAGTCAGCCGATGTTCTTCACTAAAGGTTGTGCGGCGCCATACTTCTGGGCCTGCATTGGCAAGAAAGAAGCTCTGTAAACCTAATTTGACAACACACTTGCTTTGTGCTGCCGGAGGGCTGGGGTACTGAGAGGGTGCGCGTATGCTTCGTCACCACGTCTGCTACGGTAATGCGCAGCGAGAATAAACGCTGCGTCAGTTTTACTCACAGCATCCTTGAACCCCGTATCTACAGATAGTCATGTGGTTTTAGCCTCACCAGTGAACGAAGGAATGCGTGCTATTGCATTTTATCTATTCAATATCATTTTATCCTTTTAATTTCACGCGGTTTAAAGAGCGCCGAATCACCAATAAGCCCAACATCGTCAACGAGAGGGCCACGCTCCGACGGGACACATCGCTCACTCAGTCAATTTACGCCTTGCTTCCATCCGTTAAGAATGAGCGCTCTCATGGCTGCTGCTGGAGGCATGAGCCGACATGAATAAGCGAAGTTGCAAGTGCGACGTGTGCATTTCGCGCTGACGGAGAGCGCCTGTCTCGTGCCACTGCAATGTTGTGGAGAAGAGCTGCTTCCCTCCTAATTTCGTCACCTGAAGCGTTACTTTATTGCGATCCATTTGTCTGATCGTGATCGGCCTGCATAGTTATTACTGTGGAATCCTTTCTTTTCATTTTCCGTCAAGAAAAGACCGCGCACGGCGTGCACACATTGTAGCGTTTATTGTCGCTACGCATTATGGTAGCAGATGTGGTGACGAAGCATACGTGCACCCTCTCAGTACGCCGACTCTCTGGCAACACAAAGCAAGTGTGTTGTCAAATTAGGTTTGCAGAGCTCCTTTCTTGCTAATGCAGGCCCAAAAGTATGGCGTCGCACAACCTTTAGTGAAGAATATCGGCTGACTTTCATGTTAACAATGAAATCAGCGCGATGCCGCACACGGCAGCACATTTCTCGACAATACAGCCAGCACACGCTGTCGTAGCAGATGACATGGTTCAAGGCTGCACGCATCGCACGTCTGCGCCTGCACGAGCAGCCGCTCCTGGCCAACTCCAGCGCTCGCCGCATCATGGCCGTGTCGCGATGCCACGCGCTCCGAGATTTCCCCTAAGTGTGAAACAGACTGTACTTGTTTCTTTGAGCATCTAGTTCCGTGCATTGCAATAAGATGTGAAGGACAGTTAAAGGCTCGCCAAATTTATCACACAAAGGTGGATCGCCACCGGACAAAAGATATGAGTGCGTACTGTGTGTGTGTCCTATTTTAAGTCTGCAGAGTGTTATTTCTGTGTGACGAGTCTTGCATATCTGCGGCCAGTTACCAAGATGCGGTTTTTTAAGGTGCAGCTTGTTTCGGTTTTCCTTATCCCACAGGCGCTGCCAATGAGCTCTGACCTTTTGTTTTAAGGAAGGCTTCAGGTCTAGCGCAGGCACAGCCATGGATGTATCGGCAGCGTTTTCGTGGGCGGATGCAGCGAGCTGGTCCGCCAACACGTTTCCTTCGATCTCGCGGTGCCTTGGCACCCAGCATACAACAATATGCTGTTTCAGTGAGTAGATTGTGCATAAAAGTGAGTAAAGAGAGATGAGGATGGGATTTCTGTGCTTTTTTAAAGTTTTCAAAGCTTTTACCACACTTAAGGAATCTGTGTATATACAGTAAAACCTCGATAATTCGAAGGCCGCCGGACCGCGAAAATTCTTCGAATTAAGCGAATTTTCAAATTAACCGATATGAAGAAAAAGAAGCAAACAAGCGCTACAAGATGAAATCACATTTATTTTCTTTGCGAGAAAAAGGTTATTTGAAATAATCGGTGATATTGGACTGCTTATTGCGGTAGTTCGCCGCCCCAAGTGCCATGTTCTCAAACCTGCTCACAATACTCAGCATTTCACTGTCACCACCGCTGCACTCGACAAAGCTGCGGAAGGTGTTCACGGCATCGACAACTGAAGCCAAAGCGGGCGCGCGGGCGGGCTCGTTATCGTCACCATCATCGCCGTCTAGCCCAGTGTCGACGACGTCCTCGTGTACATCAGCGTACGATGTTTGGACCCCCGCCTCAACACTGGAATACTCCACGAAGCCTAGTCCCTCGCCGTCGCCGGAGTCTGTGATCCGGGCGCACATCGAGTCTCCCTCGTCGTCTAGGCCGGACGAGCTGCAATCTTCATCAAGATCTTCGCCACCTTGTTTGCGGAACCCGGCATGTTCAAAACAGCGCCTGATCACCTTTGACTCCAACTCCTTCCAGGCAAAGGCAATTAAACAGATCGCACCAAGCAGATCGATGTGGTATTGCTTTCCACTGTCGTAGCAAAGCAGAACCCGCTTCAACAGGTGGTGGCGGTAAATCTTCCTCGTTTGCAGGATCACCCCTTGGTCCATCGGCTGCGATATGGCCATAGTATTTGCAGGGAGGAAGACGATCTTGACGGCTTCCAGGTTTCTGATGTCCCCGTGGGCCGGGCAATTATCGATAACAAAGAGCACTTTCCGCCCTTTGGGGGCAAACTTCCGGTCAAGGAACCGCACGTATTCCTCGAATATCGCCGCCGTCATCCAGGCCTTCTTGTTGTGTCTGTACATGACGACATCCCTCGGAGGAAGGCGCGCGTTCTTAAAGCACCTAGGCTTACCCGCTCGGCCGATTACGAGCAGTGGAAGCTTGTCGTTCCCGGACATGTTCGTGCCGAACAAAATGGATATTCTCTCCTTGGGCTGCTTTCTCCCCGAGACAGTGGTGTCCTTGGCAGCAAATGTTTTCGTGGGAAGCATCTTGTAGAACAAGGCTGCCTCATCCAAGCTGTAGACGTCGTCCTCTCCAAACTCCTGAAGCAGCAGTGCCAGCGTACGCATCTGCCAGTCGTCAACGACGTTCGTGTCAGCGCTACCGCTTTCCCCGCACACGGTCAAGTATGTAAGGTTATTTCGCTCTTTAAATCGGGCGAACCAACCATTACTGCACTTGAAGCCTTCGTGGCCAAGGCGCAGTGCCAGGTCATCGGCCTTCTCCCGAAGGATGGTGCCGTTCACGGGAAGATGAGCTGCGTTTGCGCGCTGCAGCCACTTCATCAAAGCGACCTCAACGTCCGGGTACGTAGGGAAGCGAATCCTTGATCGCTTTGACGAATGCGTTTTCCCATATGCCTCGAGCAACTTTGTTCTTCAAGATGGTCGAGAGCGTCGACAAGGGCATCTTGTGCCTTTCGGCGAGTTGGGTCTTAGTGCACGTCGACTTCTCAGCCTCCTCGATTAAGGACACCTCCCGCAGCGTCAGCGTCTTGTACTTCGGCATCGTGAGTCCAACAAGCGGTCAGGACTTCGCACGCGGCAAATGCAGGCGTAGGCGGCGAAGTAAACAAGACTAATGCAAGACGGCGAATGGTCCAAGCACGCGAGCTACGTGAAAAACGCGAAACGGAATGCGTGAAAAACGGGAAAACGCGAACGTGGAAAACACGAAACGGAAAACACATTTTAACCCGTTTCCGGTACTCCAACTACTATGACCTCCGAGATAAGCGTCGCCGGAAGGCTGTTTCACGTCCGTTGCTGCCGGCGGGAATTACGAATTATCCGGATGAAACCCCACGGGCTGTTCAAATAATCCGGTAAAATTTGCATTGAAAAACACGGGACCGCAGAAGTTCTTCGAATTAACCGAAATTTCGAATTATCCGAGTTCGAATTAGCGAGGGCTTACTGTAACTGCCTTTTTATGATTTACTTGCTCAATGTGTTTAGCAGCCACATATCGTGTAATCTTCCGCTGTCAAGATGTTACTGTACTGCTAGGATGCAGAGCGCCAGCATCCGAAAAAGAAGGCCCGACCGCTGCATAGGACACGCCAGCATGAGTCTTTGAGGCATCTCTGACATGCCCAAGACCTCGCTCGGGCATATCTACGTACACTGCCTGGACGACAAAATACAAGAGGACATGTGAAGTGTCGACATCACTTAGATGGCATCAAATTATCTAAGTAAACACAATCTGCGATCCCACACTGCCTCATTCTTTATAACACAACTCGGCATCACCAGTTTGCAGCACCCCTCCGCAAGAAATTTCTAGCCAAAAGAGACGCTTTCACGTTCTCATCTCATTAGAATATGCTTAGGGATTGTATAACTTTTTCTTCTAGTAAGGCTTGTGCAGTGTGACAAGCTCAAATACAATACCTCTGCTCCAATAAATAAACTCATCCTCCACTGTCAGAGGTAAGGAAGTGCGCTGCAACACCGTACATTCAATGCTGCTGCACTGGCACAACTGGCTCTTTTGTATCCTTGGCGTCTTACCAAGTTGGTGGACGCAACTTTTTCACAGGCACATGCAACAACCCCATCGTATCTAACCATGTGGAATATTAGCAATAGCAGAGCAGTACAGCTAAACCAGCTTATAACGAACCTCCACATAAAGAATTCCTGGATATAACAAAGCTTTTCTATTCCCCGCCATTACTCCATACAAGTACATGTATTTGAGACATTTACATAATGAAGTGGCAGTGGGAATAATGAATTTCACCTCAAAATAATGAATTTTCTCGGCCGACAACCTAGAGATTTTGCCCCAAATTTTGTAACTTTTGCATGAACAGCAACCCAAAGCACCTTCTCCGCCGCGACGGAATGTGAAGTGGTGGCGTCGCGCTTAGCGCACTCGAAGGCATGCGACTGCGAGGCGAGAGAGCGCACTTCTGTGTGCGTGCGCGAAGCGGGCCTGCATTGCCTCGACTCGGCGATCTTGCCGCCACGGGCCATGTCCTTTCCCCCTCACTTCAAACCTGATCCTGCCGCTTGCTGCAGCTAGCCTAGCCCACCAAGCCGGCACCCTCCTTTTCCACTTGATGTTGCCGAGCTGCACCGGCTTAGGAGAGAAAAAGAAAACAAAAGAGTTCTTGTTTGTGTTTTCAATGTGCCGAAAGCGCCACTCTTTGGTTACAGCGCAAGTCTCTATGCTTCACTTCGGTAACCTGACACTAGGTGACAGCGCTTGTTAGGCCTAGCTCGCGGGCGGCGCGCCTCACGGGAAGCTTGCCCTTGACAACACAGGGATCAGGTGCACAGGAAATCGCGCTCATGGGGTGATTCAAGAGAGGTGCGCATGAAATGATTAAAAAAAGAAAGGGAACTGGAGACAAACAGCGGTAAAGTGGACACGGACGTGCATTCCATGCGGAGCATTCGCAGCTGACAAACAGCCGTAGCAGCATTCTCCATCGCCTTGCAAATCCTATCCTCAGAGGGCACGCATGACGCACTGCAGCCGCAGCCTTTTTTTCCTTCCCTCCGCTCATTGTTCATTCGTTCAGTGCTCCTTCCTCCTACACGGCGATTCGCAGCGCTCTTTTCGGGCGATGCACTTCCTTTGGGAAGACTGCTCGTTACCTGGACTGTCTGCGAGATTTCCTAGCAGCTGTACAATAAGCGGTATGCATGTACATTAAATTCTATGGGAGGGTAAACGGGGGTCAGAAAAAAAAGAAACAGATTATGGCCGGTCCTTCACTATAAGTGGTTATATTACAAGTGGCCTCAGCTGTAAATGCTTCCTCACCCAAAATAATGTCTTGGCTTAGATCTGCCGTCTGTTACCTTTTTGCTTACTTAAGCGTTTCTTTTTCGAATTTCCATACAGAACCTGCATATAACAAAATCCTCTTTATAACGAAGTTTTCGGGAATACAGTGCAGTCCACTTATAACGATATCGAGGAAACCTGAAAATATGATCGTTATAACCGATAATCGTTATATCTGGACTGCCGTAAAAAAATCGTCGCCGGACGTACCTTTCGTAGCTGCGGGCTTGAATTCGCTTTTTCCATCAATGAACAGATGTTGTAGACAAACAACTTAAAAAAAAAACTTTATTTCTTACTCAGACTGCGTATTACGGGTTCGGTGCGCTGAAAAAGTCCGAAATCCGCAGTTGCTTCCGCGGAAGCTTGGGTTTAACAAGCGCGGTTCGCATAGCTTCCAGCTGCTGTGCATACTCTGGCGGCATCCCTTTGGTGTGCATGAAGTCAACTAGAGAGTCGATTGACATCAGTGCACTTTGCGTGGTCATCGACGGGGTCGGAGAAGCGCCGTCAACCTCGTCACTGTCGCTGCTGCCGTCGCACAACGCTGGCGTCTGTCGCGACAGCACATCCGTGACGATTGCCTCATCGGTGAGTTCGTCGGAGAACGAAGCAGCACTGTCTGCTGTCAGGAAGTCCTCAACCGCCGCGACACACCCGCTATCTGCGTCACCAGTAGCGACGTGCTCCCAGAGCTCAGCGCGATCCGCGTAAGTCCGCAAGTATTGGTCCATTGATCGGCACGTTCTGGGAGCGGATTGTCAGGAACCACTGATAGAGTGCCTCTTCGACATCCGTGTACAAAGGCTCCCGAACCCTCTTCCGCACGACGGCATGGCCACTGGTTCCAGCGTTCAAAAGCGTGGTGCTGCCGGCCTTCAGAATTGTCGATATCGTCGACTGGGCGAGCTCATATTTCTTTACAAGGGCGCTCACCTTGAAACCTTGTCACGAGTCTTGCAAAATTTTCAACTTCGAGTCAAGCGACACGGCCTTGCGGTTTGTCGGCGCCATCTCAGCTGAGGCTTATCTGCTCCGCTCTTCGGTTGCTCGCGCGATCGCCGAGCAGCAGGCGGGCAGGGTTGCTACCGTGCAGCTTTGCTTTTCGCTTTTTTTTTTCCTTTCTCTCTCTCCCCCTTTTGACACGGGGAGCCGCAGAACTGCGCACCGCCACTGCTTTGCTTTTCGAATTTTTTGCTTGTTATCTCTCTCTCCGCGCTCGACGCGCGAGTCGGAAAACGTTACTCAGCTGGCGCCATCTAGCAGCGCGCCGCGTCAACTCGCCATGCTCTTCCCGGCCTCGGCATTCGGAATGGGCGGGACGCGCCGCCGGCGCTGCGCTGCAATGGCAGTAAGTACGAACTCGCCTATGCTAACTTTTCCTCTTGTCGCGGCATAGCTCATTTCATTGGAACTTATCGATGTAAATGTTACAATTTTGCAAGAAACATGTTGTCCAGACGGCAAAATTTTCATCATTGTATCCGATATGCGGTGGATCACATATCGTTATATATGGTTTTTTTACCCATAGCCCCAATGTACAAAATGAGACTGTTGAGTCAACCCATCGTTATAACCGATATATCGTTATATGTGGTATCGTTATAAGTGGAATGCACTGCATGTCAATTTCGTTATATCCAGGTTTACCTGTAAGATAAACAACTTCCTTGAACAGGCACAGAAGTTTCAGCTGAGTGCAGTGCACAAAAACACATGACCCATCTCTCGCCGTGGCACCCCTATTGGCAGTTTCTGTCCTTATATGACACTGTGAGCACACTTTTGTGACTAGAAAAGCATTGTATGACTCTGGTTCAACAAAGCACATGCTGCCGATGCATATGTCCCTTTGCAAGGTGCTGAATGCATTTTCAAAATAGCAAAAGAAAAAGAAAGAGAAAGAAAAAGGAATAAGAATTGCTCTCATGACCATGCCTGAAAACAGTACCAAGCAATGACATATTCATAAAGGCAAGACCAAAAAGAAGAAGTACTTTTTTGAAACCGCAAAGTGAAAGCGCATGCTTCACCTGTCTCAATGTCCGTGCAACAAGTGCCTCAAGGACAGGGCCTCGGTCCCCATGAAGCAGGTGGACCTCGTCCAGGATAAGCAGCTTCACAATCTGCTTGAGTGCAATGTCTCCAGTTGACTTCCGTGTGACCACATCCCACTTCTCAGGTGTTGTCACCAGCATCTGAAGCAGCAAAAAAGGTCAGATAGTGTGCTTGAAAAGTAATCAATGCTAGTTTACAATAGGTATTTTCTCAGTGCATGCAAGTACACCAAATTTTTAATACAAATAAGAGTATCCTATTTATTTGAAGCATATTTGATTAGAAAAATGCATATTCAGATGTCCCCAAACATTCAGCCATGGCGCAATATGCAGTGTAAGTGGTAAATATCCCTAACAAGTAATTAATTATAAGGTCTATGGATTAGCACAACTTGGACAAATGTCAACACAAAGCCTTGTGTCAACATTTTTACATTACTAAAGATGAAGGAGCATAGCACAACAATTTTCAAACAAAATTAACAATATTTTTGTCCAGCACCACTGCCAAAAACTACTACTGACAGGCATACCAAATAAAATAAACTTCAAAATAATGAACTCACATGTGTCTTCATTATTTCAGCCTTGCTTAGCTGCATGTCACCAGTCAATTCTCGAACCACCACACCTAGTGTCTCGAGCCGCTTGCTGAAATTTCTAACCATCTCAGCAGCAAGGGCCTTCATGGGAGCCACGTAGACAATCTATAAGACAGAAATTAATTCCCATATCTGCACACAGAATTTTTCAATTTCATGTTTGCTCTTCAGCAATCACTTCACAAGGTCATACCACACTATCACTTCATCAAAAGTGCCTATCAAATTCAATGTTTTTCTGATACTTTCATGTTAAATTACAGAAATATGTACAGCCAAAAATAGCCAAAAAGGCCCATGTTCTGCATGAATGGTGTACTCCCACAATGTGGTTCCTAAAAAAAATGCGAGATCCCACGTGCAGTGGGAATCAAGGAAATGCGAAGCGCGCATCAAGAACGTAAAATGGATCCACAATGTTGTCTCGCTATACAGATTTTGGTACATATGAAGTTAACGAAACAGCCGCAAGAGCAGCAAGACTGTGGCATGTAAACCATGCCGCTCAAAACACGCATGTCATGATTCTAATGTTATGACCTGTCACGTTTGTCATGCAGTCGTGTTGTGCCATAGCAATTTTGGTGTACATTAACGAAACGCATGGCATGTAAATCATGCCGCTCATGACATGTGTGTCACAATTCTCATGTTCTTAGAATGTGTCACCCATGGTCATCATATATTGTTGTCTCGCCATACCAATTTTGGTACATCAAGCTAACAAATGGCCACAAGAGCACCAAGACCGTTGCACGTAAATCATGCCGCTCATGACATGCATGTCATGATTTTCGTGTTATGACATGTCACTTACGTTTGTAATGCAGTCATGTTACATACCAATTTTCATATACATCCCATTAATGAAACGGCCAGCTGAGCGCGAAGTCATAGACGGCTAGATAGATAAACTCAAGGTCGCCGAAATTCGCTAAATGCTTCACATTTAATAACAGTCCAGTTCAAGAAAACTGTGGGACCCTTGAGCTTCACCTCAAGAGTTGAGCGCATTAGCGATGCCTGGCCCCATTTTCATCGTGCTCTATTCTGCTTGCTATGCTCTTCAGTCGCCTAGCCATGTAATTCTCGTGACACCACTTGGTAGAAAGTTCCAAGTTACTTGCGTTACTGCATGGCCGCCTTCGTCATCTTGCGCCATTTGACACAGATGCACCATCAAAACTTGCCGTTGAAGAAGGCACCATTAGGACTGAGACATGAGCTAGTTGGTAATGGTTTGTCTTGAGGTGGGTGCAGTGCAACACGAAACACGGACAAAGACGACGACGCAGCTGCCCTGTACGTCTTCTGTGTCCGTGTTTCGTCTAGCGTTGCACCCACTTCATTATGTAGAAGGCAGCAGGATATATGAGGGGTGGCCGAGCGCGTAGCACATCATACCCCCAGAGCAAGGGTCCCAGGTTTGATATCCAAGTCCGCGCAGCTTTTTTTTTTCCTTATTTCTTTACTTGCATCTACCTCAAATTTTCGCTCATGGACAATGCTGGTTTCTCATGGAAAATGCTCATGGACACAACCAACGACACAGACACCAGTATTTCTGCAAAATGAGCTCTTTAATACTAGAGTAGAATCTCAATAATACGAATTTGCAGGGAGCACGTAAAATATTCGTATCATCCCGAATTCGTATGAGACAAAACAAGTGAAAACTGACCATAAAGAATAACAAGAACGTTATTGGGGTCAACTACTTCTTGCTGAAAAAGTCCATGATGTTCTTTTAAACTTTTCAAACTTCACTGTCCCTCAAGAAAGCCGCCTGAAAAGAATAAAACCGTACTGCCATTTCTTCACTCACGCTGTCGGCGCTTACGGTGCAACGCAGGACATCGAGCATGTCAAGGCTTTCCGATGTTGACGGTAGGAGATCACACTCACCAGCATGTTCAACATCACTGTCGGACGCGGTATTCTTTGCCTCGTCAACGTCGCGACGTTGTTGTTCGCGGTGATGAAGTCTCGCACCGAAGCTTGAGTTTCAAGGTTCTCCCAACCCTCGATGTTCAAATTGGCATCAGGATCTTGGAGCCGCATCCAATTCCGCAAAAAATCCACATGCAATCATGTCCTGGGTCACATTATCCCAGGACATGGCCAAGAAATGTAACGTGTCAAGCAGGCTAATCCGCAAGTTTTCATCCTTGCGTTCAATTTTCGCCAGGAACCTCCGCACAAGCAATCCCTTGAAATGGTGCATCACATTTCAGATTATTCCCGCATCCAGCGGCTGTAGACGGCTCGTGGTGTTTGTGGGCAGGAACCTTATGGCGACATTGCTGAAGTTGCAGTCTTTCGAATGGGCCGAACACTGGTCGATGAAAAGCAAAATTTGTGTTTTTCGCTGCCATTTTCTCGCCCAAAGTAGTAAGGAACTCGTCGAAAAAATCTGCAGTTATCCATGCTTTTTTGTTTCCTTTGTACAAGCAAGGCAAACGTCCTGCCGATTGTAAGCACCTTGGTTGTTTTGATTTGCCTATGGCGGTAAGCTGAATTTTTTCAGAGCCGTCAGCATTTGCGCAAAAATAGCATGGCGACACGTTCTTTACTTTTCTGGCCACCCTGGCAAGCCTGGTCTTTCACACACAAGCTTCTCTCTGGCTGCAGGTTGAAAAAGAGTCCGGCCCCGTCGGCATTATACACGTCGCACGGTGCGTAGTCCTAAATCACTGCCAACAGCGTATTCAGCCAGTCGCTGACCCGAGACTCGTCTACTTTCTTTTCTTCACCGCCGACAACTTTGTAAACTAGTCCGTGCCTTTCTTTATAATGGTGCAGCCATCCACCGGAAGCTTGGAAATCGTCGATACCAAGGGAAAGAACAATGTTGTCCGCCTTTTTGCATAGCACTTTGCCATCCGTGTTGACACCAGCTGCTGTCACTTCGCGAAACCACGTCAGCAGGACCTCTTCCAGCTTCACATTTGTAACCATCTTTGCTTGCTTGACATTAGCGCTGAATAGACCTTTTTCAAGCACCGCAGCGGCACCCGTGGGCGCGCAAGTGCTTCTGGGAAATGTGTGTACATCCAGCCGCCCAGCAGAGCGAAGCCCAGCCTTTCCAAGCGCGTCTTTCGCTCCGAGTGAGTGAGTGACATCGGAGCGAGGCTAAACACATTTTTTGTGTGTTTTCTTTTGTAAGCAGGCGCACAGCTGCACGGGACAATGAAAAAAAAGGAGGGGAGCAAGGGGGTCATTCGCGGGGGTCGGACTGGTCGTACGGGGTGTGCGCTGGCATGTCTCGTCAACGTAGTTTCCCGGAGTCTCGGCAGTGTACGTGCGTTTGCGAGTGACCATGTGCATTTGTATCTCCACTCCGCGTGTGCAGAGAACACCGAGGTGTGGATGCTGTATTCCTGTGTACGTGTTTGTGTCGGCATTGCAGTGTGGTCCTACGCAGGCAATTGCAAATTAGCGATGTGTTTGCGACGACGAAGTAGACCAACGGGCAGTGTGTGCTAAACGAACGAACTGTGCGCAGTGCGTGAACGAAGTCTGTTGCGGATATCTCTTTCTAGGTACTGTAATTCATTGTTTCCTAATTAAGCGGGTATGGTTTTCCATTTACCGCGTGGGTTATTCCGGCTCATTTTGGTACCCCTTCGTGCTTGGTGCGTGTACTTTTCTTCTGTCCCGCTGGGCTCTGTTCCCGCTACTCGCTACTGTCGCTTGATTCCCTTTTCAATAAAACTGCGCTTTAGTAAAACCACATTTTGTTGACAGTGGTCCTTGATGTATGCTAGCTCCGCCGACGTGCCATGTCCAACTGTGTCGGTGAAGTAGCGTACATGCGATCGCGTACACTTTCCTTCGATGCTCTGTAATCTTAAGGGGGGACACTGCTCTTAGAGACAAAATTTCACGAAAAAAATCGATCTTTGGAAAGTGGTATTTTTGCAACATACAGGCAGTGCTGCAGATGCTGACCAAATTTCTCATATCTCGGACTGATATTTCAGTCACAATAGCAGTTTATATCCCCAAGGCAAGCTATATTTTGGCTATCAAAAAGCAAGAAAAATGGGCTTTTTTCATGCCAAATTGCTGCTGAGCTACATATGTTGCAGTAGTAGGCATCGAGGTTATATCCCCAATAGCCACAAATCACCTGCAAGTATATTTCAATACTCTGTATTACGTTTGGTTCAAAATGAGCTTTATTTGTTTTCTTGCTTTTTCTCAGAACATGCTTTCACTCACTCTGCTTGTTTAGTGCGGCAATTTCTCAAAGTCTAGAAGAGATACAGCTGTAATTTTTTTTTATATGTGATGCTGAATGCATAGAGCTTGAACTGCTGCAAGCAGATTGTTCTTTTTCTCTTTCTATAATTTTTTATCTGCTTTTGTTCAAGTTCATTAGTAGCTGTGGCATAAACATCGAAGCTTTGATGAGCTCCTAAATTGTTATTTGTTGTTGGATTTGAAAACTGCTTGCAGCAGTTCATTCCTTATGTATTCTGCTTTGCATTCATGCCCTAAATTTAACTTTCTGCCCAGTTGATTTTTATCTATTGTCTTATCCAATTATTAGTAATTAACATCTAATTATTTCGATAACTAATTGAGTGACAGAAAAAATAACTGCATTTTTGAAATCAGCACAAGAAAATACATGTACCTGTGCTTTTAAACTGAATATGGTTAAAAAATAAGGAAAATAGCTTCAGGTACCATGTCCCCCCTTAACTGCTGCACGAAGAAGAGAAGATTTTCGAGCGCCTAGATGTTCACGCGGACTGCTGTGTGAACATGTGTGTGATCTCGTTTGCTGAAATGTTATGCGTTAACTATCCTGTTGCGTGAACATTTTTATTGCAGTACTGAGACTGAGTGTCCAATTTTAGTTTCTGTGTTTATTTGGCGAGTTTTGTGATTGTTGGACATTATGATCACAGCTGTCATGTAAGTGACAAATGTCATTGCTGCAGCTCACGCGATGCAGTCGATCAGTTGTTCTGAAGATGCTGCCCTGAAAATGTTCGAGAGCAAAGCAGAGTATAGCCACGTTGAGCGTGCGCCTGTTTTGTGTACGTACATCGTTTTCGGACGCGCAAATGTAAATGTTACGCACGTTTCACGATGCGGACAAACAGGCTACGTCGACAGACTGCATTCACCAAACTCGGATTCGATTCTTATCGCGTCGTAGCTTCGATCCCACAGCTGCCACTGCATCGGGCGATTGCTTAAACCGAGCTTGCCTCCGCCGATGTACACACATTTCCCATACTGCACTACGCGCTCGCAGTGGCTTCTGGGATAGCTTGAAAAAGGTCTATTGCTGGCCATTCCTCAAGACAATGCTTCACTGCCCAACAATAGTGGAGAGCGTCGATGGCACTATGCTTAACTCTTTCGCCAAGTCGGTGCGTTCCTTCTCGGGGTTTTCGTCGACCTTCCTCAGAATTTCAATTTACTCCTTAAAAGAAAGGGTCTTCCGCTTCCGAGACACGTCAACGAACGCTTTGGTCTGCCAGTACATGCAGACGTTACGCACAAACGTTACGCAAACGGCAGTTGCAGCAGCAAAACGGGCGTCTTTATGTGCACCCGCACCAGAGAAAACAAGCCTGCACTGCCTGCACCACGTGAAAACGTGCAACGCGTGTGACGTAGCAGTAAAAAAAAAATAAACATTGCAATATGCCAATGGGCTGCCAGTAAAGGGCTGACGTACCAAACTTGTCAGGCCCGTGACCTGGCCTGGAAACAAGAAATATTGAATGGGAGGCCCCGCATGTGTCACATGGCGGCCACACAAGCGGAAAAGAGTGAACAGCAAAGTGGCGCAGAAAAGCACGCACAGGGGACACGTCCGTCCACATAATTCGTGGACAGTAGGCTCGTGGCATGTGACCCGAGCCGCGACCAGAGGTTGAGCTGGCATTTGCTGTATGGCACCGGTCGACGAAGGTTGTCCTGCCAGCTACGGACTGGTGACGAGGAGCCGAGGGTGCCGGGCTCCAGGGTGGCCGGCGACCAGGCTTACGATCGAGCGTGAACTTCGGAGTGACAGCGGCTGAACTGCAGCGGTTCCCGGTGTACCAGCAACGCTCCACTTTCGCCGGCAGAACGGGACGACCCACAGAGCAATCACAGCAGAGAGCCAGATCACTTTGGAGACCGGGCATAACTTCAAGGGAGAGGCCGAGGCTGCGGCTAGGCCTAGCAAGGAACCGGTGATTGCCGCATCAGCCGGGAAGGCAGGCGGTGTAGAGTGACGGACCCTATGTGTGCAGTGGCTACCACAGGTCCCATTCATCGACCACGACAACTTGGATGCGACACCACCGAGGGGACTCAGTCTACGAACTCGCACTGCAACCAAAGTAAGGGCGCCCAATTTGAGCAACCACTGTGTACGTGGAAGCGAGGCCCATTGTTGGCGGACTCCCGTTGGGAGGCGCCTAACGCGGAGGAACTTTAGAGACGAACGAGGTTGTAGGGATAGTTTACTTAACTTCTGTTTTGCTTTTTAGTGTGAAAATTGTGTTTTCTATTTGATGTTCCCGGTTTTTCACATGTATAAAGTGACATGTGCTCTGCCAACACCGCAAGCTCGTCTCTCTTTCAATCATAGGTCGGCAGTGTAGGAGAACACTCACTCACACTCACTCACCCTAATTTTTCCAGCATCCGCACTCACTCGCACTCGCACTCACCTCCACTCACACTCACTGGCACTCACTCGCACTCGCACTCACTTCCACTCACACTCATTTGCCCTCACTCGCACTCACTTCCACTCACACTCACTCGCACTCACACTCACAAGCACTCACTCGCACTCGCACTCACCTCCACTCACACTCACTTGCACTCACTCGCACTCGCACTCACTTCCACTCACACTCAAAGGCACTCACTCGCACTCGCACTCACCTCCACTCACACTCATTGGCACTCACTCGCACTCGCACTCACTTCCACTCACACTCACTTGCACTCACTCGCACTCGCACTCACTTCACTCACACTCATTGGCACTCACTCGAACTCGCACTCATCTCCACTCACACTCACTGGCACTCACTCGCACTCGCACTCACTTCCACTCACACTCACAAGCACTCACTCGCACTCGCACTCACCTCCACTCACACTCACTTGCACTCACTCGCACTCGCACTCACTTCCACTCACACTCACTTCCACTCACTCGCACTCGCACTCACGTCTATGAAATGAGTGCGAGTGAGTGCACTCATGAGTGAGTGCGCCGACTTACGCAGGCATCTGCGGCCAACAGAGTGACACGAGTTTTTCCTCCCAGATAGAATAAACGGCAGCGGTGCCAGTACACTGCGAAGGTTTCACCTGGTGGCCGACCTAACTCGGCACTATGCGCACCTCTTCAGTCACGCGTACATCTCGAACTGTGAGCGCTGTCTAATGTGTCAGAGACTAGAACACATGGTATGTCGCGACTGTCCCCCATTCGTACAGCAGTAGACGGCGGCCACTAGGCTGGCTGATAAGGGAGCACAAGCAATAGATGAAAGCTGTATTTCACCCGAAATAGGCGACCATACAGAATTACCAAATGCTACAAGGTCATTTTTTTCAATAGAAATGGATTGGATGCTAGACGTTCGGTACCACTGGGCAAAGTTGCGGATTATGAAAAGCGACTATTAAACTTAGATGCAACTAAAGTGGCTTCTTTCCATTATGCGACTATTAGACCTTTATCATAATCCTCGAGTGCTTTTCCCTGCACAGCGTATTCGTCCGACTAATGGCGGCCCCTGTCACGTTTCAAGTACAGGCGAGGTCCCAGTTACGCGTGCTGGGGCTTGACTATTACCAGTGTTTATGTCAAGAGAGCCGAGTCGACATTTTCCGCATCACAGCACATTGTTTTGCAGAAGTAAATAGCTGCCATAAGTTGGGCTAGTTCGTATCAAGCGTAATGAAATATGATTACTGGCGTCCATGTCCCCTTTGCGCAAGCAGTCATGTCTTATTATGTATATACGGATCACTCATTCTTATCCCCATCATCATGCTTCATCACTCTTCTTCCCATGTTGCGTTGTCCCCGAAGTAGAGTAGAAGGCCGGGGCGTACTAGATCAGGCCACCCTCTCTACATGTCTCCAGTGTATTGGACTTCAAGTACGCGAGTATGTAGCTTCATTATGAAACTGAGGTTGCTTCGATGTAACGTTCCTCGCTGTGACAGATTGTGCACTGCATTGTGATGTTGCTCATTATACCGATTATGTTAATATTTCATGCGATATTTTCTTTGAAGGTCACTTTGGTCAGTATTCATTGTCACTTGATTGATGCTTTTGGTAGTCTTTTGAAGCATGCCTCTTTACATCAGCTGATGTCCTAGGCAAGTTTTCACTTTGATACCTGGGTCATATTTGAGTTGTTTTGTTCATACTCATTGATTTTATGTGGTGAAGATATTGCATAACATGACTGAAAGCGGCTATCACACAGTCATCCATTATGCTGTCTGTGCTCATATAACAGGATGCGCTGCTCTCATGGTGAAAAGTGCATAGTTGTTTGGCTTTTGATTATTGTTATTAGTGCACTTTCTGTAAGCCTCTAGTCGTTAATAAGTTCCAGATATATTTAAATTATTTCTTCTGCAGTTCCTTTTGAATATTTGTGGTTTTATTTTTCTCGCATTTCTCTTTTTTTTAACTACAATAAGTTAGTTTCTCAGTGAAATGTTGAATAAAATGTTGTTGACGTCATGATCATTGGCAGTGGGGCCTCCTTGTTAGGCCGCTTGCCAAGAAACTTTCTATCCTTAACTGTAGCAAGATATGTCACTATTGTTTTTGGTAGATTTGCTTCATACCATACAAAGTACAAGCTACATTGATTTTTGTATGCATGACAACTAATTGTGACCTAAATGCTAAGACTGATGAAGCCTTTGCAGACAACTGTGTGCCTACCTTACTGCACTATTGCTCTGTTGCACTCAATGCTAGTGCTTTGACTCACCAGAAAAAAAACGTTCCACGCAAGTGCGACATCAGCACTTCTTCCTAGGACGAAAGTATTCAGGTGGGCTGGCACTAACCCCCCTCTGCAGCACCCTAAACCTTATAGTGCAGCTGGTAACATAGCAGGTCGCAGCTACTACCAAAAGGCAGGGTCGACGTCCGTGGATCGTGGGTGCCCCCCAAAATTATTATCCCGTTGACACCTTCAGAACCACAGAGGTAATACCTTAGGGGTGCAAAAAATGCCTTGGCGTCATTTGAACCCCTAAGGCGTTAGTTCTGAGGTCAGATTATCATTTATATATTCTGAGGGTGGCAACCAGATCAAAATTTTGGTGGGCGGGCCCCGTTCCTGAGCACGATTCCTGCTTCTTTTTCAGATTACGGCTAACATTTCAGGAACAGCTTTTTGATGACGCACGTGTAAGTCTTTGAACAGATTTAGAAACCCCGGAAAATGGGATTATTGGAGTATCCTCGAAGCCGTCGAAAAGACCAGCTTTTTGAAGACGCATGTGCAACGAGCCGGACATCAGACGGTAGACGACGCATACAGGACTAAGGCTTCTTACGCGTGCCGTCTGCCACGTTAACGTCTCTGATATCCGTTGGAAGTCGTCATAAATCCTTTGTATGCTAGCTGGGCAGGAGAGTACCAAGACCGTGGCATGTAAATCAAGCCGCTCATGACATACATGTCATGATTTTCATGTTATGACCTCTCATTTATGTTCGTCATGCAGCCATGTTGTGCCATTCTAATTTTCGTATACATCCCATTAACGAAACGGCCCAGGAGAGCACCAAGACCGTTTCATGTAAATCATGCATGTCATGATTTTCATATTATGACCTGTCATTTTATTCGTCATGCAGTCATATGGCATAGCGATTTTCGTATACAATCCATTAACGAGAGGGCCATGGATAGATAGATAGATAGATACATACATACATACATACATACATGCCACTCTCACACGTTGGCACTCACACTCACTTCCACTCACTTGCACTCACTCGCACACGCACTCACCTCCAATCACGCTCACTGGCGCTCACTCGCACTCGCACTCACCTCCACTCACACTCACTTGCACTCATTTCCACTCACACTCACTGGCGCTCACTCGCACTCACTTCCACTCACACTCACTTGCACTCACTCGCACTCGCACTCATTTCCACTCACACTCACTGGCACTCACTCGCACTCGCACTCACTTCCACTCACACTCACTTGCACTCACTCGCACTCACCTCCACTCACACTCATTGGCACTCACTCGCACTCGCACTCACCTCCACTCACACTCATTGGCACTCACTCGCACTCGCACTCATCTCCACTCACACTCACTGGCACTCACTCGCACTCGCACTCACTTCCACTCACAATCATTGGCACTCACTCGCACTCGCACTCACTTCCACTCACACTCACTGCCACTCACTCACACTCGCACTCACCTCCACTCACACTCACTGGCACTCACTCGCACTCGCACTCACTCCCACTCACACTCATTGGCACTCACTCGCACTCGCACTCACGTCTGTGAAATGAGTGCGAGTGAGTGCACTCATGAGTGAGTGCGCCGACCTATGCTTTCAATCCATCGGAGCAAGCACTCCCGAGATCGCTCTCTCATTTGTGACAGCATGCCTTGTCACCACTCTCCTCGCACGCTCGTTTCCCCAAGCCAGCGTGCCGGAGAGGTTTGCTCTTTCTCGTCGATGGGGTGCAGCGTCCCTGTGGACGGGTTTGTTGCTCACAGGCAGGAGATTTCGCCGCTTCTTTGTGCTTTGCGCTGCTAAGGCAAAGAGGTGAAGGCAAGCGGGGTGTAAAAAAACCGCCGGCAGCTGTGGTGGCCACTCTGCCACTTTGAGTCAGCTGCTCGCGTGAAGCGGTCATTTCACGTGTTCGTATCATCTGCAATCGCTGGGAAAACTGTTCGTATAACACCAAATGACAGCACATTTTATACAACGTAGTCCATCCAAAACAACATTAAAATTCATATCGTCGCACAATTCTCATCAATCGTAATCGTATCATCGAGATTCTACTGTATTGCATTAAAAACAGTCCAACAGACAACTAAGTGATGTATGGGTGCCCGCATAATGGATGGTATGCAGTTTGCAATACTTTTTTACATGACTGCACACCTGCCAACCTAGGGACCTCAAAAATCGGGCAATTCACAAAGCAACCAGAGAGGGGTCAGGACAAAAATGAAACAAAACACTAACGCATGTTTTTGTTTCTTGCTTCACAGCGTCGCAGTAATGTCATATACAGACTGTTGTGAATGACTGCCAGCAAAACTTATACGTGGGTGTTAGTGATCATACCAGTACTAGTGCAAATGTACCGGAATGCACCGACAGTGACGAAGATCTTGCCTTCAGGTTCCACTTTAACAAGACATCCGTGTTGAATCTAATGTTGCAATCGCAAGTGAAAAGCAGCATGGACCTTTTCTTCTTCTGTGAAGCACTTCTTGGCAGGCATACCCGTTTAGTAAGCTGCATGTTTGGTATGAGTAGCATGAGTGATGTTTCACGACACCAGCTTGCCAGTGTTGCTGGAGCACACTGACTGGAAAAAAGCTGTTAGCATGATGCCTTCTTTGACCAATTGCGCACCCCAAACGACTATTACAGTACCAACAAGTGTAAACTAATCCTGCGGAAACTACATGTGCTTCCAGTTACTGATTTTGGTGGCACGTGGGCAATAGCAGTGGCTTGCCATCTGCAAGCAAGCAGAGTACAGTCAACATCCGATTCTCCAGGCTCCCAAGGGACTGCAAAAATGTCTGGAAGTTCAGGCAGTCCAGAAAAATGAATGCAGGCAACTAATGCACCTTTCCACAAGTAATTATTCGAAGGAGTATAAGGTTTACACAACTCAGCGAATGCATCGTTGAAATAACAGTGAAAAGAGCCATTTATTAAAGAAAAAAAATCCTACAAAGGGCTTTCAATGTGGCCGACGCTATCTCATTGTAGGTCAACACTGCCTTAGTGGAAAACAAAAAGGCAAAAATAACAGACAGAGTTCACTTTTGCACAGCGTTCCGCTTGGAAGCAACAACGTTTGCCTCGCTTTCAGTTAAACTCACATTATCACTGTACGCTGATCAGTGTCATCACTGCTCACATCAACTCGAAGGTTGTCAGCTGTGAAGGCAATAGCTCTTCATTCTCAGCGTCACAGCAGTCTGTATCATTCATCACTTAACAGATGATTTCATAATCAGTCAACTCCACATAGATCTTAAGATAGTTGTCAGCATCAGCGAATCCCTCAAAGGTTATACTTGCTGGAATCAAAATGCAAGTGGCACGTAGGTCATCAAACACAATGTCCCTGGAAGGAATTTGATCACTGTTCCACAAATTGATTCAGGTGAGATAGCTGCATCAGTA
Source organism: Hyalomma asiaticum (assembly GCA_013339685.2). Lineage (NCBI taxonomy): Eukaryota > Metazoa > Arthropoda > Arachnida > Ixodida > Ixodidae > Hyalomma > Hyalomma asiaticum. The sequence goes on along the minus strand of CM023481.1, from coordinate 350,929,594 downwards.
CTGAGTGTGAAGCCTGCATGGCGAAAGCAATCATGAAGCGTCTCTTGTGTTACCACATTTTATAATTCTGCAGGCATGCTGACAGCGCACCTAAGGTCAAAGGCATAGCTTTTTCCACTCCTAGAACACAGTGCCATGCAGATGAGCAGGTGATTCAATCTGCGGATTCCATCTGGATACATCGGCCACAGGACCACTCTTGTGTTCCTTCTGCTTAATGAGAAGGAAAACACCAAACAGTGGAAAACTTTCCAGTGAATTTTGAAGGCAGCGCACTGCAACACAACACAATCACACAATCTAGAAGAGTGGTTGGCTATGGCCAACCACAAGAAGGGTGGTTGGCTATGGCTGACAATGGATTAGTACATACAGCAGAGACCATTTATAACGTAACTGCTTATAGTGCAGGACCAGCGTCTCACAACCAGCGTGCCAGCGTGCAGGACCAGCGTTTTCCACAGACCAGTGGAAAATGACAATGCGAGAAGCGTTCCATACGCTGCCATCACTTAATCGAAAAGATGTGGGACTAACTTGCTCACGAAGCAGTAGAGGAATACGGCGCAGTTTAGCACGCACTGGGCACACACTAGGTCGACGCGTCACTTTATGCACGAAACCACGCACACAACCCAGTTCACTGGTGAACAGGTGACGAAATGCAGAAGGCGCGTTGGCCGGAAGATCCTGTTGAATGTCGACTTGGGCACATGTCATAGATGCTCCGAGGATATTTATGGATAATGCCTTAATGGCATCACGTCCCAGCAACGAGCTGCCATTGGCAGTGACGTAAAAAGTGATCAATGCAGTGCGACTGCGATACGAAACCCGGGCAGTGAAATGACCCAAATTATCAATTGTGCCCTCAATTCAGTTTTTTCTGACCCCTGTTTACCCTCCCATAGAACTTCATGTATACGCATACCGCTTATTGTGCTGCTCCGCGAGATGAAAGACCGGTTATAATGCAGCTGCTGGGAAATTAATGGGCAATTGAAGTAGCGAGCAGGCTTCACAATGGAAGTGCGCTCCCCGAGAACAGCACGACTCGCCATGGAGGAGGAAAAAGCATGGAACGAATGAACAATGAGCGGAGGGAAGAAAAAAAATAAAAGACCACAGCAGCAGCGCATCGCGGGCACACCCTGTGAGGATTGCCAAGGCAACGGAGAACGCTGCTACGGCCGTTTATCAGGTCCAAACGCGCGCCCGCAATCGCATTAATGTCTACACCACCGCTGTTTGTCTCCAGCTCTCTTTTTTTTCAATCATTTCATGTACACTGCCCTTGTATCACCCCGCGAGAGCGATTTCTTGTGCACCCGATCCCTGTGTTGTCAAGGAGAAGCTTCCCATGTGGCGCGCCACCAGCGACCCCACAAGCTAGGCGTAACGAGCGCTACCTTTTTGGTAATGGCCGCAGGTTGGGTGCCGCGGGCGACTGTGGTTCATGGTGGCCGAATTTAAAACGCGGACGAATCACTTCAACAATGGACGTGAAGGCATGGATGGCAGGTGCACCACTCAAATGGTGGTTTGCAGTCGCTACATTTTTGACATCACGCATGCGTCAGAGAAAATGAAGGATAGCGCGTGCAGCAATCGGTTCCCGTTTCTGCGCGGTCCAGTTCCGCGGGAATTCTGCATAAACGGTGATGTCACTAAAGGGCATTTTCTTTTTTCTTTTTTGCACAGTGTGGCTGCGGACCTAAATCTTTGGAATATCCAGGGTTTTCTTTTCTTTTTTTTAAGCGGGTGAAAGCAGCCCAGTCGCGCGCTTCGAATGTCTAACACGCGCCGCTACCTGCTAGACAGTTTTTACACACGTGTAGACTTTGAAAAATGTTTTGGTTATAGTGCGGTACGGCTTATAGTGGGGTATTCGCGGTCTATGCTGTAATGGTTTGAGGTGCCAAGGATTTTGATACGATACAGTGGCCACAGTGCTATGCATGGCTACAGCTAGTGGATCCAGTGGATCCACAGAATTTCTTTTGCAGCAAATTTTATTCTGCATTCAAAGTGTTGGTTTGATTCTACAAAATCAAAATGGCGGCTCTTTCAGGCCTGCAGTTAGCAGTAAAGGTTTGGAAAATCGGACAGCGAAGGCCTTCGCTGCCCGATACACAGACTTCATGGGCAGCTTGACAGTGCTGCATGCGAGTCTGAAAAATGGGGCATGTCTGGCAAATTGTTGGACACTGGCTGTACCAAATTACACCCTGTGGTATACACCAAGCTGTCGATAGGTCTGCAAAAGCAGGGACAGTTGGTTGAGCCAGTTGCAGTCTCACCTGCACCATGGCAGAAGCTGGGAACAAGTATTGCCTACCTCTTCCCCAATGTGCCCACAGATTGCCGCTATGCTGTTACGGCCATTGACTACGGGGGGCTAGTAGCCCAAAGTTTGCTTCCCAGCAAAAGAGACTACTGCAACAGTGACCTCCTTTCTGCAAAGCATGTTCAGCAGGGAAGGATACTCACATGAGATTGTGAGTGACTATGGGCCTCAGTTTATGGCCTCTGAATTTGTGTTTAGTCAAGGAACTCAGCATCGTCCATGCGCATTTGGCCGTCTATTACCCATAAGCTAATGGCCAGGTGGAAAGCTTTAACCATATTCTATACTCAAACAGTATGCTCAAGTCTGTACATGACAATGCCAACCTCTGAAGGAAGTCATCACCCCCAAACATCTTGAAATCTACTGGTCTATGCCACATGCCACCACAGGATTGCAGCTTTCTATCCTTTTGCACAGCCATCATCACAGAACAAAACTGAATATTGTAGGAGCACTGTGTGATCAGTTTTTATAAGGCCTGAAGGCCCTGATTAAAGCTGTCGGCACCACAGTAGTCCAGAAGCAACATGCAAAAAAGTCTGCGCTCACTGTCAACATGCTGCAAAGAATGTTTCGTTATCAATGAAACAACTGGCAACAAGTCCAGTTGCCAGATCATATCTCTATGGATGCTCTATAAACTACTCAAGCCCATTCACCTCATTAATTTGGCGAGGAGAGCTATAAATTTATTATAAACGGCCACACTGGAAATCTGAACAGTACGTTGGTACCTTGGCCCTGACCAGTCGAACCATCTACTGCTGCAAGAAGCTCTTCGCATGAAGCAGTAACAGTGCTTGCTGAGTCAGAGCACGAAAACCACGGCCAACCTCAACTGCCACCTGTATGGACAGATCTTTCAGAGCTGAGATGTTCAAAAAGGCAAAGAAGAGCACCGCTGTGATCTAAAGACTACGAAAACACTGAACTGCTTTGACATTAATATGTTATCAGTCGTTAATTAGTTAAGTGACACATTTCTGGAAGGGGCATGGGGGGAATCGTGGTATTTAGTAGCTCTTGTATAATTTGCACAGCACTAGGCATGCACGTTACTAGGTCAGCTCAGGATTAATAATGACGAGTGTTGGTTGGGGCAACAGCTCAAGTGGTTTATTCCACAGACCTCTGGATCCCCAGCACAGTCAGGGCATGATGGTGGATACAAAAACAAAAACGGACCAATGTAGCTTACTGGTGGCCGTGCTTTGCCCAACTATCACATAAATTTACATTTGTGGTGCCATGGCTTGTAGTGAGCACACCAACTCAAATAGTATGGCCGCCATGTGTTTGAGCTTAGCGAGCCACAGGGCTGCATCGGCCATCACCTCGCATAACCTAGCACACTGCTGTGCACGTGTGCTCGGAGAGAAAAGGTGCTGAGCACAATGCATCAAGTACGCAGCATTTCTCTCAGATAATCCGCAACACTTTACAGCCTGCGGTGACACCAAAACACTGTGCAACACCTGTTCCTGAAAGCAATGGGAAAAGCAGGGACTTAACCAAGCCACGAGTGAAAAATACAGAACAAAGGGGTGCCATCAACACATCACTGCAGGAAATGGCTCACAGCTACATGTCACTGAGGGAAAAGGTCCCTCAGAACTATACTGCGCACTCTCATGATCAATGACGAATGGTCCTGATTGCAAGAGTCATGGCAAGCTCAGTTTGTTTTGGCCTTCCATAAGTGCGGCCCAGCACAACAGGTCTGCACATGAGCACGAGGCGCCACTCTTTGGCTTAGCGGTCAGAAATGCCAACGCAAAAGTAAACATTCGCTGCTGGTGCAGGGCACCATAGGTGAACCTAGTCCAAGCGATGCGCAAGCAAAGGAGATGGCACAAAGGATAAGAAAGCCGTGCTTGTTCAGCAGTTGTCTAAAGAGATTGCTTTTACACTCTAAGCTGTTATGGGCTCCGCCGCTGCCGCCCATGTCCATAACCACTACTGAATTCAATGATTCAATGTGAAAGCTCCACGCCTGTGCGGATTGGAATCCAGCTCAATAGGAGAGCAGCCACTACAACCATAACCAACTCTCGCCACTTGTTGGGGCATCTTGCATTCTCGGCCACGGCTGTAATATGGTGGGAGAGGTATTGGCATCCACCGCTGGCTCTCACTACATGGCTGAGCATTTTGTGCTCTCAGCTGTGATAGATCAGTAGTAATGGTCTTGCCAGCCGCCGACTGTGTTTTCACCAACGAGGACGAGGAAGAAGAGAAAGAATATGAGCACCACGCAGAAGAGGAGGAAGGCGACAACAAAGTAAAAGAGGAAGCACAGGACGGCGATTAGAAGAGGAAGCAGAAAAAGCAGACAATGGAAAAGGAAGAGTGGGGAGAAGAGCAGGAATAGAATAAAGCAAAATCTAGCTTGTGCTGACACTGTGCTCTATCCTATACACAGGCCTGGCAGCTTTTTCCGGTACCACATGGGAACAGCTTGTGGAATTAAGTATGGTGCAACCACCAACACCCACTTCCTTATGACATGGACTAAAAGAGAGTGAGAAAAAAAATGTCCTTATTGGGTGTAAAAATGCAGGCGTGGTTCTCTCTTCCAAGGAAATCCATACGCTGTCTTGACTGCAGCTGCTGACATCACCACGCTCGTTGTGTACATCAAGTCCCAAGTGGATGGAAGAAAATACTGAAGACATCAAGACAACAGAAATAGGCGAATGCCTGCCCAATTGGTGACAGGCACGTCTCGAGTCCCACAAGCTCAAAACTCAACACCCGTTAAAAAGCAGGAAGGCGTTTCAAGAGCAAGTTGGTCAGTCTACTGACACAAGGCAGTAAATAGTCACACATAAGTACAAGACAAACAAAAGCAAAAGCGGCACATTTATGCACTTTCCTGACACAGTCATCCCTTTTGCAGTATTTTAGCTGTGCAAAAGCTTTCCAGTACCTTGAAGTTTGAATTCAGCGTCCTGCCATTGATGTGCTGCTTCACTTCATGGAGAATGGCAAGCATGGCCACATTGGTCTTGCCAGCACCAGTAGGTGCACAAATGAGCAAGTTCTCGTTGGTGTTGTAGACGGTGTCAAACACAATGGACTGTATCCTGTTCAACGTTCGCACACCTCTAAAGCCTGCCTGGCAGACCTGCAGAGAGAGAACACACAACAATCAGCACTGTTTCCCATATGCTCCCTACTGCTGTCATGAACAACCCGACAGTTATTTCAGACGTATGCTGTACAAGTGCACTTTTGGTTTCAGCAGTGCGAACAATGAAGGCCGCTGCAATTCCAGCACACAGTTCATCCTGGCGACATGGTGTGGAACTTGTAGCTGTTCATGCACAAAAAAAGTTGCGAAGTGCAGCAAAGCACTACAATTCAATGGGCCTGCTACAGCACTTACCGGACAACAACAGATTGGGCAACTTGGTATGACTTCATAATGGTTAAAACAGCGCTACAAAATGGGGTGCTGTGTGTGTGTTTTCTCTGTCTCTATCCCGTTTTATAGCACTATTTTAACCATTATGGAATCAACACTTACCACCTAGAATGCTACTGTCACAGAGTTGGCGGCATGCCTGATTATTCTTTCTTATATTTTGTATAAAGTTGCTGCGTCCGCTTTGTTACGCATGTTTGTCAAGTCCGAATCTTATTTTGGTCAGTGCACGAGCATGCATACGTGCTCGCTGAATCGCGTTGTAGTTAGCCTAACTTCGCACCCCACAAGCGGGGGCCTACGTGCCGTATGTTTTATCTCTCTTTAGCTTTTCACAGCTCAAAGAGTCCCCTACTAAAGCCAAAGCCTTGAGCTTCGTTTTGTACATCTGTAGCTTCTTCTCGCCTTCGGTATGACCCTTAGCAATACAGAAGTTGTTGGCGTACGTGCCTCTTGTTTTGGCTGTGTTTTATTTTTGCCGCTTCAAGGTCACTCCATGCATGGCCAGAACTCCGCCTTTCTTTTGGTTGTTCGTTATTTTTTGTGGCGCCAAGATGGCGGCCATGCAGTGTGAGAGTTACATACCTACGTGCTTATCTGTTTTGTGTGTGGACTACCTGCGGCGCTTTTGCGTGTGTGTGTGGTGCTTTGGGCTGCGACACTGTGAGTGAGCCGGTGATCACAAGCGCCGTTCAACCCTCACCCGAAAGCTATATAACGCGCCCTGCCGCCCGCCTGGGGCAGACCGCGCAACGGAGGGAAAGAGTCCGCTGCGCGGCTCCCGAGGAACCATTAGCCGCCTCCCCGCATCCCGAGGGAACGCACCTGCAGCCCCGGAAGAGATCGGCATCTTCGAGGGCCGCACTCTTCGGCCGTCGTCTTCGTGGATGGAGGGTCGCCGCATTCCCCGGTCAACTGTATGTTTCTTCAAACTGTGAACTCTTACTTTCCCCTGCCAATCCTTGGACTCTCGTCATAATCTGTATAAGCAAGCGTTTTGGCTCCCATCCGTAACTTGTTTAAATATGTTCCGTTGTTTCGCTGCCTGTTAATTTGTAACTTCAACTCTTTACAAGTGTTCTCATTCTTTTGTATTGTTCCTCGTGTCGATCTTATAAATTTCTTGTTTCGTACTGTTGACGTGCCTCCGTCTCAGTCACTGCGTTTGCTTACCGGCTCTGCCGGGCATCAATCGACCTCAACCCCCATTGCCACGCCTCGGTGATTGCCTCGCGCAATCGTGGAGACCATGACAGCTACATACTCAGCTTAGTTATCCCATGGCTTCATTGTTGAAGAAAACTTGCTGCAAAGAAATCGAGTGAAATAAAGGGCCATAAAATGATGGTTTGATGGTGCAGGCAAATGAAATATTTCGTGGGGTATAGAACACTAGTGAAATGAGGAGCACTCGCTTTTTTTCGCCAAAGGATTCACTTGGACCAAACAAACATGCTTGTGGAGATGCTTGCATCCGCACAGGAGTTCTTACTGCAGGGAGCTAACAGGCCCTGTAAGGTGGCCTTCCACAGGACGTGAGCATGGACAGCATCAGTGCTGCTCTGTTGTGACGTGAGAGATGGTGGCATTGTTTGTATGGACAAGGTTGTAGTGGAGTCTGTCGACCGTCTGCTGGCTCTTGATACGCAGGCGGTCTAGCTGTTGAGCTTCTTCGGCGCACCCTGGATTACTGGCACGTGGGATGGTGTCGGACGTGGATGGTGTCGGCGGTGGCGGCTGGCAACGAAACTGCGGAGGCGTTGGGTCCTGGCATGTGTGAGGAGCGGCGGCAGCTTGGCGTGCAGCAGCGGCGTAGTTCATTGCCTCCGGTTCGGGCTGCGGTGGTTCGGGAACGCTCAGCGAGCACTGCACTTCCTCACGAACAATGTCTTCAAGGGAGGCAACTTAGGGCTGCGACGACGGGAACATCCGGCGCAGTTCTTCACGAACAACAGCCCTTATGGTCTCGCGTAGGCCATCGGGGCCGAGTCCTTGGACTTCTGCGATGTCTGGGCACATGCGGTGATTGTATTGCCAGGTGCGCATCTCGAGGGTCTTCTCAATGGTGGCAGCCTCGGAGAGGAACTCTTGAACCGTATTTGGTGGGTTTCTGATTAGTCCAGCCAAGAGTTCCTGCTTCACTCCTCGCATAAGCAGGCGAACCTTCCTGTCCTCGGACATGTCGGCGTCGGCATGGCGGAAAAGTCGCGTCATCTCCTCCGTAAAGATCGTTACGTTTTCGTTGGGGAGCTGCACCCGTGTCTCAAGCAGTGATACGGCTCTTTCCTTCCGCACGGCACTTGCAAAGGTTGGCAGGAAAGCAGTGCAGAAGTCATCCCAGGTTCAAAGCGTTGACTCGCAGTTCTCGAACCAAGTCCTTGCGGCGTCTTCCAAGTAGAAATACACATGGCGCAGCTTATCGTCGGGGTCCCACTTGTTAAAGGGGTACTGACACCAAAATTTCGCTGCTAAGATAGCCTGTGGGATCGATTTTCGTGGACATACAGATGTCATCTACCAAATCTCAATGGCGAACACAGCTGCGAAGATAATTTAAATGAATATTGAAGTTCGCATGTGCAATCGAGCGCTAGACGCCGTACATCGCGATATCGACAACAGCAAAGGTGACCTGAAGGGGACCCCCAACTTCCACGACGTCACCACGGCAGCTGAGCTCCGAGAGTGCAGCTAGCAATGATGACGTCATAGCCACCATTGCTTATTTGCTGCGGCTGCGTTAGTACACTGCCGGCGACGCCAGACCTCAAGAAAATAGTTGCCACCCAACAACAATGACAGCAACAGCGACAACAACGCGCAGGACGTGCGACAGGCAAAAGAAAACGAGTATGCGGCGGTCGTCGTGCGGAAGTGCGTCAGAGTTATGTGGGCTCACGTGGTCGAACTTGTTTAGTCCATTGCGAGCGCTAGATGGCGCCAGCTGCACCGAGCGCCTTGTTTTTTGAGCTCTCCCAAACCGAAACTGAAACTAGTGGGTAATGAACAGGCCGTAAATAATTATCTGACGCGCGCTGGAGCAAATGATGTGCCGTGTTGTGGCTAACAGGTCTCCAGCTACGTATTGCAGCGAAAAAACAGCAGACGAAAATTTTCGTGTCAGTGCCCCTTTAAGGGCTGCGACGCGGTCATAGATGTCCAGCCAGCTTTTCGGGTCCTCGTAGGACGATCCGCGGAAGGTAGGCGGCTCTTTGGGCTGGTGCACGACCACGGTTGCCGGAGATCTTGCTTCCGCCATCGTAGATGCCGGTTTCGTTGCAGCCCTTGTCTTCCTGTCCTTGTCGGGAAGCGGCAGGTATTCCGGTGGAAGTCCTTGTTGTCTGCAGCTAGCTCGAAGGTCCGGGTTGGAGTTGTCCTCTTGGCGGCCTGGGCTTGGCTCACGGCCGGACGGGGACGAGCGGTACATGGACAGAGAAGCACCTCCACGGGATTTCACGTGGTCATGGCACACGCAGCACTCAAGGCGAAGCACGCAGGACTCAAGGTGATGTCAGGCGAACTGTTTATTGGGAGAACTTGTGCCCAGCAAAACAAAGCCAATCACAATTCACAGCAAGAGCAGCGTGAACAGTCGTCGGTCAATGGAAAGACTCACAAGCGGCGTAATGCGTTGGCTTTTATACACATGTCATAACATGTTCTCGCATTATATCTGGAATTCCAGAAGTCACTGAAATGTGGGCGTCAAGCATGCAAAGTTTCTAGAATGGTCGACATGGTTCCTGAAGTGGCATGCAAGATAAATGCAGCCTGCGTTACGCGTAACAGAAAGTGATAACGGGTGTTCCCCGCAAACAATCAAAACCAGCGCGCATCACTGGGAAGTGATAACGGCTTTCCGCTTAAACCAAAACAACCGCAAGTGTCAATATGGCCGTTAGCACTGGCCGCTTGGAGTGCCACTTTGCAATGTAACATGCGGGAATGTTTCCACACTCGCGACGTAACAGTGGGGTTCTTAATGCATTGATTCCTATGGGGGTTATGCGAAGACCAACCAAAAATGATGTAGCAGCTGGGAAAACGCAGCAGCCAGGAACGTAACAGATGGGTTCTACTGTGTAGTGGAAGCTTACTTTCTGCTGTTGGAGACAATACATGAGCATCTCTTGCATGAGGTACTTATAAACAGGGTGTCTACCAAGTTGACATTGCTAAATTCCCTGAGATTTCCAGGTTTTCCCTGAGTATTTTTGCGAAATTCCCTAAGTGGCACATAACTTTTTTTCGTGTCGATGCTGGTAGGCACCATGTCGCCCAATGTTGTCAGTAGTAGGCATGTTTAACTCTTTGAGGGTTAAGCTTTAAAGACACAGAAAAACAAACAAAAAGAAACACAAAACCATGCTTTCCCAAATGGTCAGATTGTGAAATTGCAGATTTTGCAGTACAAAATGCGTAAGGTCGAAAAAACATTGTAAAAAGACACAGGAGCAGTATTTTAGTGTCAGCATCACTTTTATACCGTATTTACTCAAATCTAACGCGCACCTTTTTACAGCGAAAGGTGTATATGGCTACGAGAAACAAAAAACCGCTCGGCATCTGTGTCACGAACGGTCTCCATTGGATGCGCCGTCCAGTGACGTCGTTCTCAGCGTCGTACGCAAGCACGCGCGCCGTTGGCTGCGCCGTAAGTATAGCGTCGCGAAGTATAGCAGAGGCAGAGAGGAGCTGTCAAGCAAGCCATAGTGGGACGTGTACAGCTGCTGCCGACGCCGACCGCGTTTCCCCGTGCTCACGCCGAACGCGTCCGTGCGCCGCCAGTGACGTCTTTCATCCCGTGGCAGCCGTGCCGCCGAGCCTGCGCGCAGCAGTTTCAACTTACAACTTCCACATGGGTAGGGGACGGATCATACGAACTGCCGAACAGCAGACAGCTTTCGAAGAACAGCACCGACAGCAGAACCAAGAAAGAACTCGTGTTCGCCGGGTCGATGCTGCAGCGCGGACACAAGAACTGCTCCAGGTAGCCAAGCGACGGCAGAAACTGCGTATCGAGGCTACAGCAGCCTTACAAGCTGCCCTAAATCACGAAGCGGAACGCAAGCGCCAATGGCGGGCAGATGCTACTAACCACAACGCTGGGGTAACTCGACAGATCGAACACAAGCGGCAACGGCAAGCCTGGGAAGCGGTGTTGCCGGCTGAGCAGTGTCAACATGGCAATGGCGGGAACGCGTTCACCGGTGCCAACACCTGCTTTCGGCGTGAGTTAAACGCAAGGAACCGCTCATTACACTCCTCCATGACCTTGATCATGCAAGGCACAGTATGCGGCATGTGGAATAAACGCCGTAGTAAATCCAAGCAAAACGTGCGTGCAACCTCCTTAACAAACACAAACATGTAACCAAGAACAAATCGCAAGGTACGATTTAAAACAGGGAATGTCGCGGGAGCCAACGTTTCGACAAGCGGACTTGTCTTCGTCAGGGCGGCAACTGCCTTCTCCAGCATTCGTTTATGTACGCCTTTGCACACTCTCCCCCGTCCTCAGAAAGAGAGAAGGAGAAGAGCAGCACGTGCGAACACACACACACAAAAGAAAAAAAAAAGGGGGGGGGGGGGGTTGGGTGCAGGGGTATTTGGGTGACAGGTGTTAGCGTGACTAATATAAATGGCAAGAGCGAAAGCTTCCAGAGAATCCGCTCTTTGTACATATCTTGCAAATGCATTGTGTGCACAGGGCTAGAAAGCAGGGTGGAAAAAGGAACACACGCTCGGAACAGAAGTTACTCCTATGTCATGTGTCCCCCCCTCCATCCCGTACCACCTGCCCCGCACCAACAATGCGTTTCACCGAAAGCTTGGGGCTAAAAAAAGTAACTACACTGTTTAACGTCCTTGTTCTCCTGGAACTGGATGGGGGCTCAGCACCTGAAAGTAGACTTTCTGGGAGAAACATTGTTAGCTTGTGCATACCTCAACCTTTTGTCGTCTTTGTTAACACTCTACCGTATCTAATGGACTCAAGAGTTCCCTTTGAAAGGTTTATGCCTGTAGGTTGGAGAGTATTGAACCTGTATATGAGATACGATTCCCTGTATTTTCTGTCCCTCGGCGAGCGGAAGTTTCCTTGGAGTATGTAGAGTTTCAGTTCATCGAAATTATGACCTGTCATATTAAAATGCTGCGCCACTGTAATTTATAAAGGCTACATGGTTGTGTGAAATACATGGTTGTGATTTACCTACTGCCGAGCACCGCGGACGCACATTCCAGCTTCGCTGGTTAACCATCTGTATGGAGTGCTTGGGTGGTGTTTTTTTTTCTTTGATAAAACGGGTCCAAATGTCGTATGCGAGTTAGAATCGAGTGCGAACGAACGACACCATTACCATATCGAAGCACGTAGGAAAATGGCCGCTTCCTACGCGCTTCGGGTGCTGTCGAACGGTCACTGTCGAAAAAAACGAACTAGCGGCGCGGCAGTCTTTGGCACGTGTAGCTTCTGTAGTTTCTTTGTCGCCGCCGGTCCCCCGCGTAACGACGCAACGACACACATGATGCAAAGGCCGATAATAATCACCGTGCCAACTTGGCCATCTTGCGGTCAACCGAAGTCGCCATGCCACCGATGCAATCTCTGAGATGGCCGGCCGCAGGTGCTGCCGATAGCGTTTGCGAGTGGCCAGAACGGGAGAATAGATGTTTCCCATCACCGCACGCAAAACGGCTAACCGTCGCACTTCTCCCTCGTATCCGTGCTGAGCCCGAGCCTCTCAGTCGTGCGCACTGCTTGACTTCCAAGATTGCACTACGGCAATATCGGAGACCATGCTTAGGCTTAGCTACGCCAGTATGCGCATCACGCTAAAGCCACAGCACGCATGGCAGCACACGGTAACAGGCGTGAGAGAACTGCGATAGCATGGAGGAACTCGGCACTGCGAGTAAATGATGTTGCCACCGCTTGCACGCGGCTACGCCCGGCAACGCGTGGCATCGAGGCTCAGGAGTTATGAATCGGCGCACCGAACATGTTCGAGACACCGCGGATCGAGTGAAGCGGCAAAGCCATAGCGCAGCTGTTCACGGGACTGCAGGGGTCTAAAGTTAGCGGTGCTCTTATTGTGTGAGTGCGTTCATGACACGAGTACGGCATTCGGTTTTATGAATGTGAGGATGTTGGTTATACTAAGGACATTTCATTTTTTTTTCGTGTCACGAAAAATGGGTGCGCGTTACAATCAATGTTTCACTTTCTTTTTTGTCGCGGGAAAATGGTGCGCGTTACAGTGGAGGGCGCAGTCGAATCGAGCAAATGCTGCAAATTGTTCAACAGTATTTTAGAACATGGTGTTCCTTGAAAAACGGGTTTACGCACAGCGCCTTATCGCAGTCTGCGCACATAAAACTCATCTCTGTTCTCTTAGAGCAACCAGCTGTGTTGGCACACACACGGTATCTTATCTGCGTGTGGCTGCCTTGGGAAGAATAAACTCAGTGATCAAGAAAAGCAAGAATCCCTCGTAAGCGTCGATAATAAACAAGCCAAAAGCTACACCAATAAAGATGAAAAACAACTTCCGCTGCCTCTGCAAAGGGGTGCCAATAAAGATAAACATCGAAATAGCGAAATAGCGTTACCCACCAGCGCTGCCGCAGACCGCGCAATGCGCCCAAGCTAGAAATCAGTTCTGCTTATCTCCGCAAGAAAGTACAGCCCTCACCACACGTACGCAGGACAACGCGTCACCGCATGGTGTGTCGAACTGGTGCCGCGTCCTCTCCCTATGGAGACGGCACGCAGCTTCGTGTAGCCGTGCGCCCTATACCTCCACACAGTTGTCTTTTCCACAATATTTGTGGAAAAGACTGCGTGCATGCAAACACGCAAGATAACGCTCGGCGCACACACGGGGCGTGTGTGCGCTGTTGCGCTTCCAAACACATAGAGCAGACTTTAAGTAGAACAAGACGCGACAAGCAAAGCCAGAAAAAAAAAAAGAAAGAAAGAAACTGTGCGCAAGCGGGGAGGACGTGGGGGGCGCTCATTCCTTCAGTTACTGCGAGTTGTGCTGGAACCTCCCTCGCAAGGTGCATAGTTAGAGCCAGCGTTATCGCCACTTTCGTACTCCGGCTGATTTTTCCTGACAGAAGCCCGAATTCCCTGAGTTTCCCCCGAGATTTTCCACACTAATCATATTCCCTGAGTTTTCCCAGTTTTCCCGGTTTTTCCGGTTGGTAGACACACTGTATATATGAATCTGTGAAATTATGAAAACTACTTGATGGGAGAGTGCACACTGCATCTCATAATGTGCAAGAGGCCATGCTCAACTGCAAACTGGCACTGCCACCGTAGCAAGTGACAGATTGAAAATATATATATATATAGATGGCAAGTTGTAAAAAATAATCATTGCATGTTTTGTTGCCTGTACAAATGATCAATTATCAGCGATACATCAGTTATGTCATATGCACCGGAGACTAGATTGCCGAATTGCTGGATGGTATGAGGCTGGAAAGGGACTGTGCATGCTTGTTGTGTGTATATATTCTTGGGTTAGCGTCCTGAGTAATGTAGCTGGAAATGGCACTCTTCCTGTTGTTCTAGTCTTGTTGTATATCAACTAGGCCAACAGTCTTGTGAAAGACAAACGTAACAGTTGAGGCATCACTGTTAAACTGCTGTTTGCGACTCCTCAAGAACAAGCAGTGCAAGACCCTTCTGTGTCACATAATATTGGCATTCAGATGTTATAAATATCGCAGTCTTTTCCTGTACTTTAATAAGCTGGTAATTAGGAATTGGAATGTCTTCAATAAAGATACAACACTAAGAGTCCCTGGACTGACATGCACATTTAATGCACAGATTTTTTAACACACTTGTTTAGCATGTTTTTTTTTTTTCCCCGAGCATGACTGCAAAACAGCATGCACTGCCGAGACGCACCATTTCTGCCATGCATCCTGAGTGCATTGTTTCGTACTTTAGCTGGTACATGTTTATGCATTAATGGATACTTCATTTGCCTTTATGAATTTCAATAGAGAGACCATGTACATGTGCTGCTCTCACAATTTCTTTCCTGGTTTGACCTTTCTTTGTTTGCATTATGTATTACATAAAACCAAACACAGCGCAAATGAATAACTTCATTTGCAGAAATTGGTTTTTTGTAACACCATGACAAAGTTATACGGTGCTTTAATTTCATCAGAAGTTATGATCGAAAACAGTACAATTCTATAAACTTATGCATTTGTAAAAGCAGGATTTATGTAATAATGAAAGCATTCTCAAATATGTCAGCAAGCTATTTCAATTTAGTTTGGCACCACTTCACACCTGAATACGTGCGTTCACTCCTGAATGGCTATTAAAGCACAAGACTGGTTCATACCCAAGAGGAAACTAAAACTCACAGAAAAGTGTGCAAAAAGGCAACCTCTCTGAACGATTTTGATTAGCTGTGACCTTTCACATTTTCTTTTATATAAGAACTTTGCAGGCTGTTCGTCCACTTTTCAGCTCTTGTGTGTGTTTCTTTTTAAGTGATGCGCTACAATAAACATCACAAACAATAGAAATCAAGTACATTGCAAGTACGTGCACAAGTAATCTTCTCTGAAGTATTGTTACATGCCACGAAGGTTTTACAATTAATCATAACTATATTAAGTGAAAACAGGTACAGTAAAGGAACAAATCTTATAAATATATGTCTAACTATATTGGAAGAAAAAAAAATGTAGGTCATGAAATAAGAGAAGAAAAAGCTGCTATTAATAATACTTGTTGCGCATCAATGCTTCGAAAGTAAATCAACCATGCTGCTAGCATTCCTGATATGGTACATTATAAAAGCACACATTAATACACTAAAAATAGTTTGAGCTTAGTTACTGGTCGCATTTTCAATTCAACAAAGACGTGCCTGATTTACGGCATCGGTGTAAGGTGCAGCACTTCTGGTTGATTAGCGTGATTAGAAGGAATGCACAGGACAGAGCTGGTCAGAGCCTGCTCTGTCCTGTGCATTCCTTCTTCTTTGTGCTGGCGTCGTTTTCAGCTGGAATTTTTTTACGCAATTATTTATGGCCTGTTTATTACCCACTAGTTCCAGTTTTGGTTTGGGAGAGCTCAAAAAACAACAAGGCGACCGGTGCAACTGGCGCCATCTAGCGCTCACAATGGGGTAAACGAGTTCGACCATGTGAGCACACATAACTCTGACGCACTTCCGCACAACAACCGACATATGCTCATTTTCTTTCGCCTGTCACACTTCCTGCACGTTACTGTTGCTGTTGCTGTCATCGTCGTTGGCTGGCAACTATTTTATTGAGGTCTGGCGTCGCCGGAAGTCAACTAACGCAGCCGCAGCGAATAAGCAATGGCAGCTATGACGTCATCATTGCTAGCTGCACTGTCGGAGCTCGGTTGCCGTCGTGACGTCGTGGAAGTTGGGGTCCCCTTCAGGGCACCTTTGCTATTGTCAATGTCGCGATGTATGGCGTCTAGCACTCGATTGTGCATGCGAACTTCAATATTCATTTAAATTACGTTCAGAGCTGTGTTCGCCGTTGAGATTTGGTAGATAACAGGTGCATGTCCACAAAAATCGATCCCAAGGCTATCTTGGCAGCGAAATTTTGGTGTCAGTGCCCCTTTAAAGGAGTGGTGACACAAATTTTTGACATTCTCGTATTATTGCTGTCAATGAAAGCACTTGTGTGGAGAACCCCAAAAAGAGTATGATGGTGCCTCGCAAGACAATGAATATATTTTTAATACGGCTTCCTTAAAAGCCCACTTTTGGTTTTGATTTCGAGGGGGCGGTTTCCTAGTGACGTATCAACATAGTCGGACGAAGTCTGAGTCACGCAGGGACAGAAATTCGTGATAGTATCGCTGCAACTGTGTCGTCTGTGGTCAATTACATGTGGGGCACGCAAACAACGACAATTTCACGGTCGTCCAGTGACTCTGACAGCGATTTCGGCGGTTTTTAAAAGGCTGTTTTCGTTTTCATACGTCATCGTAGTGTCCATTGCGCTGGGGCTGGCGTACAGTGCTGGGCGACGAAAACTTTAAAACCAAACTAAAATATTTTGTACGTGTTTCCTGGCTTCCGCGTGCAGAGGGCGTTAACAATACATGGCTAGAAAATGAAAAATGTACATTTTAAGCTGCCGAAAAATCGTGTCAGTACTCCTTTAAGGGGGGACGCGGCATTTGAAAGTAAAAAAAATCATGAAAAACACGCTTTTTGGAAAACCACATATTTGCGCTGTATGTGCCATAAACTACCCCTCCTGTAATTTTCAGCGCCTAATTCATTTTAAAACTACTTCATATCAAATATATTACGAGCAGCGGCAGCTGCTGCGCCACCCAAACATGGTCCAAAACGGCACAACTTCAAGCGAGCGCCGTTCACACGCCATTCAACTGAATGGCACCACTTTGGTTGTTTTGTTCGTGAATTCACGCAACTTTTCGACCGCCGCCGGCGGAAGCAGCGGTGGCCTGGTGGAAGCATGGTTCATGCATGATTGCATGATTAGGGGGCTCTCGGGGCATTGATGTATCCCGCGCTTGGATGTGAAGCTGCGATTGGGCCAAGCGCATGCTCGTCGAGAGAGTGACGGAACATACGGCCACTATGGTTGCTGCGCGTGATGCCGCGGGGCCTTCTCCGGTGGGTGCTTCGTGCGTCGTCTGCTACCGTTAGGGTTAGCGCCTCCTTCATGGTCGTCGCCACAATGTCTGCCTTTGCGTGTGCCAGTTTCGCTTTTCATTATCACAGGAGAGAAATCGCAGGAGAGCGGGAGGGAGATGGTTGATTGGAAAGGGTGAAAAGAATGGGGGAAGACCACAACCGTGCCACTCTATGCCTCTATGCCGCCACTCATGGTGCCCGCGGCCGCTGGGAGGGCCAGGGCAAGACGAATGCATGGCAGCAGACAGCTGAAACAAATCGGTTTCCCGAGTGCTCAGCATGCAGAGAGGTGACGCTCCTGAAAGAGCCAGTGTGACGAAAGACGGCCGCGGGCACTTCCCTTTTCTTCGCCGTTTGGTCACCCTCCTTCGCGTGGATCGTTGTGTAACGCGGGTTCGGCGTAAGATTGCATCGCATAATTGAGGTTTTTAATGCATTGTGTCTATGGGGCTTTCGCCGGGACAGGACTAATCAGTCTTAAAGGGGTCCTGAACCACCCTCCGGGCTTGGTGAAAAAACATATTCTATGGCTTGCCTACGCTGTAATGAACATCTCAGCCAAATGCCGTAGTCATCCGCGAAGCGTAGCATTCACAAGGGGAGCACAAAGCTTCCACTTCCTCAGGAGCCCTCAACTCAAAAAGCGGCTTCTCCTCACGCTCCTTGCATATGCTTTGTTTCGTCATAAAGCATTTACAAGGAGCGTCGCTGCTATTGGCCGATGGCAGACACGCCTGCCGTGCCTGTGTGTGGGCCCTTCACAGCACGTGCTTTTTAAAACCGTAAGCGCGTGCGTGCCGTGCGCTCACTTTTCCATGCGTTCTGAGCACCTATATAGGCAAAATATTTGCTGGAAATATGTAAAAATATACTTGTTAACGCACAAGTCTCATAGATGCCATTGGAAGGCGTCCGTAAACTACTTCGGCGTGGATGCGAACGCTGCGGTGCAAGAGTCACCATAAATATAGTTTTCCAAGAAGCCAACAGATGCATACCAGCAGCCTGCAATAAATCCCAAATTATTCCCAAACTTTAATTAACAATTCATCAGTAATTGTAGATGGGTTCATTCCCTATGGTACTCCAATGCGCCACCTTCTAGTATGCGTACTCAATAACATGGCTGGAGTCGAACCCAAAATATTTCTTTTATAAGGTGGATTAAAGGCCTAGGTCTCATTAGGGTGTATTTGGGTGCATTAGAGCTCATTAAGGCACACTAGGGTGGATTAAGACAGACTGAGGCGCATTAAGGTGGACTATGGCATATTATAGACTGGATTACGCTAGACGTAGATTAAGGTGAATTAAGGATTACAGCAGATTAGGGTTGACTAAGGTAAATTAGTGTGGATTAAAATCATTACATCTGTAATGTTTGACTTAATTTGGCATAACTTAATAGTCTCAGCTTATTGAGACTTGACTTAGACTTAGCTTAGTCAGGACCTCATTAGTGTTACACTCATTAGGCACGGTCCAATTATCTTAAACCTAATCACGACTTAATAAGCTGGGCTTCATTAGTCATGATATAATTATGCTTGAGTTAATTAGTCATACCTTAATTAGACGTGACCTAATTATTTTAGGTATAGTTATGCTGTGCTTTGATATATTATCTTATTAGATATCGTTTGATGAGCATTACCTTAATTAGGCCTGATTTAATCAGTGTTAGCCTAATTAGACCTTAAATATTTAGTCTCAGCTTAATGAGGCTTGACCATGAAGTGTTAACATAACTCACCTTGGATTAATAAGTGCTAGCTTAGGTTTGACTTACCAAGTAATAACCTAGCTATGCGTGGTTTAATTAGTACTAGTTAATTAAATGCAGTCTAGTTAGAAGCTTGCTTATACTAGACTTGTTCATATATTCAAATTAGGCTTCGCATAATTCGTTTTACCTTAATTAGACTTGGTTTAATTAGTATCATGGCTTAATTGTAAATCAATAGTATCCACTTAATTAGGTGTGACTTACTTGTCATAGCTCAATTAAGCTTGAATTAGTTCACTTTCGCTTGGTTTGGCTTAGTTGGATTAGTCCTGTCTGAACTAGGCTTCAATTAAGTATTCCTAATTAGGCTCCTTTAAATTAGACTTAGGCTTACCTAACTAGTCCTAGGAATCTTAATTAGGCTCCACTGAATTAGACTTAGCCTTACCTAACTAGTCTTAGGAAGCTTTGTCTTTACTAAAGCGTGATATTATTATGCTAGCATTACATAGCTTAGCGGAGTTTTCTGCAGATTTCCCACTTTCACCAATAGCTTAAACAGCTTCACTGTTACAATTGAACTAGTGTATTCACACATTAAATTAATCCATCCTTTTTTCCGCATGTCAACACACCTTATTCCACATTAATCTGTCGGCAGGGGTTCGAGTTATGAAGGTCTTCCTTTCGAGTCATAGTAGTCACACGTTCGAGCCCGACAGGATGATTAAGCCGCCTACAATCACTAATCAACAATTAACTAACTTGGCGTTATGCATGACAAGGTGGAGCAGCGTTGGTAGTTGCGCTGTTTGTCCTGATACCGTCTTATGCGCAATATCGACGACAAGCAGCGCACTGACAAAGTAAGCGCGCACACCTGCGAGCCTAAACGTGTGTGACGAACGAAAACAAAGCTTCGGAGGATCGAAAAAAAAACATGCTGGTGATCGCAAGGGCACACGACCGAGCCCAGGCACGGAGCGAGCAGGCGGCCACAAGCGGGCTGCAGACACAGTCCCCGGTAGTCGCGTGCTTTTCGTCAGCCACTCTGACACATCGCTGAACTCTGGTGACGCAATGCGGTGGGCGGGACACCTCCTTCGACACCGCCCTAAGGAGCTCTGTACCCTCTATTCCGCAGAGTTGAGACAGGACTGGAAAGGGAGGTTTTCCGGTCGCAATATCTTCACTCCTAACAAACCATCTTGAAAAATTCTTTCGGCTGTGAATTTCTGAGAGGCCTTCAATACTCACACAGCCGTTTTCAAAACCAAGCCCGAGTGGTGATTCAGCACCCCTCTAAAATACAGGTCGTCGTAAAAACGGGGCATGTAAAACCAGGTTCCACACTACATAGAACAGTGTGTGCTATGTAGCGGCCGTGGTACACTAAACAAAAATCGTCAAGAAACAACCTTTATCATTTCCCAAGTGGCAGAACTCACCTGAAATCAAATTCTTAGCATTATGACCAATTATCGGCAGCTTCACATTTCTCATAAAGAAGCATTAAGTGACTGGCTTGTTTCCCTCTATCTCTTCATTCACTTGGCCGTGTTCCTGGTGGGCATTTCGCTCCCCACAGATTCCTTGCCTCAGCGCTTGAGGGTCTGCATTATTTAGCTTGTATTTTTAATTTCGGACTGCATGGTCCTATCACTGTTGTTTTTGTAGCATGTGCCTGTCCGTCATTCAGACTATGCAACAAGCTTATAAAAACAGGCGCTTGAAGGTCCCTTTAAGGGGTGCCCATGCTACAGGCAAGCTTGCAGTAATGGTGCACTAACCTCTGGAGGCCTTGAATAGCATACTCGCAAGTGGTGTCCAAATTGATGGCCAGTTCTGCCGGTGCCGTGAATCATGTCATGCAATGAAGCATTACACAATCACCGCACGACTGTGCAACAACGGCATTTCACGCACTTTTCATTGTCTATATGTGAACACCAAGAAAACCTTCGGCAGGGCTGCTTTGATGTGCGACAGATTGTGAAACTGTTCACAATCCTGATGCCTGATGACAGCAACAAGATTGATGTGTTGCAACGACAGTGAATATTATCACCTGGCATGCTCCCTGCTACTTTGATGTCGGCGTACTCAACAAGCACGATGCCGAATGGTTGAAGCATAACCAAGCTGGATATACAGAAACACTGAGGGCTATGCAAGCTCATTTCTGCTGCTCGAGTGGATTGAAAGAACAATGGTGTGTGTGCAATGTGATATCGAACACTTGTGTCTGCATGCAGACAACTGTGAATAGCAAAGTGCAAAACCGTGCACATGCGCGCTGTGTCGTATTGCTGCTCTGCAAGACTATAGCAATGACTGCGCGCTGAAGGTATGTACCACACGAGGTAGTGCACTGTTTCCTGTAGGCTACAGTGACGAGTTTGCTTTCTTTCTCCCCTTGCTACCTCGGTGAACGTTTCTTGTGGTCCAACCTTCTGTAAACCAGATTTTATGCCAACGATCCCTTTACTCTTCTGAATTTTGTAATAGCTTGCTGACATGCAGCAAGTAACGCTTTCAGCACCCCATGCACAGAGTCACAGCATGGTCAATTACAATGTGCTTATGTATCCAAAATTCTTGACCAATGATATTCCACTGACTTGTTTTTGTATCTATCTCCCTGTATTCTGGACTTGTTTTTATCTTCATAAAACAGGTATAGACCTACTCCATGTTGGTAAACAGTGGTAGGCACCGGTGATATAACCAGGGTTTGTATAGACGTCGCGGCGCGGGAAGCCCCGCCCACCACTTGCCGCGGCCCTGCATGGTCACGCCACCGCTGCCAGCGCAGCGTGTGCGAAAGCTGCCTCTAAGCACGGGGCATTGGAGCGCCGACGGCATGTTTACAACAGTTTGCCAGAGGCAGCCACATGAGATGAAGTTGTGTTAGCTCTGTAGGAAGCATTCAATGAATGTCAAAAAGAATACACTAATGCCCAGCTATGACAAGATATGAGAAACTGATTGAAACAAGAAGCACCTTGCCACATGATGCGAATGATCACGAGCTATCATGTCGGCATCGCTTCATGCGTATGCTTTAATTCGGTAACTAGCGCAAGGATAAACCACCTGGAGACAGGTTTAGGCAAATACGACTTGAAAATGCCTCAGCTAAAATACTGTTTCGAACTAAAGCCTCTAATCCCTATGTGAAATCCTTGCGCACAAACAAATGTATCAGATTAGTTACTCAGGCATAAAAAAAGAGCAATATTGGTGATGCTATCATCTATGTAAATACGGCTGTGATAACACGAACATGCACGCACGCACACAAACAATTATGAGCCAAGGACAAGGCTCTCGAATAAACACTAGCAAGGCGCGTGTAGCCGCAGTGTCACGAGTGTAGGAGGGGTTCTCGGGAGCGCTTGCTCCGATGGATTGAGAGAGAGTGACGAGGCGTAAGGCGTTAACAAAGACAAAAATACGTTACTTTATAAAACGAACATCAAGACATGCAAAGGACGAAAAAACATCAATTCGCACACAAAGAGAAAACTAACAAGTTATGTAAACAAACTAAATAGCCTAACTACAAATCTTCCGCGTTGGGCGCAGTTCCAACGGGAGTCAGTTAACCATGGGCTTCGCGTTTATGTCCGCGGTCGCCGCTCAAACTGTAGTGGACGCTCTTACATTGCATTCGGCGTGGTGCGGTTCGGAGTCGGTGCTCTCTCGGTGTGTCGTGTCCTCGTAGCCGTCGTTGACAGATGCTGCTAGTGGTGGCCGCCGCTCACGCAAGGTCCGTCCATGTCCACCGCCTTGCTTCTCATGTGACATGGCGAATCACCGCTTAGGCCTAGCCTAGGCCTCCTCCTAAGTGATGCTCGGTCTCCAACAAAGACTGGGCCCTCTGCAGTGATTCTTCTGCTGGTCGTCCCGTTCTGCCGGCGAAGGTGGAGCGCTGCGGGTACGCCGGGAACTGCTGCAGTCCGGCCGCTGCCACTCCAAAGTCTTCCCTCGATCGTAAGCCAGATCGACGGCACCCCGGAGCCCGACGCCCTCGTCTCCTCGTCACCAGTCCGTAGATGGCAAGACAGCCTTCGTCGACCGGTGCATTGCGGAGAATGCCAGCTCAATCTTCTTCCATCACCGATCGCTGCTCGGGTCGCGCGCCGCGAGCCCGCTGACAACCAATTATGAGCATCGACGTGTCTACAGCACGTGCTTTCCCGCGCCACTTCGCCGATCTTCCGTTTCACCTAGTGGCCTGTGTTTTTGAGCCCCTTATACTCATGACACGCAGCTTGTGGCTCTGCCCATATACACTCAGTTGCGATCGTGAAGGTGTAAATGTCCTGAAATGACGCGGCGAATTTCAAGCGTGTAGTTGGTTCGAGCAGTCGGACGATGGGAAAAATGTAAAGCGTGTCACAACCACTAGAGCATTGCCCAATACACTTCTCTTATGCATATGCTATCACCGCCACAAGCGATTTGCAAAAGCATCGCTGTAATCGGGCTTTCACTCCCGGCTACGTGAATTAAGCTCTTATATATTTATCTCACTTGAGTGAATGAAATTCGTATGACGTATCTATAACTTCCTCACTTCAATAATACATGGCGACCGCGATTAATTCTGCACATCGTTCTAGGCTAAAGTGCGCACTTTGCGGCACAGCGTCATAGCTCTGTGTCCACACTTTGTTTATGCCAAGAAACTTGGTGTCGAGCATTACAGTTGACAAACTTGTTCAAAAGGACAGAAAGTTGAGCGAGTTGGTAACAGTCCATAATCAAAAGAAGAGGCGTGCAGGACACGGACACAAGGAGAGCAGTGGACAACACTAATGAGCACTAATGATAATGAGCATTGTAACAACAAACTTGTTACAATGCTCATTATCATCATCATCAGCCCACCTTATTGAGAGAAGGCCTCTCTCAATGCTCTCCATCCTTTCCTGTCCTGTGCGACCTGATTCTATTTGATGCCTGTGAATTTCTTAATTTCGTCACTCCATCTTACTCTCTGTCGTCCACGGCTGCGCTTACCGTCTCTTGGTAGCCATTCCGTCGTTCTAACTGTCCATAGGTTGTCTAGCCTTCTCATCATGTGACCTTTCTCTTAAATGAAACAAGCTGCACCAACGCTAAACAATTACACATACGCTTAGTCGTGACGAACATGCTTTGCGCATAACCGATGCGCCGGCATTAAAGGTTTGTCCCTTTCCTTAAGACAGACATAAGCAGGAAATTGATAAAAGCCTATCGCACATACCTTGTTGGTTGCTGAGCAACCAACCCATGGTGCAAGTCATCGGTGAATACTTTTTTCTTCATCGTGCGGCGGTGAACAGTGCCCGCACCAGCGAAAATGCAGTGGCCGCTACGGTAGGCGCACCAGCGGATGCCTACCATGTGAAACCAAAACTCCCGAAGACAGCGCCACCGCATCTTTGTGACGTAGACCAGTGGAATAGGTTTATACAAGGATACATCTCATAACGCTCACCATATGAAATTCTCTCTAGCATATTGCAGAGCAGGAACAGAGAAGAAATGTGAAGTGCAACCAAGCTTATAATGCCATCTCAGCAGATCGCAGGTGTAGCCATAGTAACCAATTCTACATCGCTGATTGGTAAAAAATTTGGGTCTTGCCCAATCTCTCTCCAGCAAGAAAATCGCAACACTTTCAAGAGAGATCGCTGTTGGCTAGCAAACTTGGAATGCAAATGGCAAGCTATGTCGCCAGTAGTGTGGTTGTGCCCTTAGACACTTGGACCTTGGAGGCAATGACTTATACATGAATTCGTTCCTGCCACTTGAACATAGGTATCATTAGCATGCACTAATATACACCAACGTATGTTGAAAAAAAAAGGAATGCATGGAGAAATGCCACCGTTATTAAGGCTAGCACTCCACACTCACTTGCTGTGGCAACAAAGCTGGCTCAGCATCAGGGCCTTCGCTCAGCGTCATTCAAGGTCAGCAGTGACTGGGTGCCTTTGAACTTCTTGGAACATGGGCAGGGTTCCTTGGGACTACGAAAAAGGATAGAAATTTAGCGCAGCTTGCACTAGTGGCGCAAGGCTACCAGAGAAACAAAGCTGATGGGCACTTGGCTGGTATGGATCTTCACATTATCATCTTTTTCATAATCATCATCTTCTTTTACGGCTTCTTCATCAGCATCAATATCTTTTTGTACTCCTTGCTCATCTTCATCATCTTAGCCTTCTTCTCCATCATTTTCTTCACCTTCACCTTCTTCATCACCATTGTCATCTTCGTCTTCATCATCTTCCAGTCACATGTCATGACATCAGGTTACATGATGTCATGAGATGTAGAGTCGCTTGGTTGTTAGGCAAGGTCATTTGAAGGTCATATTTTGTGACAAAAATTACAAAAACCTTAAACAGCTTCGATGTTAATAATATAAGAGGTGAAATGCGCATCACCCTGGGTGAGGAGTTTTGCAGGAGCTACTGCACGTTGGCAGGCATGATGCAGTGCACCTCGCAGTGATGCAACAATCCCTCATCGCTGACAGCACAGATGTGTCAAGCACACATGCAGGAATGCCTCTCACGGTGCAGTCCTCACACGGTGTCTTCCGCAGCACCTCATTGTAGGCAGGAGCCAGCTTGTGCCAGCCGGAGCCAGCACTTCAGTGTCGGCAGAATCCAGGCCAAAATTGGTAGAGTTAAAATTTCCAAGCATTACGTTCATATAAGAGAACATGAAACCATAGGTGTTAGCGATCCCAGAGTATGCATGTAGCTTGACAGTTTGCAACAGCCATTTCTTTTTCACTAGTTTGCTGGGCCACAACAGCCAACAAACAGGTGCATTTCACAGTATTCACCAATTGGGACAACCCAATAATCGACTGCCAGGAACACACAGTATGCTAGAAACCCCCCCCCCCCCCCCCTGAAAGCCGCGTATGTGCTCAAGCCATTAGCAGCAGCTATAAGTTGGCTTGCCTTGGTTGGTGGCTTTGAACAACATAGTTTCGGTTTCGGAACAGATAGCAATTCCACCCGGAGGGAACCTGCACATGTTCCACCGGTGAAGGCCGCCCCTGTTGGTCTCGGCACAATACACCAAAAAACTGCTGTTTGGTGCAGAGAGTATCAGCATTTCTCTCTTGGAATTGTTTGGTGCAATTGCTGCAGCATTTTATCACTGCAGTCATCAGAATATTTTCTCCTTTAACACTGCGCACGAGATACCTGGGAAGACAAGGTCCTCCCTAAATCCAGCTGAGGACTGAACTCCGGGCTGTAGTCGGGGTAACCCACACCACCAGCATAACAAGTTTAAGCCAATTCTACAATAAATTAAATGAACAGGGGTGTAAACCAAAAGGGAAACTTTGTGGGAAAGCCAACAGTAGAATCAAACAGAAAAAAAAAAAAAAATCGGAAGCAGAGCCAGCACCAAGAACTTGTGAAATGTGCATTAGGGGCAACGAATGCCAATCTGTGATCATAGTTAAGTGATATTCCTGCCGAAAGTTCAAGATGGCATGAGATCATTTAAAAGTGTGGAATGTTTGAGGAGTTTGCGTGTCATCGAACTCCAGACAGCGCAAAGAATATGAGGTCTGGCCATCAGACACTGCCGGAACATCACATCCCCGTGAAAGCTGACATTCAATTCATAAAGTCTGTCTTCCTCAGACAAGCAAGTCAACACGTACTTATGTTTCAAAAGGAACAGCATCTAGTAAAAAGAAACGAGGAAAACACGACTCATCAGGTCTGCCATGATAAGCTTACCTCATCCAAGTTGGCTATTTCAACAAGCCTGTTGCCAACATTTGGAGGTGGGGGCTTGCTTAATGGTATGGATACTTCTTCATATTTTCCAGTCGATGTAATCTTACAGTCGATGGGTAGTATCATCTGTTGTATAGCAAAAATTTCAAAGCAAAGGCATCAGAAACCATGGCACTCCGCAATTGCACTCTGAAGTTGCATACCAAAGTGTCTTATAAAACAGATGGAAACTACTATACAATGACACAATGAATGACCCCATAACAACAAACAGATTCACAGCATGCTCAGATTGATTGATTTGTGGGGTTTAACGTCCCAAAACCAGCTCCGATTATGAGAGACGCCGTAGTGGAGGTCTCCGGAAATTTCGACCACCTGGGGTTCTTTAACGTGCACTGACATCGCACAGCACACGGGCCTCAACATTTCGCCTCCATCGAAATGCAGCCGCCGCGGCCGGGATTCAATCCCGCGACCCTCGGATCTGCAGCCGAGTACCTTAGCCACTAGACCACCGTGGCGGGGCAAGCATGCTCAGCATTAACCCTTTCACTGCCAAGCTAATGCAAGCGACCACATTTGCCCAAGCCTTGCCAATCGAGTTTACTCATTTTGCCTCTCTAGATCACTCCCTACCACTCACGAGGCAACTTTGGCAAAGAAAACTAACGTAAACATAATCCACCATCTATGGAGAGGACATATAAAAAAACAAAGATATCTTGCAGTAAAGCTTGAGACAGCAGCTACAGTGCATGTTTCCACATCCAAGCAGGTCTCTTTGCCAACGTCTCAGCATGCAAAGTGCTGTCTGATGGACGAAGAAATTTAAGAGCTAGAGTGCCACACTAGAAATACTTTCCAAGCTATTTGACATCCTTGTTAGTGGGCAATAATTTTGTTAATTAAGCAACAGTTAATATGATTGTAATGAATGAAACTTTTTATTTCATAACATACCAATAAGTATGTTTGCACGACCTGAAGAGCATCCTTTCATGTCCCCATGACATGCAAAATAAGAGACTCTGCAGGGATTGTGGAGCAGTGCCAAAATAACCTGGCATTGAAACGGTTAGTTGAACACAAATTAAAGGGGTGATGAAACATTTTCTGAAAATTCTATAATGTGTATACAGTCAACTCTCGTTAGTTCAAACTCGAAGGGACCCTGGATTTTGTTTGAATTATGAAAAATTTTGAATTATCAGGAGTTCCCATATATATGACTCTGGGAAGGTGACGGCACACATTATCATTAGACACTGATTTTAGTCACATTTTTAAATTTTTTAGCATTTTTAAACCCTAACAGCACAAAATAAACAGAAAGCAGAGGCATAAAGTCCACAAGTTTATTGGCCACTTACTGCTGACCAGACCTTTTAAAGAAATCGTGAATGGTCAACTGTTTCTTTGCTATACAGTAGAACCTCGTTCGTACGTTTCTGAAAAATAGTGCTACACTGAACATATTATCCAGGAAAATGTATGATCCAAACACACGAAAAAAATCGTGCAGTTTCGCCGGAAAAGCATGCATTGATATAAATATAAATAAGTATTCTACAATTTCACGTAATTCAGGCAATAAAAAGTCATGAAAAAGCAATAAACGTCTGCTTATATTAGCTCTGACGCGTGTTGGAACATGCCCGAAGGCACGGCAGTGACCATGAGCGTTAGCCGTCAGTGTTGACAGCGGCGAAAACGAAACGCACGCATGTTGTCCTTTGCTTCAGTGTTTAAACTACTCCGCATCTGCAGGCAAATTATTTAACATGTAACAAAATGCGCGTGTTCACAACGTCATTTTCTCAGCCTGCTCCAACCACGCACACTCTGGCACATAAGTCGTGCACACCAAGAGCGCTAGCCTTGCATCAACAGGTCACCCAAACAGGCACATCACGTGCGTCGCACAGCCCAGGCCACAGTCGCTGGGTAAGCGCATCCCGTGCACGCTGACCGCCAGAGCTCTAGACGCAACGAAACGTTCAGCCGTTTTTTGTTCTCTCTCTCTTCCCCCCTTTTTTTAAACCTGCGCTTCCTCGATGTCACCAACGTGCAATCTATCGGCGGTTCCCGGCTGTTCAAGTGGTGCGTGAGTGCAGCACGCGCCGAACGCGACCCGTGCTTTTGCTCGACGACAAAACCGGCCAAAGCACGCGCAATGTATGCTTGCCAGCGTGAGGTTACGCTTGTCACGCGACTACTCAGTACAGGATTACATGACGCAATGCGTTGACGACTTGTTCGGTTTGAGGCGATGGGATCACCCGCGCACACCCGCGCAATCTAATCACTAGCGATATAACCTTGCGATAGACTGCGCCCGCTCGCTCTCTGTGAAAAGCACAGGATGGGCTCCGTATTCCATAAGTGTTATCGGCTTTTGGACTTGCTTATTTTTGTTTTTAAGTAATGACTGCCGTCTCGCATATCGGTAACTTGCGATCAGAAATGGCAGGTTCGACGATGTTTTCGAAGTGGTATTGGGAGAATTTCTCTGGCAGTGTTTGTGCACTAGCTATATAAATGTGCCAGGCATTTTTATTTCCACTTTTTGGGTGTGGTCATCGAAGATGATGTGAAAGGAAACAGGCAGTCGCTCGGTGGGGGAAAAGACGAGAGATGACCCGCATAAACACCATTTGCGCTCGCAATTGCGCGTGTGCTCGCGAATTGGTCCTACTGAAAGAAATAGCGGCGCGTCTCGGTTATCGCGGCCATTAAAAGTGCGCTCTACGTATGCTTCCAACAGCTACCACACACGTGCTGTTAAAGCTGCCTTGATCGCAAGTGTCAGCAGCGATACCGATAAACGCGGTGTGTTACGTCTAGCTAGGTAATATGTTAGTATTGGAAGAGAACACACCGGCATTTTCTTGTGACACGGTCGGGCGAGTACTGAGGTGTATCAACCGGGAACGTATCAGCAAGGTTCTACTGTATGTGCTTTCAACATAAAGCTCTCTATGCCAGTAAGTGCAGCTAGTTAAGGGGTGACGTGGTAACGGGAATGCTCTATTTGGTCAAAATTTTCCATTTTCAATTTATTTTTTTTTGTGATCCTCGGACCTTCTTTTACCGTGTGGTGGAATATTATAATGAAATACACGGTAGTAGTAGGGAAAATGCCACTTTATCCAAGTGTTGTCATCCAAAACCGCAAGAAAATCGGGCTCCTCAAAGTGCCATCATCTTGGCATCATCTTAAAAAGGAGAAATCGAACTTGAGGATAGTGACACCGTCGTGTTTCTCCAACAAAAGATACAACCAGCAAAAGCGAGCAAAATCTTGGCTGCTTAAAGTTAATATTTGACTGTTTTCATAAAATAAAACTTTGAGCTCTGTTTTCTCAGCTTCCATTTTTTGTCACATGACGACGGATGCCGTCGAAGGTCGCATGACGACGGATTTTTTTTTGCTTCTATAATTAGCTGGCGGAGTAACACCGACCCACGCGGTCTGTCGGCCCCTGTTGCCAACTGTTGTTTTTTAAGTTGTATCCTACTATGGAAGTTACTCTACACACCGAAGTAGAACAGCTCATTAAAGCTCTTTCACCAAGGCTGTAAAAACCAAAAACAAAAACCCAACCTTTGCACCAGCTATGAAGGCAGCAGACTTTTTGGCCTCTGCAAAGGAATCGTAAACATTTGGATATCTCTCGATATGTGCTTGTGGCTGCCTGACCCGCAGTGGTCCAGCCTTGGCTGTCATAAGCTCAGCATTGAGTTCAGCATATCTGCAAAAAGAAAGAAAGCAGCCTCTAAACCAGATACTGATCAGATTATCAGTAATTACAGAAATGTGGCTATAACAGGAAAGTGAAATGTGTCTTCGCATAAGCTGTTGAATGTTTATTGTTACATCGAGATGAACTTACATATTGCTATTGTTGTTTCAATGGTACGGCACCGTTTGACGTGGATGTGCCCACTGCTATTGTTGTTTCAATGGTACAGCACTGTTTGACGTGGATAAACCCATGTTCAGACATTGCCTCCAAACCGCTAAGGACCAACCTCTTCTGGTAACCGAAGCAGTTTACATAATAACTGGACATAGTCTATCGTAAATTCTGCGTGACAAAGGTATCAATCATACTTACACCACATTGACCTGCCAAGATTGTTACCGTGCTTGGGAGCCTAACGCAGCAGTGTTCTCGTTGTCATCAAACTCGAAGAGTGATCGGTGGGGGAGTGCTACCCACAATGAAAGGTGACCGGCGCTGTACCACTACGCCATCGGTTCACATATGCTCAAAGCTGCACAAACGTGACTATGTTCTTCCTTATCACACTTCTTTACGATGCCCGCATAGCTCCGCACGCGTGCATCGAGGCGGACTTTGGAACGTGCCAGGAATTGTGCCACCGTCCGGAAGAGGCAAAGTAAAGTTGCAGTCATTCACTCTGGCTCTCCTGGATGGCTGCGCTGTTCCAGGCAATATGCTGGATGCACGCGTGCTGAGCCAGACGAGAACGTTAAGGAACGAACGAAGCGGGATAAGAAGGAATACATGGCATGTTGACAGAGCTGCGAGCATGTGTGGCATTAGCGCAGTGGTAAAGTACCGGCCACTTCTCGTCGTGGAGCGAGGGGTTGTGATTTCGATTCCCAGTACATGGACTAGAAACGCGAAAGCGACTAGAAACGCGACTAGAAACGCGAAAGCGTTTCTTGGCTAGGTTGGCGAGAGCGCACGCCCGGCTGCCGTCCACAAAAAGCGTCCGCAAAAGCCGTGTCCGGAAAGCACGTGACCTCTCCCACCAAAAGTGACGCCGGCGCCAACACTCGCCACAGCGGCAGTCGGCTTGTGCTCCGCTCTGCAGTAGCTACCTGCTGCGGCGTGCGACCGCTTCGCCGCGTTTCTACGCTGGGTTGGCGAAAGCGCGCTCCCGGCTGCGTGGCGTCGCCGTAGCAGCACTAGGTGCACGAATGCACAACGTAGCCCATCGTTCCTCGCCGCCATACGTGCCGAGTTCAATCTCGAATTGAAGACACCCACTGAGACTATCAGAACGTCGAGATGTACAGGGTTCGTCCACTCTTGGTGCGAACACGGCTCACCGTGGCCGCGCTCCGCCGAGCGCCAGCGCTTGTGGCGTGGCCGCGCATCGAATCTAATCTAGCGCACGCGCACAGGGGCTAGGAAGCAGGGTTTCGTTTCGCTTGAAAGCGCGGGCCACAGGATGCTGTGCATCGCAGCAAGGCGTGCGCTCCAGTGCTTTTCAAGCGAAACGAAACGCCGCTTCCAAGCCCCTGTGCGCGTGCGCTAGATTAGATTCGATGCGTGGCCACACCACGAGCGCCGGCGCTCCGCGGAGCACGGCCACGGTGAGACGTGTTCGCACCAAGAGTGCACGACCCTGTGCGTCCATCGATCTCGCATTCACCACCGACCCATACGTGCATTGTGCGAGATATTATGTATGTATCCACCTACTACTCGGATCACAAGGCCATGGTAGTGTCTTGTAAACCGGCCCAAGTACGCCGTCACCGGAACGATAAGAGGAGTGACGACACCAGTGACTGTCTACTGACACCACCCACGACGCCGCGGCGGTGGTACTACTTCGACATGCCCGAGACCTGGCTCGGGCATATCTGCGTACACTGCCTGGACGACAAAATACAAGAGGTCATGTGAAGTGTCGACAACACTTAGATGGCATCAAATCATCTAAATGAACACAATCCACCCTCCCACATTGCCTATTCTTTATAACACAACTCGGCAACACCAGTTTGCAGCACTCCTCCGAACAACAATCTAGCCAAAAGAAACGTTTTTGCGTTATCTCATAAAAATATGCTTAGGGATTGTCGAACTCTTTTCGTTCTTCTTCTTAGACGTTTATTTTACTGCATCATATCCGTTACGGTATTTATTTATTTAAAAAGGTCCTTGCAGGCCTCTGATGAGGCCTGTCATACTTCAAGAACCATACGTCACTACCTGTAAGGTAATGATGTATGGGGTCATGGTGGACAGCGGCATAAAACACTTTCAAAACAAATTACAACTAATTCCTTATCTTATGTATTCTGGTAGGCTCTTAAAGGGACCCTGAAATGGTTTTGACAATTTTGTGAAAACATGGTGATCCGGTAGAGCGAGTCATTAGGATCACTAGAGGACAGATTTCAGCACTCTGCGTAAAGTGTGTAATTTACAATAAGGCTTTGAACACATGCATCTCATAAAAGATCGCAGCGGCTCGTCAAAATGAGTTTTCAAACGGCCCCGCCTATCGAAAGATAGAATGGGAGGCCGCTGATTGGCCCCCCAACAAGTGACGTGCACGTAATTTTCCCACTCTAACTGCAAAAACGTGCTCCTACAACGTGCTCCTTCATTTCAGCCAATGGTATCGTCGCAGCATCTGGTGGCGTACACACACGATTCGCCGACGCTCTATTACAGAGGCTAGCACTGCCGAGGCCGGGGACCTCAGTAAAGATATCGGGGCTCTATGTCGCTGCGGAGGGCTCCCCAGGGCGGCTGATGAGGGAGGCGCAGTCGTCGCTAGCGCGCACTCCGCAGAACAGCAGCGGTAAGGAGGAAGGCGACAGAAATAAGCTCATAGCTGCCTTAGCACATGGTGCTTCGCTTTATTTATGACGTGAATGATTTCACAATTGTGTTGCCTAATCAGTGACGCATGTCAAAAAACCGTTTCAGGGACCGTTTAAGAGGAGGAGGTCGCTATAGCATTATCTAAGCAACCCACACAATCTAGTAGATTTGCAGCAGTTCAAAGTGGAAGTTTAGGCATGTTGGTGTACGTGTCTTGGTATTTCAGAGTGCAGTACGTGTCTTCGTACTTCTTGTCCCTGTTTATTTTGCACTGTGCGTATCTTGTAATAAGATTTTCCTGTTTTATGAACTTATTTTCCTACACGCAATGATGGTCATTGGTTATGTGCACAAATTTACAGACCCAAAGGCATTATGAACAACTTGGAATGCCACAGCTTGCGAAAGACACAACCGTGCTAGTGTTTTAGCACTTTGTGCCTGTGTTCTCATTAACCGTCTTTCTGTTTATTTTTTCCTGCTTTTCCTTCCTGTCTCCTCTCTCCATCTATTATTCCTCTCAACCCCTCCCCAGGCATAGGGTAGCCAACCAAGCATGCACTTGCTTAACACTTTTGTGAACGCTTGAAATGTGGCCATTTTTGGGTAGTACAGGAAACACTTTTTTCTATGGCATGCAAAGTGTCACGCTAATTTTTATGGTGTCATATTGTACAGGAAGGAGTTATCTTTCAAACAAAATTAGTTTGATACCACAAATTTATTAAAAATAGTATGAAAACAATTATCAAACGAAATAAAATTGTAACATGAACGAAGAAGTCTCATAAAAACATGAATACTGCTCTGAACATGGTAAGCATAAAATAAAATTGAAATATACATTTTAAGCACAAGGAGCACACACAACGATCCTGCAAATCTATAAATACAAAAGTTTCTTATGTATACATAAAATAGTATTACATGTAGTGTGTATCATGCCACCGTGCAAAGCAGTTTCGTGATACGGTAAAACTCAGGTTTGCTGCGCATGTTTCGCAGAAAACATTTGTTTTCTGTTTAACTCTTCTTTTTGTTCGTAGCACAATTTACAATTCCTGTATTTCTAAATTTATTTTGGCTGGTGCTTTTGACCCTGAGGAGCATTCCGTGTGGAAACAGGACAAACTGCGGGACGCGAAAGATGTTCATCATAGCCAAGGGGCTGTTCGATTAGTTCCAGCCTGAATGAAAATTGGGCAAAGTGTGCACTTCTTGATAGTGCCGGGATTTCGGGATGCTGCCTACTGTACTCCTCAATAAGAATAAAGCTATTCACCACTGCAATATCAATGGAATGGAAAAAGAGGGTTTTCCACCAACACACTGACTTCATAAGGACATCATAAGAGCCGATGAGTTGGTACGATTTATCGACTCCGAGCATGCCCTTGTTGTACTCGTGTATCAGCATCGGCTTTTTCCCGAAGATTTCTGTCCAGCTATTGCCTACTTCTTTTCTACTTTTTGAAAGCATGAATTTGTTCGCTGTGTGGGCTGTGGACATCATGTTCACCACCCGCCTGTCTTTCCACTGCAGCTATAAAACACCCTGCTCCCGCAGCCAGCGAACATCCCCTCTTTTAGCTCTCTTTTCCCATTTCGTGTCCTTTAGTTCGACCGGTAAACCACGCTGATCTTTCCGTGTTGTCCCACATGCCAATGTCTTGCGCTCCAATAGATGAACAAACAAATCTGTGGATGTATAGAAGTTGTCCAAAAAAACTACATAGCCCTGATCAAGATAGTCCTCGCACAATGGCATTACAACATCAAATGCCAAACCACACGCGCTAGGAGCTTCGCGCTTACCGGTGTAAACAATGAACTGAACAGTGTACCCCGTTTCCGAATCGGCCAAAACCCACAATTTGTACCCATTTGACCACTTTATCCCGCATGTATTGCCGAATCCCTGAGCGTCCTTTCGATTTCACCATTCTCTTGCCGACGGAGAGGTTCCGATGCGGTTGAAAAAATAGTGCGGATGAATCGTTGATATGCCGAAGCAATGAGGACACGCGGTGAAGCTTGCCGTCGGAAGCGACGGTTGTCATCTCTGGGTCCGAGACACTCAGGAAGGCAGGCAACGCATTGAACCTTTTTCTGGGCATCACATTTCAAGGAAGGAGTCCAGAAAATAATTTCCTTGTGCTCCAATAGCAATGCAGGCGCGAGGCTTGCACAGTTCCCATATACACTAGGAGCCCGATGAACTTGAGCATTTCCTCTTCGGTAACTTCCCTCCAAGAGCCGTCTCTCTCGCTGTACGTACTTTTCTCAAAAATATGCGTCCAGGCGTATTTATTTGTGCTTTTGCATCTCTCTCCGATAATTTGGGCAGTAAAAAACAAGAGAAGAAAGTCGACAGCTCTGACGAAGCGCCGCGCGGCACTACGGAGTGCAATTCCAAGATTCACTCCCGATTGCCTCGGCGCAAGAAACTCCACTCTCTGCGCTGCCGCCGGCAGGTGGTCCTGCCCGAAGTGGATACCCTGCAGATAAGAGCCCTGACCTTCAGAACACACTGGATCAACGGAGTGAAGTTTTGTTAAACTACGGAGTGCAATTCCAAGATTCACTCCCGATTGCCTCGGCGCAAGAAACTCCACTCTCTGCGCTGCCGCCGGCAGGTGGTCCTGCCTGAAGTGGATACCCTGCAGATAAGAGCCCTGACCTTCAGAACACACTGGATCGACTTACACCGACGCACGCCGGCGATTACGTGGCCCAATCACAAGGCCAAGCTTACCGGCTGACGACTGCCGATTTTCCGGGGCGGTTTGATGAACTCTCGTCGTCCGAGCTGAAGTCAAAAGTGTCAATGTCATCTTCCGAGTCTGTGCTGCTGCTATCATTTGGAGATTCAAGCCCAGATGCGCGAGAATCCTCCGAAATTTGCCGTTTTCGTGAAGCGGTCACGCCCAAAGGCGATGCCATCGCCGAAACTACACGCACTCACCTGCGCGCATACAAAGGTGCTATAAAAATCCCCACAAAGCGGAAAAACGAAACTCAAGTGAAAATGATAAAATACTGCCTATTTTACCCTTCAGATGGCGCTAGTTGTCCAGGCACGCTTGGAGGGCGCCAAAATTTGAACTTCTACATATCGACAACATACTTTCAATGGGGATAGGCGCGGTCACGAAGGTGTTAACCTACCTGCCTTTGCTCTTCATTTCTCCCCCTCTCTCTGAAATGTCGCTGCTGCTGCCAATGCAGCATCAATAAACACCAAACAACACCAGCAACACAAAATTTTTTGCCGACCTCAAGGT
This sequence comes from Hyalomma asiaticum, assembly GCA_013339685.2. Classification (NCBI taxonomy): domain Eukaryota; kingdom Metazoa; phylum Arthropoda; class Arachnida; order Ixodida; family Ixodidae; genus Hyalomma; species Hyalomma asiaticum. The sequence continues at coordinate 350,892,734 of CM023481.1, read as the reverse complement.
TTCTTACATGTTCTGAAACTGAGGGGAGAGGCAGCCTTTGAAAGTTAAAAAAATCATAATAATAATACACTACACACACACAACTTTCAAGAAGCCATGTATTTTGGCTAAGCAAGTACAGTTAAACCTGGATGTAACGAACCTGCATGTAACAAATTCCTGGATTTAACGAATTTTTTTCAATCCCCAATACCATCCCCATAGAAGCCCATGTATTTGTGACCTCCATGTAACGAAGGTGTTGCGGTAATTCACCTGAATGTAACGAATTTGCGGCACTGATCATATATTATTTTGAGTCGTAACATTACTAAAATCGTGTATGTACAACGCGCAAGTTTTATTATACGAAAATTAATAACACACGGGGGCGGCTGCGGGTAGAACGCATACCATTGCAGCGGGTAAGGCAGGCAAGTGCGTGCCGCGATGATGATACAAGCATCGCTAGAATAGCTTGCGCCGCTTAGCGGCAAACGGAGTTTTCTCGTTGCAAAGCCTTCGAGATGGTAATGCGGCGCGCCATCTCGAAGGCCACGCTATGCAGCTTTTGCTTGCGAGTTGCGACGTCTGGTGGCGCTACTGTGCCGAACGGGTGAACGAAGCGGTGAGGCGGGTCAGGGTCAGGTGCGAGGCTCTGCGAGCGTCAGGCCTGGTCAGGCATTCTCTGTTGTTAGGCCTCTCAGCTCAGCTGCTCTCGCTGTGACAATGAGCTCCGTGCCGAGAAAGCGCAAGGTTTTGTCTTTTGAAGAAAAGTTTGCGATTATAAATGCGGTTTCCGCGGGTGAGAAAAAGAAGGACGTTGCTGCGCGATTTAATATCCCAGCCAGCTCCCTGTCGACAATATTGAGTGCGAAGGACAGCATCCGCGAGGCAGCGGAGTCGGGCACGGGCTCGAAGAAAAGACTGAAGAAGTCAACGTACGCTGATGTGGACAAGGCCGTCTTCACCTGGTTTCTGGACACACGGGCACGCAACGTGCCCATAAGTGGCGCAATCCTGCAGCAGAAAGCGAAGGATTTTGCGTCGATTCTTGGCCATGACGATTTCAAGGCAAGTAACGGCTGGCTGCAAGGGTTCAAGAGCCGGCACGGTGTCGTCGGTAGAGTAATTAGCGGCGAGTCTGCATCTGCTGACAGCGATGCCTCTGCCTCGTGGGTGGCCGAGAAGCTGCCTGGCATCTTGGACCGCTATGAGGCGGCGGACTTGTACAACGCCGATGGAACGGCGTTGTTCTATCAGATGTTGCCGAATCGCACGCTGGAGCTTAAAGGGCACGATTGTCGAGGCGGAAAGCAGAGCAAACTACGCGTCACGGTCTTGCTTTGTGCGAACAGTGGCGGCAGCGACAAAAGAATACCATTAGTTATAGGAAAAAATGCCCGGCCAAGGTGCTTTAAAGGCACGAAGCGGATGCCAGTCAAGTACAGTCAAACCTCGTTAATACGTAGTTGGCCGGGAATGACGTTTGGGTACGCACTAAGTGATGTACGAATTAACCGTCAGTGCCGGTTTAGCGGCTACTAACCAGCCAAAAATGAACGTCACGAACCCAATAAACACACACGCACACACAGGCACGCAAGCTTTATTCAAGGGCAGGCAGCAAAAAAATCTGTTATTTTCACTTGCCGCCGTGGTGGCCTCGCCGCGACGACGGCATCTGAACTCAACTGTATTGCACAGGTTTTGATGCCGTCGCCGCGACGTCGGCATCAAAACCTGTGCAATTCAGTTGAGCTGCGAAAGTTAGCGCTTTCTCAGTAAGAAGCGGTCCAGTGACAGGCAGGTTCATGCTCCGCGCCTTCTTTAACCAATGAAGCAGGGCCTTTTCCACTTCGGGAGACGCAGAGTCTCTGATGCGGCACCTCTTCAGATTGCTGCCTGTGCCGCCCCCCAACTTTTCGCGAGCGTTCCATATCCCGCACACAGTCGTCAGAGGCAAGTCCTTTTCATGGGCTACCGCAGATTTCTTCGCTCCATTTTCAATGGTGCGAATGATTTCCAGTTTTTCCTTAACACTCAAAACGCGATACTTCGGCATAGCAGTCCTCACGTGCGAATTAAATCGCGCAACACGCGCACCATACAGTAAAAAAAATACGCCGTGCAAAAGACCGTTGTTAAAGAACACACCACAGCACAAAAGCACACCACCACCACCGGCGGACACGGGAGAATGAAAGAAAAGAAAAAAGAAAAAAAAGAGGAAACTTGGCGGATTCCAAAGTGCAAAGTGAGAGTGAATTCCCCTACCGTCAGCCGCTGAGGACTAACAAAAACCAATCTCGTAGGCCATACAAACAAAAAATACGTCAACGTGCTGATCTCGAAGGCCATGCTTTTGCTCGCTTTGATAAGCAACAGCCGTACGAACAGAACATACGTCAGCGTCGCCATGTTTTGACGTCACTATCGCTGCAGTTTGCCAATCTCGAAGGCCATACTTTTGCGCGCTTCGATCGGCAACAGCCGTACGAACAGAAAATACGTCAACACGGCCATGTTTTGACGTCACTATCGCTGACAATTTTAGTCCTGTCGTCACCGCTAGTGAATCGAACGTCTGCGCAAGTGAAATTTTGCCAATTTTCTGCCTGTGAACATATAAAAACAAGAAAATGGTACGTACTAACCGTACGTAATGCAACAAGCGACTACGGCTTAAGCGGTCAGCCAATACATGGGATTCAATGGGGGCTGGGTGGGGGAATCTTCGCGACTACGTTTAAACCGGAGTTACACATTAAGCGGGTACGTATTAACGAGGTTTGACTGTACGTGGCCAATTCGAAGGCTTGGATGAGCCGAGAAATCTTCACTGAATGGCTGAAGGCATTCAACGAAGATGTCAAGCGTCAGGGTCGCCAAATATGTCTGTTGCTTGACAACTGCTCCGCGCACCACATCGAAGGCCTTCAGCTATCGAACATCGAGCTGCAGTACTTCCCTGCCAACTGCACGTCCCTAATACAGCCGTTGGACAAAGGGATCATCAACAGCTTTAAGTGCTGCTATCATCGTCGCGTCATTCAGAAGATCCTCTTGGATATACGCTTTGAATGGCCGACAAAGATAGATATTTATCAAGCCATCGAGATGCTTGCTGCTTCCTGGCAGGAAGTAAGAGCTGAAACAGTCGCAAATTGCTTCAAGAAAGCCCGGGTGTCAGTGGCTACAGAGGCTGGAGTCGACGAAGAAGAACCCCAGGAACCTTCAAATCCATCCGACGTCAGTGAAGCGTGGGATGCACTTCGTGTGAATGGTGGAGTGCCCGACGACGTTGCACTTGACGACTTTTTGTACGCCGACAGTGATGCGGTATCTACCGAAGAAATGTCGGATGTGGCACTCGTAGAAACTGCCCAAGATCGCGGTGATGGTGAAGGTGCAGAGGCAGATGCATTGCCGTTGCCTACCGCGAAGGAGGTCTTGGACGCGCTGGACATTCTGCGCCGTCACGTTGGCTCACAGGATGACGAAGCAGCATTGGATGAGTTGGTTTCTCTGGACCGCCGCGTGACGTCATCTTTGACGCGAAAGACACAAGCCAAAATAACGCAGTTTTTTTGTGCTAAATAAATATTTGAGGTGAGTGGCACTGGAACTGGCATCCGCCGCGTCTTCGTTTGGTTTTTGCGATAGTTTCTCTAGTCTTTATTTGAAAACTGCATGTAACGAAAACCTGGATGTAACGAAAATTCGCGAACTTTTTCCAATTTCGTTATATCCAGGTTTAACTGTAATCATTTACCTCTTTAATTATCATCACCTAATCCATCATAAAGCTTATTCATACCAAATACAGAGCAAGCCATGGCAGCTGCTACATGGACCTTACAAATGCCAAAACAGGAAAACTTAAGCGAGTGCCCTTCCAGCACTATTCAATCAGCTGGCACCATTTTGATTTTGTTATGGTAGTCATTTCCAGGATTGACATGCCTTCAAAGGGAAGGTAGCCAGAAAGACATTTGTGATAGCAGTCAGTTTCCATGCAAACAGCTGTTTAGTACGGGTAAGGACAGTGTGCTCACACAATACGAAGACAAGACGAAACTCAGGCGCATCTGTCTTTCCTGGTCTTGTGTGAGCGCACTGTCCTTACCCGTGATGAACCAACTAGCTCTAAATGTTCTTTTCTGTTTAGTAGGCAAAAAAATGGGGTTTATCCCTCTGTCATAGGAATCGATATAACACGAAAATGAAACCATTCTTCGCGAAGTTGTGGAATGCATAACCGGCAATCAGGCGAATCAAGGGGCGGGAGATGGTTTGGGTACTGTGAACATGTAAACATGTTACATGTAGACATCAGCAGCACCTCCACAAGACACAGGGATCCTCGACAGTTGCACACGAAGGAAAGTTCTCGAACGACTCACACTGCTCCGGAAACACTGAATTGCACGTGCCAGAGCTCTGTGCAAACCCGCCATAAACGATGAGCGTCTGCTGACACTTTGGAAGCAAAACCGAATGGGTTGTCAGCGGATCATTTTGTCAGAACGCAACCCACTGCAATGAAATGCCAATCATTTGCTTGTCGACGGCCGTCCTTGCGTTTCTGGAGCAGTGCGTGTCGCAACTCAACACACCTGCCACGCAGGAAAAATTTTGTAGCACCCGCGTTCTCACAATGCCTTACGAACGCACCGCCACGACGCCTCGAAGGCGCCACACACCCCTGACTTCTGCTGCAGTCGAGGCGTGAAGACTACCGAAGCACTGACTACCGGTGAGAATTCGCACAACATTTTGGTTCGCTCTAGCTATCGTTCCTAGATGGTGGTACCACGGGCAAGAACCTAAGCCATCCAAGAGTGCAGTTTAAGGGAGGCGATGTTACACATTGCAGCAAGACTGATAGCTGGGCTAGTTGGTAGTTATCCATATTTAAACTTTTTTAGCGCGCACGGAAGACACAGACACAGAAAGGAAGGACACACGAGCGCTAACTCTCAACTGTTTATTTTTTGGAAGAAGCAAACATATAAATACTGAACAAGTGGTGCAGAACATGTGGCACAGAGCATGAGGCACAAAGCACAGCGCAAGTCATGTGACATATTCTGGAGTGCTAAACAGCAAAAAAGCTAAAAGGAGGGGTAAGGAAATGTAGCTGTAGCCTCAAGGAAGAATCAAAGCCAACGAAATGCCGAGTAGGGGTGGTTTATAGGATACCTTTAACCTGTGGCAAGATGTACATAGGACAGACTGGCCGATGCATCAACATGCGTCTAAAAGAACATGCTAATGCAATGGGGAAAGAAACGTTTTCACACTTGTCAGATCATTGCAGGGCATGCCAATGTGAACCCGTTTTTTCTGAGACTGATATTTTGTTTAAAGACAAAGATAAACTAACACGTGAGGTTGCTGAGGCCTTTCATATAAACAGGTGTGCTGAAAAATGCATTAGTCACCCATCGGTGGCACTAACTGACAAGGAGTTAGTTTTTTTAAATTCTGTTTAGCACTCCAGAATATGTCACATGACTTGCGCTGTGCTTTGTGCCTCATGCTCTGTGCCACATGTTCTGCGCCACTTGTTCAGTATTTATATGTTTGCTTCTTCCAAAAAATAAACAGTTGAGAGTTAGCGCTCGTGTGTCCTTCTTTTCTGTGTCTGTGTCTTCCGTGCGCGCTAAAAAAGTTTAAATATGGAAGGCGATGTTAATTTAATAGTAACAATGCTTGTTAAGCACTGTAGTTCACTATACTGAACAACTTTTCTTTAACCTGATGGCAGTTAAATGCAACTCGTAAAGCGCCACTGCGCACATATAAAGCCCAACTGTTCCACCTGTGACCAATGTTGCGATGGTATATCGGTAGAGCTTCCAGCACCTTTCATCAAATCCCCGGTGAGTGTGGGTTCGAGTCCGCCCGGGTGGAACTTTTTCATTGTGAATGTGAGTTCATTTTTTCAGAGATCCATTTCCGTTACAGAAGTATGTCACTGGTTTCTTGGTGGACCCCGGCATAAATAACTTTCGTGTTAGAATAAAAAAGGGGGGGGGCACGCACAGTGCGGTAATGCAACGCAATGACTGCAAAGTTTTGTTGTAAAAAGAGGGATGGTCGAGCAAACAGGGGATTTGTAGCAATTTTTGCAGCAGGATAAAACCTGCAGTGGACTTGATTTGTAGCAGTAAAAATTACATTTAGAGGTTTGACCATTACACAGGAAGCAAAAGAGAGGGGAGGGGATTATATTTTGGCAACAATAATATTTTGGTTACAGAATTCATAAGTGTGACTACTGTGCAAGTGCAACCATTATGTGAGTTAATAAAGTGCTTCAACAGACTGCAGTGTTTTTTGTGCATCCAGACAGCACAGTTACAACAGTGCAAAGGTCAATGCAGACTTAAGTAACCACGTCTTCCACTGTAGATGTTTTTACTTCACGTCACTGCTACCAACAAACCAAATAAAGAGTTCCATTTCAGGCAACATACTTACTTTTGCCTGCGAACAAATTCAATGTTCAACTGTCTGTCATAATCCTGCTCTTTTGAAGTGTTCTTTGTGCGATCACGTCCAATCTTTTTTTCCTCTTTCTGAATTCTTTTTATCAGGTTCTTCTCTTGTTCAGACTGAAATGAACAAAACAAAATGTGGCAAGATAGGTGCTAAAAGAAAGCTTTAAAAGTGTTTCGTTAATAAATATGGACATTGTACACGGAGTGACAAGCAGGCTTAACGGGACAACATTCTTTAAATGAAAATGAAACTGTGCCAAAGAAAAAAAAAGAGAGTGTGCTCTAAAACAACATCGCAAACCTATGCCTAACCTCCTACAGGCCTACCAACTTTTTCTGATTTACAAAGCATAAAAACCTGACCAGGCTAAATTCACAAAAAGCCTGATGCTTTAAATGGTACTGCCTTGGCAACATGCATTGCAGCCATTGAGGTTTTCTTCAAAAAAAATTTTCGCAGGGGCAAATTTTACTTGCAGCTCAAGCACCAAATGCAAGAACAAAAAGACATAAGCACCAGGAAGTTGGTACTGCTGGCAACTGCACTACAGCCCTCAAGCACAAATGAAATGTCATTTTGATGCCAGTAAAGCAGATTACGTCCTTGATAGCTACACTGTAAGTATGTACATGGGCTTTGATTAGACTAAGTCTTCTGCAGCTTTCGCAATCTCATTCTTTTTAAATTATTACCCCTTGTTGCATATCTACAACACCCAGTTCCACGGCCTGCTGATTGCGAGGATCCTAATGCATTGGTAAAAAGTTGTCCATACTATCGTGCTTTGGGGTTTTTCATTCCATGCAGTTACTATTTTAGCCGCTAGGGGGCCAAAGTCATCGTATCTGCAGTTTGCAAAATGGCAGCACCCATGCCGTCCGCAATCTCGGCAAACAAGGTATCGTAAACTTTTTTTTTTCCTTAAGTGAACCTGCGCTGCTTTTTTCACTGAATGTGTGTTGAGGACACCCTAGACACTAGTCTAGGGTGTAAAAGATGGCTTTGTGCTTGCTCTATTCTATAAAATATTTTTTATACTAAAATATTTTTACACTAGAAAATATTTTTCACACGTGGTGTGTTGCACATATGCAACACTGGGCACTACATGCCATATTTTCCGCTGTTGCAGACATGCAACATGCATGGAACGCACCCTATATATAGTGATGTGCATTCATGTAAAATGTCTTACTTGACATTTGTTTACTAATTTTGATCTTTTAATGCTTTTCAGGGATCTACTGTCATTTCAACCTCAATCTTCTATACTGTTCCAAAAGAGAGGCCGAAACATTCTGTTCATGCAAACCTGCTGGATGTTATCCACACTAATAAGTAATTTTTCCAGTGATGAGGGAAATGAAGGTGGAAGGAAGGTCTCTGCAGGGGGGACGGGATGGCGATGGGTCTTGGAGCGTTGACACGGCAAACAGCAGCGCACCCAGTTGTGAACTTGTGCGTTTAGCCGAGGCCAAACGTAGCGAATGAGGATGAGCTTCTGTGTCAGGGTTCGTACAGAATATTTGACTGAAAATTCAAGGAGTTTTCAAGGATTTCAAGGATGAAAAATGGCAAAATTCAAGGAGTGTTAGGAAAATTTTATTTGCTTACAAGACTTATGGAAGCAGCGCAGTTTTCGCATGGATTTCTTTTTCTAAAGAAGCTATCTCCAGCTCCTTTTCTTTAGCAGTTCGATGAAAGCTGTTTGCCTTGACTAAGTAGGTAAGGTCGTTTTTCGCTTCAGCTTCTTCCGAAAAACGGTCCGCAGATTCCAGCAGGCACTTGAGAGTTTTTTGAAGCTTTGACTTCCTTCCGTGCATCTTATCAAGCTCTTGCTCCAGCTCTTTTCTCTTTGAAGCTGCCTGCCGTGACAGTGCTTGTTTCTTTTGTTCGTCTAGGTATGCAGCGTACCTATGCCGGGCTTGCCGCACTGACGCCTTCAACTCTTTTGAAATCGAAACGTTCAGCAGGCCACCATGGCTTTTCACAACCTCGCAGATAACTCGTTGAGAAATATACGACAGCTCTGCCAAATTCTCGACCGCAACCTGCTTGTTGATGCTGAAGCCTCTTTCCACTGAGGCCTGCCCATGGCTCAGGAGGAGAAGTAGTTTCACCACAGCCCATAACTGCAAGAATGAAGCATCATGCTTCAGCAGCCGCATGAAAAAACTGTCAAGACGTTCATGATCTTTTTCATAGTTTTGTAGTTCATGCCGTTTTTCTAGACAAAACTGAATGTACTGTGTGCACACAATGTCGCGTTTGTGCTCAGAGAGAAGCTTGTTGTCGATTAGGCAGTTAAGCACAATTTTTAGCTTCCCAAGGCACGTGTCTGTCTTGGACATCTCTTTGGGTCGAAACATGACAACCCACGAACCACAGGGTACCTCAGGGGACTTCTCTCCATGACTTTCAGGATCATGTTCATGAGGAACTTCCGGCACTCGTACCTAAACTCAAGAATACACTTGGCGCTCGCTTTGCAGCATTTCAAAATCTTCTCAACTGCACGTCCAACATCCACCTTTTCAAGTTCTGTGTAAACGGCAGCATCTTCAACATCTATTCGCAGCAGCTTCGTGATGCTGGTGGCTTCTGTCATTACAGAGCACTTTACGAACCTTGACAGAAGGCTCCTCAGAACACTTTCAAGTTCTTTTGCCAACAAAAACGTCTTGGGAGAATCACTCTGAAAAACAGTCAGGAAAGGCTGCACAACCATGGCAACATTTAGGGAAAAGTTCAGTTTTGCAAGTGCAAACTGGTCATTTAGAAAAGCACTGACGTTTTCATATGCTCTGCATTTTGGCACAGGCAGCCTGCGGCCACTCACTGCTTCAGTGTATTGCTTCAAGTGCTCCCATGTGGCCAGGGCTCTTTCCAGTACGGGCACGTTCTCGATCCAACGGTGAGATACAAAAGGAAGTGGAAACACACTGCTCCCTGTCTCTCGAATAAAATCTTCTCGCCTGGCCGGTGCATCATGAAAGAGTGAGAATAAGCTGGACAAATATGTGTCAACTGGCCAGCCCATTGCATGCATTCCAGCTTTGTAGGCATTATGCACTGTGTGAAGGCCACACGATCCAATATCCAAACACTGAACTTGAAAGTCATTTTTCATGTGCTGCTGGAACTTGTGGAAAAGGCTCCAGTTGACATTGGGGCCATCCATGGAAAGCTGAACAATTTTGCTCATCGGAAAGGACGCCAGCGCATCCGTCAAATTCTTCATGAGGTCGTCCGCTGTGCTGTGGCCCATGAATGCCGATGTCACATACCTTGTTGTCACCTCAGAATTGTTCCACAGTCTCACGTGAACATCAAGCTGTTTCTTTTGCAGGTGTTCGTTTAACGTTTCATCAAAAAGGACAACAAAATGTTCAGATTTCTCCATCATGTCCAAGACTTGAGAAGCGAAAAATGGGCGCAGACCATGGCACGCGACGTACGCGCATTTTTTTTCCGAACAAGTGAAGCTTCTCGCGATATCGCTATCCGGAAACATCTTTCGGAATAACTCGGAAACTGATCCGCTGGAGCTGTATGAGTAGTGTGAAGACACATCATCGTCCACAAAATTTCGGCTTCAATCACGGAGTCATGCCTTCTGCAGTCTTCGTCAAGGGTCGCAGCTCGAGAGGATGTTTTCGTGTTTTCCTGATGAGAAGTCGTTTCTGTGACGTTTGCCGCTTGCAAAAAACTCGTGACGGAAGAGCAGCCCTCGCCTGCCGCAACTTTGGATCGGTGCTTGGCACTTTTCTGATGGCTCTTCAACGCCGACTCCCCCATTGTTGCAATTTCGACAGACTTCTGACATACTGCGCACTTCGCTCGATAAGGGTCGCTTGTCTCCGGCCTCACCCAGTGACGATATTCGCTGTGCTCCAGCCACGCAGACTGAAACTTGCACTTTCCGCCTGGCATCCTGTCAAGGTAAAGGTGCAGGCATTGCACACAGCACAAACGCGAACTTTCGCCGAGAAATGACGCGCGAGGCCGACGCACGGACCGAGGATACCGAGTACCGACCGACTGACCGTTACTATAACTTGCGTTGGATTGGATTTCTGGCTCGCATTTGTTGCCAGACGACGCAGGCGCTGCCGGTTTCGAAACCGAAACTTGCTGCTATTGCTCTCCTGTCAAGACTACATGTTTTCGTGAACATTCCTCAGTAAACGCGTTTTTGAAATCAGTGCGACTTACGGGAATACGTCGTTCATTTGCTATATTGAAGCAAAGTCCACTAAATTTTCAAGGATTACAAGGAGCTCACTTATATTTAAGGAGTTTCAAGGGCCCTTGAATTAATGTTATAAAATTCAAGGACATTCAAGGATTTCAAGGGTCTGTGCGAACCCTGCAAATAATATCAGACACTGGCGGCCGGCCAGCCGCACGATCAAGGCAAGCCATGCGCAAGCATGCACGGGTCTCATTTAGATTGTTTAGATTTTTTTTTCACTTCTATTTTTATTGTGATCTCGTCTGAAATATTCTTTGTAAATGTAGGACACTGAAAAATGTTCATCGTATCTAGACACAGTTCCTATAGGTGGCATATAAAAATTGCAAGTGCACCAAAATATCTGATGGTTCATCATAGCTGGCATCTTTATAAGTGGGTTCAGTTACACATGCAAAAAACCTTACAAAAAGACAAAGTGGTGACTTGGTTGGGTGCTATAAAAGATTATGCAGTTACCTGAATAGTAACTTGGCAGCCATACATAGGCTTTGTAGGCTGGTTCTTGAAGACAGGCACAACATCCGGGAGAGGTTCTATCATGTTCAATGCATCCGCATTCATAGCCTCCACAAGCTCCTTACGGTGGTCAAGGATATTACGTATCACACCAAGAAGCTCGGCGCCAAAAATTTCGTACATCTGAAAATCAAAAATCATGAATATACTAATGGCAGCATCTCTATCTTTCTTTAATGAAGGCTTGCTATGAAAAGGCTGTGTTCCATACAAGTGTAACTAGCGTACTACATATGATTTCCAAGTCAACTTGCATGATATTTGTTAAGCACTCAAGGATCACAATTAGATGTGGCACCATCAAGTAAGTCACATGAAAATGCAATGCTTGCAAAAAGATGTTCTCTAACAACTTTTGCAACATCAGGAAAGATGCAATTGCAGCAGAGCTGCTTTTCTGTTAACCTTCAGTGCGGTATGCAGCAATTTCAAGCATATTTGCGCAACACATTTCAGTGTCACATTTTCCTCTGATATTATAACACGCAACGGTCTACTCTTAGTTTCTCTGGAGAGGCAAAATGACAGGTGTAAAAGCAAATTCATCATCATTTTTCATCATCATTTTCTGATAAGCTAAAATCTGCCATGATTCAATAAATGTATGTAGCCATTATTTGATATAAAATTGTGTAAACCCCACCCCTTATGTAATACCTCCAGTGTGAGGTCTTTAAGGAAAATAAAGTGAAGTGTACCATTGGAATTGTTCGCAGTACAGATGTTTTTTCAACTGCCCCACTTGGTCTATATAACATCGGTTCTCAAGCAACTTTATCCCGAGGAATTCTGCCCATACTCCAAGGAGTTTCAAGGAAGCCACACCCTCCCGCCTTTCTCTACGCAAACCGTTTTTCAGCCATCTGTGCCACATTCATGTGATGGCGAGTCGCAAAAAGCAAGGGTATAAAAAGCAACTTTATTTCAATGGTTTGTGCACTATGCACCCTCTTCCTTCACACTCGGGCATGTAATGAAGGGCATTTAGACAGTGTACTTTCCGTCCACCATCCGAGCCATTAAGAAAACACAGAACTAAGAAAAATACAAAGGTTGGGTTACAGAACCCTGAAGGGGGCCGCGTACTTTTTGTTCACTATCTGAGCCACTTGGCAAACACAAAACTGAGGAAAATACACAGGTGGGTTACAGAAGCCCGAAGAGGGGCCCACAAAACTCAGGTGTCCTGCAGAACCCATTTTGAGAACCCTGCGGTCTATAATGTATATAGTCAGCATTTCTTTAATATCATTTTTGTGTTACATCTTCTCCCAATTAAACGCCCATACTGCGATACCGTACGCAGCATTGGTTACAACCACCACAACATCGGTTTCTAGGGACCGTTAAGGTATACACTACTGTAAGGTATGCAGGAGATTCCAGTGCACCATTCATTAAGCCTACCATGTTATGTTGCTTCCAAGTGACAGCGCGTCTGTGAAGCGCACGAGTATGTATATGAACGCAAGAATATATTAGGCTTATTAGTTTTTCACCATGTCAAATACAGCAGAAAGCTTCAATATGGCAAACAGAATTGGCTCTAGTGATTAGTAGGGTTGTGTAAACATTCAAATGTTTCAAAAATTCATCAAATATTGCATTTTCAATATTTGTACTTGATTCAAAAATGAGGTACAGTAGAACCTCCCGATAACGAAATCCCTCAACAACAAAGTTCTTGCAACAGGAAAAGATCTCGCAATCCCCCGTGAAAGTCCATAGGATTCAATGCATTTCGTATCTCTCAATAACAAAACGTCGCGAAACCTCGAAACGTCGAGATAACAAAATTTTCCAGACTGTTGGACCCCATGGTGACTTCAACTAAATCTAACGAATGTGGTCAAATGCACCTTTTGCTCACTTATAGGCCGTTTTCACAGGGTGAGGAGGAGCGCTCTGACAACCGGCGCACCAGTGCCTTCCTCCTCTCATGGTGTGTGCCAGGCGGTTCGGAGCACGCGCGCTCATGCTTGGATGTGTGGAGCAGTTGAACAATTTGTGCGTGCTGTGGGCTAACCTGGCGACTGAATTTTGTCTGGAAATGAAACCACACTAGCTCTGAATAAGTCAATTTAGTGCAAGTGTTTTTAAAGCCTTAAGTATTTCCGAAGTGACGCCATCGCAGTGTTTTTATCCAAACTGAGCGGTTAATGCAGCATAGACAGGAGCTGCCAACAGGAACGCATCCATATGCACAGAGCCACACGGTGAAAGCGCGTGCCAATACGGGCGATACTCCATGAAGTGCCTCCCGCCGGCACTGGTGCAGGTGGATAGCCTCCATTGTACAGTGCGCTCCAGAGAGTCTCTCATTTGTACCAGTGACATTCCAGCGATGCTAACATGTGCCATTACAATGCACACCAGTGCAAGCCACCGAAAATCCAGCGCTGCGAGCGCCGAGGTGTATACAGCCTAGTGAAACATCATCGTTCCCAGAGAGTTTCTTGTGCTCCCAGCAAGGAAAACATGCTGGAAATGCCCTGGATGAAGTTTATGCAATAGGGCTAGCGTCGTATAATTGAGGTATTTAATGCATTGACTTTATGGGGCTTTCAGCAAGAGGGGGCTTATCCATTGTAATATGCGCGCTGTCGTAAAACCAGGGTATATGATATATAACCAAGATTCCAGTGCATTTTGTTCTTTGATTTCTTAAAAATATACACAGAAACGTACCTCCAGCTCGAAATGGTTTTGGCACTATCACACCAAACTGCTCACACATAAGGGTGCAAATGAGGTTGTCACCAGAGAAGCACCCTTTGAAACCTATTGGGTGCTTGAAAAAGGGTGCTAGGAAAGGGTGAAGAATTGAGCATCCCTAAAGGAGTACTGACACAATTTTGCGGCGGTGCAAAATATACTTTTTTCGTTTTCTAGCCATGCATTGTTAACAAACTCCACACACCGAAACCACGAAACATGCACAAAGTATTTTAGCTTGATATTAAAGTTTCCCTCGCCCAGCACTGCAAGCCAGCCCCAGCGCAATGGACACTGCAATGACGTATGAACACAGTCTGTTAAAGACCACCGAAATTGCTGTCAGAGTTGAACAACCGTGAAATTATTGTTGTTTGTGTGCCCCATGTGCAGTTGACCACACCAAGTTGCAGCGACGCTATCACGAATCGCTGTCCCTACGTGGCTGAGACGCATGTCCGACTGTGTTGACACGTCCCTAGGAACCTGCCCCGTCGAAATCGAAACTGAAAGTGGGCTTTTAAGGGAGTCGCATTTAAAATATATTCATTGCGTTACGACACGCCACTACACTCTTTTTTGGGGTTCTCTATGCCAGTGATTTTATTTACAGCAGCAATATGAGAATGTAAAAAATTCGTGTCAGTACTCCTTTAAGGAAGGGTGTAAAGCATAAAATTTTTAAGTGTGCAGTGGTATCACCCTTAGTAAAGGGTGCTATTTCACTGCAGCACCCTATGAAATGGGTGCTGGAAGAGTGCTCCGCATTGGTTCACACGAGAAACTAATACCCGGGATACTGTACAGCAGCATACATGTCCACAAACGAAGAATGCTCTGCTCCGCAGACAACGGCTGCGAAGCAGTGCATTCTGCGAAGCATTCTGCGGAGCATTCTGCGGAGCATTCTGCGGAGCAGAGCAAGTCATAAGCTGCATGCTAGCAAGTGAAATTTCAGCTGATGTACCTTATAAAAGGAGCTGCACTGTGAAAAAAAATGCATTTTATAAGGTACATCAGTCGAAATTTCGCTTGCTAGCATGCAGCCTGTCACAATGCGTTGTCTGCAGAGCACAGCATTCTACTCACATGGACACATACACTGCTATGCAGCAACCCTGGGTGTTTACTTCTCATGTTATCTGCGGATACCCCTTGTCAAACATTGCATAAATGTTGTATGGCTACTCATTTTTGGGCTGCAGTGCAAGGCATCAATTCCAGGCCCCACACTAAACACATGAATGCTGAGGAGATTGATACTTGGTCACCACCATACATGCATGCCTGAAAAAAGCCAATGTAGGAAAACAATGGTTACTATTGTTTTCTAAAGTACATATGACGATTGAACTTCAGTTTAACCATCATATGGAGGTAATATCCATGATGCACATTATATATACTATATAAAATCTGGCCATATTAGGCTCTTATGAAGCATCCGTGGCACAGGTGGATTTTTATGGATACGAAGGACTTGGGATTGCTTTCGTATCAAAGGAAGTTTATCAGAAACATCAGTAAAACAATTAACACAATGAGAATACCTATCAAGTCACGTATGCTTGTGCAATATACAGCTTAATACAAAACAGTGGGTAACAGTGTACATGGGCAATGATCCATAGTGTTGTGTACACTCTGCTGACCAGGTGCAACAGTAAATGTGACCTTTTCGTGACTCTGCATCAAAGAGGCCAGAAGCATAAAACTTGTTGAGCTTTCCACGTGTTCTTGTGACTAAATTCTTGTTTAGTTAATTAAAGTTAAGAGTTAATAATGTAATACAAAGCAGCTGGCCCACAATTTTCATGTAAGAGGTGCGATTTGTTTAATCTGACCTTTTCTGTAATGCGTGTGAAGGAAGCCAACCATTACTGACACTAAGGACGGTATTCATAAACCTACCTTATCCTTATTGCTTATTTTCCTTAGTGCGCCTGTGACATTAAGGTGTGTTAAAGGGACTAAAGTGGTAATCCGGGCGAAAGACTTTCATAGGGCCTCTTTGTAGATACTGGACTAATTTGTTCATGAAGCATGACAAGGATACAGGGAAGATAAGGAAAACAAGCAATAACGATAGGGTATATTTATGAATATGGGCTTAAGAAAAGCATATTGGGAGTGCTTCTAAGCTTTCAAAAATTTGCATTGTTCTGCAATGTGCAATTGCAGTTGACTGTTAACAATGCAATTTGTATTGTGAACGCTCATTTTATGGCTGAAGAGTAAATGTCTAGAAAGAAAACCATGCAGTACTAGTTACGCTCGGTCAGTTGGATAGTGCCAGGGCAAATGGGTCTAGTGTAAAAACAGGTTAGAAAGGTGCGTGCACACAGGTACACTTACCTCCCCTTCGAGTTCCTTATCAGTACGGTACGAGTCCAGCATTGGCGCTACTATGTTTACCAATTCCTCCACAGAGAGACCCAAATTATTGTTTTTTGAGAGTGCTACCTGCACCTGAGTTCTGAGCCAGTGACCATCGTAACGGGTCTTGTTCTCAGTACCAACAGGCCCTTTATAGCTTATGTCCAAGCAAGCCTGGTCTTTGACAAACAATTCGTCCTCAGAGCATGCGTCAAGCTCGTCATCCACAAGTGGCTCAAAGGTGCCCACTTTGATGCGGCGGCCAAATTCTGAGGCCTCAGGAAACGAGTCTTCCAGGCTATACTTCTGTTCCAGCAGCAGTTGTTTCATCTCCGGTGGTAGCCATGAGAAGATTTTGCGCACCAAGACGCAGGCTTTGTTTGCCAACTCAGCAGGGAAGCTGCCAAAGAATCTTTTGAGCTGTTGACGCTGACGTTCAGTGACATGGCTCACACCATCGTCTCCTTCAAATATTTCCAGCAGTTGCAGTGCTCCAGCGTGCAGCACTTCCTCAAGGCAGTCGCCGCCAGCTGCAGGAAGAGAGGTCAAGCATCAGTGCTCCTCCCAATGGTGGCAGCTCATATGTGTTACGCCCGTTCCCAATATTTACCCCCAGACAAGAGAAAACCTCCCCCTTCCTACCAACACATGTCCCGTAAAATGAGATGTGTGCAGCCCCTACACAAATTTTCCTTTTCTTTTATGGCACAATTCAAGAGCACTTTCAACTACTGATCATTGCAGAATCTGCACATGAGGACACTTCACATTCTACCACCTCGTGATGTTGGATCCCATGCTTCCTGGCATCCAGTAATCCAGTTTACCCATAAATTACATGCAAGGAGGTTCCATTAAACTTCCGGAGTGGAAGTCCCTGCAGCTGCCTACGGGACCAAGTGAAGCCGGCGGCGGCCATGTTACTAGAGCAAAAAGTACGCGGGCGCGCCATAGACGGCAATGTATTAAGATAGGCGCTCGACTTGTTTTGCAACCTCACGATAAAACATTGAGACAGAAACGAACTGTATGCTTATGCCAATTACCAACGGTGTTTTCTAGTTGAGAAAAAAATTTTCTCGCGTCCGTACTCAGCTGCAGGCGTCGAGGAAAACAAAAGAACACCGCTGGCTGAGAGGTTCTATGCAAAACGTACTTGCCGGCTTACTCTGTCTGTTAGTAGAAACTAGGTTTTTGTGATGTGGTGATGCGATATAGCGCAAATATGCGCCATTGTGCGACTGCCAGCTGACGTGAAATGCATTCGTGCCCTTTATTTAAGCATGTATCCAACCGATTGAGTACAGCGCATGTTTTCTGCATGTTGCCTTAACTAACCGCGCACGCTCTATTTTCTTTCTTTTTTTCGTATTTCACGTACATTTTTCCAAATGGTTCGTTGCTCTTAGCGTTTGCGAAGTCTTCTCAGATCCGCGTCTGTCAAGACCCGATGGGTGCGTTGGGAAAACTTTCTCATTTAGTTCTGACTGTAAACGTACACAGGAGAGTTCTTACACGGGATACGCGCCGAAAAGCATGCACTTGAAGACAGAGGTTGGGTTGTTCGGTATCACTGCAGCAGAGGTCATCGAGCGGCTGTTTTAAGCTTTCCATCCACCCCTCCGAGCACCACATGTTCTCAGTCAGAAAGCTACGCACAGTATTTTTTTTTCCTTCATTTTCGAAACCAGTAGCACGGAGAAACACGCCATACGTACGTGCTCGCTGCATTTGCGCATTCGTCAACACGTACGCGTAACAAACCTGCGTCTATGCTCCGGAAAGATGCCCTTCCTCTAAAGTTCGCATACAAACACTGCAGTGACTATCCAATATGTGCATCAGACGTGTATTTTAACAGAACACGAGCCCGTAGCAAATCCTGTATGCACGCATCTGAAAACGAAGCACTAGCAAGTATTTAAAGCTTACAGTTATCTTTCATACAGGCGTAGGGAGGTAATATATGGATGCGAATGTTTAAAATTGCCCTCTATTTAGCAAAATGCACTGAAAACGGGCAGCCGTACGTGAAGAAAGTGAGAAAAACCTACACGTGAAATGTCCTTCCAGGCTTCTTCTCAACGCGATTTGTACAGCCGAAAGTGACGCGCGAAGTCACCGTTGCCTTCTCAGATATTTAGATGCTTAGGAAAAACAGGACACAGTGTTTAAACACCACGAAACAGCGTCGCGTTGTCTACGCGCTCCGCCGTCTGCGTGGTCGTCTGCTACTGTTTCCTTGAGCAAGATGGCGGCGACGGCTTCACTTTCGGCGGCACGCTTCCACTCCAGAAAAGTAATGTATAACCTCCTTGATTACATGTCAGGGTGTCTAGCAGGCTGCACAACTAAAATTCCTCGACTTTTCCAGGGCTTCCCTTGCCCTTTTAGAAGCTATTTCCCAAATGATGCAACAGATGCCATTCGGTAGAAATGGGCGAGGAAGCGGATGGAAAACAGCAGAGAAAACAACATACTGCAACAGGGTTCATAGCAACTGATAGAAATAAAATTCCAGGGTTTTTAAGGGCTTTCAAGGACCTCACAAAGACTTTTCAAGGACCTAAAATAATACTTGAAACCGCAGAAAAATACCACTTTTTACAGCATAATAATGCATACTTTACACAGAGGCAAATGCACATACATTTGTACAACCACTACTTAGCTAACAAAGGTTTAACAGTCTTTATCAGCTCCCATCCTTTTTGTTTATCACAGGCTTCAACAACCATTTTTCCAGTTTGCCTGATAAATTAAGATACTGCACACACAGACACACATACAAACAAAAGGCCCTTTTTAGGCAGTGGACTAGAGATTAAGTTCCTGAAGCTTTCCTTTTAACTTCTCATCCATTTCTGCAAGCAGCAAAGTCTTTTCTTTCACTGTTTTTCTGAGGCTGCTGGACCTCACAATAAAAGATGTGCCCCTTGTAGCTTCTGCCCGCTTAACGTAGTTGTCAGTGCAAGCTGTTAAGTCAGCAAGTGTGTCTTCAAGCTATCACCTCTTTACTTTGATACTGTGAATCTCTTCCTCAATGTGGCTTCTCTTTGATGCCTTTGCCTGCTCGTTCACATGTTTCTTCATCTCCTCCAGGTAGGCCCGATAGTGGCTGTGTGCAGCTGGTACAGATTTATGCAATTACTTTGTTATTGGAATGTTCATGACACCACCAGCCTTGCTTACTGCTTCGCAGGTGATTCACTGCGACACATGCGAGATCTCCTTCAGGTTTTCAACAGATACCTGTTGGTTGACGCTAAAACCTCTTTCAACAGAGGCCTGTCCACGGCTCAAGACTAGAAGTCGTACAACCTTCCACAGGTGCATATGCGTTGGATCAGCATTTAGCAGCTCAAGATAAAATTCATCCAGACTAGAAGAGTGTTTATCAAACTGCCGCAGGTTGGGCTTCTTCTCCTGCAGAAGTTCTGCGTATTCACCAAGCACCACATCATGCTCATACACATCTAACCGTCCAGCTGCAATGAGTGCGTCTAGGACTTTGCTAAAGCTTGTAACACACCCATCTGGCTTTGACGCCATTTGGCGGTGGTCGAGCGAAGACAGGCTCCTAACCAGCTGATATGCCAGTGGGCTCTTCTCCATAATTTTTTTTTGTTGTAGCTATAAGGAACTGTTTGCATTCCATTCAAAAGGCAAATACTTCTTTGGCACTCACATTTGCAACCTTGACTATTTGTTCCACAGCATGCTCAATGTCAACCTTCTCAGCAGACACGTGGTTATTTGGGTCTGCCAGGTCCATTTTGAGAATGCTAATCATTTCTGTAGAAGCTGACAGCCCTGAGCATTTCATGAACCTCCGTGAGGAGTTCCCTCAAAAGACTCTCCAGATCCTTTTTCAAAAAGATCAGTGGTTTGTCCAGCTGGTATTCAGTGAGGAATGGCTTAAGAATCATTGCAATGCCAAGCGCAAACTTAAGTTTGCCAACAACAGCTGGTCCTAGCAAAAAGCACATATCTGTGTGTGTGACGCACACCTTGGCATGTTCACATCTTTCCTTTTTGTGCATTCTACACATTTCTTCACATCCTCCCACAGTGCAATGGCACATTCAATTACGGCACTGTTCTCAACCCAGCGATGTGGAGCAAAGTTCAGGGGGAATGTCTCTCAGCTTGTCAGTGGTGAAATCTTCTCTTCATGCTGCCGCATCATGAAACATGGCACTGAGGCTTGACAGAAGATTTTCTAGGCCCCACATGCTGGCAACAACACCCGCCCCCACCCTGTAAGCATTATGAATGGTATGTAGTCCGTAGGTGCCCAAGTTCAAACAATGAACTTGATTTTTCTGCAGATAATCCTGCATTCCCCTAAAACACTTCAGGTTTACGTTGGGGCCATTCATCGACAGCTGAACAGTTTTCTCCAGCGACAAATCTGTCAAGGTACCTAGAAGTTTCTCTTGGAGACTCCCCCATTGACACGTTGAACCTCTTCCCACATAGCTTACACTTTGCCCGATGCGAGTCTGACATATCCGGTGAAACGCACTCAATATAGACCTTTCCAATAGAGCCCTCCAGGGCGCCGCCATGAAATGCCGCTAGCGATGTCTAGCGGCGGCGCCATCTTGGGCTGTTTGCTCGCCGGGCTCTCTGTGCGGATGCGTGCACTCGTTGTGTGTGTTTCAGCAAGATATTGCTTTCGCTATTTGTAAACGTCGTGGAATCGTTAGGTAGGTTCATTTATGAGTATGTGGGATCTGACTGATTAGCAGGACAGTTGCTATCGGCAATGTTTTGCGTGTTATTGGGCGGGCAGAGGAGGGATCAGCGAGGCCGGTTGGTAGCAGTAAAACTGGGAAACCGGGAACCGTGTCGCCTCTTCCTTGTTTGAGTTACTGTTGTAAGGTGACTCGCCTCATAATAAAAATACTGTTGCTCTTGCTGACAATGGTACCACTAATTAAGGCGAGAGCCTTAGTGTCTCAATTAGAGTAACCTTAATGTTTCAGTCAGAGTGTCCTTAAAAGAGGGTGGTTCCAAAATTATGGAAAATTATCACAAGAAGCGATACCTTGAGAAATAAATCACTAATCACATAACACGATATATCAAACGAACCCTTTATTTAACGTGGACATGACTCAGGCATAATCAGCATGATAGCCAGGCTTCAAGTCATGTTCATGACTATAACTATGAAAGTGAGCATGTCCAGAAATCAATGATTGAAAATCGCTAACTAATGTTTGTAAGTCACACAAGCTTGGTTAGAGCGGTTACGATAATGAGAGTGCACCGTGATAATTACCAAATCGCGATTAAAGAATGACCTGATTTTGCAAAACATCTAATTAATGACACCTAGTACAAGCAAAAGCTTGAAATTGTAAGAAGGCTGTCGAGATGGGTGTCAAACGAAAGGTGCATCTAGAAGGATGTGATATTGGTCATAGTCACGTTCATGACATGACATGATGTTCTCATGTCATGCTATGACATGAGCATGACTCTGGAAACATAATACTATTGTAAGGGGATCGATATGGGTGTCAAACAAAAGGTGCATGTCGAAGAATGTAATATTAGTCGTAGTTACGTTCATGACATGACATGATGTGCTCAGGTCATGTTATGACATGAGCATGACTGCAAACATAAGACCAGTTGAAGGGGATCGATATGGGTGTCAAACAAAAGGTGCATGTCGAAGAATGTCATATTAGTGATAGCCATGTTCATGGCATGAAATGATGTGCCTATGTCATGAGCATGACTCTGAAAAACAAATGTAAAGGAAGGTGGTCAAGATGGGTGTCAAACAAAAGATGTAGGTAGAGAGACGCGATATAGTTAGTCATGTTCGTGACATGAAATACATATGACATGAGCATGACGAAGCAAAAATTAACGGAAAGGGGTCAAGTAGGTCTCAAACAAATGGTGACTGTGGAAAGATCTCATATTGTTCATAGTCACGTTCACGACATGTTATGCCAAAGTCATGCAATGACATGAGCATGACTCTGAAAAAATAAGAATCCTGCAAGGAGGTCGAGATGGGTGTCAAACAAAAGGTGCATGTCGAAGAATGTAATATTAGTCGTAGTTATGTTCATGGCATGACACTATATGCTCATATCATGCTATGACATGAGCATGATTCTGCAAAAATAAAACTACTGGAAGGTGATCGATATGGGTGTCAAACAAAAGGAGCATGTCGAAGAATGTAATATTGGTCATAGTCACGTTCGTGACATAGTATGCTCATGTCATGAACATGATTCTGCGAAAATAAATTTAAGGGAAGGAGGTCAAGATGGGTGTCAAAGGGAAAGTAAAGCCCAAGGGATTTGATATAAGATATAATCATGGTTATGGATCATGGATATATAGTCATGGTTAAGAAGCATTCATTCGAGTCCGTTTTCACAGCTTGATGCATTATCGACGTCCGTAGAGCTCTCTTTTTTAAAGGGAAGCGTCCGCGTCACGGGATGTGCTGAAGCACGTTTGCCGTTCAACAAAACACGCCCACCTGGTTAATTGCTCTGCGCAGGACCGACCCGCACGCTTGTTCGCTCTGCATGATTTTTTCATTTGCTAGGTGGATGGCCTTTTAAAGACGCAAGAGTAAACGCCTTCGTCCCTAAACTATATGTATAAAAGAAAAGTACCAGCACACACTAGACAGACAAAATAGGGACTGCTGAGAGAGACTGCGTAGAGCCTCCCTCCAACGAACGACAAAGGTTCCGGAAATGTGCGTACAGCGGCTCACATAAGGAGAAAACAGACTGTTTCTTGGCTGCTGCTACGGGTTGAAAGTCAATGAGGAAGTGCTCGTGGCACAGGCCGAAGGCATACAGCAGCAAGTACAACAGGAATGTCCGTACTAAAACCCGTTGCTTTGATAGTACCGCGAAACGCGTTTAGCTCTCATGGTCGAAGCTAATGGAGTAGGGAGAGAGAATGAAAGAAGAAATCTAGAACTTCGTGCCATATGCTGAGAACGGCACTGACTAGGGTTCACGGGGTGTTGGCCACTTCAACGTTAGACCGCGTGGAAACATGAGCGGGTGAGGCGTTTTGGCACGAGTACGTCAATGAGTGCGCAGTCGCACTCCTCCTGTGCAACATCGTGCGTGCTGCACAGCTGTTTACGTGCAGCATTTCTTTTCTTCTGGTTGTAAGTGCAACCGTAAACAATGCGGTGATGCCCTGTCGATAGGCTGTTCTTAAAGGACATTTTAAATCGCTCTAGTGAGCGAAAAACGGCGCGCGCACCGTGTAAGCACGGCAAAACGTATGGGCGGCTCGGCGCAATAAACAGCCCACCGAAGGGGGGGCGTGGTGCGGAGAGCTCTCTCCCGCGCGGTAGCAGACTACAAAAAACAGGTTCCGGCTCGCCCGGCTCGCCGGTGCGAGAGTGCCGATGGAAAGGTCTATAAGCAGCAATGCATAACCCCGACGGCTGGAAACTGCACTTGCCCGGCATAGTTTTTTTCATAAACGATGCGACTGCCGAATATCTGCGCACACTTGCACACAGTCTCCACAAAAAAAGCTAGGCTTATCTCCATTGTTGCTGCTGCAACCACGCGAGCGGGACCACACTTCGTTATGGCTAGGGAAACGGATTGGATTGGATGTTTTGTTGGCTTGAACACATAGCTGCCAGGCGGGCACAAAAATCCGCTAAATCAAGGCTGAACAAACTCTGACTCACAAAATTACAAGACTTTTAGGCACTTCAGACAAATTTAAGGGTTTTCAAGGCCTTGAAAATGCCAATTCGAAATTCCGGGGTTTTCAAGGGTTTCAAGGACCACTATGAACCCTGTGCAATTGCCCACATTCTCCAAATGCACTTCTATCACATTTTGAGAGGGTATTTACTGCTTCTCAAAGAACAGAAGCTCCATGACGCACAACCTGAAGCAACCTTTACTTTTCGTCCTGTAGCTTGCAGTTCCTCAAAACAGAGAAATTGTTCTCTTTTTTTTTCTACACTTATGTTTCCTCAGTAGGGCTAGTTGATAGAAGCAGATTCAAAAATTTTGTGAGCGCAAGAACCTGCGAAGCTAGGCACACACACCATCCACATAGTGTGTGTCTTATTTTTTCAGCTGCTCTCTGTAAATGTTGCAAGCAATGCAAGGTGCCTTCACAATCCAGTCATAATTTATAACTTTACCACATTGAATCTGTAGGAGCTGGAAGCACACCAAGGTGGTCATTTTTAAACATCATTTGTTGAAGTAGTTAACTTCGACATTCACAGCTCCCAGAAGCCTGTGTACAAATTTCGCAGTGATACTAATTGTAGAGATGTCCTGGATAGAATATGTGGCATAACACAAGCTATGATTCGGGCTCATACAATTGCACCCTGAATGCGTCACGGGTGACAATGTGGAATCCCAGAGAGAGAGCATCATCAGTGGCCCGCCTCATCAATCCCGCTTTCTTTCGATCTCCAGCATTTGCCAGCACAGCTAGGAGTGAACTGAAAGGGGAAAAAACCTTGCCCACCCTTCTAGTGCAAGTGATTTGCTTCTCGCGCAAACGAGTCATGTGGCTATCATCAGCAGTCTGTACACAGCAGCACTCGGCACACCTCATTCCCCTGCTCCAATGTTGCTCCCCTGAAGCAGGCTGGTAACATAATGCATTACCACCACTGGCCACACAAGCGGTATGCGGAACCTGGATGATTTCACAGACATTGGATACCACTGGCCTTAGCAAGGTTAGGAAACCAAAGGAAGGACACTTATCGCTTAAAGGGCCACTGAAGCACTTTTTAAAAAAATTGAGGTTATAATGCTATTTAATCATTTTTCGTGCGAGGAACGCGAAAATCAGGTCGAAAATGGGCATAAACTTGAACAAATGACCCTATTTTGGCAAAAACGCGCGGCATGCGTCATGGGCGGCAACGAAAACCTTCTCGCTGCCTGCGATTGGTTGAGGAGCTTCATGACGTCATCGTGAGTGTCTCGGAGGGGCTGACTGCCACGGCTCTGATAGTTCGCGCGCGCCGACCGGCCATGTGCGTTTTATCAGTTCTTTTTCATGCTCTAACTAAGCATATCGCTATTATTATAGCTAACTGTAGCAATTACGATGAGTTTGTGGTACAGTTACATGTGGTCGCCTGCATCAAAAGCTGCAGACGACAGGCCACCATCGCAGTGGCCTAGCCGTACTGCGATACATGGATCGCGATCGCCTGGTATCCACACCGGTCCACATGCAGTGCCGTGTGCTCGAGCATGTGCACACACCGCAATTCAAGAAATGTGCAATGAAGCATCCGATCGCGTGAGCGGCGTGTAGGTTCTGTCCAGGTACAGCGCTCATCACGCAGTACATACACTCGCAAGACCTCGCATTCTCGACAAGAACTACAACATAAGCAACTTTTCATGACTCTCTTTGGTTTCGCACGAACATAATTCAATAAGAGCACCCCTTCACGTGCGACAAGCACGTGGGAACAGCGCGCCTTCATGAAGGCCTCGCTGACAGCCCATGAATATGACACGGGCATAGCTAGGTCGACGGTGCGACCAACGCTGTTTTCAATCTGGCATAAGCTCAGCGCATACATTTGCAACATGATTAATGCTTAAATTTTCATGTTGTGCGTCATTATGTCCGACTAGTTTTGACTTGCTCAATGTTATGACCAACGAGAGAAGCCAGTCCCTCTTATGCAAAAAAAAAAAAAAAGGAAGAGGACAGGTCCCTGAATTTATGCGCTGCGATTTCGACCTCGCGTATGGTTTGGTACAGGACACCGCATTTGCGCAAGTGGTGTGCTTTTGACATCACCCTATTTAACTAGAAGGGATTACAGTTGTGATTATATATATATATATATATATATATATAACGAAATGGAAGAGGTCAAGGGCTCGTTTATATGTTAGAAACAACTTATTGAATATTTAGACTAGCGTGCCGATTATATTCGAGACGGTTTTTGCGCGTAGTCGCTCTCTAGGAAGCGCCTCGAACATAGCACACTTGCTCTTGTAGGACTGAACTTTCTCTCTTTCCTAACAGCAATGACCCACTAAGTGGACATATAATCTTGAGAAAATTTGTGAAAGCTGCTGCTCCGCAAACGTAGATTTCGCAGCTGAAGGACACGCAGAAGCTCGGTATAGCAAGTCGACTTCGTGAAATCAGTACATAGGCCGCAGCAAAGGCAATATATGTGACACACTCGGGGAACTTGTTACTGAAAAAATATAAGTGCATGACAACAAAGCAATGCGGTGCCCAGAAACCAACACAAGCTCCTCTGCTGACACAGCGCTGTGCGCAAACGAAAGCCGCAAACCAATGCAGCTACCCTGCTCGCCCTCACGATGACGTCACTCCTCCGCGTTTCACTCTGTCATCCTCCTCATCTACTCTCCACTCTCGCCGTGGGGCGTTCCCTCAGACCAAGTTTGGGCGCTCATATCGCTGTTGTTTAATTAAATATCGCGGAAAAAAACACCGTACGTATGTTATAAAAGGTCGCGGATTCCGAATTTTCATTAAATTCGAAAATTTAAAACCGCTTCAGTGTCCCTTTTATGACGGGCATATACTCTGCTACAGAGGACTACCAGAGAAGCGCGAATACAGCGTGGGATTCCCTGTACACGAAGACATTGCAGGTAACATTGAAGAATCCTATAACATCAATGAAAGGGTAACAGGTGTCGTGATAAAATTAAATATGCGATACAAACTAAAACTAATACAAGGTTATGCACCAACGACCAGGCACAATGAATAGGTTTTAGAACAGTTTTATGAGGATGTGCAAACGGCACTGAATAAGGTACACACCCAATATATGCGAATGTTATGGGGCACTTCAATGCAAAAATAGGAAAAAAACAAAAAGGAGAACAGGCAGTCAGGAACTACGGTGTAGGTGACAGGAACAGCAGAGGACAGACGCTAGTGGAATTCGCAGAAATAAACAAACTCCGTGTAATTAAGACTTTCTTTAAGAAACGTAAGAACAGGAAGTGGACATGGAAAGGCCCTAACGGATAAATGAAAAGCAAAATAGATGTCACAATACACAGTGACCCAGGTATACTACAAGATACTACATTAGTGATTACAGACTAGTAAGGGAAAAGATAACCCTCAATCTCAAGAGGACAAGAACAAAGTTAATGACACGGAAACAGGCCTACCTTGATGTTGTCAGGGTGAGAACAGAAAAATTTAGAATTGCACTTAAGAACACGTATGAGGCTCTAGGACAGCAAGAAAATGAGGATATAGAAAAGGGGAACGAAAACGTTATGAAGCTGATCACCGAAGCAGCAATCAAAGTAGGAGGCAAAGCACAGGGACAAGATGTGAATAAGCTCTCTCAAACTACTAAAAATTTAATCAAGCAACGCCACCAGATGAGAATAACTCAAGAGATAAGATACAATTCACCGAGCTCTCTAAGCTCATCAATAAAAGTAGAGTCGGTGACATATGCAACCATAACGTGAAAGAAATAGAAGCAGCCGTCAGAAAAAGAGTAAGCATCAAAAAAGCTAAAAGGAGGTTTTGTGCAGGAAAGAACATCATGCATGCAGTGAAAGATAGGTAGGGCAACATCAATCGCAACTTCAATGATATAGCCAAGGTGGCCGAGGACTTCTGAACTATACAGCTCAAGCATGAGTCTCCCCACCATAAGTGTAATAAATGGCGATCAGGACACCGAAATTCTATGTGCCACTATGGACGAGGTTAGGAACGCAATTCAGGGCATGTCTCGCGCAAAAGCTGCTGGAGAAGGCGGCATAAGCGCCGACTTGATCAAAGGTGGTTGGAGATGGTGTTAGCTATCTCCGTCCCATCCATTTGCATGCAGT
Organism: Hyalomma asiaticum; assembly: GCA_013339685.2. Classification (NCBI taxonomy): domain Eukaryota; kingdom Metazoa; phylum Arthropoda; class Arachnida; order Ixodida; family Ixodidae; genus Hyalomma; species Hyalomma asiaticum. Next base: position 350,864,504 of record CM023481.1, on the reverse strand, counting down.
TTTCTTTCAAATAATGTATCACCAACTAGCCCAACTTTCAGTTTTGCTTCAGTGATGCCTCAATGCCTCAAGACTTCAAATGTACCAATAAGATGGAAAAATGCAAACATTCTATGATTACAGAAGAAGGGAGATGTAAAAAAACTTGAGGAAAAACAGGCCTATCAGTCTACTCTTGGCCCTTTACAAAATATTCACAAAGGTTATCTCAAACAGAATAAGGGCCACACTTGAAAGCAATCAACCAAGAGAGCAAGCAGGGTTCAGAAAAGGATACTCCACCATAGACCACCTTCATGTGATCTATCATTTAATCGAGAAATCCACTGAATACAAAAAACCTGTCTATATGGCTTTCATAGACTGCGAAAAGGCTTTTGACTCGGTAGAGATACCAGCAGTTCTGGAGGCACTGCGCCAACAAGGGTGGTAGCTACATAAATACAGTAGAACCTGTTGCCCCTTGCTTCAGTGTTTAAACTACTCCGCATCTTCAGGCAAATTATTCAACATGTAACAAAATGTGCGCATTCACATAGTCATTTTCTGGGCACCCCCAAACTGCACGTGCAGCCATCAATATACGGCACGGACGCACGGGCCACGTTGTGCCCAACGTCGCGCACTCTGGTACATAAGTCGCATGCACAAAGAGCACTAGCCTTGCATCAACAGATCACATGAACGGGCACATCATGTGCGTCACACGGCCCAAGCCAAAGTCGCTGGGCAAGCACATCGCGTGCATGTTGACCGTCAGAGCTATCAGCTTAGCCTCTAGACGCTACAAAATGTTCAGCCATTTTTTTTCTCTCTCTCTGTCCCCCCCCCCCCCCTTTTTATCCTGTGCTTCCTTGACGCCACGACCGCAACTTAGCAGCTCACAAACGAACGTGCAATCTATCGGCGGTTCCCAGCAGTTCAAGTGGTGCGTGAATGCAGCACGCGCGGAACACGACCCGTGCTTTTGCTCGACGACAAAACCGGCCGAAGCACGCGCAATGTACGCTTGCCAGCGCGAGGTTATGCTTGTCACGTGACTACTCAGTACAGGATTACATGATGCAATGCGTTGATGACTTCTTCGGTTTGACGCGATAGGATCACCCGCACGATCTAATCACTGGCAATATAACCTTCCGACAGACTGCGTCCGCTCGCTCTCTGTAAAAAGCACAGGATGTGCTCCGTATTCCGTACGCATTATCGGCTTTCGAACTTGCTTATTTTTGTTTTTAAGTAATGACCGTCATCTCGCACATCGGTAACTTGCGATCAGAAATGGCAGGTTCGACGATGTTTTCGAAGCAGTGTTGGGAGAATCCCCCTGGCAGTGTTTGTGCACTAGGTATCTAAATGTGCCAGACATTTTTATTTGCACTTTTTGGGCGTGGTCATCGAAGGTGAGGTGAGCGGACACGGGCAGTCAAAACTTTCACCTTTCAAACGCTATCAGGATGGCAGCGCTTGGTGGGGGAAAAGAGCAGAGACAACCCACATAAACACCGTTTGCATTCGCGATTGAGCTTGCACTCATGAATCGGTCCTGCTGAAAGAAATGGCAGCGTGTCTCAGTTATCGGCCATTAAAAGTGCACTCTACGTGTGCTTCCAACAGCTACCGCACGCGTGCTGTTAAAGCTGCCTTGATCGTGAGTGTCAGCAGCGATACCGATGAACGCGGTGTGTTACGTCTAGCTAGGTGATATGCTAGTATTGGAAGAGAGCACACCGGCGTTTTCGTGTGACATGGTTGGGTGAGTACTGCAGTATAGCCACAGCGGTGCGCAGCTACTACTCTAGATTGCGCGATCTTCCTGACTTCTCGGTTGCAAGCGGACTCTAGAGGCCAGAAAATGTATAATCCGATCGTGGTTGGGGGATAAATCGAACATTGGTGCCAAATAATCGTATTTCCTGGGAACGTATTAATCAGAAGAAAAGAAGCTTAACTCTATGAGAAAAGTTCGTGTTTTCGTAATCGCGAACATTGGAACCGGGAAATCGTATCAACTAGGAACATATCAGCAAAGTTCTACTGTACTATAGCAAACATCTATAAAGATTCTACAGCCACCCTACTCCTCCTTAGGAAAAGCAGGAAAATCCCGATACAGAAAGGTGTCAGGCAAGGAGATAATTTCTCCAATACTATTTACTGCATGTTTGCAGAAATCGTCAAAAGATTAAACTGGGACGTAATGAGGCTATGGATTAACGGCAAATATTTGAGTAGCTTGCGCTTTGCCAACGACATAGTACTCTCTAGCAATGATGGCGACGAATTTCAGATGATGATTGAAGACTTATCCTTATGCTTGTGACTTAAGTAGCCCGTAACCTTAAAGTGACCCTTAACGCGTTTCAAGAACCAACCTTATGCTTACATCTGAACTTTTCTTGTACTTATCACCGCCATAAGTAAGGCTTCCTTAAGGTAGCCCCCGACCTACCTTGACGCTCACTTGTAAGCAAACAAAATGGCAGGCATGGATGACAACGTTGCGGAATTGGTTTAAAATGTGGACCGGCATGAATTATCGAGCTGCGGGCAGCATATGCGTGTGTGCGAGTGTCGCAGCATGGCCATCAGAGATCGCCTAAATCCCATGGAGATTTGCGACAAGCATGGGTACTTGTGCCGCTTCCGCTCCACAACAAGTGGCATGCTGAAGCTTCATGCTATCCCTGCGAAGGGACACCGACGGTCGCGGAGGTACCTTGGCGACTCCTTATCCAACAAGGCTACAACCACTTCAGCGAGACTCTTCGTTCTGTAAACAAGGCGCAACAAGTCACTTATGGATAACGGCTGTTGCAGCAGAGCATCGAAAGAAAGTGTATGCGATCGCATGGGCCCTATTTCACCGAAACCGCTGGACATGGCACGTCGGCGGAACTAGCATAAATCAGGGATCACTGTAAATAAAATGTGGTTTTACCAAAGTGAAGTTTTATTGAAAAGGGAATCAAGCGACAGTAACGAGTAGCGGAAACAGAGCCCAGCGGGACAGAAGAAAAGTACACGCACCACACACAAAGGGGTACCAAAATGAGCCGGAATAATCCATGCGGTAAATGGAAGACCATACCCGTTTAATTAGAAAACAATGAATTACAGTACCTAGAAAGAGATATCTGCAACAGACTTCGTTCATGCACTGCACACAGTTCGTTCGTTTAGCACACACTGCCATTGGTCTACTTCATCGTCGCAAACACATCGCTATTTTGCAGTTGCCTGCGTAGGACCACACTGCAGTGCCGACACAAACACGTACACAGGAATACAGCGTCCACACCTCGGTGTTCTCCGCACACGCAGAGTAGAGATACAAGCACATGGTCACTCGCAAAAGCACGTACACTGCCGAGACTCTGAGAAACTGCGTTGACGAGACATGCCAGCACACACCCCGTCCAACCAGTCCGACCCCGCCGAATGACGCCCTCTACAACCCTTGTTCCCCTCCTTTTTCGCTGTCCCGTGCAGCTGTGCGCCTGCTTACAAAAGAAAACACACAAAAAATGCGCTTAGCCTCACTCCCATGTCACTGACTTACTCGGACAAGAGCACCTTTCATAAGGTCGCCTTAAAATCTTGTAAGGCGGGTTTCGGAAAGCCCCTTTACCTTTTCTTAAACTTGAACTTAAGTTCTCCTTACAAAAATAACCTTATCGCGATAAGTTTGGTTTTAGAATACGGCGGTTAAGCCGAGAAAGCTCTAAGGTAGGATTAAGGATGAACATGCAGAAAACAAAGATAATGCTAAGTTGCACGGTGAAAAAACTTCTCTTCATGATCGAAAACCAGACATTAGAAGTCGTAGAAGAATACCTATACCCAGGACAGCCACAGACAGGAGTACCCACCCATGTACAAGAAATCCACCACAGAATAAACATGGGATGGCGCGCATACGGGAGGCATTCCCAACTCAAGAATGGAAACCTACCACTATTCTTCAAGGGGAAATTACACAACTACTGCATCTTGCCAGTACTGACATATGGGGCAGAAATTTAGAGAAGTACAAAGAAGCTCGAGAGGAGGTTAAGTAAGAACCACGCAGCAGGCGATGGAATGAAAATTATAGGCGTAGCATGTGCCGGTAACATGCTGGTAGCATGTGCAATAAAATCGCCACACAGCTCTGTGCATTTCACATGGGGCTTATCCGATACATCGAGGGCAGAAAAGTGCAAAAAAAAATTGGGTACTACAAACTTTTTGCACGAAAGTAAGCCTCATAAAGTTTACGCTCGCTGTTCATGTGCAAGCTGCAAACCTCTTTTCGACCACACGACTTTAGCATAATACAAATATTTCGCATGCCCATGTCCAACGCCTACCATCAAGATTCTGGGTGAGCACAGAGAAATTAGTTTCGAGGTATATGGCTCATCGTAGTGAAGCTTCCATAGAAGCCCATGTGTCCAGAAAATGGCGGCTTGTATGGAGTTTAGCACCACTTATTGAGGAGGGGAAACATCCGGCGGAAACAAAAATAACATGGATGTGATACCACATCCCGTAAAAACAAGGGCGACGTCATCTTTGTCGTCAATGGCGCAAAATTCGCTATTTTTCTGTAGTAGGTTCACGACTGGGGTGGTATTTCTGAATATCTTATATTTCCACACAAGTCCTCTGTATGCTATATACATGTTCAAATTTTCAAACACCACACAGCAGGGAGTACACACTGCTCTTGCTTTATGTATTTAAAGGGACCCTAAACCACCCAGAGGTCAAAATTTAGTTGTGGTGTTGCTTTTGTGCTAGTGTACGCAACAAACACGCAGGTGCAAGAACTTTTTGAAACGGTGCCAAAATAGCGGAGTTACACACATTTGATTATTAAAATGCGGCGCTTGCCTGTTTCGCTCTCTCCTGCGCCACACCGGCCGCTTGCCGGTGCCACCTCCTCACTGAGTGCTCCTCTGAGTGTCACGTGACAAACTGTCCACTTCCGGTTGACACGCCGCTGCCGGACTCCCGTGTGGAGCTCGCATTCGCGCAAGTGTTTTGTTGGTGCTGTGCCAACGCTCTGTGCTTTGACTGTTCTGTATTCCCAATGAGCTTAAGCCAAGCAGTGCGCAGGGCGTCGTCTGAGGTAGCCGGTGTCGCGTCGGGTCGGCTGTCCAGCCAGCGACTCTGCAGCCAAGCACCGCACATGGTTGTTGTTTAGCCATTGCAAACAGTGTTGACTTACACGCAGCTGAACGGACAGCTGTGTACGGCTATGAACAATTTGACACTTGCGTAGCGTAGCGCAGTTAAGAATTCACAAGCATGCACACGCGAACACCACACGACGAGGAAAAACAAACAGGCAGGGAGCGCGTGCATTTGCTAGCAGACTAACCGGAAGTCGAAGTTCTCCTTCGACCAATCAGCAGAGCTCCGACTCTTGTGACGTCACCAAAAACCATAATGTCATCGCGGCTAACTTTGGTATGCCGGAAATGGCCGGCGAGGCGCACGGGATTGTTTTTAGAGTTCATAGCACTGCCGCATCCGACATCGTTCATCATGGCGCCATTCTCAACTTCATGTGCATGTTAACTTGAAATGTTCAAAAAATGTCGGGGGTGGTTTAGGGCCCTATAAACTCCTATAAACGGATTTTTTTCGTGTCAGGAGCTGTTGCCCAAATTCTCTGATGTCGCTGCCCAAATAGAATCACCCGCACCAAAAGAGGGCTCGACATCACGATCCCAGCTGCGAACACTACAGTACAATGTCCTCAACGGCCTAAACGTGTAGCCACAACAGTTGCTACTGCATGTTTATTTATTATCAAGTAAAGCCGTGATGGGGGCTAGTTGGTACAACTTCATAACTAATCATGCTGTCAAAGATTGACAAGAGTATGAGGAAAAAGACACACACAGGGTGAAGCACGTACTAACAACTGCTTTATTTTTGTGTCATTCGCTTCCTTATGTACAGACAAAAAAAAATGGAAAGAAAAGTAAAAACATTTAAAAGCACATTGCTCATGTCAGACATGCACATCAATCAACCAGGCAGGCCACCATTAGCCTGCGTAACACCAAGTCGGATTGACTGATTGATTGATTTGTGGGGTTTAACGTCCCAAAACCAGCTCTGATTATGAGAGACGCCGTAGTGGAGGTCTCCGGAAATTTTGACCACCTGGGGTTCTTTAAAGGGCCCATGACAGCTATTTTTTTGTTGGATACTTTTATGTTCTAATGAGTAGAACAGTGTCTTGTAATCACGGCATGGAGTGGCAAATTCTCCAGCGTGAAGTCTAATTAGTCACAGCATCGTTAATTTTGTTCAGTTTTAATGAAGCTTCGAAACGCGCGCCAAAAACTGCAAGAAACTAGCGCCGCGGGGGTAGCGCGGCGGCTGTCGGAAGTGAGCGCATGCACTGATCACTTGAGCTCAAGATTCGGTGACGTTGCGGAGAGCGCGAGCGCCAGACCAGCTCGCCACACTCGCTTTGCATCATAGCGTGTGTACAATGTACGCTTGAGGGACCAACACGGAGAGGAAGCAGAAAAATACGGCTTTTGGCGTGGCCTCCGCGATCGGCTGCGAGAGCCGATCTTGGAGGCCACGCTCGAAGGCCATAGCGCGGCGCGCCCTTGTCTCTCTGTGACGTCACGATATCAACTTACAAAAGTGAAACGTCACAGATGGCCCACAAACTACGTCATGCTAGTGACGATGTCGCGAGGTGCCGCAAACCCAGATGAGCATTTCTGGTCACTTTAAATACATATTAAAATATCTTAACGACAACGTTCGCCGTTAATACTTGACCACAAGTGCCTTCAGATGTTCGACAACCAAACAACACAAACATATCGGGTTTGAAATTTTGGTGTCATGGGCCCTTTAACGTGCACTGACATCGCACAGCACACGGGCCTCAACATTTCGCCTCCATCGAAATGCAGCCGCCGCGGCCGGGATTCGATCCCGCGACCCTCGGATCAGCAGCCGAGTGCCATAACCACTAGACCACCGTGGCGGGGCAACACCAAGTCTGACCCCATCACTCTAGGACCTAGAGGGACACCGCAAGAAGCCGTACTCTCACCCCTCTTGTCCAATTTGGCTATGAAAAATCTACCAACTATTGTTTCTGCAATCCCGGGCATCAAACATACTTTGCATGCGGATGATATTACTCTCTGGTGCAACTCAGGGAGTGGTGGCGAGATCGAGGAGAGCCTCCAAACAGCAGCCAAAACGGCAGACCGGTATGCTAGGGAGAGAGGCCGCCAGTGTGCACCGGAGAAGTCGGAGCTGCTAATCCTGAGAAACCCGAGGAAAGCAATAGCGCAGAATCATCATCATCAGCCTGTCTATGCCCACTGCAGGGCAACGGCCTCTCCCATGGATCTCCAATTATCCCTGTCCTGTGCTAACTGGGCCCAATTTATCCCCGCAAACTTCCTGATCTCATCTGCCCACCTAACTTTCTGCCGCCCCCTGCTACGCTTGCCTTCTCTAGGAATCCACTCAGTTACCCTTAATGACCAACGGTTGTCTTGTCTTCGCATTACATGGCCCGCCCAGGCCCATTTCTTCTTAATTTCTATTAGTATGTCCCTAACACGCGTTTGTTCCCTAACCCACACCGCTCTCTTCTTGTCCCTTAAGGTTACACCTACCATTTTCCGTTCCATAGCTCGCTGCGTCGTCCTCAATTTAAGCTGAACCCTCTTAGTTAACCTCCAAGTTTCTGCGCCGTAGGTGAGTACCGTTAAGATGCAGCTGTTATACACTTTCCTCTTCAGAGACAATGGTAAGCTACCATTCATTATGTGAGAATGCTTGCCGAATGCACTCCACCCCATTCCAATCCTCCTAATCACCTCAGCCTCATGATTCGGATCAGGGTTCACTACCTGGCCCCTGCCCCCCCCCCCCCCCCCTCTAAGTAGACATATTCACTTACTACTTCCAGTGCCTCGCCAGCTATCTGAAATCGCTGTACTCGCCCAAGGCTATTGAACATTACTTTAGTTTTCTGCATATTAATATTCAGGCCCACTGTTATACTTTGCCTGTTAAGGTCAGTAATCATGCTTCGTAATTCATCTCCCGAGTTACTTAGCAAGGCAATGTCATCAGCAAATCGGAGGTTACTGAGGTATTCCCCATCAACCCTTACACCCACCTGTTCCCAATCCAGCGTTCTAAATACTTCTTGTAAACATGCTGTGAATAACATTGGAGAGATTGTGTCACCTTGTCTTACGCCCTTCCTTATAGGTATCTTGCTGCTCTCCTTATGGAGGACTATGGTGGCTGTGGAGCCGTTGTAGATGTCTTCCAGTAGTCTTACGTAGTGCTCGTCTACGCCCTGATTCCGCAATGGCTGCATGACTGCTGAGGTATCGACCGAATCGAATGCCTTCTCGTAATCTATAAAGGCTACATATAGGGGTTGATTATACTCCGCACATTCCTCTATCACCTGATTGATAGTGTGAATATGGTCTATTGTTGAGTAGCCTTTACGAAACCCTGCTTGTTCCTTAGGTTGACTGAAATCTAAGGTGGCACAAATTCTGTTAGTGATTACCTTGGTAAATACCTTGTAAACGACTGACAGTAAGCTAACCGGCCTGTAATTTTTCAAGTGCTTTGTGTCACCTTTCTTATGGATTAGGATGATGTCAGCATTCTTCCAAGATTCCGGTATGCTCGCAGTCATTAGGCATTGCATATACAGGCTTGCCAGTTTTTTCAGTATAATCTGCCCGCCATCCTTTAGCAGTTCTGCTGTTATCTGATCCTCACCGGGTGCCTTTCCCGCTTGCATCTCTTTCAAAGCTTTCATTACTTCCTCTGTCAGTACTGATGGAATGTCAGCCTCTTCTAAACTGCTTCCCCGTTCACTATTCTTGTTATCATGACCTCCTGTAGAGATCTCTATAAAACTCCTCGGCAATTATTACTATCTCATCCCTATTCCCTAGCGCAGAATATCGCAGTGCATATAAATAATCAGCCAGTTCAACAACCAATGGAGAACAAGATCCTGGGACAATATATCTCGCAAGGAAGGCCGAACACAACTACATTGAAAAATCTTTCTACATCCACCAAGATAATCCTGCGAATGATACATCGTATCAGGAATAAACACCATGGCATGAAGGAAGAGGACACCATTCACCTGATAAAGAGCATTTGTGGTATCGCGCATAATGTACAGGACAGCATTCCTTCATCTCTCGAAAACAGAAATTGAAAAGCTGGAGACTGATTCGGAAAGCCTACAAGGCGGCCCTGAGACTGCCAAATTCCACGTCTACGGCAAACCTCATGGCGCCAGGGGTACACAATACCCTACAAGAGATGTGGGAACCACAACTACTCTTGTAACTCCAGCGGTTCACCCTCACTAAGCAGCTTAGCAGGCACCTGCTCCAAAAAGTGCACATTAATCTGCCCTACACCGTGCACAAGAGAGAGGAGCTACCGCGTGAAATCAGAAGACACATCAAGGTGGCCCCGATACTAAGGAATATGCACCCCTCCTACAATGCTGAAAGAAGAAAAGCAAAAGCAGCAGCTCTGCAGAAGGCATGGGACGAGAAAAGTGACAGACTATACGTGGATGCAGCAGGACCAATTAAAGGAGTAATGGCCATCACAACCTCAAGTCCCTCAGGATCACTGATCAATTATGCCTCAGTGAAAACGCCAAACCCGACTCATGCGGGGGAGGTAGCTATTGCCTTAGCCATAGCATCTAACCCCAATGCTGTTGTCTTCACGGACTCGCAGAATGCCTGTCGCAACTTCACTAACGGATTGATTCACAAGCTGGCGAGGTCTTTGCTCACTAAGCATCCACCCATCCACACCTTAGTCATCTGGTTGCCCGGTCACTTGGAACCACCCGGAGGAGATGAAGCCGCTCATAGGGACGGCCGAGCTCTTCTATACAGGACGTCTCCCCCCGATGACTGTGCAGGACACCGCGACTTAATAGCTTCCACAAAGTACGCTATCTCGCATTGCATAGAAAGGCCAGGCAAGCATATCCAACACCACACAAGTCTCTTAATAGGATGGAGGAGAAACCCTCAGAAGAATACAAACACATTCCCTACACCAACTAAACTGCGCCACTGGTACCCGACACTATACTCCCCACACTGCCAGCACTGTGGAGAGGTAGCCGGCTTATACCACATAGTGTGGGCCTGTCAGCACAACCCTTACGTAGACCCCGTCCCAAACCCCTCGAAGGAGCATTGGGAGGCCATTCTGCTCAGCGATGACCCTGACCGCCCGCTTTGGCTGGTGGAGAGAGCCAACGCGGCAGTGACGACCAGTGGACTGCCAGACTAGGCAGCCCACCCACATGCTCATCGTTTTTGCACAAATAAAGGTGTTTTCAATCAATCAATCAATGTCATTCAAAAAAAAAGGAAAAAGAGCGCTGAATATTAGACGACACACACAGGATAACAGACGACGATAGGCGCTGACTTACAACTGACTTTTATTTTTCGATCTGCAGGCACAAAAAAAGTACACACAGGGTGGAAAAGAGAGCGCCACTCCAATTTCTCAATTTCATCGTTTTCTCACTTACAACTGCTCTGTTCTCACCAGGTATGGCCAAGTGGTTAACATCCAAACCTAGCCTTTCAATCTTGCTCAACCTAATTTTTGCCTTTAGTGTCCCTTTATCTGAATGGCTGCAGCTTGCTTGCTGGTGCTACTTCTGTCGATGAGGTCTCTTGAAGCTCAAAAAAGAGAATGGGAGAGTTGATGGCCACGAATCTGACCAATGGGTGCATCTCTGTTTGAAAACAGGACGGGCACCTTTCATTTCGTACGCACACATTTGCTAGCAGAACAACACGCGGGAACGGAATAAACAAAACAAAAACAGTACATGCAGGCATCGCGTGGAAAGGGTCTCAAGTTACAGAGACAGTGGTCACAGCACCACTAGCCCCTCCCCAGCAGTGTTGCTCCATGGACGCCACAAGAGGACATAGCTACATGTCAATGGCCAGCCAACTGCAGACTTCGGCTCCCACCCAGTATGCAGACAAGCGAAGAGCAGTCAGGGAGCCCAATTTCAAAGTAGGTGCCTACGTGCATGTCGTGTCAAACGTCCTGTGCCGTGGCCCAGTTGCGTGGAGCGCTGCGGTGGGAGAGGGCACTCGCGCCGTTTCGCCTGCTGCCTTTAACCGAGGCACCCCACTTCCTCCCTTTTCCTTTGCCCACCAATCAGGCAGATGCCTCCTCTCTCAACTCATGAAGGCGCTTCACTTTCCCGAGAGCTTGTTGTCTTTCACCTCAAGGGGTTGGGTCTGACCAGATCTCCATTGAGGCGCGAGATGGCCACCCGCCGCCATCACCAAGCGTACTGGCCTTCCGTGAGTGATCATCCACTCCAGGCCAGAGCGCAAAGCCACACTAGGTGAGCTAAGTTACCATCAGTCCCTTGTTGTGGGCTTTTCTTAGCTTTCTTGCTTTTGCCCCAGCAGTACAGAATATTACTCCTGCATGCTGAGGCATTTGCACATTCTGTATTTGTGTTGCTTGCCTTGGTGGCGTTCGCTAAGGTGAATAAACACCTCCAGTTCAATGGCTTGTCTGTCTCCCTGGCCTGAACATGACGTCGTCATGACAACGTAGACCGTAGAAAAGGGGCCGCAGTTATAATTGTTAGGGCTGGTGCGTTTGTGCTAGTGGGTGACTGCCACTCCACCAGCACCCAAGCCAACAAGTACAGACAATTTATAACGCAACCTCTTATAGTGTAGGAGGAGGAGGAGGAAACAACTTTATTGACACTAGGTCAAGTGAGGGCGGGATCGGGAGGGTAACGGGAAAAGGAAAATGGTGGGCCCTCAGGCCGGCTCTAGGTGGCCGAAAGTCCTTGAGCCTCAGCGACCTCTATGGCCCAGCGCACAATCCGGAGTTGATCATCCGGACGTGAGCTGCGCAGAGCAGCCTCCCATCGCTCCTGTCGCTCAGTCCCTTCAAAAGGAGGAGTTGGTTTGTTGGGGCAATTTCGATAAATGTGGTCGAAATCAGCTCTCGGACTTGGGCAGAGACGGCAGTTTGGCGAGGTGTCGCCAGGATGAATTTTGGCGTTGATTAAATGAGACTGCAAAGTGCTAGTTTGCAGACGGCGCCAAACTACTTGTTCGGTCTTGTTCAGACGTTTATGAGGCGACGGGTATTGCAGGCGAGAATTGCGATAATGCAGGGTAATTTCATGATAGGTTAGTAGGTGTTCCCGCGCACTGCGAAAGGAAGGTAGGCCGTCCACTGCCCGGTTGACGAGTGCTCGGGCTTGTTCGTGAGCGGCCGCATTCCCTGGGTGTCCACAGTGCGCTGGAACCCATAGGAGGGCAATTAAACATTGAGGAGAAGGAATTGATATATTTTCAGATCCAAAAACGGCAATTCGCAACTTCGCTATGCGCCGCATTCACGCACCCGCTTACCGTATTCTTATAGTGCAGGACCGGCTACAATGCGGTCTTTTCTGAACCCCGTTTACCCTCCCGTAGAACTTCATGTATACGCATACCGCTTATTGTGCAGCTCCCCCCTCCCCCCCGAGATGAAAGACTGGTTATAATGCGGCTGCCAGGATATCTCGCAGACAATTGAGGTAGCGAGCAGGCTTCACAGAGGAAGTGCACCGCCTGAAAAGAGTTCCATGAATCACCATGAAGGAGGAAGAAACACAGAATGAATGAACCAGGAGCAGGAGGAAGAAGAAAAAAAAGGGGGGGGGGGCCACTGCAGCAGCGTGTCGCGGGTGTGCTCTCTGAAGCTACTAGGATTGATAGGATTGCCAAGGTGACAGAATGCTGCTACGGACATTTGTCGGCTGTGAACGCTCCGTACCGAACGTGCGCCCGTGATTGCATGATGTCCACTTTATACCGCTGTCTTTTTTTTTCTTCCAAATTATTTCACACATGTTGCCCTTGGTTCAGCTCGTGAGTGCAATGTTTTGTGCACTTGATCCCTATGTTGTCAAGGGCAAGCTTCCCGCGAGCTAGGCCTAACGAGCACTACCTTTTTGGTGCTGGCTGCAGGTAGGGTGCTGCGGGGTGACTGTGACTGTGGTTCATGGTGGCCGCAGCGGCGCACCGACGGCGGGGGGGGGGGGGGGGGGGGGGGGGGGGTGTAACCCCCCCCCCCCCCCTGAAGCCAACCTAAATAACCCCCCTCCCACTCCGTAACTGCTCCTATGTCCTAGAAAAATGTGAAGCTAATGTCTGCAAAACGCCGAAAAAAATAATAAAAATAATCACCATCATTGATTTCACTATTATTTGGCATTCTATTTACTTTGCTTACACATGCAACAACTGTGTAATCGCTTGCTCGGTCCTTCGTGAAAAATTGAAACCCCCCCTGGCAGAAATCCTGGGTGCGCTACTGGGTGGCCGCATTTAAAAAGCGTACGAATCATTTCGACAAAGGAAGCGAGGGCAGGGATGGCAGGTGCACCACCAGAATGGTGGTTTACGATCACTATTTGACATCGTGCATACGTCGGAGAGAACAAAGGATAGCGTGCAGTAAACGGTTCCCGTTTCTATACAGCCCTGTTCCGCAGGGAGACCGCATAAATAGGAACGTAGCTACAGTGCCTTTTTCTTTTTTTTGCACAGCACAGCTGCAGACTGAAATCTTTGAAATGTCAAAAATTTTATGCGGGTGAAAGCAGCCCGGTCGCGTGCCTTGAATGTCTAACAAGAACTGCTGCCTGCTCGGTGCTTTTTACACACGTGTAGACTTCAAAAAATGTTTTGGTTATAGCGCGGCACTACTTATAGTGTGGTACCGCTTATTGTGCGAGCATTCGCAATTCCGGCAACTTATGTTGTAAGCGGTCGAAGCTGTATAAAGAATAAGACCCCCGTACCACAGGAGTGGATGCTGCTGCTATTTGCACTAAAATTCAAAATTTGGGCCAAAGTTACTTGGTAATAGGTGAGGGAAATTCATTATATCAAAGGAGTTTCCTGCTACCACTTTGTTATGCACTTTTTTATGCAGAGGTTGCAAATACATGTTCTTCAATGGAGTTGTAGCAAGGAATCAAAAAGCTTCGTAATGTGGAGGAATTCGTTACATAAACGTTTCTTATGGGCAGGTTCAACTGTATATCCAACTAAGTCGACTCCACACCACTGCCATATGCACAAACCATCATACACTTTGTGGAAACCACAGTCTCCTGTATTAAGAAGCGCAGAACTTACATTGTGATTTAAGCTTTGTTTTCAAACTTGGTCCCCATGGAGACCCATTAGCTATGGAGAAAATGCCTCAGTGGACTCAGCTACAGCTTGGGCTGCGAGTGGCTTCAATGAATACGAGAAAATTATAGACCATAGCATGTTTTTCATTCGGAGCAGTTACAAACAAAAATGGCAGCTTGTAGCAGCATTTCCTTTTTGGAGTTATTGGAGCAGCACTTCCACCACTGCATTAGTCCCAAACCACACAAGCACAGTTGCTGCATCCGTGCAACAGACTATCTTGCATCTTCAATTGATCCATAAGGAATACACTATATTCAGTGATACATGCCCCGTAAGTTATTCAATGGATGGGCTATTTCACTTGATAATTGGTTTAGCTAACTCGTGTTCTAATGATCAAGAGTGTTCAAATGATGGGCAGACATGTGAAGAGACCCACAGGTGCTCTAGTAATGACTCAATAAATTTACAAGCCTCAAGACAATGTACTCACAGAACTCCTGTGCGTACTGGAGTAGCTCCCGCAGAGCAACTACTACATCTGTGTCTGATGGCTCCTTCACAGACAACACGGTATTTCGAACATAATTCCACACTGCAGTACTTTTTCTGCAAAAGAGAAATTAAAACACAGATATAGAATGAGACCTGTGCAAGCAAACTGCGCTTATTCGATATAGGAGGAGTCTTACTTGTGACGCTTTTCACACTGGGAATAATTCTTCTCCGTGACAGCTTCAGGTGCTTCTCCAAAACATTCCTCATTTGCAGCAACAGCAGAATATGTTCGAAGAGTCTCGCTGAAGTATGGTTCCGCCAAATAATTCATTCCTGCACAAAATTTAAGTTTTGTATAAGTGCCTTTCTAGTTTAATTTGTAGTTTTGTGGCAACTTAGTTAGGTAGCTTTAGCACAACTTCTATTTACATATACATACCAATACAATTTTCTGACACCAAATCGGGAGAAACTTATATATATTTCTGTTAGAGTAAGGTGCACTGGCTGCAAAAAGCAAATACTATTTTATCTGGATTGGTTCTTTTTTTTTAATTGACAGAAATTAAGAAAACAAAGTTGTAAAGCTTCCAACAGTGCACCTAATAAGATTGGGCAAAAGTGTCATATACTGATCTAAAACACATGCTTATTATGGCAGCAGGGCTTTTGTAAAAAGCCTCGTAGAAACTGTAGCAGTGTTTACACGAATGCGACAACTGGTGCACTGCATCAACTTTTTCGCACGTCGCACTCATGCAGATGGGGCTAGGAAAGCCTGCTGGGCTAGGCCAGGGTAGCTTTATATGTCCGAGATGACCCAAGGGGAGCTTGCAAACAACAGTGCAGAGGGCTTAGCTTACGTGCTGAGCGGCCCGAGCAGAGTTGGTCAACTGAGGGAAGCCAGTTACGGCAGATGCTGACAACAGTGCACCTGCACTTCCCTCATGCGCTACGTGTAAACAGTGTCACACTGACTTTCCTAAATGCCCTTTCAAATGCAATGCACCACTGTAGCACTCCTGTAAATGCGCTTTGCAATAATTTGACAGAAATTGTGCTTTCATAAATCAAATTTGTCCCTTTAAAGGGCTCTTCACCAGGCTTGGCCATTTTGAGCTGACAACTTACCTGTTCTCTTTGTACTTAACCTTTACATTTCAGCTAACATTGTATGAATAAAGAAAATCATGTCTCACCCCCTTCCATACCTTTTGCCCACAAGGTAGTATGAAATAAAAATTTTATAAAAATAAATAAAATGCATTGCACACATTGTGCACTTACGATCATGCCCATCAAGCATCGCATTGCTACACACCACAGAAGGCGCTCAAATTTCAAACTGAGTGTCGGTTCCTCTCTTCTCGCAAGCATCGACTGGCAAGAGACAACGACAATGCTTCGCACCGCCACTGCACGAGGCATCACCGTAAAATGAGTCTGCACCACTAAAACCATGACCCACGATACTTGCAGAGTGTATGCATCGGCAGCCCGAACCACAAATTGCCTAATCAGGATGTGGCGCTCCGGTGGCTCACTCCTCGGAGGGGCTGCCAGCTTCAGCCACAATAGCAGACACTCCAACTTCTTTTTATCGGTTCACCTCGAAGCGCAGGCATGTGGTGAAAGTGTCACACTGGCATTGACCCTCGCATCCTGTTTTCACGCAGCTTGAAACATTTTTATCTCTGCTAATAATGAGCTCATCTGAAAAATTCTTGCACTAGAACACTCCCTGTTGGGCAGCTAAGAACCTCCAGTGTACAACCGAAATTATGCCATGTAGCCTTGTGAGGGGCCCTTTAAAGGGGCACTTATGCCAAAATTTCACTCCTTGACAGCCTGCGGGATACACTGTCACGGACCTGCACACATCATCTACCAAATCTCCACAGGAAATATGGCTCGGAAGGTAATTTAAATGCATACTGAACTTCACATGCGCAATCGAGCACTACATTCCGCAACTCGCAACATCGTTAATAACAACTTCTGCAATGTCACCACGGCAACAGCACTCCGAGCAGTCCAGCTAGCAGTAATGATGCCATAGCCACTACTGCACCTTCTCCACGCTTTTGTTTGTAGGCTTCTAGCGATACTAGGCCTTAATGGAAATTATTTCCATCCAAACACGATGAAGTGGCAACGACAACACGCAAAACATGCAACCAGCAATAGAACATGGGCACGTACTGCAGGTAGTGCATAAGTGCGTCACAGATCTGTGTGCTCATATGGTCGAATTTGCTTATCCTGTTTCAAGCACTAGGTGGTTCTAGTTGGACCATGCAGTTTGCCATTTTCGAGGCACTTTCAAACTGAAACTGTAACTAGTTGGCAATAAACAGGTTATAAATAATTATGCATTGCACATTGAAGCAACTGGTGTGCTGTGTTGCGACTAATAAGCCCCCAGCTACATACCGCAGCAAAATATCAGACAAAAGTTTGTGTCAGCACCCCTTGAAGTGCTGAAGTGCTCTAACCAATGCAGTTTGTAGAAGTGCAACGTCAATTCTTGGTCAGAGTCAGAATTTCTAAACCTAATCATTCTTTCATGCGTTTGTGTACTTATCTTGCAAAACTGCTCCATTTGTGATTCTGCTTTCTGCACTTCTCTCTCAAATGCAAGGTAGAACTTTAAATGGCCCATAAACCACCCAGAGGTCAAAATTTAGTTGTGGTGTTGCTTTTGTGTTGGTGTCCGCAACGAACACGTAGCTGCAAGAATTTTTCGAAATGGTGCCGAAATAGCAGAGTTACACTCGTCTTATTATTAAAACGTGGCACTTTCTTGTTTCGCTCTCTCTGCCACCTCCTCACCGAGTGCTCCTCCGAATGTCACATGATATACATCGCCGATGACGTGCACTCCACTTCCGGTTGATGCGCACGTGTTTTGTTGGTGCTGTGCCAACGCTCTGTGCTGGAGCTATCCGTCCTGTTCTGATACCTGCTGCAGTTTCTAGTCGGCTGTACCTGACTTGCACTTGCGCAGCGTAGCGCAGTTACGAATAGGTGGATAGCAAAATGACGTTTTTGTCTGCACCCGACTTCTGGTTCAAGGTTTAGCTGCCCAGTTCCTTCATTCAGCCTTTTATGCCGGTTCTTGCTGCACGCCTCCACTGCTCGCAAAGAAAACACGCTTTTATGAAGTTATTAAGTTTGCTGCTCGGCATTAGGGTGCGTGAATTCTTCCGTGAAAGGAAAGAAAGTGTTTCGTTTTGCTGGGAATGAAGCACGCAAATATATATGGGCAGATGCCCTCAAACGAGCGACCGTGACAGGCGAGCTGTTAGTTCCAAATATAGGAGCCACAACATGCGGAGACCAT
Organism: Hyalomma asiaticum; assembly: GCA_013339685.2. Taxonomy (NCBI): domain Eukaryota; kingdom Metazoa; phylum Arthropoda; class Arachnida; order Ixodida; family Ixodidae; genus Hyalomma; species Hyalomma asiaticum. The sequence goes on along the minus strand of CM023481.1, from coordinate 350,846,405 downwards.
TTTGTCACAGGCAAGTGTTTTGGCAACTAACTTGATTCATTTAATTTCTAGTCTCAATACCTTAATGAATGATTGATTACATACAAACAGGTACGCCCAGCAAGGATCCTCAGCACATCGATTATGTGCCGTCTTTATTTCGGTACAATGAAAAAAACTAGTAAGAAAGAGGGAAGAGAGGTGAGGGCAACTTTATTCATGCGCTTTCCATGTACTAAAAGTGATAAGTGCCTTCTCAGTGCAGTAATACGAGGCACCTATCTCTCGAGAAAAAACTGGAGGCAGCAAATAGGGGGCAGCAGCAGACGACAATGCACGCTCTGTGCACCGCTATGATATTACCGAGCCTCGGTAAGGCCTCTGAAACGAAATATGCTCAATGTAGAACTGCAACGCATAGTGATAACTGCGACTGCGGAACGTCTAGCACTCGACATCCTTTGCCAAGTGTCAACCACGTGCATCCAGCGAATGCAAGTTACAAAACCGATTGCCCATTTACGTTGATATTTGGAGATCACATAACCATGTTCCGCGATAGGTGTTTACGGGATCGCGATCGTTGCAAGAACAAGTCATCCACTTCTGTGGTTGACTTCTAATGTATTAGAGGCTACATATGTTATGTTGACGAACTTAGCTCATTTAATCGTAAACGTTCTATGACTACTAGACGTGACTCCTTGGGGACATGACATACCCGCCACGCACAGACAGTCCGGGAGGGTCACGAAGCACTGACAGCTCACACCTACGTTTCGGATGTGTCGAGCGATGCTTGCATTGCGGTTTTTCACCAAAGCTGCATCGTGAATCAAACGTCAAGCGCATACGTGAACGGAGAATCGTGACTCCCAACCACGAAACGATGGCAGCATGCGGCAGCGGCGCGAAGCCTCGAGCAGGAAGTTGTAGCAGACTGCGGAGTAACCAACAATTCCTTGCGACAACCGAGATTTTGCTATCCACCTATTCACAAGCGTGCACACGGGAACACCACACGAACGACACACGACGAGGAAAGACAAACAGGCAGGGAGCGCGTGCATTTGCTAGCAGACTAACCGGAAGTCGAAGTCCTCCTTCGACCAATCAGCGGAGCTTGAACTTTTCTGATGTCACTAGCAACCACAATGTCGTCGCCGCTAGCTTTTGTATGCCGGAAATGGCCGACAAGGCGCACGGGATTGTTTTTCAAGTTTGTGGCGCGGCCGCGGCGCGTAGCGCTGCCGGATTTGACATCATTCATCGCAGCGCCATTCTCAACTTGATGCGCGTGTTAACTTGAAATGTTAAAAAAAATGTTGCGGGTGGTTTAGGGGCCCTTTAAGACTTTGCGAAAAACTCCAACCAAAAAGTTTTGTTTCACCTCCTTGCTGTCATTGACACACCGGTATGTTTTTACGTCCACCCTGCAGTGTAACTGACGTACCAGTATGTTCTCAATTGTGCACTGAAAAAAAAATGTGCCGAAGCGCAAAGCTGGCATGCTTGGACGAGTCTCACCATCAGTCTAATCTTCATAGAACATCGTATCTGCAGTATTAATTCAAAGGTGTGAAGTGACCATGCCCACCGTTCTTTCCTTTGGGGCGTGGTCGCTCCACTCTCTCGGGGTGAGTGACTATGCAGCACGCGTGCGATTACGGGAAGAAGGGTTGTCCTGCCATCTGCTGCTGGCTTGTTCTTTTAATTCTGTAGCCGTGTCTGCCAGGCATGTGAAGTTCAGGGGCACGTGCAGCTGCCTCTCCAAAAGAATGGAACAACTCAATCGCTGCTTTTGCTCACCCGCCGCGGATGGTCCAGAACTGAACTAGACCGTCCTACTATGTTATTCACATTGTAATCATAATCAAATAAACTATGCTCATTCCCTGCTATTCCCAAAACCAGGCTGACAGTGGGCGTGCTCCACGGCCAGAAACACCCAACAGTGAATGGGTTTATACTTAAGAGGCGTGCCATGGTGCTTTTAAAGGTTTCATACAAGAAGGGGAACCGAGAGGTAGAGGAAGCCAAGGAACAATAGAAATGCATTCTCGGTTGACAAGAGGGTCGGGGGGGTCTTGGAGATTCATCGAAGGATCCCATGTCAGAGGTATGAGAAAGAGCTCTTCAGGCTGCAACGTTTATTTGTTCCTTATTACATCACTGAGGCCATGCATGTACAGTAAACCACAAAAGTTTGCAGACCACACGAGCACGTGCCAAACTGGCTTTGCACACCGCCTACCGGTATGCAGCCTAACATTCTTGCTACTGGTTGGCACATTAATTGTTCAGTGCCACGCACTGCTTTGTTGGTTTATTACCTCCATGCACAGCGCATATACAGTGTACGCGCGCTAAACGAAAACGTCTCTTAAACGAAACAATTTTTAAAGAAGTAATTGGTTTTCTATAAAATCAGTAATGCGTCACACTCGACAAACGAAACACCATTTTGTGGGCAACACGGATAATCCGATCCGGTCTGGTATGCGGTAGCTGCATTCTGACGCCATTTTGCACTTTGTGTTCATCCAGCGTTGGTGCGCCGCTTACTACATGCGTGACTCTCCGCGTGCACTATGGAAGGAACCGCTAAAAAGCGCCTGCATAATGCATTGACTTTTACGCGCCAAAATGAAAGTTCTCGAAGACGTTAATCGTGCCCAGGAGCCCAAGACGGCTATCGCGAAAGGGCATGGCATCCCGAAGTGCACCCTTTCGAGGATTTTGAAGGATCGCGAAAAGATTGAAAAGGCTTACAACAGCGGCGCTTTCACTCCCGGTAGGAAAAGGATGCGTCTGGCCGACTGCGAGGACCTCAAGAAAGCACTTTTCCTGTGGTTTAAGCGTGCGCGAAGCTCCACCCTTCCAGTGACCGGGCCTATTTTGGAGAAGAAAGCAAGAGACATCGCACTCCAAATGGGGATTGAAGACTTTAAATTCAGCGACGGCTGGTTAAGCCGTTTCAAAAAGCGTGACGGCCTGGTCTTCCGCACTATAGCAGGTGAGAGTGCCGTGGTGCATCTGAATGTTTGCGATGACTGGCAGCAGCAGAAGCTCCAAGACGTCCTCTCAAATTCTAGGAACAGCGACATCTTCAATGTGGACGAAATGGCACCTTTTTATAAGCTTCTTCCCAACAAGACTCTCAGCTTAAAAGGTGAGAAGTGTACAGGAGGAAAACACAGCAAGGAGCGCATTACTGTTCTGGTGGGAGCCAATATGGACGGGTCCAAAAAACTGAAGCTTCTGGTCATCGGAAAAGCAGAGAGACCTCGGGTTTTTGAAGGTGTGAAAGGACTTCCGGTATTTTACAACGCAAATACCAAGACTTGGATGACTCAGGCAATTTTTGAAACATGGTTGAGGGAGAGAGACGCCGAGTTTACCAGAAAAGGCAGAAGGTTGTCTTCACTGCGGACAATCGCCCAGCGCATGGTGAAGTGCAAGACCTGAACTCTATTCGGCTGGAGTTCCTCCCTGCCAATGTGACAGCCGCACTCCAGCCAATGGACCAAGGCGTTATTCGAAATTTAAAAGCGTTCTACCGTCGCCACATCCTGAGAAGGATGATGCTGTGTATGGAGAGAGACAAAGGGCACACCGTAGACCCTTTCTGCCATCCACATCTTGGCCCAGTCGTGGGATGAAGTTGCGTCTGCAACGATTCAACGATGCTTCGGTCACGCGGGCTTCCTTGAGCAAGTGGACACAAGCCAAGAGGAGTCGGATGCAAGCCAAGAAGAGTCTGACCCCGACAGTGCTGAAGCACACACTGTGTTTGATTTGGCGGCTCTGGCACTGGGACAATGGATAACTACGAAGCTGTTGATGATAACGTTGTCACCTGCTGTGAGGATACTTTAGCTGACACACTAAAGGAAGTCGAAGAAGGAACTGGTGATGAAAGTGAGGAGGAGATGGACAGTGACGACCACCAGAGTGCCCCACTGACTTCAGAGGCAAGCCAGGCAGTAGAACTACTCCAGCGGTGCTTCCAGAAAGAGGGCTGCTTGGAGCATGTGTGCAATTTAAACAAGATGAATGCCTACTTAGTGAAGCAGTGCCACACCAAGCTGAAGCAAGCCACCTTGCACAGCTTTTTTGGGGGTTGCGACCCCTAAACGAAACTTCTAATAAATGAAACAGATTTCACTGTCCACGCCGAGTTTCGTTTAAAGGGAGTGTACTGTACGTGGTAAGGCTGTCACACATCTGCCTTGACAGCGGTATCATAGCCCCCACAGCCTGAACCGACCAGAGTGCCGATAAATAAATATCAGTTTCACAAATGGCTCTCGGGATATAAGCCCACAGCCTCGTCTATCAAAGAGCACGTCACGTTAAAGAGAGACATGGAGAAAGTATTTGCGTACATTGGGAAAACAGACAGGCCATAGATTGAGGAGGGATGCTTCTTGAACATAGACCTGCTGTTGTTCGCAGGCAACGTGGCAAAAGTGTTGCAAAGAGGCTGTTGGCCTGCGCTCGCAAGATCCATAAACCTTCGTGTTTGCCTGTACACAGAAGGAAGGATGCCCTCCATGCTGTTTATGCTGTCAGCCGTGTTGTGGATATGCTTCTACCCCAGCAGCAGTTTTTTTCATGGATTAGTTTCTGTTTGGAGGATTTGGACTCCCTTGAAATCAATCTTGTAATTCCTGTCTTCGAAGTGTTTCTGCGATGGCATTTCGAATTCGGTTTAATGTTCTTATATCATTCTCATGTTGCCTAATTCCATCCCTTACATTTTTTGTTTCTCCTATGTATGTCACGGGAGAGTTGGCATGGCTGATTTTCTACAAGATGCATTGGGCCTTTTTTTTTCTTTTTGAGAACAGTCTTTTGGTTTGAATAGGAGGACACTTAATGTGTTTCGCATTCCGTAAAGGTCTAATTCGACGGCCTGTAACTCCTAGTGGAACAAAATTATGCAATATGTTTTTGGTGATTGTGAAAGCCAATGTGAAGGAGAAAAAGTGTACAAAGTTTAAAAAATATCAAAAATGGTTTTTTTTTTAAATTGTCGTCAGAAATTTCCATTGTTCGGTGTTTTTTTTTTTTAAGTTAGCCTGGCCCGTATCTCTTTATTGAAAAGTCATATAAATATAGTCTTTTGCAGTTTGACAAACGAGTGTGCTTAGAACGTAACGCGGAATTTTCGTCGCTCTGCCACAAGCCTTTTTTGAGATATAAGCCCTCAAAGTAGACAGAAAAATGCTTCCTGGGCTGATTCTGAGGATTTTTATAAAAATATCTACGCTCCCCATAAAAAGCAAAAATAATTGAACGCAAGCAGAAGCATGCATATAATTATTTAAATAAATTTCGGCCTCCTAACCTTAGTATAGTTTGTGTAATTAATAACCAAAGTTGGCCAAAACAAAAGAGCAGGTAAGCGCGGCACTCCACCTCTTTGTCATTATTGACTCCCGGCGCTTTGAAAAAATTTTTGCTAGCAAAACCAACTGCGGATCTCTTCTTTCCACTCATCGGGCAGCAATATATAAAATTTTGAAATAAATTTAAGAGGGTGACCAGCCATGCGTTGTTCGATCTTACATGGAATCACCCTGTAGCCAATCAAGTGTTTGACATGCAGCTGATAAGGAGTATCGCGGCTACGGAGTGACATGCAAGCCATCCATGAAGACAGGTAGCATGCCCGTGACGACATGGTAAGCAAAAGCTGCACAGGACATCATTGGTGTTTCTTGCCAATACATCACTGTGTAGGATAATTTATTTGTACAACAGTTATTCTCTCCTTAATGTAATTACAGAATTGCATGAACAGCAACATGTTCCCATACCGCATGTACTCCACTTAGCTTAACAGCAAAGCTGTTCTTGGTTGAGGTTTTCCCGGTCTGACTGGCACACGCTAGAGAGTGGACCCATACCCTTGCCCTCAGGCCACTGCTACATGATAGTGATCATGCAAATAATAATTTCTGGGGCTTTTGCATCCTAAAACCATAATTTGATTATGAGAGACGTCGTAGTGCAGGGCCTCGGAAATTTCGACCACTTGGTGTTCTTTAGTGTGCACTGACATGGCACAGTACACGGACTTACCTGTTGTAAGACATTCGGCCTCCATAAACATGCAGCTCGCACGGCTAGGATTCCAACCCACAACCTTTGGATGGACAGCCAAGTGCCACAGCAACTAGACCACATGGTGGAAGCGATTATGTGAAGGACAGAAAAAGAGAAGGAAAAGTCTCAGGTTACGCAGAAGGTAAAAGCGGACCCACTCTTGTCCTCAATCCCCTACCCAAACCTTCAGCCCAATACTATATGATAGAGGCATCTAGCTCGATGCCCTTGTTTGTTCTTCCATGGTCATAGACATTGTGAAGGTAAGCAGCGAGGAGAATAATAGCACAAGTGTCGCAGGCACTGCTGAGACCAATCGAAGTGCACAATGTGCCAGGCACATGGAAAGGAGGATCAGAACAGCAGGTGGTTACACCAACGCGACCTCTTCCTCTCCATGAATTCAGCATGGCGGGAGTGAACGGGAAGCCAAAGCCAAGCACTGTCACAAGTGCACTGCCAGGAACAAGTATCCGCAAGCACGCAACACACAGCCCACGTCCCACAGTCGCTTGAAAAGAAAGCGCGTGCACAAGCCATTCGCTACATGCAGTCATCTAGCGTCTCGTGGACCTGGACCACAGAGGAATACGCCGGCACCTGTGCATCACACGTATTGCGTGTGTGAGTATGTGTGTGCATACGCATGTGTGTGTAGCTTGGACAAATCGATCTACTAGCTTTCAAAGCTTGAGAAGGTTTGTGAAGCTTAGCCAAGCAACATAAATGCCAGCAGCTTCACTGTTTAATGAGCATTCACAACGTTAAAGGGCCCCTAAACCACCCCCGACATTTTTTTTTTTTTGAACATTTCAAGTTAACACACCCATCAAGTTGGGAATGGCGCCATGATGAACGATGTCAAATCCGGCAGCGCTACACGCCGCGGCCGTGCCACAAACTCAAAAAACAATCCCGTGCGCCTCGTCAGCTAGTTCCGGCATGCCAAAGTTAGCCGCGATGACATTGTGGTTTTAGGTGACGTCAGAAGAGTCCGAGCTCCGCTGATTGGTCGAAGGAGAACTTCAACTTCCGGTTAGTCTGCTAGCAAATGCATGCGCTCCCTGCCTGTTTGTCTTTCCTCATCGCGTGTCGTTCATGTAATCTTCGCGTGTGCACGCTTGTGAATTCGTAACTGCACTACGCTACGAAAGTGCAAGTCAGGTACAGCCAACTAGAAACGGCAGCAACTGTCAGAACACGACGGATAGCACTAGCAGTGAGCGCTGGCACAGCATCAACAAAACCCTTGCGCAAACACGGCACCCGGTGCAGGCGCGTCAACCGGAAGTGGACAGTATTTAGAACTGCGCGTCATTGGCAATGTATGTCCCGTGACATTCGGAGGAGCACTCGGCAAGGAGGTGGCACCGGCAAGCGGCCGGTGCGGCGCTGCAGAAAGTGAAACAAGCAAGCGCCGCGTTTTAATAATTACACGGTATAACTCTGCTATTTCGGCACCATTCCGAAAAATACTTGCGGCTATGTGCTCGTTGCGGGCACCGACACAAAAGCAACACCACCCTGCAAAATTATGGAGCACGTAATATACAGTTGCGTTATGGGCCCCCATTTAACTAAAAATAATCTCCTAAGCCCCAGCCAACATGGTTTCTGGCGTGGTTTATCTTGCAATACACAGTTGGTAGAGTTCATACACGATTTAGCCTCGGCAATTGATAAGCAACAAGTTGTGGACTGCGTTTTCTTAGATTTCCGTAAAGCATTTGATGTAGTCTCACACAGTCTCCTAATCTCTAAATTAAAAGCTTATAACTTGGATGGTCAAGTAATAGCGTGGATTGCCGAATATTTGTCATTGCGGAAACAGGCTGTTGTTCTGAACAGTATATCTTCACAATATGCACCAGTTACGTCGGGAGTTCCACAAGGCTCACTGCTGGGGCCACTATTGTTTTTGTTGTACATTGATGATATTTCAATTGGTATACAGTCTTCATTCAGGATGTTTGCCGATGATTGTATTGTTTATTGAGTCATACATTCCATTGCAGATTCACAAATCCTCCAAGATGACTTAAATACTACAGCAGACTGGTGTGTGCACTGGAATATGTCATAAATATAAATAAGACTGTTCACGTCATCTTGACAAGAAAACGAGGTAATCATCCTTATAGGTATAAAAGTCATGATTTTACTCTAAACATAAGCAAGGAGTTTAAATATCTAGGTGTCTTTTTTACTTCTGATTTACGATGGAACAAGCATGTTAACTACATTGGAAATAAGGCAGCATCAGCCTTGGGATTCTTGCAGCGCAATTTTAGTCATTTACCGGGTAACTTAAAAACGCGGCTGTATTTTAGTCATGTACGTTCAATACTTGAATATGGATGTGTTTGTTGGGACCCACACACATCTGAGCTTATAAATAAATTAGAAAAAATTCAGAATAGGGCAGTTAGATTTGTTCTTGGTAGTTATAGCTGGCAGCTTAGCATGACAGAAAGCAAACAAACTTAAATGGCAAGAGCTGAAGGATCGTAGAAGGCATATTAGATTAAAATTTTTCCATGATATTTATTATTCTAAAACAGGCATAAACCGCAAACAATATATCCAGGCACCACACTACATATCTCAGCGACTGGACCATTGTTTGAAGGTCACGGAATTTTCTTGTAGGGGTGACGTTTTCCGTTACTCTTTTTTTGTTAGGACTGTTCGAGATTGGAACAGTTTGCCATCGCGCATTGTATACATTACAGAAAATGATGCTTTTTACCATGCATTGCAATAACTTCTTGTATTTTGTATAGCCTGTAACCTCCCTGCTGTAATGTCCTACGGGGCGATGCAGGTAACTAATAAATAAATAAATAACTAAATTTTGACCTCTGGGTGGTTTAGGGGCCCTTTAAAGGGGTCACGAAACATTTTCTGAAAATTTTATAAGAATAGTGTGATGGGAATCCAGGCCCTCCGTACTATAATATACATTGTTTCGTTCCACTGTCTATGTAGAATTACGATAAAAACACAGTTTCGATTTCATATCACGCTCCCCTCAACTCTGCACCTGACATCATGTTATTCGCCACCACGGCCTCCAAGATTCAAGCTCTCTCTGGGGACATGGAAAAACAAACTGCTCAGCCATACAGTGGCGCCATACGGTGTCCAACTGCTTCCTTACTTGAAAGGTTTCATATAAATCTGTTATTTTAGAGCGAACGAGGGTCAGCGATATGTTTACGCTTTTAAACATCTTAAGGTGATGCCACAGAATAGTGCCTATGCCGGCCTGTGGTGTCACATGGTCGTTTCTGGAGCACAAGAAAGTAAGGATTTCAAACAGGCGTTGTTAAATGTGAACTGAATGTTTCGCCAAATATTTCGGAATCAGCATGTTGAATGCCCATTGAAGCATGAAAGTTACAACAGGGTGGTTCTTTTTACGACCACTTTAAGTCAGTGAAGCTTGGCAAATTTTTTTGTAATGTTATGTTACCTTGATTGGTATGTACTATTACAAATGTTGTATACTGCATGTTTCACGTGTCAAGAGACAAAGTGCAACCGCTGCCATATCTGTGTCCCAACATCTCTGTGTATCATATAAATAAAATAACTCGCAGCCAACCCTAGCCCATGACTTTGGTGTCGTTAGTGACATTCATAGCTCAGCATTTTGAACTCTGTGTCACTTTATACACTACTCGCATATGCAATGCAAGTATGAGCTACAGGTGATCTCTCTCATTCTTTCTTTCATGGGGCTCATACCTGCATATGCCAGGTTCTCACCCCCATACGAAATGCAGCTATGAGACTAACATGACTTCTTTTAATTTTCATAAATTTTTCATTATTTATCCTGATGGTTGAACACCTTTCTAGCAGAAAAGACTTGTGTTCTAATACCATACCTATCACATACATCTCTTTTCATGTACTCTTTCATAGAGCTGCTTTTTTTTTATGTTTAATTTCATAATGGCATAAATGTTTTGAGGCAGCTGCAATATCTTCAAGTGGGAATTTTCTCTCATACCCACAGCAAGACACGCCAGCATGAGTCAGGGCTGCTTCTCAGCAATGCTGACCTGGCATTGCTGAACAGTGAGTGACAAAGTTCACCCCAAAGATTTGAGGATGCTCTGTTGGCTACCACAATTAGCCACCCCGTTTTTCATGCTTTTCTGCAGATATCCACAGCATTCACTCTTTGCATTCACTCTTCCATAGGGAAACTGAAAACATACAAAGTGTCTTTTCTATACCCAGTGTGCATGTCCGTCACCAAGCGCGGTTTCGTCACTTCTGGCATGTGCCACCAGTATGCCTGGTTGGCTGCAGTACGTGAACTGCTACCGGTGGGTACCCAGGATGGTACCCAGCAATGCCATGAATGGTGAGTGAGGGCGAGAGTGGCAGATGCGACATCCTGTGAACATTACATACGGCAATTTGCAATGCCGGTAGACTACCGCACCACCAAGCGGATGTCAGGGGAACCCCCCAGGAGGAGGGTCAGTAGACGACAAACCAGCCACCACTCCCTTGTTCGGCAGTGCTAGCCTGATTATTAACATGATGGCAATAAAGAAACTCTACGACCTTGCACTTTTCCTGTAACAATAAAGAAACTGAGCCCTCCCATCACAATATATCTCTGGTCCTTTCTTAGGAGACAAACTTTTCATAAATATACAAGTCATGCGTCACATGATAGCCCACGGCTACTCGACATTTTCTGAAGCCACATAGATGATTTAGGTGTTATTGCCAGACCTTTTCTGTTAAAATTCATGCTGTTTCATATGTATACATAATCTATGCATGTTTTTTTGTAATGGTAAAACTCACAACAGTGTACTGGGGGTCATGTGATTTCACCGTGTCCTCTTTTATAACTGTGCAGTGTAAGGACATCCATAATAAAGTGGCAATACCTTCAAATAAGATGCTTCATCTTTTGTCACATAGTGCTGATTCACATATGTCCACATTAAAGAGGCCCCTTGCAGGCAACGTAGACTAATACGGTGAACTTCCGTTAAAACAAACTCAGTTAAGAGGAATTCTCGGATATAACAAACAACATAGGCATGTTTGTTTGGTTTCCCATAGACTCAATGCAAAAGAAATCCTCTTAAGATGAACCTCTCACAGGTAACCTTCTGTTAAGAGGAACTTTCCGAATGCTGTGGACAGCCGCCCCTAGTTTACTGTAGGGGGCCCCCCAAGGAGAGTGCAAAAGAACCAAGGACTAAGTAAGCAAAGCCACTCAGGTACCAGCAATAAAACTCTGTTGCACCCTGCCTTTTTGGGCCCTTTTGTTGTCTCTTCGCCTGGGGTTCTTTTGTTTTCTCTCCACCTCCTGTTCAGCACTTACAGGGAGGGTACAAAGGAACGCAAGGCAAAAGAACCCAAGACGGCTTATACAGAGACTCTGGGTACTTGAATAAAGTTGGCCCCCTCATCCTTCCCCCCCTCTCCCCAGCCCCCAACTAGTACAGCACTGGTAAAGCAAAGCAGAAGAAAACAAAAAGGGAGGACCGAGGCTCCCGCGAAGGGGCAAGAAAATGGGGGTGAATATAAAAAAGTCAATGCTGCTATCCATCCACAACGATGAAGTGTACACATTAGACCTTTTGGCTGATCAGCACCTCCTGGGGCAAGTGCATGAAAACTGCCCTTGAAGGAGTACTGCCACGAAAATTTTCAGTTGGCGTTTTTTTTGCATGAAATGAAAGGCCAAGACCTCCAGAGCCCAGAAACGTACTGGTAAGCGTGAGAGCGCTGTGAAAATTTATTTACAGCATGCCTTTAAAAGCCGGTTTCGGTTTCTACTGTAGCCTGACGTCACGAGACAGTATGTGCATAGTAATGAGCCCTCGTGACGTGTTCCCGCAAAAAATCGTCATGTTTTCGCCTAGTGGTCTCTCGCGCACAGCGTCTGCAGCAAGTGCAAGGTCAACAATGTACAAAATTTTGTATAGTGACTCCGCGACGACAGCAAATGCTTCGGCACAGTGCAAGATGCAACGTACGGCACGCACGGTGGGTGTCGGCGTGGCTCCGGAGGCCGCGGTAAGCTAAGGTGGCCTGCGAGACCTCCGCGGCATTTCAGGGGCAAAATGTCGGCACCATAGAGAGCTTGCCTTCCGATTATACGCGGGCACACACGACGATAAAAGGTAATTCGACTTTGCTCGCTCGCTTCACGGGCACTGTCAACTACGGCGACTGAACGGCGAGAGCACACGACCAAGAGTGACGCACGAGCGGCCATTCTGCATGTTTTTGTACCTGACGTCATCACAATTTGCCATACTGCTTCGTGAAGTCACCAAAATTTGTACTGTAGCCTGACGTCACACTCGTGTCGATGTCAGTAGCCACGCCATATGAATACTGACTTTGACGTCCAATTAAAATATGTTATCAGCATTTCCTGAGCTTAACATTTGCTCAGAGCAGTCTACGCATATACGAGAGTTGTATAGTAGAGTAAACTCAGCTTCGAAATTTGGTGTCAGTACCCCTTTAAGAGAGACAGGCCTAATTTCTAGTCTGGGCAGTAAAGGTGTCCTTGGGGACATGAATGCGTATGTGAGTATCCCCAAAGTGCACCACAATGCCTAAAACATTGACTGGCAACACAACTGACATGCTCACTGAAGAAGCGCTTGAAGTGCTTTCGAAAAATACGGGAGGTAGCTTGTGCCTGCTTAAGCTCACTAATGAACAACCTTTCCCAGCAGCATGATGATACTAGATGCTTAAAATCAAACAAAATGTTATTTATAGCTGCTTGCCAGTGCTTGAAGACATTTTCAAGTTGGCTAAAATGTGGTTTCATTTGTAATTTTTTCCCAATCACAAGTCTACTTGATTGACTTTTTGAAGTAAGATGTTTGGATCCACCATGGCAAGTGGCCAATCCATTCTTGGAGGCACTTCTGATCAGACGAACTTCTGATAAGACAAACAAATCGTCACGGTCCCCTCGAGTTAGTCTTAAAGGGAGTCTACTGTAGGTGGAGATGCCTTTAACAAATATAACACCTGTATCAAAACATTTAAAATTTAATTCACGCAAAGAAATCATTACATCAGCAAGTGGTGACGCTCGCCAGAAGCATTTACGACACAAGCTGCGCCACAAAGCGCACGGCTGTAGTTGGCCGAGTAGAAAAGTTTCCTGTAGGTCCCTTAAAAATATTTGCTTCAGGTTGGTTGTTTGTTTGCTGTGCTTTGTGTATTAACCCAAACATATACGGTAATAAAAGATAAAAAGCTCTGCAACTATAAAACACTCTAGAGGCTCTGGCTGCTCTTTAGCGTAGGGCCTCCAAGCACAGAAATATTCACACGCAGTTTGTTTCTCTGCGAGTGCTCCTCTCCTCGCTTGTGTGCCTCAGTGAAGAGCCTTGTTTTCTTCTTGCTGTACATTCGTCAGCGTTATTCAAGAGGCAAATGTTTCTCATTTTGCCACATTGTATCTTTGGCTCACCCTTAGAGAATGGCACTGCGCTCTTTGTTGCTATGGTAATGGTGTGGTTGGAGCACTCAAATGTATAGGCAACCATGGCGCGCTAACTTCCGCACTACCCCACGAAAAATTTGAGCTCAGAACAGGTTTCCCTTTTTTTTTTCTTGTTCTTTTTCTCCCCTTGTATTTGAATTTTCTAGTCTTAACTTTCAACAGTGAACCCAATCTCCATCGTTCTTACTGTGTTTACCTGTCAATCCTTTGGTCTACACATCATCATCATCATCATCGGCCCATCTTATATCCACTGCAGGACGAAGGCCTCTCCCAATGCTCTCCATCCTTTCCTGTCCTGTGCAAACCGATCCCATTTGATGCCTGTGAATTTCTTAATTTCATTACTCCATCTCATCTCAGCCTTCTCATCGCGTGACCTGCCCATGTCCATTTTTTTCTTCTTAACTTCGACTATTATGTCGGCTACCCCTGTCTGTTCCCTGACCCACTCGGCCTGTTTAGGTCCACTGCAGGACAAAGGCCTCTCCCAAAGATTTCAAATCCACCCTATCCTAAGCGAGTTGGTTCCACTTTATGCCCGCAAACTTTTTAATTTCATCGCTCCATCTAACCTTCTGCCTGCCTCTGTTGCGTTTTCCCTCTCTTAGTATCCATTCCGTCGCTCTTACAGTCCATCTGTTATCTTTCCTCCACATGACATGTCCTGCCCCGGTCCACTTCTTTCTTTTAATTGATATAATAATATCGGCTACACCTGTCTGTTCTCTGATCCATTCTGCTCGTTTTTTATCTCTTAGCGTTACCCCTATCATTTTTCTTTCCATTGCACGTAGCGCGCTCCTTAGTTTCATCTCTAGTTTTTTCGTTATCCTCGACGTTTCTGCACCGTACGATAGTACTGGGAGAATGCAGTTATTGAATACTTTTCGCTTTAGTGAGAGCGGTAAGTTTCCAGTCATGATTTCGTAATTCCTTCCGAATGCGCTCCAGCCCATCCTTATTCTACAGAGAATTTCGTTTTCCTGGGTAGGAGTTCCTGATATTAACTGTCCCAGATATACATATTCGTTTACACATTGTAAGGGTTCATTGTTGATTTTAAATTCCTGTTCCTTAGCTAAGCTATTGAGCATAACTTTGGTCTTTTGCCTATTCATTTTTAACCCAATTTTAATACTTTCCCTGTTTAGGTCATCAATCATGTTGTGTAGTTCGTCTCCGTCATTGTTAAAGAGTACAATGTCGTCTACAAATCTTAAATTGCTGCGATATTCTCCGTCTATTCGAATTCCCTTGTTTTCCCAATCTAGACGTTTAAAGATTTCCTCTAAACATTCAGTGAATAGCATCGGGGATATCCGTATCTCCCTGTCTAACACCTCTCCCGATCGGGATTTCTCAGCTTCTCTCATGTAGGAGCAATCTTTGTATATGTTGTTTATGGTTTTCACGTATACGCCAGGTACTCCTTGTCGACGCAGAGCTTATAGAACCGCTTGTATTTCTATGAAGTCAAATGCTTTCTAGTAGTCGATAAACGCCATATAAAGAGGTTTGTTATATTCCGCATACTTCTCAATTACTAGGTTGATAGCGTGGCTGTGGTCCATTGTCGAGTAACCTTTCCTAAAACCAACTTGTTCTCTTATCCTCGTAGAAATTACTTTTGTAAATAGCTTGTGTATTACTGGGAGTAGGCTAATTGGTCTGTAATTCTTTAACTCCTTTATGCCACCTTTCTTGTGGATAAGGATTATATTAGCATTTTTCCAGCTGCGTGGTACACTACATGTTTTGACACATTTCGTGAAGAGCGATGCAAGTTTTTCAAGTAAAATATCTCCTCCGTCTTTGATCAAGTCGGCTGTTATTGGGAGCGAGGACATACCATGGCGCCGCCACGCGGGAGAACCGGTGTGACGCGCAAAGTTGGATTGCTCCGACAGCACTGCCTTGCTCAGCGCGGAGCTGCTCTGCGCGTCGCCCTCTTATTGTTGCCGTTTATTTCACCTAGACGATATCTGTAAAATACTGTTGTGGCTACGTTATTGATTCTTCAACAAGGTAATTAACTCTTCCGGAAAAAGAATATAGGTTCATTACAATGCAGTTGAGACACCGCGTCGACTGCTGTTGTCGTCTGCTATGGTCACCGGCGAGGATACCGCGCGTGCGCAGTCCGCTGGTTTTTTTCGGTGAGATAGCATTTTGATGAATGAAAATGAATGAAAAGTAAGCATCGAGATGGTTTTAGCGCGCGGTTGCGGTAAATACACATAGCTTTTGGCCGCAAGAAAGGCGTGCGACGTGTTTCTCGTGCAATTCATTCATTGTATGTTTGCATCAACAAAGGGGCCGCCGTTGACGAGAAGAAATCGAATTAGCAAATTTGTATTCATGCTGAACACGCATACCTCTATGCAGCGCGATGCGAGTGGTTCCTTCATTTTGCGGAAAGCAGCAGGCATAGAGCTGCATTCAATCGCGACCTTTCTCACATGATTTAAGGTGTACACACGACATACGCACATGCGCGCCTCATTAAACCTTGTTATTTTCGAACATGGGGTTCACCTTAGGACGTTGTGGCTCGATCACAATTTAAATTCTCGCCAGTATGACCCCAAGGACACTAGCCTGGAGCACAGTTGTTCGTTGCTTCTCTTTCTGTTGCTTATTTTTCCCGCGTATTCAAGACGGTCGTCACACGGCGATTTTCGATGGCGGTCGAGCCAGTTCATGGCTGCATTTTTCGACGAATGACTCCCGTCCGTATTTTGCACGAAGGGGCCAATAGCGATCGAAAATACAGCGTAAGACCGGACGTATTAGTTTACTCATTTGAATGCACTAGCAGAGACTCCGGAACGTGGGGGGGGGCGGTTCCCCCCCCCCCCCGCCCCTACCATTTTTCTAGAGGGGGCTCGCCCCCCCCCTCCCACTTTCCAACCGTTTACGCTGAAATCAAAATTTTTTTGAGAAGAATTTTCAAGCTGGTGGTAGTTAAAAAAAACCCAGGTGGTCGAAATTTCCCGAGTCCTCCACCACGGCGTCTCTCATAATCAAAGCTGGTTTTGGGACGTACGTTAAACGCCACAAATCAGTCAATCAATCAAGGTGGTGGTTCTGTGGTGCAGTGCTTTCCAAAACACTGGACCACACAACCACGTGGGTTGCGCGGTGTGCCGCAGGTTTTCAGTACTTCCGAAAGTTCCAAACATTTTGAAATGTATACCAATGTGAAATAAGCGATGATGCAAATTTGTAAAATATTAAACGGCTAAAATGAATTAAAACAATAATTGATTTCATTAATATTATAGTAAATAATAATACATAATATGCATTTTAAATAAACTAGAATCGACAAATACTGAGAACAAAAATAATCAACGCAACATGCAAAGACGACAATAAGTGCCCCCCCCCCACACACACACTCCGAAAAACGTTCCGGAGTCCCTTTGCAATAGTACGCTGCAAGGTGTAACTTATTGTGGTCTAAATGATTCAGTGAAACTATCAGTGTCCAGCATCTGCACCTTCATCGATAAGCCGTATGACACTCCGCGACTGCTGATAGAAGGAGAATCTGTGTTTGAAGCTGGCCACGTCGTCGTCTGCAGTGTAAAAGGGGAGAGAGAGAGAGAGAGAGAGAGAGAGAGAGTATTTTATTGATGAAGCCGGAGATGTTAGCCTGGTTAATGGCCTGGGTGTAAGAGGGGAAGAAGTGATATTGGCTGGGTTCATTTTGCAGACGACGTCATTTAGAAAATAACAAGTTTCCAATAACTCCGAGCGCACTTTTCAGCTTTTGTGGTCGCTAGGTGTCCGCGAACGTGAAATAAACGCGAAGCGACGATGTTTGTAGATAAAAACGCTGGCGAATGGCCCTTGAAAGCGCGCGTGAACTGCGTGAACCGTCCGCTTCGGCGGAGGCCCGGCGCGAGGTGGGATCGTGGGGTCACGTGATCCAACTTTGCACGTCAGAACGACCGCAGCGCCAGCCTCTCCAGTGGTGGCCCTCGCGCCCAATACCATCCTCACCAGCTGCTTTACCGCGGGACGTGCCTTTGGCAGCTTTTTTGACTTCGTCACCGGTTATACATGGAATTTCAGTGTCTTCCTCTGATTATATTTTTATTAAGGTTGTATGGTCCTGTCTGAGAACTGTACAGTTCAGAGTAGAAATCTTCTGCTACCTTTACTATTTCGTTGAAACTGTTGATAACGTTACCTTGTTTATCTTTTAGCGCATGCATTTTGTTTTGCCCTAAGTGCAGTTTCTTTTTGACCGATTTAATGCTGGTGCCTTTTTCTACTGCTTTCTCTATTTCTCTCGTGTTGAAGTTTCTTACATCTCTCTGCCTGGCTTTACTGATCAACTTTGATAGTTCTGCGAATTCAATCTTATCTTTTGGCGAAGTTACTTTCATTTGTTGGTGTTTTTTTATTCAGTCCTTGGTAGATTAGGACAACTTACTTGTTGTTTGCTTTGCTGTTTTACCCCCGACTTCTATTGCTGTTTCAACAATTGTTTTCGTTATGGTTTTGTTTATTTCTTCTACATCGTCACCGTTTTCGCCTAAGGCCTCGAACTTGTTGCTTAGGGCGACTTTAAATTCTTCGTTCTTCGCTCTGATTACCTCCAGATTGCATTTTTTCTAGTAAATAATTTAGTTCTTGTTTTCTTTAGGTTAAGTACAATCTTTGCCCTTACTAATCTGTGATCGTTGCATTTTATCTTCCCCACTACTTCTGTGTCTTGAATTATACCTGGTTGTTCACACATTGTAAAGTCGATTTCATTCTTTGTTTCCCCGTTAGGGCTTTCCACATCCACTTCCTATTCTTGTGTTTCTTGAAAAACGTGTTCATTATTCGGAAGCGCTGCAACCGGACCCTTGGCGGCCCCGGTTGCAGCGCCTCCGCATCGTTAAACGTACATTCTTTCAAAGCCTTTCATGGGCGACAATTTCTACCCGAATTACTATTTCGTACAGTATTTGGTCTCAAAATGTCCGCGATCTTCTAGTTTTGCTGATCGCGACATCCAGGACGTCATGGTTCTTAAAATTGCTCTGACAGGTAGATCGACGCGCGTGGAAAATCGTGTTTTAGCGAATCGTTTTAACTTCTCGGTTGTCGCTAAGCAGACATGTTTTCACGTGCCGAGTTCTGCGCGTTGACGAGCGTAGTAGAAGTTAGGGTAAAAGAAATTACTGAAAACCTACCACGTGGTCCCGTATAAAGAAATATTTTTTGTTGCGACGTACGTGAATATGAAAAAAAAAAAAAAACAAATTGCTGGTTGTAACAAATCGCGGTTGCATGATGTGCAACGAGTAATGAGATCTATAATTTCTTATGCCGGAATGGATGTGAAGACGAAATGGAAATAGACAAGTATCAGGGAGGTAACAGGCACACAGATGCATACACACATATCTATAAACACGCAAACACGCAAGCATACACCCCATCAGACACACGCAAACTATCTATTGTGGTGGTGAAGGCCTAGTATCGTGTTCATTCTTATAGAAAGTGGGTTCAAAGTGTTAATGCGTCATCCAATTTACATCGACCAGCTAAAAGATTTGTGTGAAGGTTAGTAGTGTACGGCTTGCGTCTACAAGTACTTTCTTAAAAACTGTGTAACTGTGCTAAACCCGAAGTTAAACGAACAATAAGCGAAATGAACAAACCAAGCACATGCCGCCTTCAGCGTTTGAGCAGTGCCGCGTTTGAAGGAAACCGCGTTTCACGACGAGGCAGCCACTTTCCCCGACAAGTGGCTGCCTCGTGATTTCGTGAGACACGAAAAGTGATGTCTAACCCACTTACTGCGAGTCAAGGCAGACGACTGCACTTCACGGCGACTGCACTTCACTTGAAAAATCGCCTAAACGGCACATCGCACGCGGTTGACCATTATACAACAAACATCTACAGAGGAGATCAGGGTTGCCACTGAAGTTCGAGTCAATGCCGCCAAATGATGAGCAATAACATATGTCACCGAAATTCGCCATTTTTAAAAAGAAATATCACCAATGAGGTCACCACAGTATTAATTTGCGCCATACCTAGTAATAAAAGTCTTCAATTTTTCATAACCTCATAGAATGTAGCACAATCGATTGATTTTTGGAGTTTCAAGCCAGAGTTATGCTAGCCTCTATGCTAGCCAACATACCAGAGTTCTTCAATCATATACCAGCATAGAGTTTCTTACTTACTTATAGTCAGAGATTGAAGAACTTTGCTTATAGTAAGAAACTCTATGTATACCAGTTACCAAACTCCAAGGAGGTTATATATTACTTTTCTGGAGTAGAAGCGTGCCGCCGAAAGTGAAGCCGTCGCCGCCATCTTGCTCAAGGAAACAGTAGCAGACGACCACGCAGACGGCGGAACGCGTAGACAACGCGACGCTGTTTCGTGGTGTTTAAACACTGTGTCCTGTTTTTCCTAAGCATCTAAATATCTGAGAAGGCAACGGTGGCTTTGCGCGTCACTTTCGGCTGCAGAAATCGCGTTGAGGAGAAGCCTGGAAGGACATTTCACGTGTAAGTTTTTCTCACTTTCTTCACGTACGACTGCCCGTTTTCAGTGCATTTTGCTAAATAGAGGGCCATTTTAAACATTCGCATCCATATATTACCTCCCTACGCCTGTATGAAAGGTAACCGTAAGCTTTAAATACTCGCTAGTGCTTCGTTTTTCAGATGCGTGCATACAGGATTTGCTACGGGCTCGAGTTCTGCTAATTAAAATACACGTCTGATGCACATATTGGATAGTCACTGCAGTGTTTGTATGCGAACTTTAGAGGAAGGGCATCTTTCCGGAGCATAGACGCAGATTTGTTACGCGTACGTGTTGACGAATGCGCAAATGCGGCGAGCACGTACGTATGGCGTGTTTCTCCGTGCTACTGGTTTCGAAAATGAAGGGGAAAAAAATACTGTGCGTAGCCTTCTGACTGAGAACATGTGGTGTTCGGAGGGGTGGATGGAAAGCTTAAAACAGCCGCTCGATCACCTCTGCTCTAGTGATACCGAACAACCCAACCTCTGTCTTCAAGTGCATGCTTTTCGGCGCGTGTCCCGTGTAAGAAATCTCCTATGTACGTTTACAGTCAGAACTCAATGAGAAAGTTTTCCGAACGCACCCATCGGGTCTTGACAGACGCGGATCTGAGAAGACTTCGCAAACGCTAAGAGCAACGAACCATTTGGAAAAATGTACGTGAAATACGAAAAAAAAAAAAGAAAATAGAGCGTGTGCGGTTAGTTAAGGCAACATGCAGAAAACATGCGCTGTACTCAATCGGTTGGATACATGCTTAAATAAAGGGCACGAATGCATTTCACGTCAGCTGGCAGTCGCACAGTGCCGCGTATTTGCGCTATATCGCATCACCGCATCACAAAAACCTGGTTTCTACTAACAGACAGAGTAAGCCAGCAAGTACGATTTGCATAGAACCTCTCAGCCAGCGGTGTTCTTTTGTTTTCCTCGACGCCTACAGCTGAGTACGGACGCGGCAAATTTTTTCTCGCAACTAGAAAACGCCGTTGGTAATTAGCATAGGCATAATATGTTGGTTTCAGTCTCTATGTTCTCTTCATTTTCGAAACCAGTAGCACGGAGCAACGCCTCCTTTACTAGATGCCAGCCGCGTCGTCCGAAAACGCGGTTCCGCACCCTCTCCCTCCTTCGTGAAAGGCAACGAGCGCCGCCTGTGGGCGCGCGCCTGCAACGTTGATCACGTGGGCCGCCTCCGACGTCTTGGAGGTTGCTGGCGCGGCGCGCGGCACGACTGCTGCTAGCAGACGACATGGGTAAGCGTGTTGCCCGCCGCCGAGGACACATTAGCTGCCGCAGTAAGCGCGTTGCGCGCAGCCGAGCAGACGACAGGCTCTGCGCATTTTTTATTTGTTTCAATATTGGGATAGAAAATAAAGTATCAATGCGTGGGATGAAATGCGAGGAAATCTTTTTAAGTTCGTGCAATAAATCTGGAACGCGTTTTACCAATATTGCGATGGACAGAATTAGCAGAAGACGGTTTGTCGCTGTATTCGGGTTCTTCAACGTGCATCGACATCCCACAGCAGACACGCCTCGACATTTCGTCTCCATCGAAATGCAGCCGCCACGGCCGGGATTTGATCCCGCGACCTTCGAATCATCGGTCGAGTGTCATAGCCAATAGACCACCGTGGCGGGCGATGCAGTGAACGCGAGTGACCGGCTCAAGGCTTGATATTACGTGCGACTTCAAGGAACATGTTGCTGAACGGAAACACGTACTGCGGTCTGTTTGTGCGCATTTTCGCGAGTTTCTGTGAACGCGAAATAGGGCATTCCTCAAAGTGCCAGCAATAAGTTAACTGCACGTACACCTGCGCTGCTGCCGTCTGCGCACGCGATCAGTGAACTCGGCTGAGCGAGCCCAGTACTTATCTGCAAGTCGACCTGGAACTGAGAGTTCGTCGTCCAGGCAAGGCGAACAAGATTGTTTAGAAACTCGACCATCTCTTGAAAGTGCGTTGGTGGAGACAGAATGAAAAGTAAGATCTCAGTTTATTCTGACGTGCGCATGTCGATGGCATGACAGTTACCGTGCATGACACTGAGAAGCTAAGAGTGCAGTTTTGAAGATATCTGGCGTTTTACGTCCAAAAGCCAGCTGCGATTATGAGAGACGCCGTACTGTGTGCAGTCCTTGGAAAACGAATTCGCGACAACATAAAAAAAAAACCATGTCTTGAACAATTACGTACATTTGGCAGGATGTATAAGATTTTTTTTTTTTTCTGGGCGCACTGCGCGGCATGACGCAACATGAGCACGCAGTTGCGATAACGAGAAAGAGCGCCCGTGAGAGCTCTCGCAAGCGCTGCGAGAGCTAGCAGACGCGCACTTCCGCTGCTACCGGAAACTGTGAAAGGCAACGAGCGCCGCCTCACGGATTTTTCGCTGAACTGAGGGAACAAGAGCCGCAATGGGAAAGCGAGCGACGCGACTGGCATCTAGTAAAGGAGGCGTTGCACGGAGAAACACGCCATACGTACGTGCTCGCTGCATTAGCGCATTCGTCAACACGTACGCGTAATAAATCTGCGTCTATGCTCCGGAAAGATGCCCTTCCTCTAAAGTTCGCATACAAACACTGCAGTGACTATCCAATATGTGCATCAGACGTGTATTTTAATTAGCAGAACTCGAGCCCGTAGCAAATCCTGTATGCACGCATCTGAAAACGAAGCACTAGCGAGTATTTAAAGCTTACAGTTACCTTTCATACAGGCGTAGGGAGGTAATATATGGATGCGAATGTTTAAAATGGCCCTCTATTTAGCAAAATGCACTGAAAACGGGCAGTCGTACGTGAAGAAAGTGAGAAAAACTTACACGTGAAATGTCCTTCCAGGCTTCTCCTCAACGCGATTTCTGCAGCCGAAAGTGACGCGCAAAGCCACCGTTGCCTTCTCAGATATTTAGATGCTTAGGAAAAACAGGACACAGTGTTTAAACACCACGAAACAGCGTCGCGTTGTCTACGCGCTCCGCCGTCTGCGTGGTCGTCTGCTACTGTTTCCTTGAGTAAGATGGCGGCGACGGCTTCACTTTCGGCGGCACGCTTCTACTCCAGAAAAGTAATATATAACCTCTTTGCTAATAAATGGCGGGTTAGTGTGTTTTGTATTATGGAGTATTACGGAGCACAGAAAGCTCCGCCGCGTCAATGAAGCGAACCTTATGCCAACGAAGTTGCGCACACAGAACATCCGTCAATTTCACCGTGGTTCTGGCGACCATTTAAGGCTCCTATCCCGTAGCGGTGGTAGAGTGTACTAGAAATATTCTAGTACACTCTAGCGGTGGCGTCCCCTCCGAAAAAGCGGCAAAAACCGTCAACTTTCGCTTCACAGCTCCGCTTTTGTTCGCCGCGCGACGTAGCAGGCCCCGCAGCTCGTGCGTTGCTAATCGAACGGCCGTGCTTACGATGAATAATAATAATAATAATAATAATAATAATAATAATAATAATAATAATAATAATTTTTATTGCACTGGGAAAAGCGGAGGGAACGGGGGTGGAGAACTACAGAGACAGGAACCACCCTGGGTAACGTGCTAGGCGTGGCAGATGGATGGATATTAGGAGCGTCCCCTTTATAACGGGGCTAGAGTGTACTAGAACATTTTGAGTGGCGCGACCGGAGCGGGCGCGCCGTGCAAACCGGTGTCCCCTCTCGCATGGAAAGCAGCGGTGGCGCTGGCGTGCCTAACCATTGGGGCAGCCGGCGCGCGGCGGGCACGGCCAGCGTGGCCCGAGCTGTGGTGCTCTTTCTAATTCCTTTTTTTCGTGTGCGCGTGCGCGCTGTGCCATGCACATTGCAATAAATATTGTATAAACATAGGTACGGCAGCACAGTCACGCTGGCCGGCGTTTTCACAGATACATCTAATAAAATAAAATAAAGATCCATTCGGTGCGTCTTGCAAGCATCTGATCGCGTTCGCAGCTTCGTTGCACGATTCCCTCTCACGGGGCGCGATGGAGGCGTTAATTTTATTGAAAATAAAGCAGTTTTTAATCAGAACTTCTTTATACATTATTGGCGTGCAGAAAAACGTCAGGCAGTGAATTACTTTGTGGGATATATTGCAAAAATCTGGCATAGGTGACGACGGCACACATTTTAGGATGGGGATAACATCGCAAAAACGCAGCCTGCACAAAATAAGAAGAAGAATAAGAAAAAAAAACAAGGAAAACGTCGTAAGAGTGGAGGCACGGATGTCCGTCATTCCCGATCTTATTCATAAAGATGTGGAGAGTACGGGAAGAGAGCTCGAAATGAGCAACATTAGTTTCAATCTGCTCTAGCAGGCCAATGTCGAAAACGGCAAGACCTTCTAGGTCTGTTTTATGCTGAGTACAGGGTCCCGTTTGGCTAAAGTGAAATACTGAACTGTTACAAGTTACTGCCCGGTATTACCAACATCCTTATTCTCATCCTGTAAAATTATTGAATACGTCTCACAATTATTTAGCTAGTTCGTTACGGATAGTTATGTTCATATCGCAGCCATATCTTTCGTAAAGGTTTCTTGAAAATGACCCAACTTAAATACCTCTGTGATTTCTGTTTTTGTATAGTTTTGCTGCCGTAATTGCTCACGTTATGTCAGGCGAAGTCGACGTCATTTTTTATATTTTAAGAGAGCAGTTTAACTGGTTCAGTGGCGCACCGACGGGGGGGTTTCGGGGGTTGTAAACCCCCCTGAGGCCGACCTAACCCCCTCCCACTCCGTAACTGCTCCTGTGTCCTAGAAGAATGTGGTGGTAATGTCTCAGTAAAACGCCGAAAAAAATAATAAAATAATCACCATCATTGATGTTACTATTATTTGGCATTTTATTTACTTTTTTTACACACGCAACAACTGTGTAATCGCATGCCCGGCCCTTCGTGAAAGATTGAACCCCCCCCCCCCCCTGGCAGAGATCCTGGGTGCGCTACTGAACTGGTTCCACATGTATAATACTAATTCATAGGGTCTCAACCCGTCTACCTACTTTCTTCTTAATAGATGACCTTCTACGTGTCTATAGATGCGTTCGCATTGACAGCATTACAGTGATTGTTCTCGTGAGCTACTCGTTACTTCTGAGTACTTTGGACTAGCGTTCGGAATCCGCTGTTATTTTTAATACATATTAACGACATATTGATAGAAGTTATAACTTATTAGGGCACCATTTGAGATCGAATTATTAGCAGACTATTGCGTCCATCTTAACGAAATCAACAACTATGAGGAATGGACACATTTCTCCCTGGTGCTCTCATTACGGCATGTAGCTGAATGGAGATAAACCAGTGTTTATAAGAACAAAAAAAAAAGAACACGATACAAGACCTTCTTAGGGTTTTCAATCGGAATCGCTCCCTGGTATATCTGAATGCAAGTACTTAGGCGTCGCATTACTCACTCTCTCATTTGGAAAGGTCACACTATTCTCACCAGAGCGTCACTAGTCCGTAACTTTGGTTCCTAATTTGTTAGTATACATATCGTTTTTCAGACCAGGACCTGGACATGCATGTGCAGTTTGGGACTCCTGCATAAATCGTAGTACAAAGACTGGAGAAGATTTAAAGCGCAACGCCGTTCGCTACTTACATTCTAAGTAGTAGCGGAACTGACCTTTCAGACCTAATTAGAGAGCACAATGTATGAAGATTTTGACTGTGCCAGAAAATACAGACTAATTAAAATGTCTCTCCCTGAGCCGTATGCTTTACCACTGCGGTCGCAGCAGAGGAGACATCCCTTTTAGTAGCAAAACAAATTCTTCGGAATATCTATTTTTCCCTCGCATCATCTCTGAATGGAATAGTTTATCTCTCACGACTTCGCACAGCACGGACCTAATTTTTCATAGAATACCTTAATTCCTTAAAGTTCCTTCACCACACTTGAACATTAGTACCTAAATGTAACATTGTCACATTACACCCTTTTCATTACTCAACATTCTAAGATTTCTGAGCTATAGGAGTGAGTATATCCAAAGCAACAATTTTTCCACGGCAAAACTTCGGCCCGACGTCTCTGGCCGACTGCAAAACCGTCGGCCGACGTTCGGCAACCAACGTGGGGCCAGCTGTGGGGATTGACACTGGCCTAACGTCGGCCGATTGTCGGCAATTGACGTAGGCCCACAGTCATGGCCGACTAGGCCGAGTGTGCGCCGCACGCTGTTTCACCACTGCCCGACGTTCCTAAGCGCCGGCTTTACGACGGCCGTCGGTCGGGCGCAGACGCTTTTTTTTTTCGTAGGCATTCTGTTTTTTGTTTGTTTTGTATATATGTATTCAATCAAAATATATCAGTTTTATTAAAATATATCTTGTTTTCATGCGCGTCGTATTTTACGCTAACGGTTCAGTTTAATTAGAGGCGTTCAACAAGCGCACAAGAACCTAGCACGCACGTAATACGCAATTAAACGCCTCTGATCATCTGTACTCGTCAGCGATTAAATACTTTTCAGTAGTTTATTTGGTGGTAATATGCAAATACGGCTACTTTTCATGCAGCAATATGTTCGCACTGAGCAGCAGTCAATGTGTAGCGCTTCCATTCCAGCAGCTTCCTTTTGTGTAGGCTCCTTTTGTTCGGCCAGTTCTCATGCTCTTGCGCTCGCACCAACTGAAAAAGAAATACGATGAGCGAATAATACTGTGCGCAAAGAAAATACACACTGATGTCACTTTTGTAAATTCTGTTAACACAATAGCAAAATAATTTTGTCGTACAGCACACTCAAGAACCATCAAATGAACTTACAGCCACAATTGGTGCACCGAGATTCTCAAGAGTGCTTCAAGCATCAGAGCAGGAAATCCTTGAAGATCGGCTGACCACTTATTGGCTCAGAATCATCACTGGAAAAAAAAATCAAGAACAGTGCCTAAAAAGAAAGGAATATATATGAATCAGACCACACGATTATAGGAACAAAATAGCACACACATTAACTCTATGCACAGCGTTGACACTGCGGTGGCAAAGTAAAGTCACGCGTGCCATACACGATCAGCGCATATCTCAGTCTCGCGCGCTGTCTGTCATGTAATTGCTGCACTCTACCAAAGTCGAAAACTGACACAAACAATCCATCCTCACAATAATGTACCAGCCACTTATCGTACAGTCGGCATTTCTCATTTACAGGAACAAAAGTGACCGAATTCGGCGAAAAAAGCGCTAAGTATGACTTTTATAAACGTGCGTCTTACCTGATTTATTAATTTCTCCAGCGTATAGCAAAGTATCCACACTTGCGTTTTGTTGGGGTTTTCATTCCAGTGTTCCCTAGAGAAAGGAGCAGAATAATCACGCATACGATAAGATGAACATATAATAAGAGGAATTACGCACTCCATACTTACTAAAAACGAATTCCTGATTCCTCGGACAAGGGCCGTTCCCTTGAAACACTTCTTTTTCTGTTGGAAGAGTATAAAACGTACGGTCCAGATTGGCGCAACAGTTGCACAAATCAAAGCGAGCACTGAGCAGAGAGAGAGAGAGAGAGAAAAGAGGAGAAAGGCAGGGAGGTTAACCAGATATTAGATTCCGGTTTGCTATCCTGCACTGGGGAGAAGGGGAGGGGGTTAGAAAGATGACAGCGGAGAGAGGGTACAAGATTCAAGACAAGCATAACAAAAAACACGCGCACACACATACACACACACAAAGAACGTTTCACTTATAGACGTTCACGAAGGCCGGTAGATGTCAAGAAGCGCAGTAGCGCTTGCATGGCCTTCTTCTGCGACGTGATGTCTAGTCGATGGCGTAGGATGCCTTCTTCCGACAGTGGTTGGTCGTCCAGTTTGTTGAGTGCAAGGCAAAGAGGTTGCCTCTCTACGCTGTATCGTGGGCAGTCACATAAAATGTGCTCAATGGTCTCTTCGTGTCCGCAGTGGTCACAGGCTGCGGTGTCGGCCATCCCTATGCGGAACGCATATGCTTTTGTGAAAGCGACGCCCAACCATAGTCGGTATAAGAGTGTGGCTTCTCCTCGGCAAGTCTTGGGTGGGACTCGAAGGCTTAAGGTCGGATCGAGAGAGTGAAGTCGGGAATGCGTGAAATGTGTGCCACCCCATTGCGATACAGTACACTTGCGAGCAAGCAGATGGAGCATCCGTGCCGCGTCCGTCCTTGACAATGGTATGGGTACTTGTTGTTCCATATTATGTGCAGAACGGGCGGCTTGATCGGCCCGTTCATTGCCTATAATCCCGCAGTGACTTGGAAACCACTGAAAAGATATTTTGTGGCCTGCCTTCCCTGTATGTTGCAGCATCTCTGTAACCTGGAACACCAGCTGTTCATGTGGTCCGCGGCGTAGAGGAGACAACAGGGACTGCAATGCTGGCTTGGAGTCGCAGAAAAGCGTCCATTTGTGTGGCGCTTCATCTCTGATGAAATGAAGGGCAGTAAGGATCGCTGCGAGCTCTGCTGCCGTCGATGTTGTCGGATGAGTCGTCTTAAATTTTAAGGTTTTACCTTTCGCGGGTATCACGACTGCTACAGTGGAGCTGTCTGGAAGCACTGATCCGTCCGTGTAGATATGCGTAGAGTCCCGGTACTTCTCGTACAATAGAAGTAACGTGAGCTGTTTAAGCGCTGGTGATGATAAAGCGGCTTTTTTCTCAATTCCAGGAATTGTCAGGTTGATTTCCGGCTGAGCGAGACACCATGGAGGAATTGAAGGTCTCGCAGAAGGGGTGAAAGAAGTTGGTAACGAGTCACCATGTGCTGCTATCGTTTTGCAGAAAGAGGTGCGTGGTCTGTCCACTGGCAAAGAAGAGAGGTGGTGCCGAGGGGTCCTGGCGAGGTGCCTGATATGTGTCCTCAGCGCTTCCATGTCAATTTGGGTCGTGATAAGGTGGTCTCTAGCGATTGCTATTGTCGCCACTGTCGATGCACTCCGTGGTAGGCCTAGGCAGATCCGGAGCGCCTGAGCCTGCACACTCTGTATTGTACGTAGATTTGTTTTGCCCGTGTTCGTTATAGCTGGCAAGCTGTATCGCAGAAAGCCGAGAAAAAGCGCCCTGTATAGCTGCAGCATAGCACGTGTCGACATTCCCCATGCTTTTCCACAGAAGAACTTGAACAAGTGACAGATACCCGTCAACCGCTTTTTCATGTACGATACATGAGGGCTCCATGACAAATCTCTGTCAATTATGACACCGAGAAATTTGTATGTTCGAACGTAGGGTATGATTTGGCCACTTATCATTACGGTGTAGTGAGTCATATATTTGCGCGTAAAAGGCATCAGTGCACATTTCTCGGAGGAAATTTCTAGGCCTCGACTACGGAGGTAGATAGCAGCTTCATTGGCAGCTCTTTGAATTCTTGCTCGCAATTGTAACCGCGTCACTGCTGACGTCCATACGCAGATGTCATCAGCGTACATTGACAGCCTGACCGTGCTTGGAATGTGCTGAAGCAAAGCAATTAGTGTGATATTAAATAGCACAGGGCTAAGTACACCACCCTGGGGAACACCGCGGCAGCTATAATGTAGAGAAGTGCGGCCATCTTCGGTGCTTACGAAAACGAACGCATAGAGAGATAGCTCCGTATCCAGCGAAACGTCCGACCACCCACTCCTACCTCTTCGAGAGCAGAGAGGATTGCTTCATGTGTAACATTGTCATATGCTCCTTTGACGTCGAGGAATAAGGAAGCGCAGAGACGCTTACGGCTTTTCTCATGCTGAACGTGTGTGACCAGATCGACGACGTTATCTATCGACGATCGGCCTCGACGAAAACCCGCCATGGCATCTGGGTAGCAGTTGTTGTACTCCAAGTACCACTCCAGGCGTCCTAGGACCATCCTCTCCATGACTTTGCCCACGCAACTTGCCAAAGCGATGGGGCGGTAGGATGAGAGTTCTAGCGGCGACTTGCCAGGCTTCAGCAGTGGCACGAGGCGGCTTGTCTTCCAGCTGATGGGAAGAGTACCATCTCTCCAGGAGCTATTGTACAGGTGAAGGAGAGCAAGTCTCGCTCGCTCACCTAAATGACAGAGAGCTCTGTAGGAAATGCCATCAGGTCCAGCTGCTGATGTGCGTCCGCACAAAGATAAGGCAGCCTGAAGTTCGTGCATTGAGAATGGTAGGTCCATGCGATGATCACCTGGTGGGGGACTGCTCGTCAAAGGCGGCATATTGCTGGGAGCAGGAGGTTGGCTAGCTAATCTGGTACAAAACTCTTCTGCCACGTCAGTATCTAGTCGCTTTTGTGAGAGGGCTAGGGTCTTGAATGGGAACCGCTGCACAGGTGGTGTCCGGAGACCTCGCACTGTCCTCCACAGCTGCGACAAAGGTTTGCGAGGATCTAGTGACTCACAGAAGGCAGTCCAACGTTGCGATTCGAGCTTGTCTAACCGCCGCTGGATCTTCTTTTGCGTGCGTCTAGCAGTACGTAAATCCTCTATTGCTTTCGTACGTCGGTACCTTCTTTCAGCACGCCGCCGGATTGCTCGAAGTCTTTCCAATTCAAAATCGAACTGTGTCGGTTTTACGCAGCATGCTAGAGTACGCACATTGTCGTGCATTGCGGTTCTTATTTCCTCCTCCAAGTCAAGTGGTGTATTGGCTTCGCAGCGTTCTTCCATGATGGATTGAAATTTGGTCCAGTCCACTCTTTGAATTGTATCTCGTATTTTAGTAGGAGCCAATCCTTTGATCGTGATATATGTTGGGATATGGTCACTTCCGTGCGTCTCTATGTCCGCAAACCATCTAACACGTCTGACAAGGCTTCGTGAGACAAATGCCAAGTCAAGACAGCTGCTGTACGTGGCGCCACGTAGGAACGTAGGACTTCCGTCGTTCAACAGCCATAGCTCCTCACTGGATGCGAAAGATACCAGAGCTCTGCCTCTCGCGTTGACCTTCGAACTTCCCCAGAGTGTATGATGCGCGTTGAAATCTCCGATGACGACCCACGGACCAGAGGATGAGGACAGAATATCCCGTAGTCGTTTGTGGTCAAATCGACTTGACGGCGATAAGTAGGCGCCCACAACAGTGAATGTAAGATTCTTCTTCTTTACTGTTAAGCATACGTATTGATTTTCGTCGTTAGCTGGTACTGGGTGATGAATATAGGTGAGGTCACGTCGAATAAACACCAAAACCTTGCTGTTTTCGTCGACAGTCGACGAAGGGAATGATTCATATCCAGATAGCCTTATGGAGTTCGTTAAGTTCGGTTCGCAAATGACTATCATGGGAAACATATTGACATACACATAGCGACGAAAGTCTGAAATGCGCGATCTCAGACCGCGGGCATTCCACTGAAAAATTGCTGCATTTCGGACCTCATTCCTGAAGAACAGTGGCTGATGGGCCATGATGGGTCTATTCAAGGGCTGCTAGCACCGGACTCAGAGCGTCCAGCACTTGAAGAGCACTTCTGGCAGACGGTGTATGCATGTTGCTCAGCAACACACGAATGGCATTAATTAAGGGTCTCAGAAGAGCGACAACTTGCTTATCTGTATTCTGTGGCTTCTCAGATGCCACGCTGTGTTGCACTTTGGGCGACCTCTGCGGTAGCTCTGTTGCAGGTTGTAGAGGCGCCAGCGGTGGCCATTCCGTTGTAGACAGAGGCCTTCCAGATTTTCCCTTTCCAACATCGGTCTTTGGGGTGCTGGAAACGTGCGTCTGGTGTGCTGCTGATGACGGGTCTGTTTGACGGTTCTCTTGTGAAGATGATGATTGTTGTTGTGATGATCTTCGACGTCGACGTCTTCTTCGCCGGACTTTTTCAGCAGCTTCTCTGTGGGTCGAGCTGTCTCTGACCATTTGTTTGAGGACTGTGATCTCTTTCTTGATGCGAGGGCAGTCCTTGGACGAGGCACAGTGATCTCCTTGACAGTTGGGACACTTCATCGTAGTTGCACTACAGTTGTCTTCCGAGTGAGGTTCGGCGCATCGTGGGCACACCGCGGCATTTGTGCAAACGCCTTTCACGTGGCCAATCTTCTGGCAGTTGAAGCACTGCACAGGCCTCGGAATAAAGGCTCGTACCTGATGGCGAAAGTGGCCAACCTTCACGTAGGAAGGAAGACAGTCACCTTTGAACGTTATCCTCACACAGCGTGTATTACCGAGGCGGCCGACCCGCACAATGACGTTGTGTTCACTGGCTGGTTTGATGAGAAGCGGAAGGTCGGCGTTGGGTATTTCAGTGTCAATGTCATAGACGACGCCTGTCACCGTGGCGGCCCCCGCTGGCACGATGGATCGTACCTTGATGTTACCCAGCTGCGTCACACGCTGCAAAGTGTTCAGCGCGGACGGGTTCATCACATCGATGGCCAAGATGTTCCTCCTTGTGTTTAGTCGGACGTCCTTGATCTCGTTGGGCACAGTGTTTTCCAGATATAAGGAAAGGGCTTGCCTGTTCAGGACGCGCAGATTGTCAGCAGCGTTCTCTGGCACGAACAGAATGGAGTGAGGCCATCGCTGAGGCCTAGTTTTCACAGTAGCCGAACTTGACGCCGAAGATATGTTAAGAGCTCTTCGTTTGGCCTTGCGGTGCAAGACAGGTACAAAGCCGTCTTCCGAGGAGTCGTCACCTGAGACGGAGTACAGCTCCGTGTCCTCGCTGTCGCTCGATGTGCTTCCACGCTTCCTCGAAGCGATTCCCGCAGAAGAACCGGAACCGGATGGTGCCTCGGGAAGTTGTACGTCCATCCCCGCGATGTAGCGGGCGGTGGACCCCGCAAACGCAGCGAGAAGTCAAGAAAAGCAGAGAGACGGGCCAGATGTGTTCTACAAGAGAAGCACTTCGTCGTCGTTCCTCCGAGCACTGAGCAAAATCGATCTTGCCCTACAGGATGAGGAATGCCACTTACTTCGGTCGGAGCCGGGACAGGGCACCTGCGTGTCTTGACGGGATAGTTCGCGCTCTATCTGCCTATGTTGCTTTTTGTTAACGGTGTTCATATGAGCACTCAATTCGTAGCAGAAATCTACACTTGCACGCTCACCGGCACGTCCTCGCACTCATGGAGCATATAGAGCTGTGATTTGGCGGGAACGAATTTGCGCCCAGCGGCAGGAGCCTTTCTCTCCCCCCTCCCCTTGACCAACAGACGCTGTCACGGAAAAAAAAAAAAAACAAGCAAAGATCCCCGTTTCCGCTCTCTCGCCCTAGCTGCTACATCGTAAATTATCCTCTCTCGTTCAGCCGCGCACGTTCTGCGGTTCTTCTGTCGCCCGTCTTGGGAGAGGGAGATGAAGTCGTTGTTGTTTGAGTGGTTTGAGCACCTGGCGTTGTTTAACGTGCACCGACATCGCGCAGCAAGGGAGATGACGTCGGGGAAGCAGAAACGAGCACCAGCAGTGGGCCGTGAACCAACCCCACTTTTTTTTTTCTTTTTAGGAAGAAGCTCGCATTGCTTCTCTGGCTGCTGTCTGGTGGCATGCCTGTACACGCGCGTGAGAAAGAAAAAGGCGCGAAAATTCTCCGTGCAAACAGTGGTCTTCAGTGCCAAACTGAAGGGTGCCAGAAGCGAATCGAATATCGAAGAATTTGACATGTACTGTTCGGATGTTAAGCAACTGTTTTTACATTTAACAAAGCCACGTTTACATTCCAACATTAATTATCTGAAAATTAAATCTAGACATGTAGCATCAGCTAAATATAAGCGTGTCCTTTGCAAAGAACTCTTCAAAGCATGTGAATGACCAACTCTGGATACGCATCGCTATTCGCTCTTGTATGTTTTATGCCTACCCTATGCCGTGGGGATGGAATTATCGCATTTTCGCACTGATTCTGTCTTTGTAAAATGTAGCTGACAATGACAAACGTTAACGTTAACGGATAATGGCCGGTCGATTTGAAGACTGAATAAAAGATAATGTTTGACTCGACATTCGACATTCCCAAATAATCGCACATCTTCGCCAAAAATTCTGTGATTTCATTCCTATGATTATTCGACGTACTGAATCATATCGGTCCTAAATTTGTATTCACGACCGTGCCTGACGAGATCTCTGGTTTAGCAGCCCAGCTTTTACACAGCTACGTTCCTAGAGAACCCAGAAGGCGCATGTTGTACGTCATCAGGGTATTCAGGTGAAATTGACACTTTACACAAGCCTCGCACTAGTCTAAGAATAAAAATCATACTATTCTTGAATAGCACTCAGAACCATGCATAGGCGCATTGGCCCATATAGGAGGCTATGATTGTCCATATGAGCGTTTCATCATAAGAGTCATCACTTGCAGAGAAGAATCCTCGCTGAATCATCGTTCAGTTACTTTCGCAAAAAGGGGAAGAGCTAATAATAAACTTTTGCGCATGCTCAGCAGCCACGCCCCCCCCCCCCCCTCTTAACTACTAATTAAGTACGATTGACTTCGATCATTTTCATTTTCTTACTGCCACTGACAGTTAATTTGTCCCAGTCAGTTACAATTAACACGCCATTTGCATAGCAACCGTTTCAGTCAATTTTTTTTTTGCAGTTCAACTACGCACAAGGATGTCGATCTCTCTCATAACAGCTAACATGGTGATGGGCCAGTTGGTATGCGTTCATATTTACAATAGTGCGAAGACAAAACAGGCGCTGACTAAAATTTGCTGCGTGCGGCATATCCGCACATCAACTATACATCAACTGCCAGTGTGCGGGAGGTCTGCCGCAATTTTTTTTTTCACTTAACAATGGTGCTGGCGAACAGATCAGAATATATTGAAGTCAAGCTTGTAATTGTGGGTAGTGAGAGCATAACTTTTATTTTCGTCATAAAGATGAGCGCAAGAGTTGAGCGATTAGTACGGAAGTTAATGTACGTGACAGACATATCGGTAAAATAGTTCCTTTATCAAAATCAGCGAAGTGTGAATCCTTTGTAGACGAATGTTGTTATCATCAGAACGAACTCGTGAAAAGCATGTAACAAATAAAAATGCTTAAATTTAAGCTCGTGAACTTTGCATATCCTCACGACGGTGACTTGCCATATTACATGCGTACCACTGTGACTGATTCAGCATGTTTCAGTGTAGCTTTCCTTGACCCTGCAGGAGTGCACCAATACGAACGTTACTTATTATGTGCACATCAGCGCACCGTATGGTAATCACTATATTTGCAGTGAAACTGGCGTCACTCCGAGACAAGCGCTATAGTTACGCGTATCAATTTAACTACCGTACAAGCGTCACAGGAAGGAAATAGCGGAGATGGAAAGGCAGGGAGGTTAAC
Organism: Hyalomma asiaticum; assembly: GCA_013339685.2. Taxonomy (NCBI): domain Eukaryota; kingdom Metazoa; phylum Arthropoda; class Arachnida; order Ixodida; family Ixodidae; genus Hyalomma; species Hyalomma asiaticum. Next base: position 350,810,964 of record CM023481.1, on the reverse strand, counting down.
CCAGTGCAGGACAATTATTCTCAATTAAAGCGGCTGCAGAAATCAGCGTTCCTCTCCGATAGACACTACTGTACTACAGTACGCTACCAAACTTGCACAAGGGAAAAGGGTATTGAAAGTTCGACTAGTTGGAGAGAAAAAAAATTATATTAAAGTTAGGGAAACCGGTTGTCGACGTGCCCGGTAAGCTCATACACGTTGGCGGCGATGACGACAGAATGTGAGTAGGGCTAGGGCGCCCACCTACACCATTAAGGTATCGCAGGTAATTGACGACGACGACAGCAAGAACAGTAGCAATTTAATAATAGTTGTGATCGAAAATGCGACCACCGCAACCGGGCTTGAACCTGCGTGGTTTGTGTCATCAGCCAAGCACCATAACCGTGCACCATGCTTGTCATAATGTTATATGGCCAAATACCCAACACTATACATATAAAATCACCACAAGTGACTATGCACAATCATTACTACAACTACTGATGCAATGTAGTATGTACCTTTATTTACGATATGCACGTGTGGTCCGTTGCTGCGAGTCGTACTACAGCAAGTTTGCCCGTGTGTCTGCTTGTGTGACGTGATTGTGTTTGTTTTGTTTTGTGTGGTTTTACGTCCCAAAACCAGCTCTGATTATGAGAGACGCCGTAGTGGAGGGCTCCGGAAATTTCGACCACATTGGGTTCTTTAACGTGCACTGACATCGCACAGCACACGGGCGTCAACATTTCGCCTCCGCGTGATTATGTAGAAGACTATAAAAAGATTTCAACTGTGAATGCAGCTCGTTGAGACAATAAATTGAAAAAAAAAAAAGCTATTCCAATCAGCTCGCGAATTTCTTGATACGTTCAAGCGCACACGTAAATTTTGACGATGTGAAATATACTGATCGGTTTTCAATGGTTCGCTCGGTTCGTACTGCTACAGGAACGTTTATTTTAGAATATTTACAACTGGCTAGATGGTCGATGTTTTCTTCGTTTCTCGATCGTCTCTGAACAACTTTCTTCCACGCTTGCGGCCGCTCTCCCTCCCTCTCTCTCTTCCGGTCGAGGTGCGGGTGGGACGTGTGTGTGTGTGTGTGCGTGTGCTTCGAACTCCCTCCTTCCTTCCTATTCTTTCATATCCCCTTCCCTTTGTGTGTGCCGGTTGAGGTGTCCTCTCCGGAGAGACAGTTATCGTGCACTCTCCTCACTCTTCCCACCTTTCCACAACAATAAAGAATCTCTTCTTGAAGCGATGCGTCCGAAACGAGTTTTATGCCCCCCTCGTCGACGGAGACCCCTCAGGCGATGCAGCTGCTCGTAGCCTTCTTGGGGGAAACCGCCAAGTTTCGGGGCGCCTCCCTCGTTCCGTGCGTAGGAAACGGAATACACACACGAGTGTCCGAGTTAAGCCGTCCCATCCGCACGGGAAGGGCGCCTCAGAACCCCGCACAGCCTTTCTTTGCCCCGTTGAACGTAATCTCTCCCATAGCACGGTCAGTCAGAGCAACGTTTTTAGAACATCGAGTCAGAGCAGCTCGGCGTCAGGTGTTCGTTCTGTTAACAATTCCTAAAATGATATTTCCCATTTATATTTCTTGTTTGTGTCGATGCCCAAATTTCAGATTGCGACCACGCTTGTTCTTGGGTGTTTTTGTTTTTTTCAGCGCTTGTGTGGTACAGTATTTTGGCTTGAGAAGGACGGGCGGGAGAAAATGTTCCGCTAAGAGACTATCACATAAACAATGAAAAGCAATATATAACTAAACTTCAAAATATTCGCGCTAAAAATCAGCTGGCACTTTTGGCCAGCTTCACTGGATGTTCAGCAAGGTTTATCATTCATTGTTTTCGTGAGACGTCCGTAATAGCTAGGAACGTCAAAAAACTGACAAAAAAAAGAGAGAAGGATATACGACGTGGGGAGGGCGGGGGGTGGGGGCAACGCCTTAAGTTAATTGCAATGTATCTTATTATTATTATTATTATTATTATTATTATTATTATTATTATTATTATTATTATTATTATTATTATTATTATATTTCCTCTCAATCAAGAAGGCGAAAAATTGCACAAAAAGTAATTCTGCCTGAACGCGTGAGCAGGCATTTGTTCGAGGAAGTTGAGTATATCAAAGACTGGTTCGGCGCGTTGGCCGCAACTGTTGTTCCGACGTGCTGCCATCGTGCCTTGCCGGCGAATCGGCGTCTGGTCTGGAAGCGAGGTTGGGCGGACGCCCGTTGCCGACTTCCGACCGACGTGGCTGGCGGCCGATGTCAGGCCAACCTCTCGCGAACCTCCGCTGGCCGACACAGTCGGCTTCCGATCATTTCCCAAACGTCGGCCGGCCAGTCGGCCAGTGACAAGTCGGCCAATGTTCTTCAGTTTACCTATATTTGTAGGAAACGAAAGTAACAGTGTGAACAATTATGCATGGTACTGCATGTTTATATCAGGTACGTCACACCGAAAGGGTGATGTGGACACGGAGCAAAACAATATCTCACTTTTCACAAGTAGGCGATAGGTAGAACCTTCTTTGTGTTTAAGTAAAAATGCCGATACCAAAAATGAGCACCGATATATAGCGTGCAGTAGAACTGCGGGCTGATTTAAAACTATATTTGATGATTACAATGCTCGCACACTCGCCGTGTTCATAGGTAATAACATTGCGTTTTGAGCAGAAACCTTGGAAGTAAGCAGGCAAGCAATATGAAAGGACATCGATCGCCTAGTTAAAAGTTGATGAAGCTGCATGTGGCGCATCGCTGCTCAAGTGATCCATTCGCGCTTCATTACAAAACCAAAATAAACCTATCTGCACCCGCCAGGCGCTCTCCCGGCGCAAATTAATTCCCATCAGGATGGTAATGCAGTTCAGGTGTGATTAAACGGTCCGTTTTTACGTTCCTTTCATATAAACTCGCGCCACTCTTGCGAACATTTTTGTGAGCGCGCCGGCAAGCAGACGCACGCGAGGCGGGCCGGCCGGAGCAACCAAGGTCTGACGACTGCAGCGCCGCCGCTGCGTTCCATGCGGAGAGGGCCCCTCTCCGGCCGGCGGTCGCGCCAAACTAAAATGCTCTATTCTAGTACACTCTAACGGGGCGGTAGCCGTCATGGAGGAAAGAAAAATACTAGGAGGAGGCGTCACGTGACTTCGCTAGCTTCGGCAAGCCAACCTCCTCTGTCGCCCACCTTTTGTTATCAGCTTCTAGGTACCTAGAGACAGAATGTCTAGGGATTTTCGACAGTGGCGCCGTCACTTGTTGGCGGCGCTTTAGCGTACTAGAATTTCTCTTGCGCCTGGTCTGTCTCTTGCGCGCCTGGTATGAAACATAAATGAAGGAAATTAACAGCAACTATCACCGCGCGCGCAGTCTAGCCCGGCCGTGGTCGGTGTTGGCCGCTTCTGCTGTAAACTCGCCGTGAGGCGCTGACGACGGGTCGCTCTTTGTACGGCGACCGATGCCGATCGCGCGTCGTTCAGCTTTATCGGCATTTAGCCACATAGTATGCGAAGTGCTTGCCCGTAGCGACTTCGCTGTGTCCGCCTTTTGCAGACGTATGTACGCCACGATGTGCCACCATGCCACAACACGTAAGTAATGTTCACTCTTTATTTGGAGCTTTGCCCCGTACGAGCGAGAGCACTTGATAACAGCCATCTGCGGAGCCTGGTGTTGAGGCACATATGTGGCATTGCACTCCTTATCGCTCACTCAAAGCTGCTTATATAACGAACTTTTAGTTGGCCAGACAGTGGTCCTGGGTTTACTATCTACAAGAGCAACACGACAAACTGCTTGCTTTTTTTGTGAGCAAACGTTCTTTGTGTCACCTAAAGACAGCATTACAACGAGCAAAGATAGGACGGCCACTTTGTGACAGCACGGTTACCATGCAGAATGCAGTGCCTTGCCGATGGTTGTTCAAAGGTGCATGCCTAGAGGTGGTGGTAATGGCACTTTGCTCAGAGCAAGCTGCGAGGAACGTGGTGAAACTGCCCCTCATCAGAAAATGTTTTTAAAAAATTGTGCAGCAATCTTTAATTGCCTTGGAAATTGCCAGGGCCGAGGCTAGGGCTAGTTGCTTCATGTTTACACAGTGCTAAATTTTTCAAAACACAAATCAAGGTGTCCGAAGTTGTCCCATGTGTGGATTCGACTGCTCCTATTCGGGTGGGTTCAAATGTGCACAGGTATGGAGTTTATCATTGTAAGCAATGGCTGTTAATGACAAAGGCAGGGGCAGCAGACATTGTTACCATGTTCAGCCCTTGTAATGTGCCCATATCAGCTTGCGCAGTAAATAATCAGCCGGCAAAACGTAGGGTTAATGGATCAATGCTCAGCAAAATGGAGCACTTCATGGTTGAGAGATCGCTGCCGCTACATTCTGTTGTGTTGCAGCTGGAACATGTCAGCCATGCTTGGATAAGCATGTTGAAGCCTCTTTTAAGGCTCAGAACGCCTTTGATCAAGTAGAATATCATGAATCATTGTATGCTGTAAATAATGACCTTTAATTTCCTTAACTACAACCTGCAGCGCAAAAGAGGACAAGGACGAAGACAAAAACCACACGGGACAAGCGCTGACTCAAAGCTGCGCTTGTCCCGTGTGGTTTTTGTCTTCGTCCTTGTCCTCTTTTGCGCTGCAGGTTGTAGTTAACGATGTACCAACACGCCGCATTTGGCCACATTAGTTTAATTTCCTGTTTCAGAAAAGCCAGCCAGAATAAGGCTTGTGAGTATCATTGCAATGCAAGGTATTCTTTGCCCAACACTTTGAAAGAACATTGCAGGTGTGTCCTGTACAGTGGCATGGTGAACCTTCATCCAGAGTCCTCGTGTGGAGATCTCCATATCAATATTCAACTCTCTCTGCCACCTGGAAAAAGGTCCCTACAAATTATGCCATCTCTGAAAAGAAAAAAGGTACATATTCAATGAGTCATCCTCCTGTTAAGTTGAAAATAAATGCTGTAATGACATACACAAACTCCCTAGCACTGGCACCGAGAGAATAAAACTTGTGTAACTACACACTACCATGCATTGTTAGCTTAAAAGAAATACACATATACTTGTGTGCGAAGGAGAAATATTTTGTCACAAGAAATACCAGACCACTACCTATGCTGTGCCCTAGCACACTGACATTAAACATAAGATGAAACGTTACTTCCGGCTTTGCCACAGTGCCAGTGTTGGAAAGCACAACTTGAAAGTTGTGACATCTCATGGTGTGGCCGAATTTCGGCTTTTGTGCACAGAAGTAGCAAATATGTGTTCACTGAGCAGAACACCGTCTCTACGCTTTCCGTGTTTATTATATCCATATTTGCTTCTACCGTGGGCTTCCTTGCAATGTAGGGTGGCGAAGCTTCACAGGGCAGTAAGGCTTCCATATGGAGTCGGCCACTTGGTGAAAAAGCTTAGCAATTGCAAGTAGGAACCTTTCAGGGCTTGGTTTTATAAAATGTAATTGTGCAGATGACAGGAAATCTGGATGCATGCAATAACAGCAAAGCCATTCCTTGAAAAAACTGAAGTGGTACAAGAATATTGCGACACGTATATGCACTAAGTCATGATGATGCAGCAGCACACATCTTTTAGTTTACACGGCACATTTCAGTTTGTACGCTGGGGTTTCTTATGTGCCCCATTGGGGGGGAGGAAGAAGGGTGGGGTACCTACTGCAAGAACTTTTCAAATTGGATCATTATTATCAGAGGTAAAAATGTTTGAAGCGGCACTACACCTAGGATATTGGGTGGCGAATCACTGCCAGTACGACACATGACGATGCTGTGTGGCGGAGGAAGGGGAAAAAAAAGACGAAGTGTGCTTGCTATTGTGGCCGCAGTTGGTCATCCTCTCCAAGGAGCCAGGTGCCTCCCGACTGATTTGAGCAGCCACTGCACGATCTGAACAAGTGTGACAGTTTGTAGCGACACACAGGCGCACTGTGGTGACACAGCATGCTGTGCACGGCGCGTGGCATCATCATCCACCATTTGGTGCATGATGCTTGCAAGGGGAGGGTAAGCAGCGCTCAGTCTGAAATTCGAGCACCTTCCACAGCATGTAACGATGCAGTTCTAGGCAGATATGAACATGAGCGTGCAATGTACTTGTCAGCTCAAAATGGCCAGGCCTGGTGAGGGGCTCGTTGAGAAAATGGTAAAGATGTTGCATTTTGGTTGCTGTCTGGTATTCTCTACCGATTTATTAGATTATCACACTGGAGGCACTGGTATTACTTCATGCCACACACATTGTACACAATCATCTTATCAATTATCCAGTATTTGCAAGGTCTCATGCAAGAGTTTAATCCTCTGTTGCATTTAACCGCATTAGTGTGCTTCCACCATGGCCATGTCAACACCTTCGTCTTTTCGTATGGCTACAATATCCGTATTGCTTTAATATGACCAAGGCCTTGCACTTGTGCATGGCAATATGGTTGTGGCAATATTTAAAGGCATTGCTCATTTCTACCCGGAAGGTCCCACTTCTGCAGTATCTTTTCCAACACACTGTAGTACTAGTCACAGATGATAATGACGAAAAGCAGAGGACGGCTCACCTGACAATGTTTCCTGCTCGCTCCTGACACGAGCAGAGGGAGACAACGTGACTATGGGGCCATTCGCTCCTCAGATGCTGGTAATACTAGTACAAACTTTTGAAGACAGTCATTTAATAAGACTGAATGGCTGGCAAAGACAAATCAAACTCTTATTGACATCCTTGGACAGCAATGACACATATGCTTTAAAATTTTCAAGGTACAATGAACACATGCAGATCATACTAATTATGTTATACCCCTGTACACAACTATAGAAAACTACAGTGTCGTTTTGAGCAAGTGCATTTTAACACATGCTGTGTCACTTTTGAGGGGCACTGCCACGTGTGAAAAAAGTCTTGGGTTTCATGGTAATGCTGATGGATGAGTTAGTTGGTGCAGCAGTACATGTTTAGGCAGTGCTGTGCTGTAGCCAGAAGTGGTATGAAATATAAATGAAGGAAATTAACAGCAACTATCACCATGAACTTTGGTACAAATGTCACTCAAACTCTGCCACCTTTCTCTCTTGCAGCAATGGCTTATTTTGAAGGTGCCTCTTCTTTCACCACTGCCAATGATAACGGGAGCATATATTTTCCAAAGTGCTGGTAATAAAGACGATTAACAGCCCCTGGTGTACATTGCCACTTTCTTGAAGCTGTACAACTGCTGCCCGTTGGGTCTGCCCTTCCATTTTGTCTCTCTAGATGAGAAATCCTGAAACAAAGAGAAGCACGGAGCTACATTTACCATTAACAGAATTTGCAGCCTGATTTACAATGCCCCCAAAACAAGCATGCGGTGGTATGTGTGCTGAAAATTCAATCTTCTGCAACAAGGATTCCAATTTGTCAGGCCACTCTTGCATGTAGAAGCATGAAACGTTGGGCTAGTCGATGCAACATTTGTGGGACAAAGAGCAAAAACTGCATGATGAAAACTACATTTACAAAAGGGGCACATACATGAGACTCAACGTGCAACTGAATTCAATATGTGTGTAGCTCTCGTCAAGTTCTTTGTTCTTCGTCCCACAAATGCAAATTTTGCATGGTAGGTGTCACAAATGAAAATTCTGGCTATTACATGCGATAGAGCACGTAACAGCGCAAAGCTCCGAATAACGGGGATTATTACTTACGTGTCATACGAGGTCGTCGATCTGTCAAAGGTGGCCACGGCAAAGTAGGCAAGGGTAACCAAAGCTCGCTACCTTGGCTGTCAGAGCCCCAAAGAAGCTGCACGACGCGCGGTCAGCACGGCCGCTGTAGACGATAGACATGGGATCGGTACGGGACCTACTTGTACCTCGGCTAGAGTTACGTTGAAAGGCAGCACATCACAATCTTCGCCCTCGACGTTCATAGATAAGGCGAACTCGCTAAGGGGCATCGGACTGCGTTGACGAAAGGCACAAGCACTGGAGCCGTGTTCCGAGATGTGCACACTCCATGGCACGGCGGCACGGCCGCGTGTCTTCTCGGTCGCTCGGTCTCGGTACTTGGTCAGAGAACACCTGACTCGGTGGTTCGGTCGGAGGAGGCATGCAAAAAAACCCGCCAACAAGTGACGGCGCCACTGTCAAAAATCCCTATACATTTTGTCCCTAGGTACCTAGAAGCTGATAACAAAAGGTGGGATGTACGACAAATAGATGCTTGCACTGAGCGCGGCGGCCAGCCATAGGAGAGGGTGGTCCTCTCTCGCGTGATCGCCACTAGGGCACAACATAGCGCTACCGTCTGGGGCGCCGTCAGCGTTTCTGCGGAGAGGGGCTTATCCGGCTGTCAACACTTGGCCGGGGGTTTGTAGTTATGTACGTGGTTTGCTGAGAACTGGTTGGCGTTGTTACGAAGGACGGATGGGGTACGGGGACGTTGGTAGCCCCACAGCTAGAGTGTACTATACCACAGCTTCGAAGAGGCGCTGGAGTGAGGAGCCAGGATGGACGACAGGACAAAGAAGACTCAGAAAAGACTTTATACAATAATTTACATACTCCACGGCCTTGTCTCCGTGAAGAGCTCTTGACACGGCCGTGTCTACGTGAGCAGCTCCCGGTGCACCCAGATGCACCCGCTTTTCTACCCTCGTTGGGTTGCTTCCTCCTCGCTCTTTCCCACGAAGTGGCTGGAGTGCGGTACCGGTCCGTGCCAGCAGTGATGCCGGGGGGTCCTCCCAATGTCCCCTGTTCATTGTTCTCGTCGACCGGCGAGGTTGCTTTCGAACGACGTCAATTGATGACGCACGAACGCCTTCTGGGAATGCACGCTGTGGGGTCGGTCGCTGGTGGAACTGCAAGTGCTGGCAGGGGAATTTGAGGCACAACAGCGTGTGCTGTTGATTCATGAGTGCTGTGTGCTGGCAAAGATGCCGTCTACCTCAAAGGAAAAAAAATTCACAGCATATCCACGGAGGGAATGATGGTGAGTGGGCGAAGCTCCGGAGTTCATCGTAGATCGTGCCGAGTTCCGGATTAATTTAGTTAACGCGCACGCTACAAATCCTTATGGTGCCCCGCCACGGTGGTCTAGTATAAAGAAAAAAAAAAGCCACGGTGGTCTAGTGGCTAAGGTACTCGGCTGCTGATCCGAGGGTCGCGGGATCGAATCCCGGCCGCGGCGGCTGCATTTCGATGGAGGCGAAATGTTGAGGCCCGTGTGCTGTGCGATGTCAGTGCACGTTAAAGAACCCCAGGTGGTCGAAATTTCCGGAGCCCTCCACTACGGCGTCTCTCATAATCAGAACTGGTTTTGGGACGTAAAACCCCACAAAACAACAACAACAACAACAAATCCTTATGGTTCAACTACGCACAAGTGAAATCTCCCACTGGCACTTCATTGCAAGTCAAGATCCAGTGCCTATATATATATATATATATATATATATATATATATATATATATATATATATATATATATATATAGGGCCCATGGGCCCTTATCTGCAGCACGCACGTTGGAGGCAGGGCGAGGAGGACACACGCGCATTGCCCATGCGCGTGACGAGTGGCAGCGTCGAAAGGCCACAGGGGGCGTGAAGGTGGCTGGCGGATTAGAGTTACTCTATATGCTACCGTAGGTAGCAGAGTTGCGCGTAGGTCCGCCATCTTGGCCAGCAAGCAACCAAAGCTATGCGGCGAAACCACGCTCAGTTTTTGCAGGCGGCATCCCCGACCGAGCATGGGCAGTTTTCCAACGCTCGTAGACCGCTTTGAAGCCTAATAGCAAAGAAAAACGCAGCGACAGCTTAGTGACGAGACAGATAAAAGGCGTTGCTCTTTTTAACACGCGGCGCATAAATACATAAATATACAACCGGTCATTTTGCGTTCAGACCGAAATGCTGCAGGACTAATCTCTAGCCACTGTGAAAACGCAACTGAAAAATAACACTTTCTCAGCACTTCGAGTTGTCCCGCAACATGCGCGTCTTGAAATCAACGCTTGGAATGCGCTCCAACGCTGGCAAAGTTCCGCTAGATTTGCTTTGAACTTGAGTTCGCTGCAGCGGCGGCGCCGAGAAGCACAAAAGTTGGCCTGAACGTCACCTTCTCTGCAATGCCCGGTTGCTTCGCAGCTGGCGGTGTTTGGAAAACAGACGCGCAACTCTTTATGGTAGCATAAATATACAGTAACTCTATGGCGGATAAGAAGGGAGGTGAGACGAGCCCCGGGGGCTTTTGTTGGTGGGCGGCAGGACGATGGGATGCAGTGACGGTCGCGCTAGGCGCTATGGTTTCCTCCGTGAGAGCTGCAGAGCAGAGGCCACGCCGGTTTGGGGCGTCCGCTAAGGCGAGTCGTTGGCTCGTCCTCCACTGCGAGTTGTGCGTGAGTTTGCTTTCGAGCCGTTATGTTTTACACCTACTTTCATGCTGTTAAGTTTTGCGCTGTAGGTTCCATTGGACCGCCAGTCTGCGGGAGTTGTTCGTTCTGGCCTTGTGGCCCTCCTGTATACGTTAGTGCCATGTTGTGCCGGGCTGGAAGGTGGTTGTGATTCTTTTGGAGTCTTGAATTAAAAACGGTTCTTGTTCAAAAGGACAGAAAGTTGAGCGAGTTGGTAACAGTCCATAATCAAAAGAAGAGGCGTGCAGGGCACGGACACAAGGAGAGCAGTGAACAACACGAACGCGTTCGTGTTGCGTTCGTGTTGTTCGTGTTGAAAGCGTTCGTGTTGTTCACTGCTCTCCTTGTGTCCGTGTCCTGCACGCCTCTTCTTTTGATTATGGGTTCTTGTTCCCAGCGTTGCTGGCTCGTGTCATGCGAATTGCGGCTCACTGACCCCCCTGCGGAGACGGGGCCTTCAATATATATATATATATATATATATATATATATATATATATATATATATATATATATATATATATATATATATACTGAGAACCTGTGTGCTCAATGGGCCAAACGTATTTGGAGTGATATAGCAGACACGACTTCGCAGTTATCGTTTATTGCCAACAGTTTCGACCGCGGGTCCGGTCTATGCCTTGAAAAAAACCGGACCCGCGGTCGAAACTGTTGGCAATAAACGATAACTGCGAAGTCGTGTCTGCTATATATATGGGTGGCCGGTGAACGGTTCCCCAGCGCGAGCAGTCGGTATTTTTCAATCAAGAAACTCGCTAGAAGACGCTGCCTGCGTAAGCTTGTCTCTCGCGGGTGAGGGCGCGTTCTCCTTCTTTGCGAGCTGGTAGCGCGTTCGTCGAAGAAAGAGCGTTTCCATAGTCAACGCGCGCCTTTCGCTCTCTCTGTCTCTCTCTCACAAGACAGCAGATGCAAGAGTGAGAGAGCTCGCGCGCCGGGAGGCACGCGCCCTCCTAGTAGCGCGTTCCCACACGCTCCCTCCTAGTAGCGCGTTCCCAGTAGGTAACGCGCTACCACAACGGACGGACAGACCCAAACCTTAATGGTGCATCCAGACGAAGGACGAAAACCGGATTTGCCTGGCCGGACGGCGCGTCACGTGGCCGCACATCACCGATTCTCTTCGTCCGCGTCTCGCCTGCGACCCGCGGACACGGATAATGCCAGCTCCTTTTTCACATCCAGATTCTGGCGGGGGAGAGCTGCAGCTTTAGCGTGTCGACAGAAAGTGATGGCAACCAGTACTCCTCTCCCCCTCTCCGCGCGACTATCGTCGGCTTGCCGGTGGAGGAGAAACTGTCAAACCATTCTGGCCCTTCCAACCATTCTTTTGGTAAATAGTGGAAAGGCTGCGCTGGAGAGTAGACCGGTTCTCCGGCTCTGTCGTCTGTTATTGCTTTGTCTGCCGTGTGGATACACCTGCAGCCGGACAGTCCGAGGAGTACCCGTCCGCGTCGGTTTCCGTCCTTCGTCTAGATGCACCTTTAAGGTCCCATGACACCAAAATTTCAAACGCAAGGTGCTTTGCATACGAAGGCAACCTTGACCGAGTGTTAGCGGCGAACGTCGCCTCTAAGTAATCTTAATATGGTCTCAAAGTAAGCAGGAATGCTCATCCGAGCTTGCAGCACCTCGCGACATCGCCACTAGTATGACGCGGTTAGTGGGCCATCTGTGAAGTTTAACTTTTGTAAGTTGATATCGTGACGTCACAGAGAGACACGGGCGCGCCGCGCTATGGCCTCTGAGCGTGGCCTCCGAGATCGGCTGCCGCAGCCGATCACGGAGGCCACGCCAGAAGCCGTATTTTTTTGCTTCCTCTCCGTATTGGTCGCTCAAGCGTTCATTAATTGTACACACGCTATGATGCAAAGCGGGTGCGGCGAACAGACGAATTCAGCAACTGGTCTGGCGCTCGCTCTCTCCGCAACGTCACCGAATCTTGAGCTCACGCGATCAGTTCCTGCGCTCACTTCCGACAGCCGCCGCGCTAGCCCCGCGGCGCTAGTTTCTTGCAGCTTTCGGCGCGCGTTTCGAAGCTTCATTAAAACTGAACAATATTAACGATGCTGTGACTAATTAGACTTCACGCTGGATAATTTGCCACTCCATGCCGTGATTACAAGACACTGTTCTACTCATTAGAACATAAATGTCCCCAACATAAAAAATCGCTGTCATGGGCCCTTTAAGGGTGCATCTAGACAAAGGACGGAAACCGGATTTCTCGCCGAAATGTTGACAACGAAATGTTACCTTCGAAGGCCACATGATCAACCAGCTCTGGTCGAAGACAGGATTTTGCCGAAATTGCCTGCTATGCTGGCGCCTATCGCCGCTCAGTGCAGTTCATTTTCCCCGCACAGGCTTCGAGATTGGATGCGTGCCTCTATGCGCCATTTCGAAGGCTGTGTGTTTGCATATTTAGGTTCTCAGATTAATACCGGTTACTATCGCGAAGGTTTAACCAGCGACTCAGTAGCTTGCAAGCCGAGGGTCGCAACAGCGCGACGACCACGAGGGGACCCTCCTTTATTTCCAGTGCACGGGACCTATACGGGCCGCGTATTTCCTTAACATATCCGGAGCAATGCACAGGACGCGTTCTGCGCCGCCATTGGCCGCACGCGAGGGCCACGTCGTGGAGCCGCCGCTACGCATTTCCGGTAAATGTTTGTTCACAGCAGTCGCACTGCGCCCATGGTAGCGCTAAGACGCGCAGTGGCCGCCCTCCCGTCGTCGTCGCGTTCTGTAGCAACCGCGGGGTTTGCGTCCACTTCGATTGTTTTCTCGCTGGTGGTGGTTTTCAAACCTACGCCAGTTCAGGGTGAACACGTGCGCTAAGAGACGCTGGTTTGACGCTTGCTGTGTGAGTGCTAGGTGCTGCTCTTCCATCCTTTTTTTTCTGGGCGCTGAGAGCGTGTGGGGGGGGGGGGGAGGGAAAAGAAAGAAAGACGTCGGATGCGGGATGCGGGCGCATGTGTGTTTTTGTTTTGGTTTTTTCTCTTTCGGGGTGAAGTAGAAATATCAAGGGGCCTACGAGCTCGGCGCTCGGGGAACTGTTATTCTAACACAACTGCTCCGAAGGGAGCCGTAATTTTCTTTTAAAAACGCAATCGCGTTGGTCTCAGCGGCGGGCGCGCTAGCACCCGTCGCTGACGCGCCTGGCTCTGGCAGTAGTGACACGAGCAAAATAGTGAGAGCGCCGAAGGCGCACCGCGAAGCGGCCACGTATGTCAACGGGCCCTCCAGTGACACGGGCGAACCACGGACACGCTTAAAATAGCTATATAACAGGAAATGCGCCGGCAGCGATAAAATGCCGGCAGCCCTTCCCGTGCAGGCTACCCTCTGCCGGCTGCCGGCATGTGCGACTGTAAACAAACATTTACCGGAAATGCGTAGGCGGGCTCACGTGGCCTCGCGTGCAGCCAATAGCGGCGCAGAACGCGTCCTGTGCATTGCTCCGGATATGTTAAGGAAATACGCATAAGGGCCCTGTGCAGCGCATTCTCTCAAGTCGTGCCAACTCTATGCCACGATGAAACGAAACCGTAAAATACTCTCGGCGCAATTTCGACGGAAGCCGGCCAAGAAATCGCTTCTATCGATGCGAAGAAGGCGACTAAGTTCAAACAAGCCCCGCCGCCATGGTACTCGGCTGCTTGTCCGAGGGTCGCGGGATCGAATCCCGGCCGCGGCGGCTGCATTTCGATGGAGGCGAAATGTTGAGGCCCGCGTGCTGTGCGATGTCAGTGCACGTTAAAGAACCCCAGGTGGTCGAAATTTTCGGAGCCCTCCAATACGGCGTCTATCATAATCACAGATGGTTTTGGGACGTGAACTCCAGTAATCAAATCAATCATATTCCAACATGCGGGTCGCTCGTTGCTGACCGTTTCGGCAGCGGTGATAACGCAACATACGATAAAAATCTCGATCCCTCTGGTCGCTGGCATAAGGGCTGTGTTTCCAGCGTAAAAATGTAATCGAGAGCAACTGCCAGGGCACTCCAAGAAAATTGTTCCCTGCAACGACGTAGCTGCTAAGTCTTGAAATTTCAGGCTGTAAAATCGTGATTGAGAATTATGGAACTTTTCTTGGTTTCTATTTTAGAGATCTTCAGAATGCTTGCAACGGGCGACAAATTACTTGGGAATTGTAATGTTCATGTGCAATATAGAGATAACGCTTTCCTTTGGAGAAGTGCACAGTTGTTTAGACGTGGGCCGGTGTTACTGAATGCTTTAATATTATGCGTCGAAACTTGTCCATCTCACACGACAATCGCGTCCAGCGCTAGCGTCTGCTTTATTGTGTCACGCTGAACGTTTCGCGTCATTCAAGGGTTGCAAGTTTTCCGAATCCCATGGTTTGTTTATTAGCCACACATTCCAGATATGCGTGCAAAAGGCAAAATTTTTTAACGAGAACAGATCTGTACTTTCACTGCAATAATGGAAGATAACCATGTTGGCGCAACAGCTGCGATGTCTTCGCCCACCGACGGCTGAGCAGACGTTTGGGCCATAAGAGCACGCTAGTTCCGTCTGTAATACCTTGGCTCCACCTTGATGGAAGGCCCCCCCTGGGTGATCGCCGGGTAACTCTGCACAAAAAAGGCGGAATGAAGCCACGTGAGAGGAAAATACGGCATTGTGCTGCCGCAAGTCAGACAAAAAGTTTACCCAAGCTGAGCGATAATTATCATTTATACAGCGCCGTATAGGGAACTCGATAATTAAACCAGATTGATATCAACGTTGACACATCACGCCGCCTAATGAACAGCCTGCAGGCTTGCACAAAAGCACATTTTAGCACCTTGATTTCTGAAGAGTCAAGAACGAAGGTCTCGGAAAAAGACAATCCTTTTGCGTGTTAATAGTGAGTTTTAGTATATCGGAAAGCAGTAACGTAAAGATTTAGCGTTAAGGTTAACGTTACGGTAAAGCTGGGTGCACTTAGCGGCACAAACTAAACATTTAGTATAGCGGAAGAGAGCGAAACGCTAAAGCTAATGCAAAGGCATGTACGGCGACAACTACACCTTGAAACAACTCTTATTAAATCCCTAAGTGTGCCACAAAATCATTGAGCCAGTATCATGTAAGTGTGTTGTTAGTGCTGTGTCGGCAGACCCGAAAAACATCGCTTCGTTTCAAAATGCCGCCATCGAGTCTCCTTTCTGACCCGTACTGCCTCTCATTTCGAAGTTGCGATGACATAGTTGCGATGACTTCGGAAACCAGAGAAGCTACGCAGGCATTCCATGTCGTCGAGGCTATGCCGTATACGAGAAATTTCGCCGACATTTCCGCTTTGAGAAGGCGGATTTTCCAGTTGTCATCAGTGCCCCGGAGCTTCTGCAACATTTCTCCAGTGCCCAGGGGGTACGCATCTGTGCATGTGCCTGCGAAGGCTGGCTTATCCAAGTCGCCTTTGTGACTGAAGGAATACTTCGCCAAACAATACTGTCATTTCACAGTAATGCACCACACTACTCGTCTTGGCTTTATTTAATTGGTTGTAGCTTGAAACAGCCGATGTACAAAAAGAAAAAAGCTCCGGTGGCAGTGCCGCCATCTCGACGAGACTGCCGTAAACGTGAGCAAAGCGACATGGCCTCTGAGATTTCGAGCGCCGGCACGCGCGGTCTCGAAGGCCGTGAAAGCGAGTGCACTCACATTTTAAGCCTTGTGTGCCGCTTACTGAGAGCGTATCTTGAAAACGGCGACACATTGTCACCAATACACGGCTGGCGAAGCTTAATTAGCCAAACCTAAGGCAAATAAGAACATGAGCGGGTAATGATCGAATGAGCTTAACAATGCATGCCGATGTCCCGACAGATCTGAAGCGAGTAGTCTCACTTCGACTGACGCCGCCATCTTGCCAGCCGTACGGGTCCCTTTGCGAGCGTTAGCGTTGAACGATATCTTCCGAAAATAGCGTAGGCACGTAAGGGTATCGTATACGTTAACGTTCTGCGCATGCGCGTTGTGTTCCACGGTAACGTTAACCTTACGCTAAATCTTTGCGTTTGCTCCTTTCCGATATACTAAAGCTCACTATTGCGCGGGCAGAGGCGGGATCCGCAGGGCCGGCTGGTAGCAGTAAAACTGGGAAACCGAGAACCGTGTCGCCTCCTCTTTGTTTGAGTTACTGGTGTAAGATGACTCGCCTCATAATAAATATACTGTTGCTTTTGCTAACAACGGTGCCACTCATTACGGCGAAAGCCTTAGTGTCTAAATTAGAGTAACCTTAATGTTTCAGTCAGTGTCTTTAAAAGAGGGTGGTTCCAAAATTATGGAAAATTATCACAAGAAATAATACCTTGAGAAATAAATCACTAATCACGTAACACGATATATTAAACGAACCCTTAATTTAACGCGGACATGACTCAGACATAATCAGCATGACAGCCAGGCTTTAAGTCATGTTCATGACTATAACTATGAAAGTGAGAATGTCCAGAAAATCGCTAACTAATGTTTGCAAGTCACGCAAGTTAGGTAGAGCGGTTACGATAATGAGAGTGCACCGTGATAATTACCAAATCACGATTAAAGAACGACCTGATTCTGCAAATCATGTAATTAATGACATATAATACAAGGAAAAGCTTGAAACTGTAAGAAGGCTGTCGAGATGGGTGTCAAACGAAAGGTGCATCTCGAAGGATGTGGTATTGGTCATAGTCATGTTCATGACATGACACGATATGCTCATATCTTGCTATGACATGAGCATGATTCTGCAAAAATAAAACTACTGTAAGGGGGTCCAGGTGAGAGTCACACGAAAGGTGTTTGCCGAAGGATGTGATATTGGTCATAACCAGGTTCATGACAAGATGTGCTCAGGTCATGCTATGACATGAGCATGACTCTGCAAACATAAGACTACTGGAAAGGGATCGATATGGGTGTCAAACAAAAGGTGCATGTCGGAGAATGTAATATTGGTCATAGTCACATTCATGACATGACATGATGTGCTTATGTCATGAGCATGACTCTGCAAAACAAATGTAAAGGAAGGAGGTCAAGACGGGTGTCAAACAAAAGATGTAGGTCAAGAGACGCGATAGAGTTAGTCATGTTCATGACATGAAATACATGATATGACATGAGCATGACGAAGCAAAAATTAACGCAAAGGGGTCAAGTAGGTCTCAAACGAATGGTGATTGTCGAAAGATGTGATATTGTTCATAGTCATGTTCACGACATGTTATGCTAAGGTCATGCGCATGAGCATGACTGAAAAAATAAGAATCCTGCAAGGAGGTCTAGATGGCTGTCAAACAAAAGGTGCATGTTGAAGAATGTAATATTAGTCGTAGTTCGTTCATGACATGACACGATATGCTCATATCATGCTATGACATGAGCATGATTCTGCAAAAATAAAACTACTGGAAGGGGGTCGAGGTGGGAGTCACACGAAAGGTGTTTGCCGAAGGATGTGATATTGGTCATAACCAGGTTCATGACAAGATGTGCTCAGGTCATGCTATGACATGAGCATGACTCTGCAAACATAAGACTACTGGAAGGGGATCGATATGGGTGTCAAACAAAAGGTGAATGTCGAAGAATGTAATATTAGTCGTAGTTACGTTCATGACATGACACGATATGCTCATATCATGCTATGACATGAGCATGATTCTGCAAAAATAAAACTACTGGAAGGGGGTCGAGGTGGGAGTCACACGAAAGGTGTTTGCCGAAGGATGTGATATTGGTCATAACCAGGTTCATGACAAGATGTGCTCAGGTCATGCTATGACATGAGCATGACTCTGCAAACATAAGACTACTGGAAGGGGATCGATATGGGTGTCAAACAAAAGGTGCATGTCGAAGAATGTAATATTAGTCGTAGTTACGTTCATGCCATGACACGATATGCTCATATCTTGCTATGACATGAGCATGATTCTACAAAAATAAAACTACTGGAAGGGGATCGATATGGGTGTCAAAGAAAAGGTGCATGTCGAAGAATGTAATATTAGTCGTAGTTACGTTCATGACATAACACGATATGCTCATATCATGCTATGACATGAGCATGACTCTGCAAAAATAAAACTACTGGAAGGGGGTCGAGGTGGGAGTCACACGAAAGGTGTTTGCCGAAGGATGTGATATTGGTCATAACCAGGTTCATGACAAGGTGTGCTCAGGTCATGCTATGACATGAGCATGACTCTGCAAACATAAGACTACTGGAAGGGGATCGATATGGGTGTCAAACAAAAGGTGCATGTCGAAGAATGTAATATTAGTCGTAGTTACGTTCATGACATAACACGATATGCTCATATCATGCTATGACATGAGCATGACTCTGCAAAAATAAAACTACTGGAAGGGGGTCGAGGTGAGAGTCACACGAAAGGTGTTTGCCGAAGGATGTGATATTGGTCATAACCAGGTTCATGACAAGATGTGCTCAGGTCATGCTATGACATGAGCATGACTCTGCAAACATAAGACTACTGGAAAGGGATCGATATGGGTGTCAAACAAAAGGTGCATGTCGGAGAATGAAATATTGGTCATAGTCACATTCATGACATGACATGATGTGCTTATGTCATGAGCATGACTCTGTAAAACAAATGTAAAGGAAGGAGGTCAAGATGGGTGTCAAACAAAAGATGTAGGTCAAGAGACGCGATAGAGTTAGTCGTGTTCATGACATGAAATACATGTTATGACATGAGCATGAAGGAGCAAAAATTAACGCAAAGCGGTCATGTAGGTCTCAAACGAATGGTGATTGTCGAAAGATGTGATATTGTTCATAGTCACGTTCACGACATGTTATGCTAAGGTCATGCGCATGGGCATGACTGAAAAAATAAGAATCCTGCAAGGAGGTCTAGATGGCTGTCAAACAAAAGGTGCATGTCGAAGAATGTAATATTAGTCGTAGTTACGTTCATGACATGACACGATATGCTCATATCATGCTATGACATGAGCATGATTCTGCAAAAATAAAACTACTGGAAGGGGGTCGAAGTGGGAGTCACACGAAAAGTGTTTGCCGAAGGATGTGATATTGGTCATAACCAGGTTCATGACAAGATGTGCTCAGGTCATGCTATGACATGAGCATGACTCTGCAAACATAAGACTACTGGAAGGGGATCGATATGGGTGTCAAACAAAAGGTGCATGTCGAAGAATGTAATATTAGTCGTAGTTACGTTCATGACATAACACGATATGCTCATATCATGCTATGGCATGAGCATGACTCTGCAAAAATAAAACTACTGGAAGGGCGTCGAGGTGGGAGTCACACGAAAGGTGTTTGCCGAAGGATGTGATATTGGTCATAACCAGGTTCATGACAAGGTGTGCTCAGGTCATGCTATGACATGAGCATGACTCTGCAAACATAAGACTACTGGAAGGGGATCGATATGGGTGTCAAACAAAAGGTGCATGTCGAAGAATGTAATATTAGTCGTAGTTACGTTCATGACATGACACGATATGCTCATATCATGCTATGACATGAGCATGATTCTGCAAAAATAAAACTACCGGAAGGGGGTCGAGGTGAGAGTCACACGAAAGGTGTTTGCCGAAGGATGTGATATTGGTCATATCCAGGTTCATGACAAGGTGTGCTCAGGTCATGCTATGACATGAGCATGACTCTGCAAACATAAGACTACTGGAAAGGGATCGATATGGGCGTCAAACAAAAGGTGCATGTCGAAGAATGTAATAATGGTAATAGCCACGTTCGTGACATGATATGCTCATGTCATGAACATGACTCTGCAAAACTAAATGTAAGGGAAGGAGGTCAAGATGGGTGTCAAAGGGAAAGCAAAGCTCGAGGGATGTGATATAAGATATAATCATGGTTATCGATGATGGATATATAGTCATGTCAATCATGGATAGATATTCATGGTTAAGAAGCCTTCATTCGGGTCCGTTTTCGCAGCTTGATGCATTAGCGACGTCTGTCGAGCTCTTTTTTTTAAGGGAAGCGTCCGCGTCACGGGATGTGCTGAAGCACGTTTGCCGTTCAACAAAACACGCCCGCCTGGTTTTCTTTGCGCAGGACCGACCCGCACGCTTGTTCGCTCTGCATGATTTTTTCATTCGCTAGGTGGATGGCCTTTTAAAGACGCAAGAGTAAACGCCTTCGTCCCTAAACTATATGTATAAAAGAAAAGTACCAGCACACACTAGACAGACAAAATAGGGACTGCTGAGAAAGATTGCGCAGAGCCTCCCTCCAACAAACGACAAAGGTTCCAGAAATATGCGGACAGCGGCTCACATAACTAGAAGACGGAATGTTTCTTGGCTGCTGCTACGGGCTGAATGTCAATGAGGAAGTGAAAAGCTCGTAGCACAGGCCGAAGGCATACAGCAGCAAGTACAATAGCAAAAAAAAAAAGAGAAAAAGGAATGTCCATACTAAAACCCCTTGCTTTGATAGTACCGCGAAACGCGTTTAGCCCTCATGGTTCAAGCTAATAGAGTAGGGAAAGAGAATGAAAGAAGAAATCTGGGAACTTCGTGACATATACTAAGAACGGCACTGACTAGTGTTCAGGGGGTGTTGACCACATTAGCGTTAGACCGCGTGGGAACATGAGCGGGTGCGGCGTTTTGGCACGAGTACGTCAATGAGTGCGCAAAGTTGTGCTGACTGCACAGTGGTTTACGTGCAGCATTTCTTTTCTTCTGGGGTTAGGTGCAATCATAAACAATGCAGTGATGACCTGTCGATAGCCTGTTCTTAAAGGAAATTTTAAATCGCTCTAGTGAACGAAAAACAGCGCGCGCGCCGTGCAAGCACGGCAACACGTATGGGCGGCTCGGCGCAACAAACAGCCCAACGAAGGGGGGCGTGGCGCGGAGAGCTGTCTCCCGCGCGGTAGCAGACGATAAAAACAGGTTCCGGCTCGCCGGTGCGAGAGTGCCGATGGAAAGGTGTATATGCGCGACAAAGGAAAGTAAAAATAATAAAGAATAATAAAAAAAGCATGTTTTCAGAACATATGTATACAGCGCATTAGCTGCAATGTGACGGTGATTATACAAAAAAGAACGTAATGATATCAAGATATGACTGATGGGCACGACACTTTACCAACGCTCTCGTTGATACCGCATGACACAGTGTTAAATCTATAGATGAGGAATGATTCTCGTACTTCCCGGTCATGGTGCGTTTTGAAACCTGATTGTATTATTGTTGCCTTTATATTATCAAACGTGTGTCCCGGCAGCCTTACATGGCGAAATAGTGGTAGATGCGGTAAGCCGTTGACATGTGCTCTGTGGTTGTTAAATCGCGTGCGAAATGAAGTTTCGGTCTGACCGATATACTGCATATGACACAATGAACACTCCAGTAGACAGATGACGTTAGCGCTATCGCAAGTAAAATTGCCATTGATATTTACAGAAAAATTAGATGCAGTGCTTTGGGCAGTATTTGATGACGTCATATGCACACAGATTTTGCAGCGGGGTTTTTTAGAAGGCTGGCAACCAAGATGAACAACAGCTTTGGTCTTCGAACGGGTTAACATGTCACGCAGGTTCCTGGAGCGACGCCATTCCGTGAAAATCTTCCTAAGCCGATCGCGCTGTGTCAATATGCTGTAATGCTTTCTGAGGATGTGGGACACGTTAGGAACAGATGCGGAATGTGCTAGGACAAGGTTAGTGCGCGATAATGTCGCTACTCGCTTGTCCGTACTGATGAGGTCTTTCCTGTCAAGGGAATCAGCCCGTTTGATTGTGTCTTCAATTATCTTCGAAGGGTACTTCTGGTCAATTAGTGTTTTACGAAGCTGGTCACAGTTCCGAGTGAAATCACTGTCGTCCGAACAGATCCTTTTAAACCGAATAGCTTAGCTATGCGGGATGCTTGTCTTGCAGTGTTTTGCGTGATTGCTCTTAAAATGCATACCGTTGTCGGTCAGTTGGTTTCCTATAAATATTGGTCGTCAGTTTGCCATTACACAGAGATACCGTGACGTCAAGAAAGTTTATGCTGACTGGTGAATAAGAATGAGCGAATGAAATTGACGGTGCGGCATTGTTGAAGTCCGCAATGAAGGGAACCAATGCTGCTTCACCGTGGTGCCAAATTAAGAAAATATCGTCGATGAAGCGTTTGTAATAAAATGGTTTGAGGTCACGAGTAGCGAGGAAGTTCTTTTCTAGTATTCCCATATATATGTTCGCATAATTGGGTCCTATCTTTGTTCCCATTGACGTCCCACTAACGTCCCATAGTCCCATAGTGTTCACCGTCAAATTCGAAGTTGTTAAGTTCGAGGATTAGTGCTAAAATAACATCAAGGGTGGAATCGTCGATGGGTTGGTAGTCAACAAAGTCGTTATACGCCCGTAGTACAGATTGTATACCATCTGCATGAGGAAAGTGGTAATCACCACAGCAGAAAGAATAAAAAAAAAACGATTTATTGACAAACTGCTGGCTAGAATAGAATAGAATAGAATATCGTCTAATGGAAAAATATAAACCATGAAGGAAGAAAAATGGAAATAAATTCGTTTCTAATCTCTCTCTCTCTCTCAATATATATATATATATATATATATATATATATATATATATATATATATATATATATATATATATATATATATATATATATATATATATATAATTCGGGGAAGAAGTTATGTGGGTCCGGTTCAAGAGTAGTTTAGAAACGAATTGCGCACTTGCGAAAATCGCACGTTTATTGTTCAAAGTTGTTTGTAGTTGTTTGAAATGGCTTCATCATATTGGCAATGCCCTAGTCACTCGGGAAACATGTGAGTTTACCCATGTTTTCATTAATGCCCGATGTAGCGGCTTTGAACTTGTAACTTTTAACAATAAACGTGCGATTTTCGCAAGTGCGCAATTCGTTTCTAAACTATATATATATATAGTTTAGAAACTATTATATATATATATATATATATATATATATATATATATATATATATATATATATATATATATATATATATATATATATATAAGATGTCCCTGAGCCCGAATAAATATTTTCAAAAGAAAAGATTCACACGATTAACAAATACAATATAGCTTTACTGACGTTGCGGCCGGTGGATCGGCCTTCATCAGAGTAAAAAGGTGTTGCAGAGCACCTTCCTTTTAAGGGTACAGGAAGGGGAGAGAGTGCGGCTACGAAGGCGTATGTCTGTACAGGGAATGGCTATGAAGTCTGCCTGGACGGAGCACGTGATCGGCTGCGGCGATTCACGATGCGACACCGTGGCCTCTCAATTCACAACAAGGCGGCACACTTACAACCCCGAGGGATTCTCATACTTGTATGTAACGCAACTATAAAGCCACTCTACATTGTAAAAATGGTAACCACCACAGCAGAAAGGGTAAAACAACAACAACAAAACTGATTTATTGACAAACTGCTGGCTATAGTCGACTAGAATATCTTGTAATGGGAAAATATAAACTATGAAGGAAGAAAAATGGAAATAAAATAAAGCTACATCAATGAAATAATAAAAAGTTCCGCAAAAAAGGAAAGTGTGAAAAAGAACGCACTGTAGTTGTTTGAAATGGCTTCTTCATATTGGCAATGCTCTAGTCACTCGGGAAACATGTGAGTTTACCCATGTTTTCATTAATGCCCGATGTAGCGGCTTTGAACTTGTAAATGAGATAGGACTCACGAACCTCGCGATCGTGGTGCGTCCGAGAGCCCGATTCCAGTATCATCGCCTTCAGGTCGCTAAATGAATGGCCGGGAAGGCGCACATGCTTAGGCAGGGGCAGGTTCAAGGAATTTTTTGCGTGTGACTTGTGACTATTAAACCGTATTCGGAAAGGTGTTTCTGTCTGACCAATATATTGTTGATTACATTTAGGGCACTCAAGCAGCTAAACGACATTAGCAGTGTCACAAGCGAAGTTTCCTTTAATTTGTACAAAAAAGTTGGACGCCGTGCTTGTTGCTTTTTGTGTAGTTCTAATATAAGGGCAGACCTGGCAACGTGGCTTATTACACGGCCTGCATCCAGTGCCACGACGTGGATTTAAAGTTGATTTGGTTTATATATATATATATATATATATATATATATATATATATATATATATATATATATATATATATATATATATATATATATATATATATATATATATGCGTTGAGAAACGACGGACGAACGTGCGAAAATGTTTATTTCTTCCAACGTTTCGGCAGGAGGGCCTGCCTTCGTCCCTGACGAAGGCAGGCCCTCCTTGAAAGTTGGCGCGCTCGCGGGCGCCGCCAGCCAACGGATAGGGCCGGCGCTCGTACGGCGGCCTCGTCTGCGTGCCCCGTGCAGCTTGCAGGGAGAGGACGGAGAAAGCGCGGGAGGGGAGGAGAGCATCGCTACCTTCTGTATTATAGGGTTTTACGTCCACTACGATAACGGCTTTGCTGTAAGAAGACGGGCGCTTGACGTGAACTTCACGCATTGCGTTGGCTACGGTACACGAGATTGAGTGACAACTTTATTCATTAAGGGGCGAGAGTGTAGGATTTGGGGGATAGGCTACGGTACAAGTGAAAAGCGAGGGAAAGGACTCGGCTTGTTCACTATCGTCAAGGTAAAGGTGGAGGGTGCGTACGTCAACCGTGACGTTGGCCTTCTGGCGGGAACAAAACAGTTCAGACGTTGCAATTTGTTCAACAGTAAAGTTATTTGAAAACATGATTATCCGTAATATGCTGCCGAGACGGCGCTTGATCTCTTTCACAACAATCCAAGGTACGACAAAAGACCGTCTGGTGAGGGTTATATACGATTTTTGACAGTAAACTAATACTACATCCCACGGAAACACACACACACACACACACACACACACACACACACACACACACACACACACACACACACACACACACACACACACACACAAAAAAAAAAAACTCCAATACATGATGTTTACTTAGGTGTACTGAATGGCGCTAGCCCTTACCGTTTGGTGCACTTCGGTCGACTATATAGGACAGACTTTCGGTGAACTGGTTCATACCCACAGATCGAATGCGTGTATGAGCAACACATAACTTCTTTTTTATTTCCTTCTTTCTCATGCGCCGCGCATACCTGTATGTCTAATTTGGTGGACATTTACCTCCATTTCTTTTAAGTTTATATATTACCCTGATAGCTCAATGAATGTCTTTTGTATCATACTTATGGCCTGATATCACATGTTTCTCATACAACTCTAATCGCGATGTTTTAGCAAAGATGTTTATTTTTTTCCAGAATCATTTTTTGTTTACTTATTTATTTACTGGTTTATTGATTTTTATTCCCGTGCCAACCTCCATCCGTAGGTGAGTCACAGGTGGTGAAGAGGAAATGCTACGTCATCAATGCTCTGCACAGGCTAGTTCAGTGCCGAAACTTCCCAGAAAACTGCAGCCAGTTCGCAACAGCGGTAGCACATTTGACTTAAAACGCCCACAAAGTTGTGCCGATATGATAGCGCGAATTTCCTCCACCGAACGAATCAAGGAGTTCTCTCCCTGGGCATATTTGTAGGTGGCAGCCTCGCTGATGAGAGAACGGCGCCCGTGATCTTAGGCGCCTATTCGGTCAGGGTAGTCGCCCAGCGGCGGCGTGAAGATTGCAGCATATGGACCGCGATGCGTGGTGTCTTTGCTCGCAGATTTGGCGGCCACAGTGCACGCCCCTTGACTGGCTAGTCGCTCCCTTGACTCCTCGCTGTTCCTCGCAATGGTAGACCCAAAGCACGTTGAAAAGTCGTCTTTCTCCGCGAACCCTCTCTGTTGGAGGTGTTCGTCGCTGCAGGTGCCACAGGTGACGCCTCGGGGTGGCAGTGCTCATCCGAATGGCTGTGTGGCTTTCTGCCTATGTTGGCGATGTCGGAGACGTTGTCCTTAGCGCGGAAAAGTTGAAATCAGCCGACAAACTTCTGACGGCTGCGTAGTTGCCGATGAATTCATCTGGGATCTGGCTGCGAAGCTCACCGGCTGTGCGGTCCAGGCGGTCTTGGGTGGAAGGCGTTCCCGAAGAAGCATGAACATGTTCGCGTAGCTGACCTCTCCGGTACTGGTTAGTTGTCGGCACGACCTGAACGTAAGCAATCTCAAGCGTGTTGGCTTCGCTTCGTCACCACCCGACTATGGTAGTGAATGCGCTGACCCCTGTGTTAACCGCTGTCACATGGCAAAAGAAACGTTGTTTACAACGTTGCGTCTTGGGCGTGTTGGTTTTGCATACTTGAAGGTTATCGCGCACGAGAAACACGGAGCGAGAAAGACGCCTGTGTGTGTCACGTCCATGTTTTTCGTGCGCAGAAACCTTCAAATTTACAACGAATGACATCAAACGAAGTTAATGTCGTTCTACCTACACGCTGTCACACGAAAAGAAATGACATTTTAGAATGATGGCTATTATCTTGGCCCCTCTTGCACCATGACTTAGGAAGAGAAAAAAATCTATTGAATATTATATAGCACACAGGCATATCTTTCAACTTGCTGTACCCAGTATAAAATAAGCTTTTTTAAAATATATGCGTGAACGTTTAACGCACTTTGCCGCAGCCCTTCAAGACAAACTACGTCAGGCAGAGCATCAACCGAAAAACAGCATGGGCGATGACAACTTCACTTAAGGAGACGAGACAGCGACGAGTAAGAATGTGATGACCAATTTGATAGGCACGCGAGCCAGACATCGCAACGAAGAAGGACTCTTGGACATGAACCGCTTCACGAGCGTGCGATAATACAATGTCCATGATGCTGTGATTACCGCCGACCTAAGGAAAACGGTGGGCGTTTCAGCACCACGATAGACCATTAGGCATTAGGGAGTTGTTACGCGCAACGCCTCTACAAGGTACGGTGCGAACGCTCTGACATGTGAACTAGGACGCCCCAACCCTAACAAGGGGCTGAATCTGTCAGCGTGACTAGCTGCATTCGACGGCGTCCCGCCGCTGTTGTTTTTTTCTTTTCGAAACACGTAATTTTTTCGTCATCAAACCTGTATTCAATTAGCGTACGGAAGAATTACGGATTTGTGTTATAGTGTAGTAAGGTACGGCATAACAGTATATGGCCACTGTGCGGCGCGCTGGCAAATGAGGGTAAACTCTATTCTCCGTCATATGTTAAAAAACATTTGTTACGACCTTAACCTCAATGTCAAAAAGGATGCTTTCAAAACGTTATGTATGCCGGACTTTACTCACTTACTAATGGAAAGCGTAGTGATTAGGCACTTTTGGAACAATAGTTTCAAAACAAAGTATGTTCCTGCACGCTGTTTGCGTCCCAAGGATCCATTTTTAGTACCGAGACGTCACACAAGGTATGGAAAAAGAGTACGAGATTGCTACGTTCCTGTACATTTCAATAAGCTGCCTCCGAGTGTACTGCGCACCCGGACTAAGCATAAGTTAAAAAAGGTTCTCAGGCGAATGATTTATTTATCGTCGTAAACAAAGTGGTTGTTCTCTATCCTGTGCCGTATATTATTTTTTCATTTTGTTTTATAGGCAAATGTATAACTTCAAAGATAGCTGTTTTCCGCTGCTGCCAGGCACTGCCGCTCAAGCCCTATGAGGCTTTGGCAGGCCTGATATGTGTATTACTTTCTTATGAGATGTACAATAAAGATTTGATTTGATTTGATTTTATTACAACATTTTTATAATCACGAGAAAATAGGGATCACTGGTAAACTGTCCTTGGCGCCGAGGTTACCCACTGGGGCACACAACGAATGCGAATCCGTTCCGCGAGCTCATTGACGGAAAATGTTCCCACCGAATATGATGTGTTTCACCAAACAAATGATATTATAAACGATTGTTGTTAATAACATTAAATTTGCCCTGAGACAAGGCGAGGCAGAGCGGCTGTGCGTCGCTTGGTGTGATACACAACAACTTTTGTTCGTGAATTTTTTTTCCCGCCATGAATTCTTGAATTCAAGAATTCATGGCGGCCTTGCATAACGCCACAGACTCCTGTTTGACGGCCATACTTTTCTTTCGGAAGTTACAAACAGCAGATCGGCTACGTCAGGACGAACAACAAACAGCGCGCAACAAACGGGCAAGCAATGAAGCATCTTATAAAGTGATTACGCACTTGCACTGCTCAGAGGCGGACTTGTATTGCATAGCGGTGGCATCAGACCTCGAAACTTGCAGGCTGAGTAATTTATTTCTTCAACAGTAATCTCTATTCATTGAAAAACAACTAAGCAGAAACGACTTCGCCCATCAAAGCAGCTCATGCACGAACATGCAAGTATAATGTCACCTTTTCTTTATGGTTTAACAAACCACCTCATTCGTCCTGCAGTATACAAGCTCAGAATGACGTCAGAGCTTGACTGAATTTTTACAGCAGAGTAGTTTCTTCGTTACCGTACCCTAGGGGCTCCCAATTTCGTGCGGATATTCGAAAATTTCGATTAATGAATCGAATAGCGTTCTATTCCATTTCAGCGAAGTCGTCTGATTTTGCGCAAAGTCTCTTCGCGCGATTCACCAGCGAGGCGATCACATACCTTTTATGGAAAACCGGGTTCACCGAATTAAAATGCAAACAGCGACCCGTGCGGGTGCTTTTTCTGTAAACGCTGAACGACATTCCTTCTCCTTCGCGCTTGACGAGGACATTGAGGAAAGGAAGTTGACCGTGCTTGTCCTCGTCTACGGTAAACTTGATTCCTGAATTGATGCCGTTCAGGTGAAAGCAGTCATTACGCCGAAGCAATCATCCACGTAGCGTAAAAAGGTTTTGGGTGCAGGACTAAACGAACGGAGTGCGCATTGTTGAAGACGTTCCATCGTCAGATTTGCTGCCGTTACCGAGACGGCAGCGCCCATCGCTGTCCCGTGTACCTGCTTGTAAAAGCGACCCTCGAACGTGAAGTACGTGTTGTCGAGGCAAAAAGTCAGGAGGCGCCGCAAGTCCTGGACTTCAATAGGTGTGCGCTCGGGCAAGGTTCTGTCTGTTTCGAGGGCTGAGACACATGCGTCAATTCTGCCAAATCCGTTGGTATATGCTGGTGAATAAAGATTGGACATGAAAAGACACCCGGACATCGCCATCCTCGAGGGTGATGTCGCGCACCTTTTCTATAAAGTCACCGGAATGGCGCACGTACGTGTTGCTTTTGCCGACAAGTGGTAGCAGCACCCGATGCAGGTACCCGGACAGCTTATGAAGCGGTGATGCGGGTATAATCTCCGATGGGGCGCATTGGTACTTCGGGCTTGTGGATCTTGGGCAATCCGTACAAGGCTGGCGCAGAAACATTATGGCACAGGAGAGTAGTACAGGGACTTGTGTTGAGACGGAACGCAACGGAATGCGTTGGAAAGAAGCTCTTGAAAGTCCCGTTGCAGCTTCGATGTAGGGTCCCTCCCAAGGCGTTGGTACGTCTGAAAGCAGAGCGATCATTTTGTCATGGTACTCGGCGCTGTCAAGTAGCACAGTGGCATTGCCTTTGTCTGCAGGGAGCACCACAATCCTGGGATTGTTCCGAAGGCGTTTGATAACTGCGTTTTCTGTCGGAGAGAGCGGTGAGAACGACGCTCGAGGCTGAAGTCGTGAGAGTACACCAACGGCGCGAGTACGAGCCTCATCACGTCTGGAGGATTAAACTTTCATCAACGCGTTTTCCACAACACAAATCACTCGTTTTGCCTTCGTCGTAGAACCTACATTGAAGTTCAGCCCTAGGCTCAGAAAAGAGAGTTCAGTGGCATCTGGCTTGTGCGAAGACAAATTGTGCACAGTGGACGTTACCGGGTTGGAACTCGAAACCGGGTTTCTGTGATGCAATCTCTCGAGCTTGCCCTCTTGACCCTTTTCGGCACGGCGGCAGTGCAGTCTTGCCTTGAAGTTGGCATGCAGCTGAATACTTGCGAATTCCTTCGGAAACTGGTACTCGAGTCGCCGACGGGCAAAGAAAGCTTCGTTCTCGAGTGCTCGTGCTTTTTGTCTGCAGTCTAAAATTCTGGCTTGCAGCAGCCTTGAAAACCACGCTATTCCCGAAGCTGGTAGGCACAGGTCTGTTGAGGCGAAGGGATCGCGGAATAAGACCACTAGTTTTGCACTCCAGATTGAAGCGAAGGTGCCCTTTGAAGGAGGCCACTCGGCTGGTCAAGCAGATGTACTGGCCAATCTGAGTGATGGCGGCTTGGCCGTACGCCCTTCGTAAGTTGATCAAGTCGAGAGTTGGACGGAAACCCGTCTGGTGAGGAGCATACATCAAGACAATTAAAATAAGGCACTGACCACGATAAACGCAAATAAAAGCAAGACGTTTCGGCTCCCGCACGGGAGCCTTGTTCAAAAGTGAAGAATTTGTGCGTGAGCAGTCCGGTTATGTAGTTTTTAAAATGTGGCGTAAGCAACGTGTGTGCATTTGTGCGAGGTTCCTGTCACTGCGATAAAGCGTGTGCGCCGTTGTTTGACGTTTTTATTTAGAACCTCGGTGCCGCGGAAGCGAAAATGTCATCATCGTAATAACGTATATCATAATATACGTTCCCGCACACAGAGGGACGAATAAAGATATAATAGAAAACGCCTCGTGACTATATTGAGGCCCAGACACGAAAAATTAAAAGAGAGATAATCAGGGCCAATGGAGTCGGTCACGTGATAGGGAAGCGGTAGATTAATGTGCGGTCAAGCACCACCTACGGTTACTTAATATTTCGAAGGCTGTAGTCACTACTGCATGCAAGCCTGCCTCACTTCTCACTATATATTGTATTTTTATCGGTTAAATTTAATAACAATGCTCCTTAGTGAATTTTCATCAATATTTATTTCGAATAAAATGCTGTGGAGTTTCCGGGCTATTTTTAAAATTTTCGAGTGACTATTCGGAAAGTACTAGAATTGTATGCGATCCGTGTTCGATTCGGTTCGGTTCTAAAATCCAATATATGACTGAAAACTCTGCGATAATGGCCAGAGCAAAAGAAGACTTACATCTTGGGGCGGGCAACTTGGCTCCAACTGGCGCGGTTGGCCGAGGTGCATCAGCGACACGTTGTAGTGCGGAGCCACCAAGGCGGGACCTCCGGCTGCGAAGGAAAATGGCATCGCGCTCCCACGTCTGATATTACGTCTGATTGACAATTACGTGTGTACACTTAAAAGCAGTCGCTTTGCAGTAAAACGACTCGCGTTTACGCGAAACGATACTTAGCGCAAAGGGATGAACAGGCAGCACACAACAACTCCTCGTTCTGTTTTTCGCTAAATTATTATTAATTAACTTATTAACAAGGCCGAATTTCTCCGCTTGTGAAGTTTGAGTATGTAATGTTGGAGTTCGTCGATTCACCACATACAGTTTTACAGTAACTGGTTGGGATCGGGGGAAAAAATACTGTTTTAAAACAGCTTCACAAGCCCCACATCTCCAGGTTCAATGTGGCAACGAAACGGCAAAGGCAGAAAGGTATCCCAAAAGAACGTTAGCACAAAAATACACATGCCATAAAAACAACTGCATTACATAGAAAGAAATTTTACGACAGATATGTTTAACAAAACATATTGAAAATACAGGTATTGGAAAGTGTGCGAACATTTTCATAAAAATGTTTAAAATTATTTAGTATATTAGGCAAGCAGTAACTTAATGCTTGAAAACCATAATTAGTACACGGCCGCGGAACAGACGTGTTCCGAGGGGCGGTTTTGGTGCAAAGAAGGGCTTAGTTGTAGGTTAGCTACGCTGCCTATACAACCGGAATTTTTAATGCTATCACATCTGAAAGGAAGTATAAAGTGTAATCGTATAATTATTTTCTATTTAAGGAACAGTTCAGAAATGTGGGCGTTAAATGCAATGTTTCGAACAGAACGTAGAACCTTTTCTTGTATGAGAAAAAGATTATTTATGGATTGCTTTGTTCAGTTACCCCAAGTCAGGCTGCCGTAACGCAGATGTGATGTAAAGCGCGCATTAAATATCAAGAGCTTTTGAGGAACTGTCAATACACGTTGACGTCTTCTCAATGTACCCAAGACCTTGGAAAGTTTATGGTGTGTAAGCGTCGTATATGGTGATGCCATTTCATATATTCATGAAAACTAGCACCTAAAGACTTTGAGGTAGAATAAAATTCAATTTTGATGTTATTTAAGATGACACTGTCGGAATTAGTGAGCTCATAAAGTTGGGACTTGGAGCGTAAAAGAACAGCTTTAGTTTTGGAGTTGTGTTAGTGAATAATCTATAAGTGTGAAGCAATACATTTTTCTTACGTTGTGTTAGCTATATTGTGAGGTACCGCTTTTATTCCAGCCGAGCGCGAGCTACAGCGGGCAAAAACGAACCGGGAAGCTGATGATGATATGTACAGATGAGGAAGATGTACAAGTAATGATGATATGTACAGATGAAGAAAAGGCGACCGTTCGTTGCGCTAACACTAAGTCCCCGCGGTGGTGGAAGCGGCCGCCTGGCCGCGCGAAAGCATCACGGGATGCGCCGAATATACGGCTTTAAGCGAGAGACGTGGACGATCTCTGTCCCACGGCAACGGTGGTCAGCTGGAATGCTCAGAGGCGAAACGCGGTAATTAACTGGCGATGTCTGTTCAGTGACAACGTACGGGCCAATAAAACGACTTGTCAGTTTTTCAATATTCACGAGGCGATTTATGCTTGTACTGGAAAGAAATCGCCTTGTGTCATAAGCACAGATTATGCGTTGGGCTGAAGCATTTACGTCATTAATAAATGTGGTAAACAAAAGCGGTTCCAACATGCTGCCTTGGGGAACACCACATTTAACAGTTTGCATAGAAGGGAATAGCTCTGTTTTTAGACGCACACTGGTGTCTGTTTGTGAAGTAGCTTTGGATAAGATTGACAGTAGCCCCACTTCACCTTGACCAATAAGTTTCGTGGACATTTTTTCATAAGTTTTCGACATATCAGTATCCCCAGTGTGAATTTTGTGCCTTGGATATTTTTAAGAATCAATTCTTTTTGAATCAAGGCACTTTCGGTTGAGAAATCTGATTCAAAACCGTATTGTAATTGTCTTATAACGGCATGTTTGTCAAAAGATTTTGCTAATATTACATGAATAATATTTGTTAAGAAATTTCGAGACCAGCGGGATGATTGAAACAGGCTTCTAATTAGCGAGAACATTTTTATTTACATTTTGTAGGTCATCGTCACCTAAGAATTCTTCATATTCCGTGAAAAATTACGAGTTTTTCATGCAAGGTAGCAAATGTATGTTAGGTATGGGCCCATCAGATCAATAACATTCTTGATCGGATCCGTATTTGCACCATTTGTATTCTCGCTGTTACTCACCTTGAAGCTTCTAAATACTCTTTGTACTTCATTTTCATCTGTTGG
This sequence comes from Hyalomma asiaticum, assembly GCA_013339685.2. Taxonomy (NCBI): domain Eukaryota; kingdom Metazoa; phylum Arthropoda; class Arachnida; order Ixodida; family Ixodidae; genus Hyalomma; species Hyalomma asiaticum. The sequence goes on along the minus strand of CM023481.1, from coordinate 350,777,032 downwards.
GAAAACAAATACTGCTTCCTTGAGCGGCACGTGTAAGTAATCAGAAGCGCTTTTTTTTGGCGTGAGCTCTGAGTTACAGATGTGAAGTATTCACTACATTTGTCGGCTAACTCTTTGCCTTTAATGAGGTCCTAATAAACAGGAAGTTCGCGAATATTTGCCACACTGCCTGGACGTATGATGGAATGTGACTCATTCCCCATTTGTTTGGTATCTGAGACGCCCTCGAACATGGAATAAGAGTAATTTCATTTTGCTTGTCGTTGTAATGTAAAGGCTGAATTTCTATAATTCTTAAAGATCTTCAAATCATCTGGATTTCTGGTAGCCAGGAGCATGTGAAAAAATCTTTTTCCTTCATTTTGAGGATCACTGCAGTCATCTAAGGTATGCGGGCGCGCCTCAGTTTTTTTGAAAACCTGAGGAGGAAAGTGTTTGTTATTAACTGTACTGAGAGTGTGCATGAGTAGTCGTAAGCCAAATTGACACAGGAGAAGGAAGGTAGGTTTTGCCCTATTTCATCACGAAAGCGCGAAAGAGTTTTAGAATCGGCAACTCAATAGTATATAGACAAAGAAGCATGTCTACTTGGGCAACGGGATTGGGGTGCAATAATCACTGATAGTGGTGTACATACTTCCTGAACGTACGGAATTCGAGGGGAGTCTGTTATGAAGAGGTCAATCAGTGTTGCATTTGTTTGAGTAGTACGAGTTACAATAGCATTCTATAAAAGGTGAGAATCAACAAGTGCGGAAAGATCCCTTTTCTTATTTGCGTTTGCTAACGTATCGATATTCGGCTACTAATTATAGTCTATATCATGGTCATCAACAAAAGAAAATATGTTGTCTAAGAACTGCATGAAGTTGTTAACGTTACCATCGGGTAGAATGTGCACTGAAATCAACACACAGTGTCCTGCTTTCACACATACAATTTCAATATCATAGTAGAATAGAAAGCTGGGCTAGTTGGAAAGTATGCATGATTGACGCAGCGCTAAAGACGAAGACGTAAGAAAACACAGAGTGCACAGGACGAGCGCTGACTGAAAGATTTATTTCGAAAAACCAAAACGGGAAATAAACAGCAAGGCATAACAGACATGCGCATAAGAAGGACAGTAAAGTACATTAATGAGCAACAACACGTGGACATTCTTGAGAACATATTCAAAACATGTCACTTGACGCTGCATGTGCCAAGCAGATAAGCATACTCCTTGTCTGTCAAATAAATCGACGGTTGGCTCACGCATGCGTCCCCCATTCTTCTAATATGAAAGGCCTCGATAACTTCACGGGTCATTTTGCTACTATGCCTAGAAAGGATTTTTGCATCTACGAAGACCGGAGAGCAGCCACAAGTGTCACAATGTGATAGCAGATGGGATGCGTTAGGCTTCTTAAAAGACCGAATATGTTCCTTTAAACGAACGTTGATACACCTGCCGCTTTGTCCCACGTACGATTTTCCGCAAGTAAGCGGTATTTGGTACACAACCCTCCGCCCACAAGGAACACAGGTGGACTTCACATGTTTAACTTCACATCCGTCAGTTTTCTCTTCACTACCCTCCATTTTTTTCCTAACAAGAGGGCAGATCCTGGAGAGCTTCTGTGGAGCAGAAAACACCGTCTTAATGCCATATCTCTTGCCAACGTTTCTCAGGCCGTGGGAAAGTTTATGGACATAAGGCAAAACCGATACCTTATCGTACTTTTTCTTCTCACCACTCGTGTCGGGACGATTTTGATTTATTACCCATTTCAACAGCCTTTCACTGCAGTTAGCCAGAAAGGACCCCGGGAAACCTGCATTTATTAGCCGCTGGATCTGTGAACAGAAACTTCTCTCCAAACCATGCGTACAAGACTTAGTAATAGCAGACTTCAGGGCAGAGAATGCAATTCCGTTTTTTACAACTTTCGAGTGCCTTGAAGAAAACGGCAGGAGCGGTTTTTTTGATCTAGGAAGGTAACACCAGCAAACATGGCCAACTTCAAAAGAAAGGCACAAGTCTAAGAATTGCAACTTGTTGTCGTTAATCAACTCAAGTGTAAACTTAAGCCCTAGTCCACACTCACGAAAGACCTTCAAGACATCAGCGCTCGTCCTGTGCACTCTGTGTTTTCTTACGTCTTCGTCTTTAGCGCTGCGTCAATCATTCAATATCATAAGAGCACTGAACTCGTTAATTCAGTTATTCACCTCTCATGTCAAATTTAAGGCACACACATACACTGCTACCCGGTCTTAGTTTCCTATTTAAGTAAACTGGATGATAACCTTCGATATTTATAACGTCTGAGCCCCAACGTTACGACGTTTCCGTTAGGATAACTATGGAGAAATCAAATTCAAACTCGTCAAGAGGAACAAAGAGGTTGTCTTCTTTGCGACAAGCGGACTGCACATTAATAGGAAGCACCGCTAGGGGTGATATTCCCTGCTCAATAAAGAGTGCATGTAGTTCCAAAGGACTAGAATCTATCGTATTAGTACCCTTTAGGAGGCAGTGGTGAGACAGTTAATTTACGTGCCGTTAAAATAGTACAGACACGATTTCAAAGACGCGCAAAAGGGGATTTCTTTTTTGTTTTCTCGGCATGCATTGTTAACGCTCTCCGCACACGGGGGCCAGGAATCAAGTATTTCAATTTGATTTCAAAGTTCCCTTCTTACAGCATCTGCAAGTCAGCCCCATCGCAATGGACAATACCCTGACGTGTGAACATAGTCACCTGGAAAAACTGAAGCCAGTTCCACGACTGTGTAATTTGAGTAAACAGTGTAGCTGGGAAGCGAGCGCCTACCTTCTTACGAACGCATCTTCCATCTTTCATTCCTTCCTTCATTTGTATCGTGCTTACGCCTTCTTTTTCCTCTCTCATCGTTCTTTCTCCCCTCCTCACCCCTCAGCTTCACTTCTCTTTCCTTGGTGTACATGGTTTACCGTCTCAACTCCTCGTTGCCCTCACCCTGACTTCCCTTTTGTATCCCCTTGCTAAAGTATACAGTCATGGCAGGACGTGCTTTAACTCCTCCGTCATACTTACCCTCACATTACACCTGCTTGGCACATACCCGAGACGGGTGGAGACTGTCCTCGCGACAAGACGTGCGTTTTCGAGCTCCCGCTTTCTTCCTTGTTTACTGTAATTTCTTAATTCTTCACCTCTTCCCGTCCACGACAGCACCATGTGTGCAGCTCCGCTGGGGCTCGTAGGAGGATGAAGGGGAAGCAAACTCCTTTCCTTTATCCTCTTCTTTTCTATTTTCTGTTCTTTACTTTTAGTAACCCTCCCTTTGTTCTTCTACTACCTGGTTTTATTCCGTCCTCATCTCCCTTGATCTCGTCATGACCCCTTCGTGCGCGGTCATCACCACCTCTTTTGATGGCTGACCTGCCACCGTATTTCCCGCCTGGCTACGCGCTCAGCGGCACTTCCAACCGCTCGCGTGCCTACGATCTGCTTCTGAATGAGGCAGGCGAAATCATCCGCCGCGACGCGAGCAAGTTGCCACTGTCCCCGCGACGCCGCACGCGGCGCACCAAACGAAGGACCCCCGTCCGTCATCGCAAGCAGGATCTGACAGCGAAAGCAGCTTCGGCGCCCACGGAGTCCCTGCTAAACACCGAGAGCTTCCTGGCCAACTTTGTTTTGCCCGACCCGCCATTGCCGCCACCCGAGGAGGCCGAGGAAGCCGCCGCGGCCGTCTTGACCACTCCTGCACCAACCACCCGTGACTCACCACCACCGGTTCTCCAAATTACCGGAACGCCGCGCGAGCTAGTTTTCCGGGAGGAGGTGGAAAACACGCCAGACCAGCGGGAGAGTGATGGCACTAATCCTTCCTTCTAGTCTGCTCCCTCCTCGCCCTCGACGTCGTCTGACGTCAGCGCCAGTCAGCTGATCTCGGCGGCCCCTGCCAACGCTACTGCTCAGGGCGCCTCATCATCTCCGTCGCAGCCGAAGGAAAAGGGAAAGGAAGGTACACGTGCTCGCCCCAGCTGTGTGCTCGGACCAGCACCACCACAAGCTGATGAGTTCCCACCCCTTCCGCCGACTTGAGCTCCTAGCGGCACGCAACTCTGTATGCCCTTAGTCACTTCGTTCCTGCACGAGTCCAGGGCACGCGGCCTGCCCCTTCACCTGCCGTCGGATCTGCGTCGCCCTCCTGGCCTCCTTCTGCCCGGAGCAACACGGTTCTCTTTCGCCCGGTCGACCGGAGGACGACCTTTCGCCCTGTGACACAGGAGGCGATCTGGCGTTTCTGGCGCCGATCGACGGTGTGCTGCAGGTTCGTGTCAATTTCTGCAGGAACGTGGTGGCATCTGACATCCCCGTCGGAACACCGCTGGGTCCCCTCCTCGCCGTCAAAGATATATTCGGTGCTGCTGTCCACGCCAAACAGGCGTCCACAAACTCGTGCAGCGGCATCATCTATAATGTAGACCCCGCATTCGACGAGGCGGAAATTCTTAACAACATCCGCTCGCGGCTCCCGGTGATTGAGTGTTCCCGTGCCGGCCGCAATGTGGTGGTGCGCTTCAGCGGGACAACGCCGCCAACCGACGTGAAGCTCTACAAGCAGCGCCGAGCAGTGCGTCCTCGCCGTCCCCGGCCAGCCCAATGTGATCGCTGTGCACGCTACGGTCACACAGAGCTCACGTGCACATTGGGTCAGCGTTGTCTCCGCTGCGGGGGGCCCCACCCGCCCACGGACTGTACCGCGGCGACGCTGAGGTGCCTGTTGTGCGGCGGCGGGCACCTCGCCACCGAACCACGCTGCCCTCGGTGGCAGGAAGAGCGGCGGATTCTTGAAGTGCGCGCGAAATCCGCCGCGCATCTCTCGCGCCGTGAGGCACTCGCCATCGCCAGGCTGGCCGCCCCCGACGCCCCTGCACCACGCGCTAACCAGCCCGTCCAGCATTGAGTAACATTTTCGGCGGTCACCACCGGCAAAGCACGCCCGCCCGCGCCTGAGCCGACGCCTGCACCCGCAACCGCCGGCCGCAGCGCAACGAACAGGAGGGAGGCCGCCCTAGACGTACTCGCGGCTGCAGTCTGGGCTGCCATGGATTTCCTTCCTCCAGACTATCCCGTTCGCTCGCTGTGTGCTGCAGCGCTGGCCACGCACCACGCACTCTTCCCCAACCATGGCGAGTAGTCGTCGTGCACCGAGGCCGTGCATACTGCAGTGGAACTGCAATTCGCTGCGCCGCCGACAAGACGAGCTTGTGGCGTGCCTTCCCCTGCGCGACTACGATGTCCTAGCGTTACAGGAGACGTACTTCCCTGCGGAGGAAGTATCGCTGCCTGGATACATCGGCTACAGCAGCCCCACTCAGTGTGCGCTGGGGGAGTGCAAGGACGCTCCACGTCTCGATAGCACACACCCTCCTGGGAAACCCCGTGTCGCTCTATACATCCGTGCGACACTCGCCCATGCCCTAGTGCCAACGGCGAACTTCTGCAGCTCAACAGTGGAGTGCGTGGCCGCCACAGTGCGCGTTGGCCGCGTGGACACCTCTGTTGCGAGTGTTTATGTTCGCCCAGTGGCCGCGGTCAGTTACGCATTTGTGTCCGCCCTCGCTGCTGTGCTTGCGCCCGACCATGTGTTGCGCGGTGACTACAACGTGCACCATGTCATCCGGGGATGTGCCGCAACCAGTGTGCGCGGTCGTGATCTAAGTGATGTGATAACCACGGCGGGCCTTATCGTGATCAACACGGGAGTACCAACTTTCGTCTGCCGTGGATCGTCTGGAACGGTGAGCGACCTGGCCTTGGTATCGGAGCGCTGTTCATACGAGTGGAAGCGCGACGCTGACACTGCCGGGTCTGATCACTATCCCATCACCCTGTCTCCCAGCCATCCCAGCCGTGGTGCGGTGCGCGAATACAGCGTAGTGCGGTGGCCGCTCTTCCGTGAGCTGTGCGCCTCGGTGCAGCGCAGCAGTGACTTCTTCGAGCACATCGCCGAGTGTGCCGAGCTCGCCTCCACGCGCTGTGTTGTGGCCGCCGGATCGCCCGTCCCCGACATTAAGCTGTTGGTTCGGCGGCGTGTGCAGCGACGTGCTATTCGCTCTACCGCGGACGGTGCGTGGACACTCTACAACCGGCTGGACGCGGTGTGCCGACGTCACGCGAGGCGGTTACGTGACCGCAGCTGGACGGGCGTGTGCTCCTCGTTGAGCGATCCTCGCCGCCGTGGTCGCGGCTGGCACATCACGCGGGTGATGATCCAGCCGAAAGTGTCACGCCTGCCTGCCCTAGCCATTGCCGTCGCGCGCGGCATCACTGAAGCTGAACTCGCTCAGCTACTGGCGTCCTCCTTTGAACGCCCTGCTGCCGCCCAGTGTGTTGTGCGCGCCAGCAGCCCCTCCACGCCGTCCCTCCCGCCAATCGAGCCGGCACTTGCAGGTGAAGTGCGCGCTCTGTGTGAGGTGGACTTCACTCTCTCCGAACTCGAAAGAGTCCTGCTTCGGAAACGGAAGCGCAGCACCCCTGGAGCTGATCGCATCACGCATCAGCTGCTCCGAAACCTGAACGCCTCCCAGCGCCCACTCTTGCTGGAGGCGTACAGCCAGGTTTTCTCCAGCGGCCGCCTCCCAGATCATTGGCGCTCGGACGTTGTGGTCCCTGTTTTGAAGCGAGGTAAACCGCCGCTGGAACTGAAATCCTACCGGCCTATCTCGCACACCTCCGTGGCTGGGAAAACCACGGAGGGAATGGCACTACGCCGCCTACAGTGGATCGCGAAGGCGCGCGGCTTCTTCCCGGCAGAGCAATGTGGCTTCCGAGCTAATCGGGTGACTGCCGACTGTCTAGCCGCCGTGGTGAGCACGCTCGAACAGGCCCTGCACGACAGGGAGATGGCCATCTTCCTCCTCCTCCTCGACGTGAAGTCGGCATTCGACACGCTGCCCCACGATTCCATACTCCACGCAGTGCGCGCGCTCCTTCCTCGCCCACCAATCGTTCTGTGTGCGCGTGGGGAAAGCGACGAGCTCGCCGCGCTTGGTTAACTCGGGCGTGCCACAGGGAAGTGTGCTCAGCCCATTTCTGTTTAACCTAGTGCTCGCACCCCTCATCGAGTCCCTCCCTAGCACGCGCGGCTTCCCTTTGCGAGCGGTGATCTACGCCGACGACGTCGCCCTGTACGTGCGGTGTCCCACGCGGCAGTGCAGCAGGGTACGTGGGTGCATGCAGGACGCTCTCCAGCTTGTCGCCGGATTCATCGACGGCATTGGCCTCACGTTGTCGCCCTCGACGACCGAGGCCCTCGTTGTGCACCCTCGTGCAGCTCCATGGCGCGCCAATCTCCTGGCGAAAGTGCGTCCGGTACCTCGGGCTGACGATTGACAATCGCCTACGGTGGTCCCACGCGGTGCGGCGCATTCGGCAGGACTCTCGTCTCGTCGAGGGCGCTGTGCGAGGGCTGCTGGCTCGCGGGAACGGCTGCCCTCCCTCGTTTGCGTGTACCATGTACGAGGCGATGGCGCTGTCCCTGGCGTTCTACGCCCTCCCTCTCTGCAGTGTGCCTGTGCTTCAGTGGCGCCTGATTGACCGGGACCATCGGCGAGTCCTCCGCATGTGCCACGGGATGCCCCGCAGCTCCCGTGTAGCGGACACCCTCGCGGAGGCTCGTGCGTGGCCCCCATTTCTCACGGCTGACATGCGTGCGCTGTGCCATATCGAGAGGCTTCATAGGGCGCCTGGTGTCGGCCCCCTCCTCGACAGACTGCGGCGGGTGCCGCACTCGCGCGTGGGGCGGATGGTCGAATTGTACGACAGCATTGTGGTCGATGACCCCGTGACCTGTGAGCGTTGGTCGTCACCCCACCGCAGTGTCCATTTGCGTGTGTGTGTGAACCCCCCATAAGTGAGCACGAAGCTTCACACACCTCACGGTGCCATCGCGCAGGAGGCGGCGGCGCGAATGCAAGACGACTTCGCCGGCAGGCTCCATGTCTTCTCCGACGGGTCAGTGCTGCAGGACCGCTCCGCCGCTGCTGCCTGCACAGCTCCCGAGCTCGGCGTGGACAAGCAGTGCAGACTTAGCTACTGCGCTTCCTCTATTGGTATGCCACAACATGACTGCATGACGAACATAAATGACAGGTCTTAACATGAAAATCATGACATCAATGCCATGAGCGACATGATTTACATGCCACGGTCTTGGTGCTCTCCTGGCAGTATCGTAATGAGATGTATGCGAAAATTGGCATGACACAACATGACTGCAAGACGAACATAAATGACATGTCATAACATGAAAATTATGACATGTATGTCATGAGCGGCATGATTTACATGCCACGAGTTTCGTTAATGGGATGTATACCAAAATTGCTATGGCACAACACGACAGCATGACGAACGTAAATGACAGGTCATAACATTAGTATCATCATATGCGTGCCATGAGCGGCATGGTTTACGTGCCACAGTCTTGGTGCTCTTGCTGCCGTGTCGTTAACTTCATATGTACCAAACTCGGTATCGCGAGACAACAATGCAAATCCATTTTACGTTCTTGATGCGTGCTTCGCATTTCCTTGATTCCCACTGCACGTGGGGTCTGCCAATCTTTTTTCTTCTTCGATTTCCAAAGTCCCAACGACAGAGTCGACGGAAAGCGCGGTTGCGACTGTGCGCTGTGTAAAACAGCAGCCGTGAGACAGCAACACAATTTTGAATGCGAAGCATTTCTTAGCGAACTTCGGCGACTTTGAGCGTATCTATCTATCTATCTATCTATCTATCTATCTATCTATCTATCTATCTATCTATCTATCTATCTATCTATCTATCTATCTATCTATCTATCTATCTATCTATCTATCTATCTATCTATCTATCCGCCTACGATTTTGTGCTCTCCTGGCCGTTTCGCTGATGGAACGTTTACGAAAATTAGTATGCCACAACATGACGGCATCACGAACATAAATGAGAGGTCATAACATGAAAATCATGACATGCATGTCACGAGCGGCATGATTTATATGCCACGGCCTTGGTGCTCTCCTGGCCGTTTCGTTAATGGGATGTATACGAAAATTGGTATGGCACATATGACTGCATCACGAACATAAATGGCAGGTCATAGCATAAAAATCATGACAGCGGCATGATTTACATGCCACGGTCTTGGTGCTCTCCTGGCCGCTTCGTTCATTGGATGTATACCAAAACTGCTATGGCAAAACACGGCTGCATGACGAACGTAAATTACAGGTCATAACATTAGAATCATGACATGCATGTCACGAGCGGCACGATTTGCATGTCACGGTCTTGGTTTTCTCCTGGCCGTTTTTTTATTACATTTCATCGCTGGTGAGTGCTAGCCCGTTATCCAGAACTTTTAGGCGTTTTGTTATTTGTGCGTCTGCAGCATCTGTGAGCATTTATATTTAATCAACTCGTGTGCCTAGTCTCGATTTTTTGAGCACCCGGAGTGGGTAGCTAACATGTTTGCTTTCAGGAAGACTAGCCCTGAAACGCAAAGAAAGAAGTGTGAGCGTTTTGAACGCACTTTGAAACGGAAGCACTCCTCCAGTAAGCGGTGGTTCCGAACGTTGTGCAGATTTTCTCATTTCGTGCTCACTTTGCTGCAACTTGCGTCGGGCTAGCACTCCGAAGGAAAAAAATTTGCTTGTGTTTTCAGACGCCATAGACAGCACGAGTCTCGCCTGTTTTCGACCGTATAAAAATTTAGTTTCTGAGCAGAAAGAAGTGAAAGAAATGCAAATGAGCGCTACAACTCAACCGGCCATGCAGGTACAGTGCGCAGTGTGGATGCTCGTAGGGTATGGCGGTGGTTCTCCGTAACGGTGTTTGTTTTGAAAAACATGCATTCCGTGGCTGGTTGGCAAAAGTTGCAGTGTCCGGCGTGGTTGCATGCTGCCGTACGGACGGGCCGTGTGCGTACTGCTTCTTGTGCGCGTTACGCGGCTGCTTTGACATGGTGGTTAGCTTTAGGGCTGGAGGATGTGCCAAACGCGCGACAAAATTAAGGCAGCGGCATCGTTTATTTCCCCCTTTTGGATTTCCGAATGACAGCAGTCGACAGAAAGCGTTGGTTCCCCAGTTCGAGACAAGCACTGATACACGTGGCCTTTCACTAAGCCGTACGCTTTAAGCGATCGGTAACGCTTCATGGCCCCTGCATTGTACGGGCCAGGCATGCTCGCGAGGTACACACAGAACCGAACGTTTGGGCAAGGTTTAGGGTCATTCTTCCATTCCGAAATGGTGTAAGGGTACGAATACTGCATTCCATGAACTTGCAGCTTTTCGACAAACCGCTGGCGCGCAATCTCGGGAAGGGACAGCACCACCGCGTGCAAAGTCCGAGGAAACTGCTGGAGCCGCATGCAGCGCCGCATGCATGAAAACTGCAGCGCCGCATGCATGAAAAGCGTAGTACTACGTGCCTGTACAGGCAGACGAATTCGAAGGCAGCGCCATCTGCGCCACCCCGAAAGCAGCGAAAAAAAGAACAAATTGCTCTTGCACGCTATAACAAGGTGTCTCATAGGGTGAAGTACGCTTGTAAGACATACATAATAGTTTTTCTGCAGAATATGTATGCCTGCGTGGGCTGGTTCTCGTACACTTGGAAAATGACGAACACGCTGTTGGGTGTCGCTAGCGGCGTTTCTTGCACCACTTTCAGAGCAAAATTAAAAACCTAATTCCTTTTTGTGGGGAGAAAGGGTGCTCGTTCCCGTAAATGTGACGCATGATCTGCCCAATTTTACCACAATCTTGAAAAATTTTCCGAGCGGTAGACAGTTCCTTTAACGTCGTGTGGGGACGGGTATTCTGCAATGCCACGAAGCTTCGCGTCATTGGGACGACACTGCCCATTTTCCACAATAAAACCAAGCAAGTCTACTTTTAAGCATTCGAGTCGACCTTCTTTGGATGTTTACCGTAAGCCCCACTTTCTGCATTTTCTGAAGAAAAATGACAAGATGTTCTGTGTGTTCGAAATTGCGCCAAAATATGACATCATCGATATATGCAACCGCGAATTTGTACAATACCTCGTCGAGAACGATATTCGTTAGGCGTTGTAAAGAACTAGGTGAGTTCTGCAAGCCGAATGGCATGCGCACAAACGCGAAGAGCCCTTTGTAGCACGCGAATTCGGTCTTATGGATGTCGCTGAGTACCATCTCTATCTGCAAGAAGCCGCGAGAACAATCGAGTGTCGTAAACACTCGTGCGCTACACGGAATTGGCGCCATCGGCTCAATGGAGGGAAAAGATAAGCGCTCCAAACCGTAACGTCGTTAAAGCGGCCGTGATCGACGCATAATTGGGCTGCGCCATCTTAGACGCTAGAACGATGAGAGAGGCCCATAGGCTTTGGGACGGTCTCACCATATTAGTGTCAATCATCTCCTGTAAGACACCTTTCAGAAGCGTCCGCTTTTGCACGCTCAGTAGTCTTGGGCTGCAGCTGCGAACTGGTAGAAATCACCAGCGCAAGTAAATTTGAAGCCGCCGTTCGCCAAGTCCAACACGCGCAATAAAATCGCGCCCCGGTAGCTCAGCTGTAGTAGGGTACAACTTAAAAAAAAACCAGCAGTTGATAACAAGGCCGACGGACCATACGCTCAGTGTTACTCTGCCAGCCGATCACAAAGGAAACCAAATCGCCGTCGTGCGACCTTTTGAAAATGGCGCTGTGTTTATGCCTTTGGCACCCGCAGAGCGTCTGCTCTCCTTGAGTACATTCGTAGGTACATATAAGCCATAAGGTAGTCGAGAAGCATGTACCAAAATGTGTCGAGTTTCCCATTTACAAAAGGCCGCGGTACAGTTCATTTCGATTCCGAGCCTGCTTTAAGCGTGGAACTTCACTGAACTGTGTTGAAAAACATGGATATGGCAGCGCTTGTGGAGCGCCTGGCTTTTTCATGGCAAGCGATTTATTTCCCAGTAAAGAATTATCCTTTCGAAGTCACACTCTAATAAACGAATAAACATTTATGCAAATGTCTATTATTGTTGCCACCCTCGCTTTATATTGGTAACATGGGAAGTTTTAAGAAGGAACTATTTCATGGTTCGCAGAGTTACAGTGGCTGGCGGTTATAAGGGCGTGGGAGAGGCTTCACTGCTGACCTGAGTTGCATCCCTGGCAATCAATAAAACGCTATCTGCAAGTCTTGCTCGCAAAGGAGAGCTTGAGGTACACTGCAGCTCGCGCAGCTGTAAATGCTCCGTTGGTAGCTCTCAGACGCGTATTATATATTGTGAGTTGCATTTCACGCATTTGGCACAAGTAAAAATGTCATTTTCAATGAGATGGAGGCTGCCACCTGTGTCCAAAAGCGTGGATAGTTGCGTACCTAATACGTGTACCCTGATATATGGTACAGGACAAGAGCTAGCCGAGCTAGCGCGTTCTATGCCGAAGGCAGATAAAAGGTTACTTTGCTCACTCTCGGTAGCTCCGGCCTTGGACGGTGTAAGGGAGCTCGTTACCTCCGCGGGACGTATCCGCTTCCCTGGGAGGAAACGCAGTTAGAGGGCGTCATAGGAGGCTCATTCCGGAAGTGTCCACGCTGACTACGTCGGTAGCATGAGCCAGCCTCGCACACATATCTTCCCTGTACCTTTTCCGTGCCTTCGGCCTATAAGCGGCTCGAGAGGGACCTCTGACGTTCAGGGGATATTGTTTCCGGTTTGAGGGAGTGGACCGGGTTGGTGGCGGGGAAGAGCCCTCCTGGGTATCCCCGTATACGCAGGGCCCCCAACACCACGCAGTTTCCACCAATGGGGCCGAGGGAACCGAGTTCTCTGTCGGGGCGCGCCATTCAAGTTCATGGCTGGAGATAGCACGGTGGTACTGTCTCAGTGTGTATGCCCCTCCATGCACAGGCTGGCTTGAAGGCAACGTCGGCAGGTGGTAGCGGAGCGTAGTGCTGTTCCTAAGACAGGGTCTCTGCAATTTGGCGAGCGAACTGTGCAAGTTCCTCAAGTGAGGAAAATGTGTGGCCAAAGAGGTATGGACTGAAGCGAGGATGGCATCGTTGAAAAACGTGGGAACCTTAAAGGATCTTGTTGCGCTGGGATCAGCGAGGCGGAAGTGCTCCTGCATAGCTCGAACATATTAAAGACGATAGTCTTTCTTGGGATACTTCAACGCAGAAATTTTGGTCACAAAGGGAAGTTTATTTGACACAACTCTTTTAACACACAACAATCACATGGGATTCGCGAATACAAAAATACCGGGAGTCTCGCATCGCTATGTAGTACGAGGAGAGCCCGATACAAAAAAAAGGAAAGAAAAGACCATTATACAGTTTTTAATAGCCGCTTGGCTGAACTATGGGGCGCAGACGCACGCGCACGGAATCTAAAACGTGTATTCTAGCGGGCCACGTGTACTGGGGTGAGCGGCTAGTTCATGTGCCGCTTAAACACAGAAGAGGCGTACGCATATGCAGGGGAGTAGTCCGAGACTTTATACAATAGAAAACCCCTGTTTCCATGAGTAAAAAAAACAGTAAAAGAACACGCTAATCGTGTAGGTATTTACGGACACTGCCGATTACAAAGAACACATCAAACAGAGGTTCGTTTTAGCGCAAGATGTCACCGGGGGGGGGGGGGGGGGGGGGTTTAGTAAGGCACAATGGGGGGTGAAATGCGCCCATTCTTAACTAGGAAAAACCTTGTGTGCCAGCGGCGGAGAAACATTTCCTCCCCGGAGGCCTCGAGTTCCCGAGTTAGAAAACCCCAGAGCAACCGTCTGATCCGGGAAACCGCAGGGTAGGCAGCTCTTACTGAAGTGTTTCTCGCCACCGCCAGGCACCGCCATTTCCAGATTACGAAGAGTGTGCAGGCAACCACCAGCCTGGCGAAAGCACCTCTGTTCCGTCCAAGAGCTGGGGGGGGCCTTATGCCGAAGTCCTTGGCTACTAAGCGCCACACGGGTTTCGCTGCGGCGCACTCTTGAAGCGCGTGCGCCGTCGTTTCTTCCGCGCGGCAATTCGGGCAGCGAGTCGAGGGAACTATGCCGAACCGGTGCAACCTTTTTCGAGTCGGGAGAACCTTCCAATTCTTTTTCCACATGAAGTCGTGAACCTCCCTTGGGAGGCCGCGACTCAGCTTCGCTTTTGACCGCTTCCAGGTTGCTGTTTTCCCGCATTCCTCCGGCGAGAGCTGGCTGCGCGTTAGAGTTTCCGCGATGCGCGCAGGCGGGTCTCTGTCGATGTCACAGGAGGGGGCTTCCTTATCCAGCATGCGCTTGGTGTTTGCCGTCATCTTGTAAAACGGGGAAGGGAATTCTGCCACCGGGCCAGTGTGCCTGTCCCCATCGAGGTACTTGGTGTTCGTGCTACACCAGTACAGTAGGAGGCCCTTCCCGAAGAAGTCGCTCGCCTGATAAAGGAGCCGGACCGTTTTCAAAGCGAGGATCCTACCTATTGTCATGACGTGAGGAAGTCCTAAGCCTCCCTCGCTCTCCGGCAACTGCAGGAGGTTCCGTTTTACCGGTGCGGGTTTTCCATCCCAAAGGAGCGTATTAATAACGCTGTTCAGCTGGCTTGCTGTTTTCGATGGCATGACAGCGACTCGGCAGACGTAGTTTGCGAAAGCACATACGCTTGTTTTGACCGCCAGGGCCTTCTCTCGGAGTGTGAAGTCAAGGTGCTGGATACGGGTTGCCGCCAGGTGGGCCCTCTCCAGAGCTCTCTGCCACGTTGCCTCCGCGACGCCGTCACACGTGAAGTAGATGCCCAGCACCTTCACCATCGAAACCGTCTGGATTTCCCCTAACGACTCTCTGGGGAAGGAGCCGAACAGCAACGCCTTGCTCTTCCCCTCATTTATTTTCGCCCCTGAGACTTCAGCGTAGCGGTTAAAGTTGTTCCAAAATTCTCGAAGGCTCCGGGTGTCACACGTACGAAAAGGGAGATGTCATCAGCATAAGCCAGGACTTTGATCTCGCCAGTCCCCGTCAGGGGGAACCCCCTGATGCGCTCATTGCTGGCTAGCATCGCCAGCAACGGCTCGAGAGAGATGATAAAGAAAGTTGGGCCCAGCGGGCATCCTTGTCTTATGCCCCTCGTGTAGTCGAAACCCGCCGTTATGGAGCCGTTCACGACGACGTTGCCTGTCAAGTCACTGTACAAGAGTCTCACCAGCGCGACGAAGTCTGCTGGGAAGCCAAACTCGCGCAGTACACCGAGTAAGTAGTTGTGCTTCACTCTGTCGAAGGCTTTCGCCTGATCAAGAGAAAAGAAGGCGCCCGAGAGTTTTTTCCGTGCGGCGTATTCGAAGATGTCTCTGGTGGCCGTTAAATTTGCAAAGATTGACCGTCCGGGCACGGCGCATGATTGGAACGGGGAGATGATGTTTGGCAGCAGGGCCTTCAACCTGCTGTTTATTATGGATGCCACGATCTTGTAGTCCACATTCAGCAACGTGATCGGGCGCCACGACGCCGGTTCGTTTGCTGGAGCGCCATCCTTGAGGAGCAGCACAATCCGCCCTACCCTGAAAGAGTCCGGCTTCTTGTGCTGCGTGAGGATCACGTTCACCAGTGAGAGCAGAGTTTCACCTAGAGTATCCAGAAAGGTGGCATAAAAACCTGCAGTGAGGCCGTCTGATCCTGGGGCTGAGTTTGATGGCATGTTCCGGATAGCACTGCGCAGTTCCTCCATTGAGGCTTCACAGCATAGGTCGGTGAGCTCCTCCTCGCCTGGGCGACGGAGGTCTCGACAAAGCTCGCTGATCTGCATCCTGTTGGGGTTCTCTTCGGCCAAGTCGGGTTCATGAAACTGTGTCGAGAAATATTCGCGGAAAATGTCTGCTATTTCTCCCGGGTCTGAGGTGAGTGATCCGTCCAGTCGCTTCGCCTCCGTAATTTTCACGCCACCATTCCCGTACACGTCTCTCGAACCCGGGTCGGTAGAAGAGTCTGGGGGATCGGGCTCCTTTGCAGGTCTCCGTGTCTTGAGTTGCAGCAGGTGAGAGTAGGTTACCTGAAGAGTTTCGAGGTACTCTCTTGTACAAGAAGTGAGCGACTCCGCCTCCTTCACGATCCGCATTCTGCGTAAGATTTCTCCCATTTGGGCCGAGAGTCTTCGCTTTCTGTCCCTGCCTTCCTCCTGAAGAAGCTTCTTCCAGCCTTCTTTCAGGGTGTCCCATACATGAGGAGTTAATGAGGGCACGTTCTCCAGCGACTCCCGGATGCTGTCTCTGACCCGCTGGACGCAGACCTCGTCGTGTAGCAGGGAGGGATCGAGTCGCCAGCCGAGGTTGCGGCTGCTAAAACCAGGGGAGCCTCTCACCGTTGTTGCCAATGGGAGGTGGTCAGATTTCCCTGAGAGGTTGCCCGGGAGATCGACAACCTCGCATTCTACCACGGAGGCGAGCAGGTAGTCCGGCAGGTAGGTACGGTCGATCCTGCTCGCACTGGTCTTTGATAGTCTAGTTGGGCCGAAATGATCATTATGTAGGTGCACCCAGACATCTGTGAGGCTCAGGTGTCGGAGGATCTTAACCAGCTCCTCGGCTTGGTATGTCGAACTGCCCTGGCCGGGTCCCCTGACGTCGCGCTGGGAGTCCACGACGCAGTTAAAGTCGCCGAGCAGGACGTGTGGAAGGGGCTCCAGTAGGAGTTGGTGCAGATCTTTGAAAAAACTGTTCGTGTCCGACCGCGTAACGGGGGCGTATAAGTTGATGAAGCGGACTCTCTTGCCCTCTATGTAGACGTCGAGCATTATCATACGCCCGTCCGCACCGAAGGTGCAGTGAGATTTCTGGCGGAAACGGCCGGAGACAAAGATAACGCCCACTCCGCAAGCTTTGGAGCTAGTCAAGGAAAAGAACGCGTCCACGCGGAAGTCGCGCCGAAACGCGACCACGTCTAGCGGGGACCTGAAGTTTGCCTCCTGTATAAAGAGGACGTCGATGCCTTGAGCCTGGGCGAACGACAAAATGTCCCTTTGCTTAGACTTGTCGCGAAAACCGCGGACGTTCCAGGTTGCGAACTTAAAAGTTGGCATCAACCGCTGCTCGGGTTGTGGAATAAGGCGAGAGGGTGTAGGGGGGGATGGAGGGCGACGGACGGAGGAACCCTACAGAGTGGACAGCGAGAGGTCTTCAGGAGCGCCTGCGCGGAAAGGCAAGGGGGGAGAGGGGTGGGCGCTTGCCGGGCGTCTTTGATACAAGACCATCTGAGTAAAGGAGGCGGAGTGGTGCCGACCTGGTTGCGGTGGGGTTAGTATAACGCTTCTTATACCTTCCCCCTTTCGTGCCGGAAAGGCGCGCGCACGGTAGCCGAAAGGCGGTCAAGCGCAAACGCCGCTCAGACGATCGGCGAGATAGCAGAGGCAGCTGGCCGGGCCTTATCATCCAGGCGCTGGGCGACAGAGAGGGGGGGCGTACCTTGCTGCGAGCACAGACATGATAAGCAGGGGAGAGCGTTGTTGGGATCCATTTCAAAGGCGACGCGAACCATTACAAAAAAAGAGGGGGGGGGGGGTTGTCGAGGACAAGAAGACGACTGCAAGGAGGCGTTAGGACTTCGGGTCTCCTCGCGGGGGAGGGCTGCCGTCCCCTAAGGAACCCTTCCGCGGCTTTTTGGACTCGGCGCGGCGCGCCGCGTCGCTGTCACTACTAGCCACGGCCGTTTTGGAGCGACGTAAGTTGTTTTCGGTGCTCCCAGCTCGCTCCTTCTGCTCGCTTTCATCTCTATCTCCCTGCCGTCTACGTGACCGGGAGCGGTGCCGCTGACTCAGTCCGGGCTGGGATGCGCCCGCGGTGGGGGGCGCAGCTTCCGTCCTACTATCAACTAGCGCCTGGCGGCTTGGGCCGGGATCAGACGCCGGGATAACGTAAGCGTGTTCGGGAGGGAGGACGTAGCGTCCACAACTAACGATAGGCGCGTCCTCCAGGCTGGCCACACGACTGCTCCCAAGAGGCTGCTGTGCCAAGCTCTCGCTGTTCGCGTGTGGCGACTCGGTCGTGGCAGCTTCAAGGCTCGCGGCGAACGTGGCAACAGCCTGCTCCTCGCCGCTGGAGGTGGGCGAGGGAGACGAATTTGGAGACGGTTCTGCTGAGCTAGACTCCGAAGTGCATATAGCTAAGTGGTCGCTATCGGATGTCACGCTGGCCGTGTCCTCGGAACCATCTCTCTGGTCGCCTTGGCGTGTTAACGACGACGTCGCTGCACTCCTAGCATCGTTCTCCTCGGTCTTGTCGCCGTCCCAATAGTTGGGTGCCTTTTTCTTTGTCGGGAGCGGGGATTTTGGCTTCAGGACTTGTAGGCCTGACGTAGACGCCGACGCCTTTGATAAGGCCGGTTCGCTGCTCTGGTCGCTGTTGGGGGGTGGGTCGCTCGCGGGCGGGAAGCCACGTGCTGCCGCAACGTAAGATCTGCGGCGGAAACAATCCCGTGTACCGTGGTGGCCGCCGCAACGCTTACACTCTTCGACACATCCCTCCGTATCGTGGCCGAAAACACCGCAGCGCTTGCAGTACGGCCTCGTGCACGCGGAGGCCATGTGGCCGTCGTCGCCGCACCGCGGTATTCGCACATGACCCTATGGCCCTGAATGGTAGTAAAGTTGGGCACCGGCTTGCTCATTTCCATCTTTACTACCCTTACGCCGTTGAGTTTATTTTGCCTGGTGGCGACCGTGGCAAAAGTAACACTCTTAACTTTGCCGTACTGTTGTAGCGCATTTGTCAGCACGTCGTCCGGGAGATATGCAGGCAGACGATATACGTTCACGTACGTGACAGGTGGGCCGACAGCTTCCACCGCCACCTTCTCGTGGTTTAGCCTGAACCCCTCAGCCACCATGAGCTTGGTTGCCTGGTTCGCGTTTCTCGTGCAGACTAGAAATTTGGAACCCCCCATGTGTTGGAGCACCAATACACTGTCATCTCCCGCGGTAAGCTCAATCGCGTCAATGAGGTCATCAATCGACACGTCACCGTCAGGTACATTAAACAAGAAACAGTTCTCCCTCACCGGGAAGTTAAATTGTGAAGCCATGGCTAGTGGGCGGTGCCGCGCGCCACGCTGGCTAAAACAGCCGTCGGGACGGGGGGCGTGTCTGGTAGACTGGTCACGTGCAGCTCTCGCTGCACTCTCGTATCAGCAGGACAGCCGGGCTCAGCTGCAGGCGCTGCTTCTCCTAGGTTCAGGTCCGTTGGGTGCTCGGCAGATGGCTCTGGCAGGTTGGGAGGCCTCCGAGAACATCACCGGCTCAGCAGGGTGGTCCCCGATCACGGGGTCGGTGCAGTGGCGCGGCCGGGAGGGGCAGCAACCACAGCAGGACGCGGATGACGTGAAGAAGGACCCGAGGGCGCACGTCACGAAGACGAGACCCCAGGGCAACGCAGATAACAGATCACACGGGCAGCAACACGACAGGCAAATTGTGGTCTGTCTGTCTGTGTGTGTGTGTGTGTGTGGGTTAGTGTGTCTGTCCTGCTGCGAAAGGTGAACCCCTTCCTCAACGACCACCCAGCTTGAACTGGTGGCTACCTTCATACTTCTGAACACAGTCGGCCAAAAAGCAAATATTACGCATATCTGAGGCGCAACATCAATACGTATGTATTGGACGGTGTGTTCCTTTAGTAGAAAATACATAGATGCGTAATTCTAAAGACCCTAGTGCTTGTTAGGATGCGCAAAAGCGGACTTTTCCTGTACTAGGCAAGCTTCTTGCGTTTCCCGTAACCATGGCCAGATGGCGCCCTTATCTCGCGCTCGTGCCGAACGGAAGGCAGGGAACGGCCGCCCGCCACTCCGGCCGGTCCCTTTCTCTCCTCGCGTCTCTTCGTTTTCCCTCTCGCTTGCGCAACTCCTCGGGGGGAATAGAAACACGCGAAACGGGACTCATGTAGTACGGCCGGTAGAAGGCTATCGTCTTTCGACGGCATTTGCAGCGGAGCACGGAGATACGCGGCCAATTTTTCTCGCAAACCGTCATCCGGGTGCTGCGTTCGGGCGTCGAGATCGCGTCGGATACGGTAGTCGTAGTCTGCCGACAGGAGCTCCGCTCAGAATGCCACCGCAAATTGTTCCCAGGCCAGCAACAGAGGCTGGAGGTGCAGCCACTGCGCTACGGTACCTCAGGGCAACGGAGAGGACACGCTCGAGCACTTCGGGCTCCGAGGCACAAGACACGGTCTTAAAGAGTCAAGTCGTCCAGAAAATGAGTCCCCGATCTCCAGTCTTCGTAGCCGCTATACGTTGGGACGTCCAACGTCAACTTCGCCAAGGCTGCGGGCTGTGCGCGCTCATGACCCGTGAACACGGCAGCAGCCATGTCCTCCGGCCGAGCCGTCAGTGTTTGGCAGAACGCGGCAATGTGGCCCAAAAGCGAGGAGGCCATTTTGTCTTGTTGCTGCTCATTTACTCCAGCTACATCCACAGACGAGGGCCCGCGCGCCGGTCATCACCTTCTGAGGCTCCCTTGCGTGCCGACGAACGGATGCAAAACACAAAAGTCCACGATAAAATAACGCAGGAGCAGGGTACGCACGCCGCACAGGAAATGGTAACCCGCTCACAAAAGCACCACGATCGCTACTGCGAGAACACGAAAAAGCAAGCTTACCAACACAAAGCCCCGATGCCGATCTCCGAGAAGCACCAGCTGGTCCCACGTTACGGGCGCCAAATGTGTGCTCATGGTCGTGCCTTCTAAGCTTCTGGCCAGCTGAGGTTCCCAGAGACGACACCGGGCACAGGGCGACAACGACCTTTACTCGTCCGTAGCCTAACGCTGACTGACGGCTCGGATGCCGCTCTATGCGATCCAGGCTGGTGGCACGTAGCACGAGTGCATGATCCCAGATGATGATGATTGTAGTTGGGGCCTAGCCACGCAGCCGCTGCCTCATAAATGGACGCGGTCAGCCAGCCTCCACGAAGTGGTTAGCTGCCTATGTTACTTTAACAACTGTTTTTCAGTTCCTTTCACGAGTGACAAGTGACAGGCGGCTATGACACTAGTCAAGAAGCTACTACGCGACCATCATGTCCCACACTTCCTCGTAAGTCTTGCTCTGCTCGGTCATCTCTATCCACCGGCCATAATAACTTAACAGCCTAGTACCGTGCTGTTCTGCAATCTCATTATCGTAGGATTTACTGCGGCGGAATTTCTCACGATAGTCCTCGGCGGTACAAGGAAAAAGCTGGAGCAATGCCATTTTTGCCTTTTCATAGCCCAGCAAATGATCAGGCGACAAACGGGCAAGCACCTTTAACGCCTCACCATGCAGGCATAAGCTTAGGGCAGTACCCAATTCTCTTTGGGTCTGTCTTGACCATAGGCCACAGCTCAAATCACTTGAGATCAGCGTCTAAATAATCCTGGCTTTCACTGAACACGGGAATTACGCTATGAAGATTTCCAGATGGCAGACGCGTCCTATCACTTTCGCGGTCTCGAGTTGCTAACTCTCTGCCGCCTCCAGCCTCAGCCAGCCTTAGGCGTAGCTCCAGTGCCTTCTCCTAAAGCTCCAAACGCCGTCTAGTTGCACTCTGCAACGCGTTTCTCGCACGCCTTCGTCGCCTCCTCCTAAGATATCAGTTGGCTGGTCAACCCGTTTTCGCAATTCCGCCCACCGCAGACCTAAGCTCTCACCCAACGCTATCAACTCGCTCAAGGTCATCTCGGCGTCCTTGAGGACAGGCACATGGGAAAAAATGCGGCTAATTCCTCTATCAGAGCAATCGGTATAACACGAAAGCAGGATGGTCTTCACGTAAGCAGTTGAAAGTTTATGTACATCAAGGGGGCACATGCCCGTTTCTATCGGTGTTTCGCTGTTACGGCACCGTTTGACGTGGATGAACCCACGTTCACTCACCACCCCCAGAACATGCGTGAACAACTCCTTGTGGTAACTGAATTTACGTAATAACTTGACACAGTGAATATTTATGTAAATGCCGCGCGACAAAGACATCAATCATGTTTACTTGCATCACATTGACAAGCCATCGTCACTGCCGACCTTGGGCGCTTAACGCAGCAGTTTTGTTGCTGCCGTCATGCTCGGAAACTGGGTCGCGCGAAAACGCCATGCACGAGGAAAAGTGACCGGCGACGCAGCTCCGCTCGCGTGCATCGAGGGGCACTTTGGAACGTACATGGAACGCTGCCGCCTTCCAGGACGGGCGAAATGAACAATGGTGTGGCCATCCAGGAGAGGCCAAGTGAAGCTCTTCACCTTCCTGGATGGCGGCACCGTAAGTGGAGCCCTGATTCACTCAATGCACCTCGCAGTGCCTCCCTTCGCCTCTCCTGGATGGCGGCACCGTTCCAGGTACGTGCTCCTCGATGAGCGCACGCAAAGCCGCACGAGCTCAACGCGCTTTAATGTGCTCTCCTGGATCGTGGCATCATGGCCAGGCACGTTCCAAAGCGCGCTGCGCGCACGCGTCGATGCAGAAGCAACGAAGTGATAAGAAAGCTATGAGCCGCGTTCGTAGAGCGTCGAGCGTGTGCGCCGATAGCGCTGTGATAGAGAACCGGCCACCTTTTGTGGTGCAGCGTGAGGTTGGGAGTGCAATTCCCAGTGCATCCAAGAAAATTTTTGTTGTTCTTACATGCACGTGTTACGGAAATGACATGGGGCAGTCGTGGTGGACCCCAATATTAAACACTTTCGTATTAAAAAGTGGCTTCGTCTCGCCTGTGATAGGGAACGCCATTTTTGTGATGTCTGTTCTTTGTGAAAAGTGCAGGTTTTTTGTCTTTGAAGTGTTCGAGGCGTCGCCTCAAGGCTCTCAAACAAGGACGATGCCGACTAGAAACCAACATATATAGCATAGGCGCACTCTGAAAGGGCATCACATGCATACGAGTCAGTCACAAAGACAAAGTTATAAAGCAGCTCTTAAAGGGATTGTCGACCGTCCTTCATCACTCTCCCGTTTTTTGTCTTAATAGAAAGCGCACCTGTCGAAATGCCCCAGCGTGCAGTTGTTTCACCAGAAACCGAGTAGAAATTAATAAACAGGATTTTTTAAATCTATTTTAATCTACGAAGTGGCCCCTTTCCTATGTGTACGGACGGCGACAACAATGGCATGAGCTCGATGCGTCGGCGTCTCCCTGGCAACCCTTTCGGGCACGGGAGGCTTCCTTCTCAGCAGTAGCCAACAGTGCCAACAACTCAACTTCGCAACAGTGCAGAAAACGCTGCTAGCACCACCCAACAGCGAGTTTGTCAATTTGCAAGTGTAACAGAACTAGCCCATGCAGGCATACACATTCTGCTGAAAAACAATTATCTATGTCTTACATGTGTACTCCATCCATAGAGACACCCTTTTATGCGTGCAAGAGCAATTCGTTCTTCTTTTCACTGCTTTCGGGATGGAGCAAGCGGAGCTGCCTTCGAATTCGTCTGCCGGTATCGGAGCATAGTACTGCACTTCTCATGCGTGTGGTGCTGCATGTCCGAGGCGCACCCCAGCATGTCGACCCTCCCTCGCCTCTCCTCCTCGTCGCCTCTGGAATGTCGTCCTTGGAACCGGTTCCTGTTGAGAAGCCTCACGCGCCCGGAAAGGTTACGCGTGGAGACGACGGCACATCGTGCCCGGTAGCCATTGTTGTCGGCGTCTGTACACGTAAAAAAAGGAGCGACTTCGCGGATAAAAAAAATCTGTCTTCATAATTTCTACTCACTTTCTGGAGAAACCACTCCACGTTGGGAGACCTGAAAATGTACGCTCTCTATCGCGCAAAAAAAAAAAAAAAAGAAAAAGAAAGAAAACGGGCGAGCGATGGACGCTAGACGGTCCTAAGGAACCAGCTCTTAGCAAGAGTCGACCGTAGAGGGAAGCGATGGCACGGGCGCTTGTCTCACCAAAGTCAGTGTTAGCAGTCAGGCCATGGCATGGGGCATGCTTACTACTTAGGACAGACAGACAGATAGACAGAACTTTATTTTATTCTGGGAGGAAGGTCGACTAGCGGGCTTCCTTAGGCGTCACGCACGTTGGGACCGGGAGTCCAAGACCCCCTGCCACCTCGCAGGCCCCCTGGATCGCCCGTAGCTGGCTCCGACGGTCGGAGCTCGCAACACAGTGGTAGAAGGCGGTCTCGTCAATTCGATGGACCCTAGAGTTGAATTGTAAGCGGGGGCAGCTCCACATGATATGACTAAAGGTGGCTAATTCGCCATAGAGCCGGGCAATATGTCCTAATGTAAGTACGTTACCTTACATTAATTCCAATGCCTTCGACTTCCCTAGTGAACATTTCTCGTTTAAAACAACAGCTTAAATGCTGGATAAACAATGAGCAAGAGTTATTTGCTTGAGTTCATTGAAAAAAAATAGTGCGAGATAAAAAATAGTGTCAGTAAACAATACCGATATGGTTGCATCCCTGTAACGCGTCCGCGAATCTTTTTTATACCATTACGCAAATTAGCTGAAAAACCCTGATAACAAACTTCAGAGGCCTTGCTAACATTTCACTAACTATATGCATCATAGTTTTTTTCTATTTGCTTTCTTAAGATGAATATTAAGGGAACTGCGAAAATTGGCGCTGCCAAAGAGAACTTAACTTCAGTGCAAGCACTTTGATCAAGCAGTTAGTTCTTTGAGCGTGCCCTCTGGGCTTTGATCGAATAAACAAGTTGGATCTGCTTCTGTCATTAAAAGTTCAGCACTTCAAAATAAGGGCACAGAGAGGGAGGCGTAGCCAGAAAGGCGTGTGGTCCGGCTATTCTGCTATGGCCTTTCCATCCATTACTTGCGGTAGAAATTGTGACATTACACTGGCATGCCACATTTAAATGCATAGGTTTGTGCTGATGAGTTAAACCGACGGGTGTCACACCTAGTGTCTGTTCAAGCGTAATCCCACTACTGCACTGCTGCATTTGTCCGCTTTATACGTAGCTTTCAAAAGTGTACAACATGTTTTCATTCTTAGGGTAGTCGCTGTATGTACAGTATTATATACACTCAGTCCTTATATCCTGGCCAAAGAGTCAACACAAACAGCATCAGTCGCGCGCCCCAAGGCCTAGCTTCCTCTGCGAAATACTGACGCACGACGCTGCCGTTGGCGTAGAAGCGGACTTCTGGAGCAAATTAAAAGATAAAATGCTCTGATTTCAATAATTTCACTTGTGATAGAATTATTATTATTATTAATGTAAATATATACGCAGAAGGGTATCAAGGAACTAGAAAATCAGGCTGACAACTGCCACCGACAAGGGGCACAACGCCCGCTTACTCTTTTGCGAGACGGCAATAAATAGAGGAAAGGAAAACATAAGGGGAAAAATAAAGAAAGTAAAAACAGACTTATCGAGTGGCACAGTATAAGCAAACGTTGCATAAGAACGACGTGTCGTTTGCGGTGCAGGGCTACGTTAGTGCCAGTTATGGCCCACACAAGGGTTTCTGCGGCAAAAGAACATTGCCGTACTGACAATATGCGCCGGCATATATATATATATATATATATATATATATATATATATATATATATATATATACAGAGACAGAGCTCGGCCCGCTCCCGAGCTCTGTCTCTGGCAACAGATGGGTAATCGTCGCTGTCGACCATCTAACCAGGTACGCGGAGACAGCCGCACTTCCTTCCGCCGGTGCTTGTGACGTCGCCGACTTCATTTTACGCCATTTCGTTCTCCGCCATGGCGCGCCACGCGAACTACTCAGTGACAGGGGGCGTGTGTTCCTATCCGACGTCGTTCAAGAATTCCTTCGTTCACGCCGTACTGTTCACCGAACCTCTACTGCCTACCACCCCCAGACAAATGGCCTAACGGAGCGCTTCAATCAAACGCTGGGAGACATGATGGCCATGTACATCAATTCCGACCACTCCAACTGGGACATCATTCTTCCCTTCGTCAAATACGCCTATAACACCGCGACACAGTCTACCACAGGCTTTTCTCCATTCTTTCTTCATTATGGCCGGGAACCCTCCACACCACTCGACACCATTTTGCCTTATCGACCGGACCCTTCCGAATTCAGCCATGTTTCCGAAATCGCCCAGTATGCCGAAGATTGCCGTCAGCTGGCTCGCTCGTTCACTTCGGACAACCAAGCCCTTCAGAAGTGTCGCCACGACCGCGATCTCTCGGTGCAGACTTTCGCAACTGGATCCCACGTGTGGCTCCGACTACCGTTCCATTCACCTGGTCTTAGTCCCAAGTTTGCGCCAAAGTACCACGGACCTTATCGTGTCATTAAGCGCCCGTCCCCCGTCACGTACGTCATTGAGCCTGTGAATCCTTCCCCGGACAAGCGCCGCTTTGGTCGCCAAGTGGTTCACGTGAGCAGCCTCAAGCCCTGTCATGACCCCCTTATTCTAGCGTCCCCTTGAGTCGCCAGGATGACTCCCCTTCGCCACCGGGGTATTGTAGTGGGGAAGAACGAACCCACAAAATGTAGTGGGATGCTGCCTAGTCAAGAGGTGCGAGCGCAGAGCGCGAGCTGTTGGTGCCGAGACTGACTGCTGCTACCGGCCGCTGCTATCGGACGCTGCTACTGTACGCGCTACTAACCGCTACTACTGGACGCCAATAAAACCGCCCTTCTATATATATATATATATATATATATATATATATATATATATATATATATATATATATATATATATATATATATTGTAGCGAGAACTAACGAACCATATAGTGGGGCACGCTCACGCGCTCGTAAATCGTGAGCCAGTCCTCCACGTCAGTCCCATCCGCGCCAGTGAAGACAGGTGGGTCTCGGGCACGAGGGACACCGGGACATGCGGTAGGTGCGGGCGGAGGCGTTTGCTGGGCGGCGTCCTGAGGCATGGTAGACGGCACTGTGCGGGAGCGATGATCCAGGGGCATAGAAAGAGGCCGAAGTTGTTGCGAGGGTACCGAGAACCTCCACCAATTGTAAAGGGCGTTTATTAAAGGCTGGCGTAAGGCCCGACCGGTAGCTTGGTCAACGGCTGAAGGCACGAGCCCCGAGAGCGAGCGGCGAGAACGAGCAATGCGCGTTAGGGCCAGACCCACTAGATCACACTGGAGAGCGTGCCCCACTATATGGTTCGTTAGTTTTCGCTACAATATATATAACTGTGTTCAGTGTGAAATGTTCTGCTCCTTGTTTCACAACAAAAAAAAACAACATTTGTTTGTTCATTTCAGTATGCATAGCTGTATGGTGTGAAAAATGTTTATGGTTATGTATTGCTGCATTGTACTGCAGCTGATGTACTACTTCTTGCCACTTTTAATGCTTTATTTGCTTCTGCACCCTGATGGGACACTACGAATGATGCAATAAACTTTTATACAGCACTTGCTTTGCTTCTCAATGTTTTATGTTGATGATGGTGTAAAACGGTTGCTCGGAATGCACCACACATCTCTAACCTGGTGGATTAATAAATAACATTTAGATATCCAATAAGAGCCATGAAGAAACTAGCCAGCCGGAGTGAAAAGAATACATAAAGGTACCCCTGATGCGCCACGCAGAAACCCCGGTCCACGGAGTGAAATAACAAGCAATCCGGAGGCACTGCGCAGTAACTCCCGCCAGCCGGAGTGAGAAACAGCAAAAGGTAGTCTGGAGGCGCCACGCAAAAACTCCGGTCAGCCGGAGCGAAAAACAGCAAAAAGTAGTCCAGAGGAGCCACGCAATTACTCCGGCCAGCCGGAGTAAAAGCTTTACTCCGGAGGTCCGGTGTAGAAAAAAAAATTGCACCATCTCCCGCTAAAGGGGACCATGAGGCGGTGCGAAGCAGCACGGGGCTGCACATCGCGGTTGCATCGGTTTGACTAGGTGTCGCGCTTGAATCGGTTTGACGGTAGCAGACGCCGCCTGCGTCAGCGTTCTCTCTCGCGGCCGAGGGTGCGTTCTCATTCCTTGCGAGCTGGTAAAGCGTTCATCGAAGAAAGAGCGTTTCCGCAGTCAACGCGCACCGTTCGGAGAGGAGGAATGCCGAGAAGAGAGGAGATGAGGCAAGGAGAGGAGGGGGAGGAGGACGCGCATGCGCACAGCGGGTGTGGACGCCGCACAGCGGATGGAGGGATGGAGAGAGTGACATAGCCCCGACCATAAGTTGCTTCGCATCTAAAAGTTCGACAATCTCTAAGCATATTCTTATGAGATGAAAACGCGAAAGCTCTCAGCACGTTTCGCTGCTGCTTGCTCGGCTTTCGTTGTAGTTGCCGACTTGGGAGGCGATCGTAGCACTACCGTTGCTGCCCATTTTGCTCGTTTTGCCGTCGCCTCCTCCGCTTTTCTAGTAGCAGGCAACTTGGGCGGTGGCCGTAGAGCCGCAACGGCAGCGCGGCGTCGTCGTTCTCTCTCGGGTTTCTGTTCCTTCTTCGTAGTTAGTCACTCCTCGTCGATGGAGCGCTTCGTCAGCGAGTCTTCTGCCACTGTCGACGCTAAACCTACAACCTCGACATCGGACTCCTGGAGCTACTTGTTGCAGAATCACTATCCATGCTGCCGGGACAGTGTCTCCGTGGAATAGAGAATTGGTTCTTTCTGAGAAACGAAAGATCGGCACAGTCTTCTGCGGCCCTTGAGTGAGCCCAACCACCGCCAACACACAGAACCTGACGGCGAACTGACCGCGGGCGAGGGCGTGCTCACTGCGGCCGAGTGGCGGAGCCGAGCGCGCACCGGGTGTTGCTACGGCGACGCCACGAAGCTGAGTGCGCGCTTTCGCCAAGCCAGCGAAGAAACGCGGCGACGCGGCCGCTCGCCGCTCCAGGTAGCTGCAGCAAAGCGGGGCGCACGAAACCCCGAGGTATGGAAGGCGCCATGGTTTCGAAACAGTTACAGCCTCCAGTCCTTCAGACATCATATACCGACTGCTACTAAACAAATATAAGCACACTGCTACGATAAACAAAAATGGGTCGCGTGATTACTTTCTTTCTTTATAGCGACCTTCTGGTATATTACATTCAAGTGTAAAATGTCATTTTTTGTGCATACGTGCGATTTGTAATGCTTGTTGTGTATGAAGCCTTTCATGAAAGTGTTGTGTATAAAGCCTTCTGTGCTACTGCCATGTAAGGGAACCTGGGCCTCCGTCAAGCTGCTGTGACAGCTTTTTGCCCAGGTGTCCCTCCAGTTCCTTTTGTTTCTGGTAAATAAAATTGATTTGATTGATTGATTGACTGCTGCTGCGGCGAGTGTTGGCGCTGCTGTCACTTCCGGTGGGAGAGGCCACGTGCTTTCGGGCACGGCTTTTGCGAACACTTTGCGGACGGCAGCTATCGCCAACCTAGCCAAGAAACGTTTTGGCGTTAAAGACTCCTAATTGGTGGGGGGGGGGGTCGCTACAGGACGAACATTTTGCTCCCACCTGGGAACATTTTTTTACAGTGTAGAATAAGGTAAGGACGGCACCCGCGGCTCGCGGGTGACCCTCAAAATTATCATCCCATTGACACGCTCAGAACCACAGAGTTAGTGCCTTAGGGGTGCAAAAATGCCTTGGTGTCACCTGTACCCCGAAGGCATTAGCTCTATAGGGGGAGGTTTTCATTTATATGTTGTGGGGGTGGCATCCAGATGAAAATTTTGGTGAGGGCGCCCCGTTCCCGGGCACGCTTCGCACTTCTTCGAGATCAGGGTTAACGTTTCAGGAACAGCTTTTTGATGACGACTTCGGTAGTCTAAACGGATTCAGGAATCTCGGAAAGTGGGATTATCGGAGTCTCCTCTAAGCCGTCGTAAAGACCAGCTTTTTGCAGACGTTTCGAAGACCTTAACGAAATGTAGTTTATATGTGCAACAAGCCGGACGTTAGACGAGATATACGACGCATCCTAGACTAAAGCTTCCTACACATGCCGTTTCTGCGACGTCGTTAACATCTCGGATATCCGTCTCGAAGACGTCAAAAAATCTTTTGTGTGCTAGCTGGGCTTTTATCTGCGCGTAGAAGGTGCGATGCGCGGGGGGTTCCTATCAGTTTAGACTTTATATGAGACATGACGGCAACGGCGACTGCAAAAATCCGTTGAGACTATCCATATGGTTTCTATCGCAATAAAACCCGTGGAGACTGTCCATATGATTCCTATCGGATTAAGAACTATCCCAATACCTCACTTTCGTTCGCCTAAATCCCTAACCAAGGATGGTTGCCCCAAGGCACGAATGCACGCGTACACGCACAAAATCTGGCCACTTATTAAACAGCATGTCAATGCATCAGGCTACATAGTCATGTACTACTGCCAGTAATCACACACGCTTCGACGACATCGTGGCCTCAATTGCTTATATCCTGAGTGCTATCAGTACAAAGAACTATTCAGTTTCCATAACAGGACCCTTTACACCATACGAACGTCATTATTGCAGGTACTGGCAAATACATTTGGAACTAGATCGGTTACACCCAGAATTTTGTTTATTTACTTTGTACGATATTACTCATTGTGGTGCTCAAGCGTTCCATTCCCAGCTAATTCTACATCCCTGCAATCCATGGTTATTTCATCCTAGTAATACCATTCACCAGGCTGTCAGGGGTCGTCCGCGCAAGAAACCTCTATAACACTGGCGCTTCATTTTACACTGATGGGTCTTATACACTACGTTGTAGCGTGACGTCACTATCACTGCGCGTCCCGTGCACACATTCCTGTGTGACTGATCACGTGGTTCTGCGCCTAGATATGGTGCGGCTTCCAATAAACTTATCAGTTGCTTCTTGAAATTCTGTCTGTTGCAGACGTTAGAACACACTACATTCAGCAGGGGCAGCTTATATCACAATAACTGGGAATTCCATGGTAGTCCGTATTAAAAAATTGTGCATTTAAAATGCCTCTAAATCATGTGCAACAGAACTTGCAGCATTTCATGAGGCACTTACATTTGCAACCAGTACAACAAAATACACGGCGATCTGTTTACACACGTACTGCTTATCGTTATTAAAAAAGCTGGCCAGTCTACACAGACGAGAGGATTTGGACATGCAAGCTCTTGCTTCATAACATCATATCTGGAGGCTGTTTTCCCGAGATTCAGACGTGCGCGGGCACGTCGGAATCTTGGGAAATGAACTTGCGGTTACTGGGTCTACTTCAGCGGGCCGAACACATTGAGGGGACTAGTTGGTCTTGCATTCTTCAAATTTCAAACATAACCAGCGCAAACAAATGGACACGGACGCAGAGAGACTGGAGAGGACGGGGGCTGTTATCAACGCGAGTCTCTGCGTCGGTGGCCATTTGTTTACGCGGCTTATGTTCGAAATTGAGCTGGGCATTCGCGCTCTGTGTGCTATTCTAAAATGTTGATTCAAACGGTTAGGACTCACTTCTACAAAACCCTAAATTCTTATTGGCATAGAGACCGGCAAACTCAAGGAGCTGAGTCGCCTGTATTTCTTTGGATACCAAGCATATCCCAAAATTGTTTGTCCCCCATAAATACTAGACTCAATTAATTACTGGTACTATTTCAAGCGCTTTAACTTAAGGGCATCTGACACATGTGCCTGTGGACAACTTTGCAGTGACGAACAGCACTTCTTCAATGAATGCACACTCACGAAACACTTGCTCACACATTTTCGTTTCACTAACAACCATAAAAGAACACGTGAAGAATACCCTAAACTTGTACAAAACAAGAGAACACGTGCATATATCTGTTACAGATATCGACCATGAAAACTTCTGTGACAATGGCGCCACCTCAACGACACGTTGATGCATCATAACTAGAGATACTCCCCTTCCTTCATACATATCACTTGTATTTTAGCCCTTCTGCACCTATCCCGTCATTATCCTCGTTATCAATCATTTTGATTTTGCACATATGTTTGCTGATGTTTTCGCATCGTAAGCCGAAAAACGTGGGGATTCCCCTGCGAAGATAGCAGAAGCATAATTGCCACATACACCACCGTCATACCTCACGTCATCACCTTTCCGCGCAAGCTCACCATCGGCACACTCACAGTGGACAGACAGACAGACAGACAGACAGACAGAGAGACAGACAAACAGACAGACAGACAGACAGACAGACAGACAGACAGCAAACTTTATTGTGGTCCTGAGGAGCAGACTCTGAAAGCCCCTTACAGGGGAGGAGCCGCCGCGGGCCGCTCCTACGTCGGGACGGGCAGGCCGTGCCTGACCGCCGCGTCGTGGGCCCTCTGAACAGCCCATAGCTGAGCGGTGAGGTCTTTTAAGCGCCTGCTCCCACTCTTCAGTGGTGAGATGATCGTCGTCCTGTAACGAAGGTGTTATGTCCACGGTAGCCGGAATAACAGGCATACGTGGGAAGAAAAACTTGTTTATTACTTGAGCCGTAAGCACCTTTTTCCAGCCAGCGCGAGCGGTCTGTATTGTCCGAGCGCACACGTTCGACTCTCGTCGTCGGAACCAGACTGGGGAGAGAGGCGCAAGAAGCAGGCGACGGGAGTCCGCCAAAAGCGAGAGGGGGAGCCGGGGGGGCCGGCCTGCGCGTCCTTGAAGCTTTCCGTGAAGTCCGTGTTCGCGGTTGGAGACATGGCAATTCCTTCCCCCCTAGTTTTGTGCCTGGTAGCGGTCTGGAGGGTGTCGCTGTCTCGTTGATTTTCGCTGGGCGGGCGCCGTATGGGCTGGGGCGCAGCTGCTCGTTTTCTCCACGGAAGCTGCTGGGTGAGCGGGAAGTGTCTGTTGTTGACTGGCGTCCTGTTCTTTTGTCAGCAGCCAAGCCGCGTTGGAAGGTGCCGGGGGGCTGCTGCCTTCAGCGTGTCCACAGGGCGGATAGCGTGCGCGCACGTGGCGTAGCTGGTTTAAGTGTCGGCGAGAAACAGTCCCATTCACTTCAACGAGCCAAGATCTCAGGCCGATGCGTTTTTTAACGATGGCCGGGACCCACTCGGGCTTCTGGTGAAACTGGCGGGCGAGCACCGCTTGTCCTTTGTGGAGTTTCCGGCAACGCGGGGCATCTACGTTATCTCGGTTGACCTTGGAAGGTGGCTCTGGCAGAACGGCCGAGATATGCGTTCGCAGCTCACGAGAAAACATGAGCTTTGCTGGTGTCTGGCCCGTCGCATTGTGCACTGTCGCGTGTTGTTTGAATAGAAAGCGTGCAATGCGGCGCTGCAAGGACCCTGTAGAGTCTCTTGAAAGAGCTCGTTTTAGCTCTCCCACGTAGCGTTCGGCCTGTCCGTTTGTGGCTGGGTGGTACGGAGCAGATGTTACCGCTGTGATGCCGTTGTCGCGGTAGAATTTCTTTATCTCAGCCGACACGAATGCTGTCCCGTTGTCCGAGACCACCTTGCGGGGCAATCCGAATGTTGCGAACAACGAGCGCAGTACCTCGATGACAGCTGTCGAAGTTGTTTTGCTCATCTGGCGAACTTCAACCCATTTGCTGTAGGCATCCACAATTACTAGGAATGTGGACCCGTCAATTGGGCCTGCAAAGTCGAGGTGCACGGTGTGCCAAGGTGTGCTCGGTCTGTCCCAGTCCGGTACTGGAGCTCGTGGCGGAGCGCGTTGATTGGATTGGCAGGCTGTGCACTCTGCCGCTAGTGTCTCGATATCCTTGTCGATTCCCGGCCACCACATGTAGCTGCGGGCGCACTTCTTCATTGCTACGACGCCTCGGTGTCCGGCATGAATGAGAGCCGTGGCTTGTTGTCGAAGTGGGCCTGGAATGACAACTCGTGACCCTAGTGTGATGCAACCTCGATGACAGCTCAATTCCGTTGCTCTCTTGCGAAAAGCGTTGAAATTGTCATCCTTGAGCTTTTGAACGCTACCCTCCTGTAGGGCTTTGTACAGCTTGGACAATGTCGGGTCATCTTGCGTGGCCGTTGCGACTTCGTCTGCTGTTAGTGGGGGCCTTGGTAGTGCTTCGAACATGAGCGCGCAGCCAACATGAGGCGGGTCCTCAATGATTTCGCTGAGGGGTAAGCGGCTCAGTGCGTCGGCGTTTTGGTGCTTGTTTCCGGGGCGGTACACAATGTCGTAGTCATATGCTGACATCTTAATGCACCACCGGATCATACGAGGCGAGAGTGTCTGAGGAATCTGCTTTTGGGGCCCCAGGATACCCAGAAGTGGTCTGTGATCAGTCAGAACAGTCACATGTCTGCCGGCGATGTACTGATGAAAATGCGTGGCACCATAGACGACGGCGAGTCCCTCACGATCAAGCTGAGAATAATTGCGTTCCGCAGGTGATAGCGTGCGGGAAGCGAAGGCGATCGCTGCTTCTCTGCCTTGATCGTCAATTTGTGAAAGCACTGCACCGACGCCGTAGGGCGAAGCGTCACAAGCAAGAAGCAATGGCTTTGTCTCGTCATAGTGCCTGAGCACCACACTTGCACGGAGCAGCTCTTTAAGGGCTTCAAGTGCTTCCTGATGGCGTGGCGACCAAGTCCAGGGGACGTCGTTTTTCAACAGGTTGTAGAGGTCGTTGGCCACCGTTGCTCGGTGTTCTAGGAAACGGTCATAGAACGTTAGGAGACCCAGGAATGATTGGAGCTCTTGTTTGCTGGTTGGCGCGCGTGCCTCCGTGATGGCGCGTACCTTGTCGCTGGTGGGGTGAATGCCTTCGGCATCGATCAGATGACCTAAGAATTTCACCTCAGGAACCGCGAAGCAGCACTTATCGATGCTCAAGCGTAGGTTTGCACTTGCTAGCCGTTTCAGTACCAGTTCTAGGCGAGTAGCATGTTCCTCGCTGGTTGCGCCACTGATGATTACGTCGTCTAAGTAGACGCACACGCCAGGAATTCCTTGAAGCTGCGATTCCATGTACCTTTGAAATATGGCTGGCGCTGCCGCTACCCCGAATGGAAGTCGCTTTACCCTGTACAGTCCTCGTGTTGTATTAAGCGTGAGCACCTCAGAAGTTTTGTCGCCCACCTTCAGCTGTTGATATGCCTGCGTGAGGTCCAGGGTGCTGAATAGTTTCCCTCCTCGTAGCGTGCTGAAAACTTCCTGTGGTGTTGGCAGGGGGTATGAAGACGATTTTGTCGCCAAGTTCACGGTGAACCGGTAGTCCCCACAGAGACGTAGGCATCCGTCTTTCTTCCTCACTGCAACCAGAGGTGTGGCCCAGTTTGAATGCTGTGTTGGCGCAATAATACCCTGTCGTTCCAGCTTGTCGAGCTCCTTCTCGTAAGCAGGTTGCAAGGCAAACGGTATCGACCTGGCCTTTAGAAACTTCGGTCGGGCCTCTGGGTGAAGCTCTAAGTCAACGGGTGGCCCGTTGTGTCCAGAAATTTCGTCAGAAAAGACCGTCCCGTACTTCTTCTGCAGCTGCTCGACGAGTTTTTGTCGCCCATTTGAGCTTCCTTCTGCTGCCTGGTTGATGCCGCAGATCGCGATGTTGAGAGCGTGGAACCAGTTTCTGCCCAAGAGGCTAGATCCAGTGCCCTTCACAATTACGATAGGCAGTTGGGTCACCGTGCCGTTGTATGCAACTTCTACATTGGCACTGCCTAGAGTTGGCAGGTCTTGTCCTGACCATGTTCTCAGGTGCGTGTCTTCATCGAATAGATGTGGAGCATTCCGTGGCCATCGGTTGCGGTACGTCTCCTCGCTGATGAGCGTGCAGGCTGCTCCCGAGTCAACCTCAAACTCTATGGGCTGGGGGTTCACAACAAGGGTGACCATTATCTTTGGTCGCGTGCCGAGGTTGACGTTGTGCAAGTCATACAACAATGTTGATGCCGGTAGGCTGTGCTGCGTCTCAACTTGAGTTATCGACCTTGGGGAGTTCCCGCTTTTGTGTCGTTGGGGTGGCCCCTTCGCGAGTTTCTTCTTTGATATGCAGGCCTTCTCAACGTGACCGCGTTTGTTGCAGAAATTGCATATAGCTGCTTGGAATTTGCATGTCTGGGGATTGTGTTGCTCATCGCAACGCCAGCAGCGTTGTGGTTTAGCCGACTTTCCTGCACTTGCCTGGTTGTGATGACCTCTGTGAGCCGCTGCATGGTGAACCGGCTCGGTGGTCACTCGCATGTCTCGCTGCTGTTGGCTAGCGCTTTCCGCTCGAACAGCGATATCGTAGGCTTTCGTGAACGTTAGGTCACTCTCGGCAAAGAGTCTTTGTTGCAAGAGATCGTCCCGTAGTCCACACACAAACCTGTCGCGCAACATAATGTCCAAGGGTAACATCGTTGCGTTGGGAGGTGGCGTTGTTGTCGTCTGCTGTCCGGTGGCTGCTGCATCTGCCTGCGTTGGGCGCAGCGTCCCGAAGTTGCAGTCGGCGGCCAGCGTCTTTAGCGCCGCGACGTAGGCGCTTACTGTTTCACCCTCCAACTGGTTTCGTCGTTGGAAGCGCGCTCGGCTGAATACCTCGGACGGCCTGGGGTCGTAGTGTTTCTGAAGTGCCGCAACGATGTCGTCGTAGGCCACTTCAGCCGGGTTGCTTGGCTGAACCAATGCGCAGACGGTGTCGTACGTCTGCTCACCGCAAAGCGTCAGCAGGTGTGCCCTCTTCTTGCTGGAGTCTGAGATGCTGTTGGCCTCGAAGTAGAACTGGAGGCGTCCGAACCACGATGTCCAGGATGAGCCATTGAACTCCGGTATTCGGACTGATGCGTGCGTTGCCATTGCGTAGCACCGGTGAAGATAAACGCGAGCTTCGATTCCACTACCTCGTCGCCACTGTTATGTCCACGGTAGCCGGAATAACAGGCATACGTGGGAAGAAAAACTTGTTTATTACTTGAGCCGTAAGCACCTTTTTCCAGCCAGCGCGAGCGGTCTGTATTGTCCGAGCGCACACGTTCGACTCTCGTCGTCGGAACCAGACTGGGGAGAGAGGCGCAAGAAGCAGGCGACGGGAGTCCGCCAAAAGCGAGAGGGGGAGCCGGGGGGGCCGGCCTGCGCGTCCTTGAAGCTTTCCGTGAAGTCCGTGTTCGCGGTTGGAGACATGGCAGAAGGACACCTCCAGAGTATATTGTCGCGGTACAACGCGGACAGAAGAAAACACGACGCTTGACAGCACAGCACAAGAGCTTGTTTAACAAACGCAAGAATAATGGGCGTCGTCGTCTTCTTCTAAAAATGGTTCTCGCAGTCCCACTACATAGAATCCCGTAGTGTTTCTTATCGTCATCGTCTTCTATTTCACATTCACAGCACATGTGTCATTAGCCTCTCCCCAAAAGAGCATCGTCTCGATGCTATATGGTCAATGTCCGTGAGCTGGTCTCTAGCACAATCACTCGGTGACATACGGCTTCATACGCACTACGTGCACCAATTCGGAACTGAGCTGGCGTCGCCTCGTGCAGGGGGGGCTGTCTGGGACAACCTCGTAGGTGAGGTCACTTATTCGTCGCAGGACTCGATAGGGTCCGAAGTATCGCCTCAGGAGCTTCTCGGACAGTCCTCGTCGTCGTACAGGCGTCCACACCCATACCTTGTCGCCTACTTCGTAAGATACTAGTCTGTGACGGAGATTATAGCGTCGTGCATCGTAGTCTTGCTGCTGGTGGATTCGCACGCGTGCTAGTTGTCGAGCTTCTTCCGCGCGTTGAGTAAATTCATCGGCATCCGTGGGAGCATGGCATCCAACATTGTTCTGACTTC
This sequence comes from Hyalomma asiaticum, assembly GCA_013339685.2. Classification (NCBI taxonomy): domain Eukaryota; kingdom Metazoa; phylum Arthropoda; class Arachnida; order Ixodida; family Ixodidae; genus Hyalomma; species Hyalomma asiaticum. The sequence continues at coordinate 350,739,416 of CM023481.1, read as the reverse complement.
ACGTCCGTGGACAAGACGAAACGGAGTCATTCGGGTTATTTCTTGTCTCGCCGTGTTATAGGAGGACGTGATATAGGGCAGAATGTCGTCCCAGTTTTTGTGCTCAATGTCGACGTACATCGAAAGCATGTCTTCGATTGTTTTGTTTAGCCGCTCGGTGAGTCCGTTTGTTTGCGGATGGTAGGCGGTTGTCTTGCGATGAGCAGTACCGCTCAGCGTCAAGATGTGATGCAAAAGGGCTGCTGTGAATGCGGTTCCCCGGTCAGTTATGACAACTGCTGGCGCTCCATGTCTCAAGACAACATTCTCTATAAAAAATTGTGCTACTTCTGCCGCTGTACCTCTGGGGATAGCCTTTGTTTCGGCGTAGCGAGTAAGATAATCGGTTGCTACAATAACCCAGCGGTTACCCGCAGCAGATGTAGGAAGTGGGCCCAAAAGGTCCATGCCGATCTGGTCAAAAGGCGTTTGTGGAACTTGGACAGGCTGCAGCAAACCAGCTGGTTTCGCCGGAGGTGACTTGCGCCGCTGGCAATCTAGACAGGTCTGAACGTAATGTTTCACGGCAGCAGGTAGTCCTGGCCAATAATATCTTTGCCGCACTCTGTTCAATGTTCGAGTATACCCCAGATGCCAAGAAGTGACTTCGCTATGACACGCTTCGAGCACTTCGCGACGGAGTGCCCCAGGAACGACGAGTAAGTAGATGGATCCACTGGGTGAAAAGTTCTTTTTGTAGAGCACCTTGTTGCGCAAGCAGAACGACGACAGTGCCCTCGCAAAAATTTTAGGTGCGGTCTCAGTTCGTCCGTCCAAGAAATTGATGAGGCCTAGCAACTCAGGGTCGTCACGTTGTTGTTGTGCAAAGGCGGAAGTATCTAGGACACCAAGAAATGCTGTCTCGTCCTCGGCGGCTAAAGTAGCTGGCTCAACTGGGGATCGAGACAGGCAGTCAGCGTCTGTGTGTCGCTTCCCCGACTTGTGCACGATCGTCACGTCGAATTCTTGTAGCCTCAGGCTCCAACGCGCTAATCGGCCGGTAGGATCTTTCAGACTGGTCAACCAGCAAAGGGAGTGGTGATCGCTGATTACCTTGAACGGGCGTCCATACAAGTATGGGCGAAATTTAAGAGTCGCCCATATGACGGCAAGGCATTCTTTTTCTGTCGTCGAGTAGTTCGCCTCTGCGCGTGTAAGTGTCCTGCTTGCATAGGCAATTACTCTTTCTGCATTGTCTTGCCACTGCACAAGCACTGCCCCTAGGCCTACATTACTGGCGTCAGTGTGAAGCATCGTCGGAGCTGCATCGTCAAAGTGGGCAAGCACTGGAGGGGTCTGGAGGCGTCGTCTCAAATCATTAAAAGCACGTTCTTGTTCATCGTTCCAAACGAAGGCAACGTCGTCCCTTGTGAGCCGAGTTAACGGCGATGCAATGCGCGCGAAGTCTGCAATGAATCTCCGGTAATAAGCGCACAGGCCTAGGAAGCGCCTGACAGCTTTCTTATCAGTGGGTACGGGGAATCGTGCAACAGCAGCAGTTTTCTCAGGATCCGGACGAACGCCTGCGTGACTCACAACGTGACCGAGAAATTGCAGTTCTTCAAAGCAAAAGTGGCATTTCTCTGGTTTCAACGTAAGGCCTGCAGACCGTATCGCCTGTAAAACTACTTTAAGGCGCTCAAGGTGCTGCTCGAACGTGGTGGAAAACACGATGACGTCATCGAGATACACTAAGCATGTTTTCCACTTGAGTCCCGAAAGCACAGTGTCCATGAGCCTTTGAAACGTAGCGGGTGCTGAACACAAACCAAAGGGCAAGACTTTAAACTCGTATAAACCGTCTGGGGTCACAAAAGCGGTTTTCTCTCGGTCTCTTTCATCCACCTCGATTTGCCAATATCCACTCTTCAAGTCCATCGAAGAAGAATAACGAGCATTCCTTAGCCTATCGAGGGAGTCATCTATACGCGGGAGCGGGTACACGTCTTTCTTTGTCACCTGGTTTAGCTTTCTGTAGTCCACACAAAAACGTAGGGTTCCGTCCTTCTTTTTGACTAATACCACAGGCGACGCCCAGGGACTTCTTGACGGCTGGATCACGTCATCCTTAAGCATCTTGGCTACTTGGTCTTGTATCGCTTCACGTTCCTTTGGAGCCACACGGTAGGGATTTTGGTGAATAGGTCGCGCGGTGTCCTCTGTAATAATTCGGTGCTTGGTGAGAGACGTACAACCGACTCTTGATGTCGATGCAAAGCAGTCCCGGAACTGGTCTAGCAATTCAAGGAGCTTTGTGTGTTCGTCCTCTGGCAAAGTGGTACTAACGTCAAGTACAGGGGTGAAATCTTGCTTTGGCGCTTCGTCGAGTACCGTTAAACAACCCTCGACGTCTACAATGTCATCGAAGTAGGCGACTGCTGTACCCTTCGGAAGGTGACGGCGCTCTGCACTAAAATTCGTCAGTAATAAGTTTGTACGTCCAGCAGTCATACTGACGAAACCTCGCGCAACCGAAACTCCGTGACTGAAGAGTAATGAGCTCATTTGGTCAGCGACTCCTTCACCGTCAAACACCGCGTCGCTTGCCACTGATACTAGCGTGCACGACCGGGGCGGGATGACCACATCGTCGTCAGTGAGGCGTAAGGGGTCGTGTCTCGGCTCTGAACAGTGAACGAAGTCGGGGCTTTTCTCGAAAACAACCACACGGTCGGGAATGTTGATGACGGCTCCATATTCTCGTAGAAAGTCCATTCCAATGATCAGGTCTTTACAGCATGCCGGGAGAACGACAAGCGTCGCCACGAAAGAAGAGCCCCCTATGTCTATTCGCGCTGTGCATCTACCGGTAGGCATGAGTAGCTGGCCACCTGCTGTCCTGATATGGAGACCTGTCCATGGCGTCTGGACTTTCTTGAGGCGGACGGCAAGGGCTTGACTTATAATGGAAAAGTCGGCTCCAGTATCAACTAAAGCTGTCGCGGGTTGTCCGTCAACAAGAACGGCAAGATCTGCGGTCACTATTTCGTCCTTGATACGGCTTTCCGACTTGACGAAATCCGGCAGTGGGAACAATGGGGGCTTTTTATCGTCGTCTTCCTGACGGCCTGCAACCTCACCCCCGGAGGTAGCCGCCTTCAGTTTCCCTGGCGAGGGCTGGGTGACCTCCTTCCATTAAGGTCACCGAAGGTGCGTCGGGGAGCTGAAGGAGATCGTGCAGGGGACGGAGAGCGCGGCCGATGTCCCGAACCTGGCTGGCGGTTAGGCAGGGTCCCCTCTTCAGTAGTGCGGCGGTCGTCAAAATGGGATACAGGAGGCCCTTGAAAAGCTTCCTCTTCGCGGCGTGGCATATACCTGTACTGGTTTTGTCTACTGTCAGACCACGGCCGAAGAGGGCGATATGATGCGTCGCGGTACCAGCAGTAACGGGAAATGTGACCGGCGCCGCCACAATGGAAGCAAAGTGGACGGCGGTCTACAGTGCGCCAGACGTCTGTTCTGCGTAAGTTTGGACGCCTTGATGTCTCCTCTCGCGGCTGCGACCATGGCCCTTCATTGTACTGCTGACGGCACGGCGATGCGACAGATGGTCTCATCACGACCTCGGGCGTCGGTGGTGATAAAGCTGCGGCTGCTGATTGCTGATGATAAGGCCTGTCGATGCGCGGCGATACGGCCGCTGCCGGTACAACAGGTGGTGAACGCTGAAGAGCGGCAGCGTAGCTGGTTGGAAACTGCTGGTACTCAGGATAGGGTGTTGTCGTGAGCGCCTGTCTGATTTCATCGCGCGCAACTTCAGCGACGGACACAGTGGGCGCTTCTGTGGGGGTCAAATTGTGTAACTTCTGTATTTCTTCGCGAACAATCTCTCTAATCAGCTCACGTAGGGAGGACTGATCGTCGAACATCATGGAAGCTGCGTTGATAGGGCTACTGCTGCACAGCCGATCGTACTGCCTGCTGCGTTGATGAAGCGCTCGCTCAATAGCCGTAGCTTCCCTGATAAAGTCGGCCACGGTAGTTGGCGGATTACGCAGAAGCCCGGCAAATAATTGCTCTTTTACGCCACGCATGAGGTAGCGCAACTTTTTGTCTTCGCCCATGCTCGGATCAGCTCTACGAAAGAGACGAGCCATGTCTTCGGCAAACATGGCGACACTCTCATTGGGTTTTTGAACCCGCAACTCGATTAGCTGCTGCGCTCGTTCTCGTCTGTCGTCACTGGCAAACGTGTCCGTGATCTGCTGTCGGAAGTCGGTCCATGTCGAGAGACTGGCTTCGCGGTTCTCATACCACGTGCGTGCACTATCGGCAAGGGCAAAGTATACGTGGGAGAGCTTGTCCTGAGCGTTCCACTGGTTAATCCTGGCAACGCGCTCGTACTGGTCAAGCCAGTCTTCAACGTCTTCAAAAGTGCCACCGTGAAAGCGTTCGGGCACTAGCGGCTGATGAAACGTTACCTGTCGTGAATCGGAACGGCTCTCTTCCAGCCCCGGTGGCGTGCTGGCACTGGCCATGGGTGGAGGAGGGTGGCGCCTGGAAGAGGGCTCCTGCTCAGGGGAGAGTTCCGGAGAAAGGCCTAGCAGGCGACGGCTGAAACGATGTACGGGGGTGGTAACGGGCGACAGTACAGTAGGGCTTGAAGAACGGCTTCCAGAAGAAGTCTGAAGCATCAGGCAGGGTTGCTGTACCCAGCACCTCCAGTGTCGCGGTACAACGCGGACAGAAGAAAACACGACGCTTGACAGCACAGCACAAGAGCTTGTTTAACAAACGCAAGAATAATGGGCGTCGTCGTCTTCTTCTAAAAATGGTTCTCGCAGTCCCACTACATAGAATCCCGTAGTGTTTCTTATCGTCATCGTCTTCTATTTCACATTCACAGCACATGTGTCAATATGTTCTAACGCGCAGAAGGGATCTCCGCACTCCGGACAATCGGGCTTGAATGAGTCCGCGTACCTGCTGACACTGGCGAGGCTCGGATAGGACCCGGTCTCCAACATGCGGAATGTTGAAGACAGGTCTGGAGAGCTTGGCGTGGGGCAGGGGATAGACCCTCCTGCCGAGCTGATAGTGCTTGGTGATTTCGTTGAATGTGTGCAGCGGGTCCTCGTAGAGCCCCGCGTCTGCGTCTGCGCCCGTGAGCGGCATTTCCACGGCGCGATGGGTGGGATTGCGCGAGCGGGCATGGGCCAGCTCGTTGGCGTTGGGAACGACGGGGGAGACCTAAGGCCCCATGTGGGCCGGGAACCACGTGATGACGTGGGGGGCGACGCTCCTGCCGCAAAGCAGGGTGGCCGCATCCTTCGAGACCGAACCCGAAGCGAAGGCCCTGACCGCTGCACAGGAATCTGTGTAGACCTGTGGCATACTTCCGTACAGGAGAGCGAGGGCCACAGCGACCTGTTCCGCCAGTGCCGGGGACGAGCCCCTCATCGACGCGGCGTTGAGGAGGTTTCCACTGTGATCAACCACGACCGCCACGAACCGGTCCGACGAACTGTATTTGGCGGCGTCGACGAACGTGGCCGATTGTCGATCTTTGGCGAGAGACCCTAGAAGCGCAGCCGCCCTGGCCCTGCTTCTGCCTATATTGTGTTGCGGGTGCACACTGCGGGGGAATGGTGAGACCGTGATGGCCTCCCGCGCCTCCTTGTCGAGCGCACACCGCCTTTCCCTTACGGCAGTGGGATTGCAGCCCAGCGCCTCCAGGATTCGCCTCCCCGCAGGCGAGGAAGAGAGCCTGATGACTTGGGCCATCTGCTGTGCCTCGACCACTTCGTCGAGGGTGTTGTGGACTCCTATCTGCATAAGCTTCTGCGTGCTGGTTCTCATAGGGAGCACCTTTTTAATGCTTTGCGCATCAGTAATTCAAGCGTTATTCTCTCATATCCGTGCCAGTGATGTGCAGCGGCCACGTACGTAATGTGGCTCATTAGGCAGCCGTTGTACAACCTTAGAAGGCTATCCTCCCCCAGCCCTCCGCGACTGTTGGAGACCCTAGAGATGAGCCTGACCATGTTATTCATTTTGGTGGCGATACGGGCGATCGTCTGTCCGTTGCAACCGTTTGCGTCGATCAGCATACCGAGTACGCGGATGACTTGCACCCTGGGAATGACCTGCCCGATGGCCGTGCGAATGTAGATGTCGACATCGCTGAGAGGAACCTGCCCCTTGGGGATGCGGCCCCTCCTGGTCGGCCGATACACAGGAGAATTGTTAAAAAAAAGCGTTTTCTTGATAGAATTAAGATGTAGGTGTAGGGTGTAGGCTCAAGAGAGAACTCGGCTCCAGCCAACAAGCATCCTTGGTCCACTTTCCTCAGTGACGGACCATATTCGCCCGCAAAGGAACCAGACGCCGTTATCATGGGCTCATCTTCTGCCTTGCCTGCCTCACAAATTAAATTTCAGGGGCACCAAGACAACATTAGCACACTTGTATGCTACATTGACACTACCTACTTCCACCAGCTCGGCACTTAACACTAATACGCAACCTTAACATTTGAGGCACGTAAACGTTTATTATTTATGACCTAACTTCTACATTTAATCAGCTGAATCTTTCCCACTTCGGTCCTTTTGGTCGCGTATAGATTCTCCAGCCCTAATATCTTGCCGTTTTCTCTAAAATGAACTTTGGGAAAACATTTCTACTATTTAGTTATTTTTAATTGGCTTAAGCCCGTCGCACCTCACGGTGCACCTCACATACATACATACATACATACATACATACATACATACATACATACATACATACATACATACTACATACATACATACATACATACATACATACATACATACATACATTCAATCACGGCCGCGGCGGCGGCTGCATTTCCACGGACATGAAATGTTAAGGTTCGTGTACTCTGCGATGTCAGTGTACGTTGTACGTTAAAGAATGCCAGGTGGTCGAAATTTGCAGAGCCCCTTGATACGGCGTCTCCCATAATTTCGTCGTTTTGGGACGTTGAACCCCACAAATCAATCACTGCATACATACAGTGAGTACGTAAGCACTGTTCGACAGACCCACCCCGAGATGTATTGTTTGAACCACGGAGGAAGAAAAGGTAGGGAACCTCGCTACTTGACAATCTTGAAACATAGTCATTAAAAATTTTAAACTGCGTATTACAGGAAATGAATTCTGGTCACGTGACAGGAAAGCAGTAGAGCCTCCATAAAAATCACCACGTACAAAACTGGCCGCTTCCAAGTTTTTTTCTTCCTCGATGTTTTGATTACGCAAGACGAAGACTGCTTTCGCTGGTGCACCATGTGAATCAAATTGATGTTTCGTGGAGTTTACATTGGGTAGAGCTCTGAGAAAATGTTAGACAATATTGTCTAATGTGTTTCGACGATTAGGCAGCGATAAGTGTGGAAGCAAATGTGCATTGCGGCCGGTATAAAGGAGCGGGAACTCTTTATTATTCGCAACACCTTGTCCGGCGCCCCTCCTCTTGTGCCGCTCCTTCGTTGTCCCGCACCTGTTTCATTAGTCAGTGTATGTACATATATCTAGGGCGTTTCATGGCTGCTATTTTTGCTGCGATGCGCTATTCCTCCTCTGACAATATCACGCACTGCAACGCCACGTCACTGCGCTGGCTTCGCTTACCTGCAACGGTTGTATCCGTTGGTTGGACACTGACGTCGATGTTGTTAGGGTTGTCATTGAGTTGCCGTCGCTGATCACGGTGTGGGCAGGAACCGTCGCAACCGTGGTTTGCCAGTGCTCTGTGTGAATAGATGTATGTACATATATTTAGGCACGGAAGTTAACAATTCATTACAGACTTCTTACCTAGTGGCGAGGCTTACTACTCCAGCGGCGACAATCAGGGCAGTGAAAATGATCCCGATGACAGCAAAGACCACCAGCATTGCAGAGACGTAGTCATTGCGGCTCAGCAGCTCGGAGAACTGGAAGCCTGCAAGCCGGCTCAAACACAAAAGGAAGTAGATGTGGCTCGATGGCGCCGAAATAGCCTGAAATCAGCGGCACACAAACCCATGCGAAACAAAATTGTCTTCGTCTAAGGGCACAGGGACTCCCATGCATTTTGATGCATCTTTAAGACCGATATCTCGGAAGCTACTACATGTGCTACAATCAGATCGGTTTGTTTTAGTTTTGCAGTCTTTCTTCTTGCAGTGGAGCCGGAAGTGCACTTTTGTTCAAATAAGATTTGTGATTTTTTTAGAAAGCCAAACAGTTTTTGTCATTATTGTTCACGCAAAACTGTCCATAATTTAAAACTATTTCGCATACATGTACCGTTCTGGTTCTGCAGTCGTGTAGTGCTGTTTCGATTATGCTGCTTAAAAATGAGCCTTCTGTTATTCCCAGTTGTTCCCGATAATGTGGTAAATATAACAAAAAAAGCTTATTTTAAGGTATTCGCAGCTAAAGAAGAAACACACATTTATTGCACTTTTGTTGAAGAAAGAGATGCATCCAACCATTTAAATTTGTAGCCACCAGCCATACAGTCAACAACATCGTCAGCTTTTCCTTTGTTTCTTTGTTCTCACTTCTCTAGCTTGTTTTCACACGTCTTCTGCATCTCTATTGGCAAAATACCGTCGACGCCAATTCATCTCGTCCAACCACATCACAGTGTTTCGCTATGGAGTATACCAAACGCCTTCAAGACGTCCACTCGTGCCGCAACACAGTCAACAAAGGCACAACTAAGCTAAAATATCTCCGCATAAAGGGAACCCTGAGTCGTATGCGAAGCAGCCATGAGTCGACTTAAGGTTGTGTAAATCTTTTATTTTCTTTATCACTGTTCACGGTACTTCCATTCGAGGTTCCCCTGATGTTTCTCCAGCGGGTTGAGCTCGGGCAGGTGCTCGGGTTTCGGCGGGTAGCGGTAGCGATTCGTCACGCTAATCGCGGGGAGTTTGCCTGCCACCAACGAATCTTTGCACGTAGAGCAAACGGCGTACTCACAGTGATCGTCGTCGGCGGTAAAGTCCCGCTGCAGAACGGCGGTGACATTGGCATGGGAGTGCTCGTTTTTGATAGTCGAGATCTTGGTCAGATTGTTGTCCAATCACAAGCGGTCGTATACCTTACAGCTGTGCCTGAACGTGTGTTCGAGAATGCCACGCTTAAAGCGCGCATCGGCGCCACGAAGCTAAGATAGCGACCGCTTCCGGCGTTTGGCAGCGCTTTGCGAGACTGCGCCGCCGCGATCTTCGTTCGTCGAAGCGCACTCCATGACAGCTGCTGTAAAGAGAGCGCGCCGGGGGAGGGCGAACGCTTTCCCCCGCGCCCTCCTCCGTGCCGAGTGGCACGCGCTCGGCAGCACGCGCCGGAGTGCGCAAGCTCCGAGTACTAACGGGGGCAGGCTACGCCAACGCCGCAGGGAAGGACAGGCCCCCCTCGTTCATTAGCTGCTTCGCATCTAAAACGCAAGAACGGCTCGTGCGAAGTGGAGTCGCGTAAATGCCACCAGAGTTCCGAATGGCTGCACCATGTGCCTTTAGGCTGACAGAGTAGGCGAAAGTGCGTTTCTCGATAGACTGCATGGAATCATCATCATCATCATCATCATGAAACTAGTGCGTGTGCATTTCTATTACAGTGTTCTAGAAGAGGGGTAATGGGCTCAGATGCACACTCCGCCCGAGGCTCCTCATACCGTCTCGCGATGGCGCCACATGCTTTTTCCCCTGAAAGGTTATGCGGTTTTACGACTGCGCTAGACGGGGGGATCCTGCGGGTTATTTTACCAAGTTGTGCAAATATGAACCGGCTTTTGCTATTGTGGTGCTGCAATCGGTTCTATGTGCATTCGCTTTTCTTGTTAACGGAAACAAAACAAAAAATAAAACATTTTACCACTACGATTACAGTGTTGAGTTCAGGGGACGGAACCGGTAGCCTCCTCTCGAGACACTTAATTTTTTGAGTACGGCCCGTCAATAAAGCAACCTCGTCTGCGTTGTAGTCTGCAGCGCTCAAAAGATGAGTGCCATGTGTCATTTCCATAAACCTGACTTTTCCTATAAGCACTGAACTTGACTGGGTGCACGTCAACCGGCGCGCAAAAGACGATGGCCGATGCTCAAAGCAGCGAAAGTTTACGATGTTTGCTTATGCTTTAAATGCACGTGAAGGGGCAAATCACTTGGAAAGAAACAAAGGCACCTAGGGCACCTACGGTATTTATGAGAAAGGTATTATCGTTTAAATGTCAACAAGTGAAATTCCTGCTGTTTCTAAACAAGAAATGAGTAAAATCGGTCTAGACATTTTAGAAGGGATTGCCTTCCGCACGAATAAAATTGCTTTGATGCCAAATCCGATTCCTACTTATATAATTTTTATTGGCAGCTTTATTAAAAATTACATTATTGCACACACAAAGTTGCGAGCGAAAAGAAATCATAAGCAACATCCAATAAATTTGGTCACAAACAGATGTATTATAACGCAGGGTTCTCTCCAGGGTGGGTGGCGCTCGAAGTGCCGCCCACCGCTCCGCTTCAACGCCCACCGCTTTCGCATGACCGCTCACCGCTCCAACTGGCCTCTTTCACACTTGACATGGGCGAAGAAATGAATGCGACAGCAATGCTTGATATAATACACTGTGACGCCCCAAGAGGCGTCGGCGGGGCCAGAGACAGGGACGCGGGGAACGCCCATTTTAAAGGGTCCCTGAAACGTTTTAGGGGCGAAGCTCCTTAAGGTTGGGGTCTGTCCGTCCGTTGTTCCTAGTAGCGCGTTACCTTCAAAGAAATGAATGATGCTACGTGTGGAAGGCGCGCGAGCTCTCTCACTCTTCCATCTGCTGTCTTGTGAGAGAGAGAGAGAGAGACAGAGAGAGAGAAAGGCGCGCGTTGACTATGGAAACGCTCTTTCTTCGATGAACGCGCTACCAGCTCGCAAAAAAGGAGAGCGCGCCCTCACCCGCGAGAGGCAAGCTTGACGCAGGCAGCGTTTCTAGCGAGTTTCTTGATTGAAAAATACCGACTGCCCGCGATATATATATATATATATATATATATATATATATATATATATATATATATATATATATATATATATATATATATATATATATATATATAAACAAGGTAACGTTATCAACAGTTTCAACGAAATAGTAAAAGTAGCAGAAGATTTCTACTCTGCACTGTACAGTTCTCAGACAGACCATACAACCTTAATAGAAATAGAATCTGAGGAGGACAATGAAATTCCATGTATAACCGCTGAAGAAGTCAAAAAAGCTGTCAAAGGCATGTCCCGCGGTAAAGCAGCTGGTGAAGATGGTATAACAGCCGACTTGATTAAAGACGGAGGAGATATTATACTTGAAAAACTTGCATCGCTCTTCACGAAATGTGTCAAGACGTGTAATATACCACGCAGTTGGAAAAATGCGAATATAATCCTTATCCACAAGAAAGGTGACATAAAGGAGTTAAAGAATTATAGACCAATTAGCCTACTCCCAGTAATATACAAGGTATTTACAAAAGTAATTTCTACGAGGATAAGAGAAACACTCGACTTTAATCAACCGAGAGAACAAGCTGGTTTTAGGAAAGGTTACTCGACAATGGACCACAGCCACGCTATCAACCTAGTAATTGAGAAGTAGGCGGAATATAACAAACCTCTTTATATGGCGTTTATCGACTACGAGAAAGCATTTGACTCGATAGAAATACAAGCAGTTCTAGAAGCTCTACGTAGACAAGGGGTACCTGACATATACGTGAAAACCATCAACAACATATACAAAGATTGCACAGCCACACTACTCCTACATGAGAAAAGCAGAGAAATCCCGATCGGGAGAGGCGTGAGACAGGGAGATACGATATCCCCGATGCTATTCACTGCATGTTTAGAGGAAATCTTTAAACGTCTAGACTGGGAAGACAAGGGAATTCGAATAGACGGAGAATATCTCAGCAATTTAAGATTCGCAGACGACATTGTGCTATTTAGCAATGATGGAGACGAACTACAAAACATGATTGATGACCTAAACAGGGAAAGTCTTAAAATTGGATTAAGAATGAATAGGCAAAAGACCAAAGTTATGCTCAATAGCCTAGCTAAGGAACAGAAATTTAAAATCAACAATGAACCCTTACAATGTGTAAACGAATACGTATACCTGGGACAGTTAATAACAGGAACTCCTAACCATGAAAAAGAAATTCTCCGTAGAATAAGGTTGGGCTGGAGCGCATTCGGAAGGCATTATGAAATCATGACTGGAAACTTACCGCTCTCACTAAAACGAAAAGTATTCAATCACTGCATTCTCCCAGTACTAACGTACGGCGCAGAAACGTGGAGGATAACGAAAAAACTAGAGATAAAACTAAGGAGCACGCAACGTGCAATGGAAAGAAAAATGTTGGGGGTAACGCTAAGAGATAAAAAACGAGCGGAATGGATCAGAGAACAGACAGGAATAGCCGATATTATTATATCAATTAAAAGAAAGAAGTGGACCTGGGCAGGACATGTCATGAGGAGGAAAGATAACAGATGGACAGTAAGAGCAACGGAATGGATACCAAGAGAGGGAAAACGTAACAGAGGCAGGCAAAAGATTAGATGGAGCGATGAAATTAAAAAGTTTGCAGGCATAAAGTGGAACCAACTCGCTCAGGATAGGGTGGATTGGAAATCGTTGGGAGAGGCCTTCGTCCTGCAGTGGACCTAAACAGGCTGATGATGATGATGATGATATATATATATTGTGTACAGATTATGTACAGATTATGTACAGATGAGGAAGTAGTGCATAGTAAATGCCCACAATATTGTGATAAGGAAGCTCGACGTGGTTGTGGACGACGAGGTAGGACTGGCAGACAAATCACCTTTTGCTCGCGCCCCACTATACCATTGGCGATCCGGCTGCGGAGCTGTAGTGCATGCGCTTCTTCACTACATCTTTCCCCCCCTCCCTGGAGACGGAGCCACTCCAGTGGGCTAAGGCGCCGTGAGAACAAGCGGTTCGTGATACTGTTTTAGGCGATCTACGTGCACAGTCTCGCGGCCGCGACGCCGCATGTCCGAGGTTGGTGTGACGGGCTCGACGACGTAGTTGACGGGAGAAGTTTGCTGGAGGACACGATAAGGGCCATGATACTTCGAGGAAAACTTCGGGGTGATACCTGGCGTAGAAGGAGAGGGCACCCACAGCCAGACGAGAGAGCCGGGTGGAAACTGGCGGTCTGGCAGGCCATCGTCACGGCGAAATTTCTGCAGTGCTTGTTGTTGGGTGGTAAGGGAGCGAGCTAGTCGGCGACATTCTTCAGCATATCGAGCAGCTTCGGAAACCGGTGTGGCCTCGGATGAGTCGGGACGGTAGGGCAGGATAGTGTCGATCGGGGAAGAGGATTCTCGACCATAAAGCAAAAAGAAAGGGGAAAAGCCGGTAGTTGCCTGAGGCGCCGTATTGTAGGCGTACGTTACGTACGGAAGAATGACGTCCCAGTCGGTGTGGTTGGAGGCGACGTACATCGAGACCATGTCGCCAAGAGTTCTGTTAAAGCGCTCGGTCAGACCGTTTGTTTGTGGGTGTTAGGCGGAGGTGCAGCGGTGAATGATACGGCATTCAGCAAGGAGATTTTGAACCACATCCGCAAGAAAGACACGGCCTCGGTCGCTGAGGAGTTCGCGTGGTGCCCCGTGACGGAGAACGAAGCGGTGGAGAAGGACCGAAGCAACGTCACGGGCTGTCGCGGATGGGAGGGCAGCAGTTTCAGCGCACCTCGTTAGGTGGTCGATAGCCACAATTACCCAGCGATTTCCGGCAGCAGTGTATGACAAGGGTCCGTATAGATCTATCCCAATGCGGTCGAATGGGCGGGATGGGCACGGCAAAGGCTGCATTGGAGCAGAAGAGCGGCAAGGACGAGGCTTGCGGCGCTGGCACTCTGTGCAAGATCGGATGTACTTTTGCACAAAGGTGTACATGCCGCGCCAATAAAACCTAAGGCGCAGTCTGGCGTAGGTTTTAAACAGACCAGCGTGCGCGCACTGAGGATCAGAGTGGAAAGCGGCGCATATAGTGGTGCGGAGCTGTCTCGGTATGACCAGCAGCCATTTGCGGCCATCTGATTGGTAATTGCGGCGATAAAGGATTCCATCCCTAATGGCGAAATGGGAAGCTTGGCGGCGTAGAGCTCGGGATGGCGGGCTGGCTGATGGTTCAGACAGGTAACGGATCAAAGAGTCAGTCCAAGGATCCTTGCGCTGCTCCAAAGACATGTCGATGGAAGCTGATGGCGAAAATAAGTCATCAGTGGCGGAGACACTGGCAATGTCGGTGTCGACTGGCGAACGAGAAAGAACGTCGGCATCGGCGTGCTTCTTTCCTGATCGGTAGACAACGCGGATGTCGTACTCTTGAAGGCGAAAGGCCCATCGGGCGAGACGACCAGCCGGATCTTTGAGAGTCGACAACCAGCAAAGGGCGTGGTGGTCAGTAACGACATCGAAAGGCCGGCCGTGGAGGTATGGCCGAAATTTCGTAATTGCCCAAATGATCGCCAGACATTCCTTCTCGGTGACAGAGTAATTCGCTTCAGCCTTTGTGAGAGTGCGGCTTGCGTAGGCAACAACATATTCTTCGTATCCGGGCTTTCGCTGCGCGAGGACAGCACCGAGACCGACACCACTGGCATCTGTGTGGACTTCTGTGGCAGCGGTAGGGTCAAAATGGCGCAGTATCGGAGGTGAGGAGTTGCCGTAGCGTCGCAAAGGCACGATCGCAAGCCTGCGACCACGCAGAAAGGTTGGCGTCTCCGCGAAGGAGGTCTGTGAGCGGTGCCATAATCGAAGCGAAATTTCCTACGAAGCGGCGAAAGTATGAGCAAAGGCCATGAAACTACGCAACTCTTTTAGATTCTTTGGCTTTGGGAATTCTTGGACAGCCCGCAGCTTTGCGACATCGGGGAGAATGCCGTCCTTCGACACGACGTGTCCGAGAATGGTTAGCTTCCGTGCGCCAAAGTAACATTTCTTGTAACAGTTTAGCTGTAGGCCAGCGGCGGTGAGGCAGCGTAAAACCTGCTCCAAGCGAAGAAGGTGTGTTGGAAAATCAGATGCAAATACAACTACATCATCCAAGTAGCACAAGCACGCGTTCCATTTTAGGCCTCGCAGAATGGCGTCCATCACGCGCTCGAAAGTGGCGGGCGCGTTGCAAAGGCCAAAGGGCATCACATTGAATTCGTATAGGCCATCTGGTGTAATAAAGGCAGTTTTCAGCTTGTCCTCTGAGGCCATAGGTACCTGCCAATAACCGGATCGTAAATCAAGAGAGGTGAAGAACTCAGCACCTTGCAAACAGTCCAGGGCATCGTCGATTCACGGCAATGGGTAAACGTCCTTTCTGGTTATCTTGTTTAAGCGGCGGTAATCTACGCAAAAGCGAATCGAGCCATCTTTCTTTTTGACTAGAACGACTGGCGATGCCCATGGACTGTTGGATGGCTGAACTACACCGCGCTTTAGCATGTCACCCACTTGTTCATCAATGACGCGGCGTTCCGTCGATGATACACCGCAAGGCCGCTGCCGCAGTGGTGGGTGAGCAGCTGTGTCGATGCGGTGACAGACAGTCGACGTTCGGCCAAGAGTACTGCTGTGGCTGTCGCAAGCATGACGAAACTTGTCAAGGAGGTCGAGGAGTTCCTCTCGTTGCGTTGGGCTTAAGCCGTCGTCGATGACAGGGCGGAAAACCTCCTGAGGCAATGGTGCAGTTGGAGAACTATGGGAGAGGACGTTCATCTCCACCGAACCATCTGGGGCGTCTAACGTAGCGATGGGTTCGTAAGGCTCCACAGTACCGACGGATTCACCGCGAAGCAATGTAATCGGGAACGGGAAGCGGTTAGAAAAGAGAAGGGCTGTCGCAGAATCTTCAAGGGCAAGCAAAGCGGTTGGCAGTGGTACGAGGTGGCGACTGATGAAAGCAGCGGAAGGTGTGAAGAGTACATTGGCGTCGGAAATAGCGGAACAGCCTACAGGTGCCACGACAGACGAGTGCGGATGTATCTCGACGTCATCTGCGATAATCAGCTTGCCTCGAGCGAACGGAACATCGTCAAACATGGCATCGCCAAGTAAAGAGAAGGCGACTTCTGCTCGGAAGCAATCAATAATGACCTGGTGACGGGAAAGGAAATCCCATCCTAAGATGATGTCGTGTGAACAGTGGGACAATACGACAAACTGGACGGTGTAGAGCTTTCCTTGAATTAAAACTTGTGGCGATGTGCGACCTCGCAGACCGACGAAGTCTCGAACTTATCATAAAGAATGCAAGCCCGACGCGTCCGCTGTGATTCAGAGTACTTTACTGACTGAAATGGAACGCTAGCGCGCGCAGGCCCGTGGCAGCGGCACCTGCCTCGTGCAAGAGCGAGCGTTTCGTCATTTTTAATGCGACGCTGATGCTGCTGCCGCTAGCTGTCGCTACAGAGGGCTCCCCCCCTAGAGAGGAGGAAAGTCCGACGAACGATCGGATGGTGAGGCCAATGGCAAGGTTGCTTCGAAGTAGGCAGGCTTGAGACGTTCCAGAGCGATTGTGTCGGGCCGTCCGTTGACGTTGACAACGAATGTCGACGCACGATGCTCCAGAACTCGATACGGCCCGGAGTAGTGCGGCTGCAAAGGCTTCCGCACAGCACAGTTTCGCACGAAAACATGTGTAGCAGAGGTGAGCTGCGGAGACACGTAAGGAGACCTCGGTTCGTGCGGTCGTGTAGGCACGGGACGTATTTGCTGGAAGATGTTTTGTAGTTCGGAGACGTAGTCTCCGGCTGGTGGCAGAGGTGTTTTGGCTGGGGGATCGAAGAAGTCGCATGGCAGGCGTAGCGAAGTGCCGTAGACCAACTCGGCGCATGAGCAGCCCAGGTCGGTTTTGATGGCAGCTCTGATGCCAAGCAAGACGAGTGGTAGTTGGACGACCCACTTCTCCGGTGATCCATGTGCCATGAGGGAGGACTTGAGATGCCTGTGGAAACGCTCGATCAATCCATTTGTTTGCGGGTGGTATGAGGTCGTGCGGAGGCGCGTCGTTCCGAGAAGATTGAGGAGTTCGTTGAAGAGCGCCGAATCAAACTGCCGACCGCGATCAGTGACTACAGTAGATGGGCAGCCAAACCTTGCAATCCAAGTAGATACGAAGGCTGCTGCAACTGTGGGCGCTGATATGTCGGCGATGGGTGTAGCTTCTGGCCACCGTGTATAGCGGTCGATGCATGTCAATACGTAGCTGTAGCCCTTGGAAGGTGGGAGAGGGCCGACGAGGTCCAAGTGCACGGTGTCAAAACGCGCGTCCGGTGGAAGGAAAGACTTCGTAGGGGGGACGGGATGGCGATGGATCTTGGAGCGTTGACACGGCAAACAGCAGCGCACCCAGTCGCGAACTTGTGCGTTTAGCTGAGGCCAAACGTAGCGACTGGAAATGAGCTTCTGTGTCGCGCGAATCCCGGGATGCGAAAGACTGTGTACCGCATCGAACAGGCGTCTGCGGAGCGGTGCCGGAATGAAAGGTCGGGGTGTGCCAGTAGAAGTATCACAGACTACCGAAGTACCATCGGAACTCAAAACGACGTCCTCCAGTTGCAGAGACGTTGACGAATTTCGGAGGGTACGTAGCTCGGTGTCGTCACGCTGGTGAGTGGCGAGTAGGCCGACGTCGATGATGGAAGGCTCTGCGGTTGGTGTGGAGACTGCATCGACGCGGCTCAGAACATCGGCAGGAATGTTGTCGGTGCCTTTTACATGACGGAACGTTGTTGTGAACTCCGAGATGTAAGAGAGATGTCGACTCTCGCGAGGCGAGTAGCAAGACGCCGATCGGTTCATCGCGTGCACAAGGGGCTTATGGTCGGTCAAGACAGTAAACTGACGACCTTCTAGGAAGTGCCGAAAGTGACGGACAGCCAAGTACACGGCGAGTAGCTCGCGGCCGAAAACGCTGTAACGGGTCTGTGCAGGCTTCAATTTCTTGGAGAAGAAAGCGAGTGGATGCCATGTACCGTTGATCAATTGCTGCAAAACGGCGCCAACAGCGTTGTTCGAGGCGTCTGTCATGACAGCAGTCGGTGCGTCTGGTTTCGGATGTCTCAGCAGCGTTGCAGTGGCGAGGGCAGACTTGGCTCTTGTGAATGCGTTGGCGGCTTCTTCAGTCCACTGAAGCTCTTGCTTCCGTTTCGAGCTTAGCAGATCGTCTAGAGGGGCCACAAGTCGTGCACAATCGGGTATAAACCGTCGATAGAAATTGACGAACCCGAGAAATTGGCGAAGCTTGGTCATTGTAGTCGGCCGTGGAAAATCTTCGACTACGCGAATCTTGGACGGGAGTGGCCGAATGCCGTTCGCGTCGACTACGTGTCCAAGGAACTCGAGTTCCTTTCGACCAAATTCACTTTTGGCGGCGTTGATGACGATTCCTCGGCTGGCAAGGCGGGAGAACAACAACCGCAGGTGTTGAACATGTTCTTCAACGGAAGGGCTTGCGACAAGGAGGTCGTCGATGTAGGCAAAGACGAATGGCAAGCCTCGTGTGACGGAGTCGATGAAACGCTGGAACGATTGGCCAGCGTTTCGTAGGCCGAAGGGCATGCGGAGGAATTCAAAAAGACCGAAAGGTGTGGTGATAGCGGTCTTCGGAATGTCTTCCTCGGCGACTGGTAGCTGATGATAGGCGCGAACAAGATCAATCTTGGAAAAGATCGTCGCGCCGTGCAGCGCTACCGTGAAGTCTTGGATGTTCGGAAGCGGGTAGCGATCAGGAACTGTGATGTTGTTGAGCGCGCGGTAATCGCCACATGGACGCCAATCTCCAGTCTTCTTAGGTACCATGTGAAGCGGAGACGCCCAGTTGCTAGAAGAAGGTCGGATGATACCGAGTGCAAGCATGTGCTCGAACTCCGCGCGAGCAACCTTGAGTTTCTCAGGGGACAAACGCCGAGGTCGAAAATAGACCGGAGGGCCGGAGGTGACGATGTGGTGACAAACGTCGTGTTGGACCGGTTGCGTCCAGTCCGGCTGGCGTGTCAGAGTGGAAAACTCACGGAGGAGCTCGGCGAATGGTTGTTCCAGCATAGAAGATATGGGCGCAATCGGCGATGTGGTTGTTGCAGGGGCGCCGGTAACGGTCAGGTGAGTGACAGTGTCGATAAGACGACGCTGTTTCACGTCGACAAGGAGTCCATAGTGGTGCAGGAAATCAGCTCCGATGAGGGCGCGTCGGACGTCTGCAACCAGGAAAATCCAGCGAAACGCTCGTCGGAGGCCAAGATTGAGCATGACGGAGCGTGATGCGAAAACGGGAATCTTGGTACCGTTGACGGCTTGCAAAAACGACACAGGTGTCGCTTTTCGGTCGGAGCGTTGAGCAGGAAGGATGCTTACGTCTGCTCCTGTGTCGACTAGGAAACGTTGTCCAGTGGCTCTGTCTGTGAGGTAGAAGAGGCGACTTGTGTGCTGGGCCGGACCACTTGTCGCCGTCAGAGGTCGGCCGGCCTGTTTCCCTGCCACGCGCACGGGCGCCGGCAGTGACGAGCGTCGTTTCCAAAACGGCGATGGTAGTAGCAGACGCCAGGCTTTGGCGACGCGTGACGGCTGGTGGGTGTGCGTCTCGACTTGCTGGAACTTCGGTGGCGTGAAGAACGAGGTGACGCGCGGCGATGTTCAGCTGCAGAGACGATGCGTTCGAGACGCTCATACAGGGCGTCGAGCGGCGAATGTGGTGTCGAAGAAGACGGCAGCGTTCGCAGCGTTGTTACGCTCTCAGCAGTAGACGCTGTCGTGGCAGCGATGCTTGGGGCGGCTACTTCCATCACCTTGTCGGCCAACGCGGCAAGTCCGGTGAGGTCCATGGTAGAAGCTGTCGCCAAAACCATCTGCACGTTAGCCGGTAGTCGTTGTAAAAACAACTCGCGTAACAGCGCGTCGTCGATGGATCTCGCGTTGTCTCCGAGCAGCTGCTTCATTCGGCGAAGAAGTTGACTGGGGCGTCTGTCGCCGAGTTCTTCAGCGGACAGGAGCTGCTGGATACGAGAACGCTGTGAAACTGCCGTGCGCTGTAGCAGGGTCGCCTTGAGATCGTCATAGGCGTTCGCAGACAGCGAGGTGCTCAACAGATCCGCTACTTCGTCGATGGCGGTGGGCGAGAGTGCCGCAACAGCGTAGTGGAACTTCGTAGCTTGAGAGCGGATACCAGCAACTTGAAATTGTGATTCCGCCTGAAGAAACCACGCCGACGGATGCTGGTCCCAGTACTGAGGAAGGCGCACAGCTATGGCTGAGCAGGAGGGCTCACCGCGTTGCTCGGGGAGGTGCTGGTCTCGAGAACTCGTACTGTCGGTCCGTTCCATGGTCGTTTCTGCCACGGAAACGTGTGGCCACTATCACGTCCGGGTCACCAAACTGTGGCGATGTGCGACCTCGCAGACCGACGAAGTCTCGAACTTATCATAAAGAATGCAAGCCCGACGCGTCCGCTGTGATTCAGAGTACTTTACTGACTGAAATGGAACGCTAGCGCGCGCAGGCCCGTGGCAGCGGCACCTGCCCCGTGCAAGAGCG
Organism: Hyalomma asiaticum; assembly: GCA_013339685.2. Taxonomy (NCBI): domain Eukaryota; kingdom Metazoa; phylum Arthropoda; class Arachnida; order Ixodida; family Ixodidae; genus Hyalomma; species Hyalomma asiaticum. The sequence continues at coordinate 350,718,794 of CM023481.1, read as the reverse complement.
AGCGTTTCGTCATTTTGAATGCGACGCTGATGCTGCTGCCGCTAGCTGTCGCTACAAACTCTTCCGGTACACGCAGCAACCGGCTTGACGTGCTCTGCTGTGGCTGTGCGAAGCAACGGACCAAAGAAGGGCGTTGTCACCTTTCGAACTGAGCAGCATAGTTTTTCAGCAATGACAGATATAGCGGCACCAGTGTCAATGAGCGCGAACACAGAAACGCCTTCGAAGACGACATCTATAACATTTGGCGGCGAGCGAAGAGGGCTTGGGCATTTCGAAGATGACGCAGTTCTTGCCTCCGGAACTGCGCCACTTAGTTTTCCCGTTCGGTTGAAGATGGACGCCGATGCATCGGGGAGAGCGAGCGACGGCGGGGTCGGACTGGCAGACACGATGGCGTCTAGGCTTAACCAGCCCGAGCAGCGAAATCACCTTTTGCTCGCGCCCCACTATAGCATTGGCGATCCGGCTGCGGAGCTGTAGTGCATGCGCTTCTTCACTACAATATATATATATATATATATATATATATATATATATATATATATATATATATATATATATATATATATATATATATATGCACTAGATCTTGACTTGCAGTGAAGTTCCGGTGGGAGATTTCACTTGTGCGTAGTTGAACCATAAGGATTCGTAGCGTGCGCGTTAACTAAATTAATCCGGAACTCGGCACGATCTACGATGAACCCCCGGAGCTTCGCCCACTCGTCATCATTCACTCCGTGTATATGCTGTGAATTTTTTAAATGCGAAGCATTTCTTAGCAAACTTCGGCGACTTTGAGCGTATCTATCTATCTATCTATCTATCTATCTATCTATCTATCTATCTATCTATCTATCTATCTATCTATCTATCTATCTATCTATCTATCTATCTATCCGCCTACGACTTTGTGCTCTCCTGGCCGTTTCGTTAATGGGATGTATACGAAAATTGGTATGGCACAACCTGACTGCATGACGAACATAAATGACAGGTCATAGAATGAAAATCATGACATGCATGGTGTGAGCGACATGATTTGCTTGCAACGGTCTTGGTGCTATCCTGGCCGTTTCGCTAATGGCATGTATACGAAAATTGGTATGCTCCAACATGACCGCATGACGAACATATATGACAGTCATGACATGCATGTCATAAGCGGCATGGTTTACATGCCACAGTCTTCATGCTCTTCCGGCCGTTTCATATGTACCAAAATCGGTATAGCGAGGCAACAATGCAGATCCATTTTACGTTCCTGATGCGTGCTTCGCATTTCCTTGATTCCCACTGCACGTGGGATCTGCCGTGCTTTTTTACGTCGCGTCACTGATTAGGCAACACAATTGTGAAATCATTTACGCCATAAATAAAGCGAAGCACCATGAGCTAAGGCAGCTTCTTTCTGTCGCCTTCCTCCTTACCACTGCTGTACCTCCTCAACTCGATCAGCTGTGGAGTGCGCGCTAGCGACGACGGCGTCTACCGCGTCAGCCGCCCTGCCGAGTCCTCCGCAGCGACATAGCGCCTCGATATCTTTACTGAGGTCGCCGGCCTCGGCAATGCTAGCCTCTGTAATAGAGCGCCGGCGACTCGTGTGTACACCGCCACTTGCCGCGCCGATACCGTTGGCTGAAATGAAGAAGCATGTTGTAGGTTCACGTTGTTCGCAGTTCGGTTGGGAAAATTACGTGCACGTCACTTGTTAGGGGCCAATCAGCGGGCTTCCTTTCATCGTTCGATAGGCAGGGGTGTTTAAAAACGTATTTCGGCGAGCCGCCGCGATCTTTTGCGATGCGCGGGCTAGCGCTGAAATCAGTCCTCTAATGATCCTAATGACTCCTTGCGCATATCCTGGGCGCCGCTACCGCTGCTGAGGAACAGTGAGACTTGGAGCACGGGACTCCTCTCACCCGTTTCTTTTCCCGCGTGCCGTGGTGTACGTTTCGACGACAGCCACGCCAGATTTCTTCTAGTCCTTTTTCACTTTGTCATAAAATATTTAAAGACGCCTCCCTGTCTGTTTCCTGCGCCACTGCACACTAACAGAAGTGCCCGAACCCTCCTAAACATCACAGACTGTAAACGTACGCCTACAACTATATTAACAAGTCTCCGATCGCGACCACGAGGCATGACTTTTACGCGGGTCGAGCCAAATCGCAACACAAGGTTATCGTGTCACAGCCCTCGATCTACAGCGGGCTCGATCGCAACCTGCTTTCATGTAGTTCGGTGAAAGTTCATCGTGTGCTAGCTGCAGGAGGACTCGTGTGAGATCGCTATACTTTCTTAATAGTACGCCGCAACAGCGCTGAACGGCAGTGTTGTGTGATCGTGATAACGTAAAGTGAACAAAGCATCGTCGGATCCTTTGTCCAAAGTTATGCGTACAGCTGATCAGTGCAGCCATGTCATTCTAGCTTCCAAACTGTGTACTAGCAGATTCGCGCGGCCACCTCGCAAAGCTGGTAGGTAGTGGGGACCGTAACAGCATAAAAAAAGCAAGCTTGCTAAATTGCTTGCCTTAAAGAAATATCTTCCTGCGTGATTATGCATGCACGTGTACTTGTGGGCACTGCGTGGCCACCGAAAATGCGCTGGAGAACGTATGCTGCCGGGATATCTCCAACGTGACTGCATAACCCACCACCCTCACTTTGCAAGTGTGTTTAAACCCGGGGGAAAGGGGGCGGATCACCGTCGAGAGCAGTCGCACCTCACTTGGGCTCCGCCAATTTTCAGTCCTCGCGCCGGCTTTCTCGCCCCTATCTAGATAATTTCTTCACGGGTGGCTGAAGAAGATTGTCCGGATTCTTTCAACACCCATTTTATTGTGAAACTTGCCCGGGGTGGCCCGGGAGAGCCTTCGAAGGCGCTCGACCACGCCGTACACTGAGCTAGGCCTGGCAGGCCTAGCTCGAGTGTGGCCGCCCGCACGCCAGCTCATCGACGACGGGTGGCCACCCGGCCGCCCGCCGCTGCTTCGCCGCCCATCTCCTAGCTGTCCACCGCTATGGAGTATACTGTCACAGGACAGGAAGCATCCTCCGAAGAACTCTCGGACAAATCCTGGCAGTCGCCAGGCCTCCGCGCCCAAGAGAAACGACGAGCAGCCCTGCGCCTTGCCGCCGCTGTCGCCGTCACAACAGCTAACCCCACCAATACGCCGTCTTCCCTGCCGTCATTATCGCCGCTACCGAAGCAGGCAAGTGCCTCGCCTCCACTGCCCCACCGCCGCGCTCAGATTCCTCGTCTCCCGGCCGACACGATTCACGTCGTCGGCCGCGCAAAAAGCCCCGTAGAGCTTACCAAGCTCATGCCTTGGCAATTGTACACCGCCTTGCTGAAAGCAGCGCGCCTGCAAGACATCCCGCCCGCATCTCGCGACACGGTGCGGATCCACCGTGTCAACAACACTTTTACGCTCAGTGTTGCGGACTCTGCTCGCGCTCAAGCCTACCTACGCATCACCTCCCTCACGGTCTCCGGCAACACTTTCACCGTCCACCTCTACGCCCCACCGCCCGACGATGCCCAGAGGGGTATACTCTACCACGCCTACGACGACTTCACGGACCAAGCCATCCTTGACAACCTTCAGGCAATCAATCCCACTCTCTATGTCGTGGGCGGCCGCCGTATGGGCAAGTCCCCTCATATCTTGATCACCCTCATGGACCCGAAACTACCTCGGTGGATTTTCTACCACGGTGTCCAGCTTCGCCTCCTTCCGTTCCGCAGTAAGGTAGAAGCCTGCTTTAACTGCCGCTCGACCGGCCACCGGACCGACGTCTGCCCCAAGCCGCGGCAGGAGCTGTGCCATCGCTGCGGTGCGGCTCACCCCACATCACCCGAAGGATCGCCACCCACTTGCACCCCCCGCTGCATCGTCTGCAACGGGAATCACTTCACGCACAGTTCCAACTGTAAACACCGCTACGTACTGCGCCCTCGGAGCTCGAAGGCCCCGGTACCTGGCGCTTACCCCTCGCCACAACGGCCTGTCGCACCCCAAGTCACCAAGAGCTTGTCGCAGCCAGTGGCACGTGGTCCCTCACCACCTCCACCTCCCAAGTCGGTCACTGCCTTTCCGCCCCTTGTGGCAGCGGTTCCTAACCCCGCTTCTCAGCCCACGCATTCGACACCGCCCCGCGGCGCCCACGGCTCGCCTTCGAAGCCGCAGGTCATTGCACTGCAGCAAGAAAACGCCTCCCTCCGACAGCAGCTCGCTGCACAAAATGCCCAAATTGCTGCTCAGAAGGCCCAAATTGACTCCCTTCAGAGGCAACTGCAAGCTCTTGAAGAGAAGCTGGAATCAGCGATCCCAGTGCCGTCCTCTCTACCCACCCGCATCGATTCCTCCTCCGACATGGACGTCCAGACCTCCGAAGGTTGCACTAGCAAGCGCCGCAGACCTAACACCCCCCTTAAATCTCTTCACCTTTCCGAAGAAGTCCAGTCTGCTATCAACACGGTCCTGGTGGATCTTGAAAAACGATTGGATAGCCGGTTCAACTCCGTCCACCAACTTCTCACTGCGCAACACGAAGCTCTCAATTCCCTGCGCACAGACTTCGCTGCCTATCCACCCGCGTCGTCCTTCCAATCTCTCCAAACGACAGTTGATACCATGCAAAATCATCATCATCATCATCATCATCATCATCATCATCATCATCATCAGCCTGTTCAGGTCCACTGCAGGACGAAGGCCTCTCCCAACGATTTCCAATCCACCCTATCCTGAGCGAGTTCGTTCCACTTTATGCCCGCAAACTTTTTAATTTCATCGCTCCATCTAACCTTTTGCCTACCTCTGTTGCGTTTTCCCTCTCGTGGTATCCATTCCGTCGCTCTTAGTGTGAACCTATTATCCTTCCTCCTCATGATATGTCCTGCCCAGGTCCACTTCTTTCTTTTAATTGATAAGATAATATCGGCTACTCCTGTCTGTTCTCTGATCCATTCCGCTCGTTTTTTATCTCTTAGCGTTACCCCTATAATTTTTCTTTCCATTGCACGTTGCGTGCTCCTTAGTTTCATCTCTAGTTTTGTCGTTATTCTCAATGTTTCTGCACCGTACGTTAGTACTGGGAGAATGCAGTGATTGAATACTTTTCGCTTTAATGAGAGCGGTAAGTTTCCCGTCACGATTTCGTAATGCCTTCCGAATGCGCTCCATCCCAGCCTTATTCTACGGAGAATTTCGTTTTCCTGGGTAGGAGTTCCTGATATTAACTGTCCCAGATATACATATTCGTTTACACATTGTAAGGGTTCATTGTTGATTTTAAATTCCTGTTCCTTAGCTAAGCTATTGAGCATAACTTTGGTTTTTTGCGTATTCATTTTTAATCCAATTTTAATGCTTTCCCTGTTTAGGTCATCAATCATGTTTTGTAATTCGTCACCATCATTGCTAAAGAGCACAATGTCGTCCTCAAATCTTAAATTGTTTAGATATTCTCCGTCTATTCGAATTCCCTTTTCTTCCCAGTCTAGACGTTTAAAGACTTCCTCTAAACATGCAGTGAATAGCATCGGGGATATTGTATCTCCCTGTCTCACACCTCTCCTGATCGGGATTTCTCTGCTTCTCTCATGCAGGAGTACTGTGGCTGTGCAATCTTTGTATATGTTGTTTATGGTTTTCACGTATACGCCAGGTACCCCTTGTCGACGTAGAGCTTCTAGAACTGCTTGTATTTCGATGGAGTCAAATGCCTTCTCGTAGTCGATAAACGCCATATAAAGAGGTTTGTTATATTCCGCGTCCTTCTCAATTACTCCATTGTCGAGTAACCTTTCCTAAAACCAGCTAGTTCTCTCGGTTGGTTAAAGTCGAGTGTTTCTCTTATCCTCGTAGAAATTACCTTTGTAAATAGCTTGTATATTACTGGGAGTAGGCTGATTGGTCTGTAATTCTTTAAGTCCTTTATGTCACCTTTCTTGTGGATAAGGATTATATTAGCATTTTTCCAGCTGCGCGGTACGCTACATGTCTTGATACATTTCGTGAAGAGCGATGCAAGTTTTTCAAGTACAATATCTTCTCCGTCTTTGATCAAGTCGGCTGTTATACCATCGTCACCAGCAGGTTTACCGCGGGACATGCATCACTCAAACGGAAACTATATAACTACTGCATCCTGCCAGTACTGACTTACGGATCAGAAACCTGGAGAATTACAAAGAAGCTAGAGAGGAAGTTAAGAACCGCGCAGCGGGCGATGGAACGGAAAATGATAGGCGTTACACTAAGGGATAGGAAGACAGCCGAGTGGGTCAGAGAACAAACGGGGGTCGCCGACATAATGAACGATATTAAGAAGAAAAAATGGACATGGGCAGGCCACGTGATGAGAAGGCTAGATAACCGATGGACAGTTAGAACGACGGAATGGATACCAAGAGAGGGTAAGCGCAGCCGTGGGCGGCAGAGAGTAAGATGGGGGGACGAAATCAAGAAATTCGCAGGCATCAAATGGAATCAGCTCGCGCAGGACAGGCAAGGATGGCGAGGATTGGGAGAGGCCTTCGTCCTGCAGTGGACATAAAATTGGCTGATGATGATGATGATGATGATGATGATGCCTTTGGCAGCTTTTTTGACTTCGTCAGCGGTTATACTTGGAATTTCGGTGTTCTCCTCTGGTTCTATTTCTATTAAGGTTGTATGGTCTGTCTGAGAGCTGTACAGTTCCGAGTAGAAATCTTCTGCTACCTTTACTATTTCGGTGAAACTGTTGATAACGTTACCTTGTTTATCTTTTAGCGCATGCATTTTGTTTTGTCCTAAGTGCAGTTTCTTTTTGACCGATTTAATGCTGGTGCCTTTTTCTACTGCTTTCTCTATTTCTCTCATGTTAAAGTTTCTTACATCTCTTTGCCTGGCTTTACTGATCAATTTTGATAGTTCTGCGAATTCTATCTTATCTTTTGATGAAGTTACTTTCATTTGTTGGCGTTTTTTTTATTAAGTCCTTGGTAGATTGGGACAGCTTACTTTTTACTTGCCTTGTTGTTTTACCCCCGACTTCTATCGCGGTTTCAAGGATTGTTTTCGTTATGGTTTTGTTTATTTGTTCTAAATCGTCACCGTTTTCGTCTAAGGCCTCGAACTTGTTGCTTAGGGCGACTTTAAATTCGTCGTCCTTCGCTCTGATTACCTCTACATTGCAAACTATCATGCAAACTACCATGCTTGAAAGCATCCGAGCCAAGCCACCCCTCCATGCCCGCACCACCTCCTCTTCCGCAGCCCGACCCTCAGCAAAAAAATTGCCGCCCGCATCTTCTCACGGGGGGAACTCGAGTAAATGCGTCCCAGAGTGGTGGGGGTATCGCGTGAATGTTGCGTAATTAGGTATGGTTTAGGAATGCTTAATTGTTATTTCGTCTTTATTATTCTTATTTTTTTTGAATGAAGGCGCTTGCGTCCACGAGGAGCGTCCGGAGCCGCGTCTCGTTGACGACGTTTGCACGCCGCTTCTCGCTCACGTACCTGGGGTCTTAAAGCTCGCTGCTCACGTTTCCCCGCTGCTTCTCGTGCGTTCGAGGGAGAGGAGTACGGGGGAGAGGACCGCAAAGACGCCCTTGACTGAATTCCGAACGCGCGCTCCGCCGCTTATATACACACCACCCGCGTTCGAGGGAGAAGAGTCCGGGGGAGAGGTCCGCACCCCCACTGCGCATGCTCGGCTTGCTGAACGCCCGATGGGCCGGCACGAGACGAGCCGAGCATGCGCAGTGGGGGTGTGGACGGCGCCGACGCCGAAGCGCGACATCGGGCGACTAAGAAATGCTCCGCATTTAAAACGGCCGAGGTAACACCACCTGCTGTTGAAAATGGATGACCGATCCGTCGTCACCATTTGGCAGTGGAACTGCCGTGGTTTTCGTCTCAAGCGTAACCACCTCCTTCTCCACCTTCAACAACTAGACCCCTCGGCCTCTCCTGATATCATCGCACTGCAGGAAACTCACGCCGACGTTTCCCTCTCGGGTTACGTCGCCCACAACCAAGTGGCTTATCATCCTCTGCCCCATCCCGTCACGGCCATCCTCACCCGGCGGACGCTCGTTGTCAATCAAGTCGATCTACCCTTCCCTGCAGTCCACCACGTCTTTCTCGAGGTACTACCTCAGCGACGTGAACAGCCCTCTCTTTTTATTCTCAACGTGTACAACCCTCCTCGTGCCACTGAGGATGCATACCTACTCGCCCTGCTCCGTGCCACTGCAGCGAGAGCAGCGAAATCCCCATTTGTTATTCTCGGCGACTTCAACGTCAGGCATCCAGACTGGGGCTACCCGAAGGCCGATCGCCCCGGAAGGAGGCTGTGGCAGCTCGCTCATGACCTCAAGCTTTCCCTGCTCACCGACCCCAACCAAACAACGCGCATCGGCAACAGTGTGTGCCGCGACACACCCCGGACCTCAGCTTCTGCCGGAGCGTGCCCGACGCGCGCTGGTCCAACACGCACCAGTCCCTCGGCTGTGACCACTATGTCATCACCGTTCAAGTCCGAACCTCCCACTGCAAGCCACTGTTGCAGTGGGAGGTTCGGGCTCCCACGGAAAAAGGAGGAGATAAAGAGTTGAATGGGAAGCGAGTCGCGTAGAGGGGATGAAGCGACGCACGACCGCCTGGTTTCAGTCACAGCTTGACATCCGTAAGCGTCCTTTGTCAATGCCGTAGGAAAACGGAATCCGCCTTTTGCATGGTCCGAGTGCGCATGCGCCGCGTCCGGCGCAAACGACCCGTACGGCATCGTAGCAGACGACGCAAGCGGCGCGCAGTGCGGAACGGTGTACCCGTTACCGAAAGTAATGATACCCGGCGCCAGCTGGGCCGGTACGTCATCCAGACACACATTTTTGGTAACATGAAGTTCTCTCACATCATCATACGGTGCAGGCAGGCAAATTCCGCGTATCTGACACGGCCTTAGCCGCCGAACACATCAGAACTTGTAGTTCAGTGAAACCATTGCTCCGTACTCCCGTAGTCACAGTCCTGTTTTTTTTTTTGTAATAACGACACGGATAGGCAAAAGCAAACATATGGCAATGCGCATGGTCACTCGGATCATCACAATAACGAAATCATACCCTGCAAGATAGAGGTGTTATTCCAGTACATTGCCTGTTGCATCCGATGATGGAGGACGAAAACTTCACATAAGTCCGTGAATTGACGTGGCGTTCAACTCATTAAACACTGGATCGCGCACACACACACACCTCATCTCTGAATATTCCTCGTTCGTTGCTGCCATGGATTCCTTCAGCTGCGCTTGGCTTAGCATTTTCATTGATCCTAGAATCGTTGTACATCCGTTCGTGACTCCGGGCAGGCATGCTGGTGCTCCGTGACTTGAACAAATGCTACTGGCAGCAAACCTTACGCGGATTGAGCTCTAGCTATCGCCCTGTAGGCTTAATCGGAGAGAAACTTCGGAGTGTTGAAAAAGGCACGACACGTCCGTTCACTCTCAGCGCACCAGGACGACTGCTTTATTTTAGAAGGGAGAAACGGAAAGGGGACGTAGAGAAAAACAACAAAACAACAAGTAACAAAAAACAAAAAGTCAGCAAAAGCGATCCTCGCGTTTCTTAACCAGACAGCGTGAGCTTGGGCAAAGTCGTGCAAACTTGCTTTGGAAGGGCCTGACCTGTCTGTGGTACCGCGTGCAGGCCCTACAGGTGTCGATCCCAGGTGCTTTCGTGCTGCGTTCCCACACTCGGTGTGGGCTGTGTCGCTGAACTAAAAGCATGCCGCTCCTTTTCCTGTTTTTTCCAGAAAGCTTGCCCTTGGCATAGTGGCATACAATGCCGCTCTTCAACGGAGCGTCGATGAGAAGCGAGCGGTGTTTGCGAGTGTGATCGCGCTTTTTGTGTCGTCCTCGTCGGGCAGCCGTGACCCACGGCACTCGTAGCGGGAGCAGGGACGGCCACTGCAGTCTTGCCACGACACTTAAAGAAATTGTAGTAGAATCCTACGTGAAAAATCAGCAGAAATCAGTAGATCATTAATTACCGTTTTTGCACTAAGTTTTGGAAACTATAAGTTCAGCGCATATTAAAGGGTGTAGAAGAGGCCGCCTATGACCGTTGTCAGAGCATGAGAGAAAGCCGTGCATAAGTGCGATTCGTCTCCGATGATGCGTCCACAGGGGTTACATGGCTAGCAAACCTAAAAGCTGTGTTGTTTCAGTTATGCTCCAGAAAGAAAACATAATGCCTTCATATGCTGAGCAAATAAAGTTTACTGTGCGCGAACAGGCATTCTAAAGTGGCATTTGCGACATTAGTCTAAAGAGGGCTGCACAACAATGCCACATTGGATGCGCTTAGTTGATCCTCCTGCAAGCAGTCAATTCTCCTTATCAGTGGCCCGTAAATGAGTGATCCGGTGCTCGCTAAAGAAGTCATGGGCACTTCGCTATATTGTTCTTCAGATTTCTCTGGGAAACAAGACTAGCTGGCAGGGATTCGTGTTGTATACCTATTTACTGTCAAGTAAAGTAAAAGACAAGAAGCTTGGCACACTGCAGATGCCATTGGTAGTGGCAGGAAAACCAGGGGGTTCGGCAGAGTGCTCACTTTCACCTCTCCAAATTTGCTCAAAGCGCATAATAGCCTGCTGCAATATTGACCATAGTGACAAATGCATAGCAGTACAATTGAGAGGCTTGGAACACATGAAATTGTTCTTATACGAGCTAGTAACTTGCTTTTATTTTCGTCGTTCATCAGGTGATACCACAATTTCGATGGAGGCGAAATGTTGAGGCCCGTGTGCTGTGCGATGTAAGTGCACGTTAAAGAACCCCAGGTGGTCGAAATTTCCGGAGACCTCCACTACGGCGTCTCTCATAACCAAAGCTGGTTTTGGGACGTTAAACCCCACAAAACAACAACAACAACAACAACAGGTGATACCACACTAAAATGAACTCCGTGACGAAAAATCACCAGATTTTGCGTCTGTTTCAGCAAAGAGACAAAGAAATCAGTAGACTGAGACGCTTTATCACTGAATCAGCAGAAAATTTCAAAAATCAGTAGATCTACTGATAAATCAGCAGCCGTGGCAACACTGGGCCACTGCTGCCGACAAAAAAGAAAGAAAGAAAGAAAGAAAGAAGCTTAAGAACTGGTGCTGTTTGAGCTATGTCATCTACATGTGCCGCTTAAGGGTGCACCTCTCGAGGAGTTCCGGGCAGCAAAATTCATTTTTTCCGATTCCCATCGGCGAAGCGCGATCGTCAGCCCCAGGAAGAGGCGCCCTGCCGTTCGTGACGGTCGTCCAGCCGTTCGCGACGGTAAAGAAGTGAGCGGCGTTTGCTCGTTTCCGTGCCTTTTCCGTTCGGGCGGCATTTTGCCCCGTTTTTAAACACTCAGGGCTCTCTCAGGGGCGGCTCCTTTCGCGGTAAGTGCCGACGAGGCCTCGCAGAAATGCGTACAGCGTTTCAAATCGAAAACAACCGCAACGCTCACTGTGTGTGTCGCTGCCCGACAATGTTCTGCCATAGAGAAACGCTGCGGTAGCACACGACAGGTTCGGCTCGACGCCGTACAGCTTGTTTCGCGCCGTGTCCCCGAGAGGCCGCCACACAGACATGCAAAAGGCGGATTGGTCTTGCTGCCGCTCCGCCAGATGCGACCGGGAGATGGTTTTGTGTGCAGTCGCATTCTGGTCACAATTACGGCCCTCGAAGCGTGCAGGTTCGGTCGTTACAATGACAGATGATGACAGGCCGAGATGACAAATGACATATCGTTAGTAGCCAGGGCCTGCAAATATTCTCGCCGCTGTGTGGCGGCTTCTTGAAAGAGACGTGGTGCGCGGGCAGGTTAGCTCGAGCAGGGCCTCCGGCGCCGGCGGTTGTCTGGGCTAATACACAGGCGACAACGTAGGAGAGAGGGAAATGACGTGTGTTGCGCAGTGAACCTATCCCCTCGGGTGTTGTAGATTGTGACGCATGTTTGACCAATGCCGTGTGTGTCATAAAAGTGTTTGTGCGATTGGGTTTCGTGACGCCAGCCCCCAAGTGTGATTGGCTTGCTGGGGGACTCTGTCTAACCGAGGGTTGAAGTGACGACGCCTTGGATAGGAGGGGAGAGCGGAGGTTCGAGCTTGGACCCGGGCAGACGCCTGAGTGTGGAATAAAGCTGTCATGTTCTCCCGAGGCAGCACACAGACGACGGCTCGGTTCAAATGCCGACTGGCGTATCCGGCCAGCAGCACGTTTATTTCAATGATCATAAGAGCGATAAAAAGCGCCATCTTGCGGCGCTATGTGAAACTGCTTAGGCTGATGGCAGTAACATAACATTCCTTCCTCCCTTAACAAAAAGAAGTACAAAAGCGCAAAAGAAAAAAAAAGAACAAAAACAACGATCACTACAATGGGCAAGCACAGAGTTCAGCTTGATTACTGGGGCACATAACGCATAACTGGTTTCCGCACTCGCGAGCTGCAGCGAAGTGGAGTCTGGGAAAGGGCCCCTGGCTTCGGGGCATCCACCGGCGCACTGACACAACCACCCGGATCACTGGTGACACATGTGTCCTCGAATTCCCCAGACGAAGCCACCGTAGTTGCAGTGGTACCAGTGCTCTCTGTTGGTGCGTAGGACGTGGCAGCACCCGCAGCATCCAGAGGCACAGCTGGTTTCACGCTTGAAGCAATGGAGGGTCTGTGTGGGAGCGGCCAGAATACTCTGACAGCTCAGGCTGCCACGGCATCGCCCGCACATGATCATGGTGCCGTGTCCATTGGCGGCCATCTGGTAGTCTTAGCACTGCCGCATACCCTTTGTCTGCTTCTACCGTTGCCGGTACCCAGGCAGGACCTGGACGAAAATTACGAGCGACAACAGTCGTTCCTGGTGGTGTGGCTACGGCTTCTGCCGATCCTCTGTTGACCCGGAGACTCAGAGATCTGTTGAGACATCACCGTGGTCCGTAAGTCAGGCCGTAGTAAATTCAATGCCGTTTTCAACTTCCGGCCCATGAGAAGTTCAGCGGGACTACAACCTGTTACTTCATGCGGAGTGGTCCGGTACGTTAGCAAAATTCTCGCTATCTGTACGTGCAAATCATCCCCTGGCTGCGCTTTCTTCAGCTTCTGTTTAATGGTCTGTACTGCACGCTCCGCTGCTCCATTAGAGGCTGGGTGGTATGGTGGTACAAGAATTTGTCGGATGCCGTTTCTAAGCAAGAACGTCTTGTATTCTTCACTCACGAACGCTGGGCCATTGTCGGATACGACTACATCAGGGAGTCCATGCGTAGCGAACATTTTTCGCAGGCAACCAGTAGTGGCTGCAGTCGACGGGCTGGATACGGGGAAGACTTCTATCCACTTCGAGTATGTGTCGACCGCTATGAACAAGTAAGCATTCCTTAGTGGCCCAGCATAGTCTACATGAATCCGGGACCACGGTCTCTCCGGGAACAGCCATGGCTTGATTGGCACCCGTCTCGGTAATCGCCGATTTTCTTGGCAGGTGCGGCATGCTTGCACCGCTGCCGTGACGTCATCATCCATGGCTGGCCACCAAACATGGCTACGGGCCACCGCTTTCATTTTCACCACTCCTGGATGCCCTTCATGTAGCAGTCGCAGCACGTCGACCTGCATAGACGCGGGCACAACCACCCTGCTTCCTAGCAGAATGCAATCACTCTGCACATTCATTTCATGAAGGCGAGTGGCGTATTCTTTCCATGGAGCTTCTAGGGGAACTCCCCTACCAGCCCAAAGTGCTTCGCGAAGACGTGACAGCAGCGGGTCTTTGCCCGTAGCGGCCGCAATAGCTTGCGCTGACATCACTCTGGGGTAAGAGCCTTGGAGCATAAAAATCTCCGGCGGGTTCTCAATTTGAAAATCAGCTGTTGGGAAGCGGAAGTCGGCTCAGGGCATCGGCGGTTGGAATGTGACCACCAGGTCTGTACTTCAACACGCAATCATAGCCCGACAGGAAGAGTGCCCAGCGGAGTAGTCGAGGTGAGCGAGACTCTGGAATCGGCTTATTTGAAGCCAGAAGCCCCAAAAGTGGCTTGTGATCGGTTGCTATCTCGAATCGCCGTCCCCAAAGGTACTGCTTGAAACGTGTTACACCGAACACAACTGCTAAGGCTTCTTTATCGAGCTGGCTGTAGTTTCGCTCAGCTGTGGCCAAGCTTCTGGACGCGAAAGCTATTGGCCGCTCTTCTCCCGACGCTTCCCGCTGGGCTAGAACTGCGCCAAGACCATATGGCGACGCATCTGTTACAAGCACTGTAGGCTTCTTCGGGTCAAAGTGCGCCAATGTCTTCGCAGATGCCAAGAGCTGCTTACTTTCGCGGAAGGCCTCCTCCTGAAGTGGTGCCCAGGTCCATGGCGTACCTGGTACCAATAGACCATTCAATGGATTGAGTACCGCTGACAATAAGCGAGGGATGAACTTGCGGTAGAAGTTGATCAATCCCATAAAGCTTTGCAGAGTTTTCACGTCTTGTGGCCTAGGTGCCGAAAGGATGGCTTCAACGTTCTTGGGCTGGGATGCAAGCCTTCGGCGGTGATGACGTGTCCTAAGTAATCAACGCGGTCTTTCATAAATTCGCACTTTGGTAGCTTCAGGCACAAGCCGGCATCTTGTAGGCGCTTGAGAACTTTGCTTACGTTTCTCCAGTGGTCCTCGTCAGTGTTTCCTGTCACCAGGATATCGTCAAAGTAGACAACGACGTGAGGAAGGTCGCTCAGCAAGTTGTCCATTTCCCGCTGGAACAACGCGGGCGCTGAAACGACACCGAACGGAAGCCTCGTGAATTGAAACAAGCCTTTCACTGTGTTGATAGTAACTAGCTCCTGCGACTGCGCATCTAGCTTTATCTGCTGGTAGGCGTCCTTCAAATCTAATTTTGTGAACTTCTTTCCGCTACACAGTTTGGCGAAGAGCTCTTCGATCCTGGGAATCGGGTAACATTCAGTGACCGTGACGGGGTTGATAGTGACCTTAAAATCACCACAAACGCGTAGTCTACCATCTTGCTTCACCACTGGAACTACTGGCGCGACCCACTTGGACGTCTTCACAGGGCGTATGATGCCTTCGCGCTGTAACCGCTGCAACTCTTCGACATACCTGTCAACAAGCGCGAACGGCACTGGTCGTGCCTTGAAGAATTTTGGCCTGGCTCCTTCTTGCAGTGTTATCCTGGCCAAAACTCCCTTCATTGTACCAAGGTCGTCTGAAAAGACGTCGCTGAATTGTCCGACCAGGCCTTCGACGGTGCTGATTGTTTTCACGTCTAACGGCTTCAAGATGGTAATACCGAACGCTTCCATCCAGTCCCTTCCGAAAAGTGTCGGGCACGCTCCGCTCAAAACTAATAACGGCAAAGTTGCCTCCTGCGCGCCCGCATTTACTGTGGCTGACATTTTTCCCAATACTGCCGACAGCTCTCCAGAATAGCTTTTGAGCCGCACGTCAGTATGCTACAACGGCTCTCCTGGGAACAGGGCGTTAAACTTCGCGTCGCTTATTATCGAGACACTGGCACCGGTGTCAAGTTCCATCACTAGCGGCACGTTATTGACACGAGCTTCAATTTTCATGGGTGCCGGTCGGGTGGCACGAAGACACCACAAGGTGTATTCCTCACCTTGTGCCGGCTCTGTTTCGGGAAGGTCGTTCATGTTGTGCAAGGAGCGGGAGCCCGTCCCATTCCTTCCGTTAATCGCAGCTGTCTTGCAAACCCTTGCGAGGTGGCCCTGCTGACCGCACTTGAAGCAGGTAGCGTTGCGGTGTCGGCAGCCCGTCGTCTGGTGTCTGCCACTGCACCGGGCGCACCTTAGCTCCGTCATCTTCCTTGTCGGCTGCTCTACGAAATTTGCTGACTGTACCCTATCTGCAGAAACAGACGGGGCGCCTAGCATGTGCGAGTCTCTTCTTGCGGTTTCTATCGCCATGACAAGATTTTTCGTCGTTTCCAGGTTTAAATCTACACTTTCCAAAAGGCGAGTCTGCATTCCGGCATCGTTGATTCCGCAGACAATCTGGTCACGCATCATTCGCTCGCGCACTGCGCCAAAGTTGCAATCGTCTACTAGCTTGTTAAGTGCAGCTATATAGTCACTAACGGCCTCGCCTTCGTGCCTTTTTCTAGAAAAGAACTTGAAACTTGCGACCACTTCGGAAACTTTGGGCTTGAAGTGTGCGCCAAGGGCCGCGAAGATAGCCGCAAGTGTCGCATCACTCGGTTTTGTAGGCGACAGCAGATCCCGCAGCAACGAGTATGTCGCCGCTCCGCAGCTTGTCAGAAATACCGTCTTCTTTTTTTCCTCAGCCACATCGTTCGCAGCGAAGTAAAGCAAAACACGCTCGTGATATTCCGGCCACTCACTTGTGCTTGCGTCGAACGCTTCTAGTCTGCCCACGGACGACATTCTTGTTGAATCCAGGCGCGGGTGTTTTCTGCCGCGCCCGACTTGCAGATCCCATCCTCGTCGCCAGTTGTCATGTTCTCCCGAGGCAGCACACAGACGACGGCTCGGTTCAAATGCCGACTGGCGTATCCGGCCAGCAGCACGTTTATTTCAATGATCATAAGAGCGATAAAAAGCGCCATCTTGTGGCGCTATGTGAAACTGCTTAGGCTGATGGCAGTAACATAACAAAAGCTTCTCTTTACCGGGCAACGGCTCTTCCTTCGCGCTACCATCGTGTACTCGAGCCATCGAGGGGCACCGATTCGAACCTCAAACACCTTCCCTCCCTTAGCTAGTGTTGCAGCTAGTGGAGCTTTGGGAAATGAAATTAACTGCATGTGATGCTTCCTTGGCAGGACACTTCCATGCCAGCTGCAGATGAATGCATTTTGCTGGACCGAGTGCCATGCTGAGACTGTGAATCAAGAGTTTTAGTTATAAGGGGATTATAGTTAATGTGAACCTACTCACCCCCTGTGAACCTCGAGCCTGTGGCTGTTCTGGTGAACTGGCGATAATGTTCTTCATGCACTGGATTACTGGGTTATGAATATATGTATCACTATGGTGTTAGAACACTGATCGCGCTAATTGAATGTCCCTTTGCCATAAATGCCTAAATGTAAAATACTCCTTATGTGCATTGGCAGCCAATCTGCTACACTCTGGTATTTATCTCTAACGACTGATTGTTTAATTAATACATGACAATTTAGAGACAAATTTAATGTGTATGTGCAGACAGGGTTTTGAACTGCTCCCTGTTCCCCGAAAACCTGACACTGTGTATGTACATACATTACATGCACACATATAAGCACCCACATGCACGCACCTGCAGTTGCGTTTACTGACCAACACGCCTCTACTGGACCATGCAGAGCGTGTTTAGCATGATATGAAGCAGTAAAACAGACTGTGAACTAGTCTAAGCATGTTGTTTGACATTTTGTAGCTCCCTGTGCTGAACTGAATGGCACGACTACGTCTGTTACATTATACAGGTTCTATGGCCTGCCATCCGTATCGGAAAACCCAGTGGCAGTGGCCAGTGCCACACCTGATTATTGGACCAGTGTGCAGCGTCACAACGCTGCGCACTGGCAAACTGGCACACTGCGCGCTACGTACCGGACGCTTGTAAGCGGATGCAGCGGCATTCGTTACTGGCCGATAACGGCCGTTCAGCACGTTTTTAACAGCTGTTATTGTGCGAAGATCCTTTATATAGGAATAGCGCACGTACTAATGCAATAAAAAACGAAAAAATCTGAAAAAGTAAAATAAAATGCAGGATTCGTACCTAGAACACACGCACGTTTCACACTTACGTTTCACACGCACGTTTCGCACGTTTCACTCTACCAGGAAGCCACGCCCCTATTGGAAAACCCAGCGCCACTGGGAGCCAGCGTCCAGCGCCATGCCGGATTATGGGCCCAGTGTGACGCTGCATACTGGCACGCTGGCGTGCCACGGGACACTGGGAGGCGCGGGTTACTGGCACGCAAAACCGCTTTAGAGCAAAGAAAAAAAAACGCGGTGATTCCCTGCCATGCATGCTAAATAATATACAAATATGAAAAAAGCGAGAGTTATAGCAAAAAAAGGATTAAAAAACCTTTCATTTCATTTCATTTTTCATTTCATTTATTTGGACATTTTCAAAAAATGCCCACGAAGGGGGCAGAAGGAGAGTGTGTCTCCTGACTTGGCCCGCTCTTCGCGAGGCACTTCGGGCGGGGACAGCAAGACAGTGTGCAAAAATATACAATAATATGCATACAAGCAATAATAAACGAGGAATACATTAACGATTTGAGAAAGACAAAGATGCAAACAAAGCTGCTCCCCAGCGACACCCAGAATGCACCGTGATCAGCATCACCCAACACACATTGAAATACACAAAAGTTGAAACAATGAGCACACCACACACATTAAACACCATCAGCAAACGCACCCCATAATTGCGTTCCAATTATTGCACCCTTAATTCGCTTTCTAAACTGTGTGATGTTTCTAACCTCCCTGGCGTATTCAATTATTTCAGGAATCTTGTTGCACAATAGAACAATTTGGTTATTTATTGATTGTACACCATAGTTAGTCCGGCACATTGGCCCGACCAACGCAACAGTGCGCAGATTATACTTAAGATCTCAGCTTAAATATGTATCAGAAAAAATATGGTAATTATCTTTAATTTTTTGAAGATTAACATGGGAGTACATTATACATACGAAAAAGAGACATGTTTGTGGGGACAGAGGTGTTTATAAAACCTAGAGCGCGTTTTTGAAGAAGAATTATACTTTCTGTTTGAAACAAAAACGTTGCGCGAAGAAAGACAGTCACAAAGTAGGGTACAGGGACAAGCGCAAACTCACACAGTTTTATTCTTGATCAGAGCCACTGAATAAATAGGAAAGTCTTTCTTTGCACAACGTTTTTGTTTCAAATATGTCATACACACTAGGCCAAGAACGTGTTTTACTATACTTTCTGTATTTGTTTTGTTGCACGTCATCATCATCATCATCAAAATCAGCCTATCTTATGTCCACTGCAGGACGAAGGCCTCTCCCAATCCTCTCCATTCTTGCCTGTCCTGCGCGAGCTGATTCCACTTGACGCCTGCGAATTTCTTGATTTCGTCCCCCCATCTTACTCTCTGTCGTCCGCGGCTACGTTTGCCCTCTCTTGGCATCCATTCCGTCGTTCTAACTGTGCATCGGTTATCTATCCTTCTCATCACGTGGCCTGCCCATGTCCATTTTTTCTCCTTAACGTCAGTTATTATGTCGGCGACTCCCGTCTGTTCTCTGACCCACTCGGCTTTCTTTCTATCTCTTAATGTACCGCCTATCATTTTTCGTTCCATCGCCCGCTGCGCCGTTCTTAACTTCCTCTCGAGATTCTTCGTAATTCTCCAAGTTTCTGCCCCGTATGTCAGTACTGGCAAAATGCAGTAGTTATATAGTTTCCGCTTGAGTGATAGTGGTAGATTTCCTTTCATGAGTTGGGAGTGTCTCCCGTACGCGCGCCATCCCATGTTTATTCCACGGTGGATTTCTTTTGTATGGGCGGGTTCTCCTGTCAGTAGCTGTCCTAGATATAGGTATTCTTCTACGACTTCTAATGTCTGGTTTCCGATCGTGAAGCCACGTTTCTTCGCCGTGCCACTTAGCATTATCTTTGTTTTCTGCATGTTCATCCTTAACCCTACTTTAGAGCTTTCTCGGCTTAAGTCTGCAATCATCTTTTGCAGTTCGTCGCCATCATTGCTAAAGAGAACTATGTCGTCTGCAAATCTTAGGTTACTCAGATGTTCACCGTTAATCCTTAGCCCTGCCTCGTCCCAGTCTAGCCTTTTGAAGATTTCTTCCAAACATGCAGTAAACAGCATTGGAGAAATTGTATCTCCTTGTCTGACACCTTTCTGTATTGGGATTTTTCTGCTTTTCTTGTGGAGGAGCAGGGTGGCTGTAGAATCTTTATAGATGTTGGCTATTATGTCTACGTATCTATCGCATATTCCTTGTCGGCGTAATGCCTCTAGAACTGCTGGTATCTCTACCGAGTCGAAAGCCTTTTCGTAGTCTATGAAAGCCATATAGAGGGGTTTGTTGTATTCCGCTGACCTCTCGATTACTTGATTTATCACGTACCCCAGACTAAAATGCAATACATGATTTGCGAGTGGATAAGAGAAAAGTAAAGCTGTCGTTTAACTCTCCCTGGAAGGAGATGCTGCAAGCGTCGAACTAGACACCAGGATTCGAACGTGGCACCTCCGCATTGCCAACCCAGCGCGCTACCACTGCGTCACGCCAGAACACACTAAACTGGCCGTAAACAGGTTAGTCAGTGGTGTCACCTGCCGTCAGAGTTTTCGTTCGCAGTGGTACACACAAGACGAACGCGCTTTTTATGCGCAGTTGAACCTCACACGTTTGTCAGACAAATGAAACAAGCCGCCGATCACGCATGACATTCGAATAATGGCGACAGCAGTCAGTATATTATACAAGTCATACCTAATACTGAAAAAAATATAATTAGACCGACGGGCAGGGACTATCGGCTGTTACGGCTTGAACTCGACAGCCTTTTCTTGCTCTTACGAATTGTCGACATATATGTAGATGCGTTTTGTGTAGACTATAATGCCGCTCGATAATTGAACGTGTACTTCAAGTGGCACTTAGCAGTTTTCTCGCCCAAACGGTGATATTTCAGAAGAGCGGCAGTACCAGTGTCTGACATACACAGGTTCATCGAAGCTAACAACTGTCAATCGCTTCGCGCGCAAAAAGGAAGCGCAGTGCAGTGGGAAACCTCTCATCATCTTTGTTCAGTAAGCCGTACTGATCGACGAACATGTGTGATTGCATTTGAGTCAGAAAAGAGTGCGGCAGCAACTTTCCGTGACATATATGTGCTTGCTCAAAGTGCGTCGCTTCGATGCTCACTGCTTCATCTTCGAGCACCGGGAAGAAATAAAAATCATCTGTTCAGGTTAACCGATGCCAAGGCTGTTCTGAGCAGTAATTTTGATTCGTCGTCGTAGCGTATTCTTATGGCTTGGAGTGCCGTTCGCGTGTAGACGGACTCGGCCGGTACGCTATGCCCAAGCTTCACTGGGACCATACTGGGACAGACCGATCGGGGCTCGGCGGCTTGAAAAAGCTAAAATTATTGTATATTAGCTCAAGAAGCTTTATCATATGATTACTGTTTCGCGCATCTAATGTAACTGAAGGTGCAGCAATCGCCATAGGTGCATTTGCAGCGTGGTGATACCGATCGGCGATGTAAAATTTTACTGTTATTTGCACCGAATCCTCCACACAAGTGAACACTACAGCAGAACTATTACCAGAGTGGTTCATAGACGTGACATTGCGTGTATAGCTATACGTGCGGGGAAAATGCAAAAATGTAAACATTCACAGCTGCTAGCGCTTAGTGCGCGCGGACGCCGTATGCCGCGAATTGCTGCACACTGTAGCTCGCAGCGATGAAGTACGGCCAAGCCGTAAATGTTCCCAAACTCTTCACACCTAGTGAGATCAACTAATACAGGCCCCAGTGCAGAGCGTGCGCCTGTGAAGGGCTGCTTCCAGTGTGTTCCGCACTCGTGCCAGCTCGCAGCCTCCCAGTGTACAGCGCTTTCCAGCGAGCCTCTCACTTGTACCAGTGACATTCCAGCTATGCCAGCTTGTCCCAGTACAACGCCAGCGCACACCAGTGCAAGGCAGCGCTGCGAGCGTCCCAGTGTGTACCGTCCAGTGAAATATCATCGTTCCCAGCGCGTTTCCAGTGATCCCAGTACGGAAAACGTACTGGAAATGCACTGGGGGCGCTGGTTTTTGCAATAGGGGCTGACTTTTTTTTTCTTTATTACATGGAAAAGACAACCGAAGTTAAAAAATCCACGCATATCCACGGAGTGAATGATGATGAGTGGGCGAAGCTCCGGATGTTCATCGTAGATCGTGCCGAGTTCCGGATTAATTTAGTTTACGCGCACGCTACGGATCCTTATGGTTCAACTACGCACAAGTGAAATCTCCCACCGGCACTTTATTGCAAGTCAAGATCCAGTGCCTATATATATATATGGGTGGCCGGTGAACGGTTCTCCAGCGCGAGCAGTCGGTATTTTTCAATCAAGAAACACGCTAGAAGACGCTGCCTGCGTCAACGTTGTCTCTCGCGGGTGAGGGCGCGTTCTCCTTCTTTGAGAGCTGGTAGCGCGTTCATCGAAGAAAGAGCGTTTCCATAGTCAACGCGAGCCTTTCGCTCTCTCTGTCTCTCTCTCTCACACAAGACAGCAGATGGAAGAGTGAGAGAGCTCGCGCGCCGGGTGGCACGCGCCGAGGGCGCGTTTCCCACACGCGCCCTCCTAGTAGCGCGTTCCTAGTAGGTAACGCGCTACTGCAACGGACGGACAGACCCAAACCTTAAGGAGCTTCGCCCCTAAAATCAGGATGAGAACGTCTCCACACTCAAAAATCAGGCAAACACACACATGCGTCTAACAGGTGCATCCATGCAGGCGGCGACTCCTGAGCCGCATACACACTTCTTACGTAGGCTACAGTTTCTCGGTAGAATGGTCTTGTCGAACGTGGGTTTTCCGCATGGCGATCACAGTCTTGATCTCCATAGGCTGTATAAACCAAGCAACCAAGCACTATGAACATGCCATAGGGAGGACCGGTAATCGTTTTGAACGGTAGCAATCGAATTGAGTAAGTAGTGATGTCCATGTCCTTTTTAAGAGTTCGCTGGAGAATGTCTCCCCCCCCCCCCCCCAAAATTATTGCATCCGTACAGTCAATAAAACAGTTATCAATTGTTTCTGCGCTTGGACAGAGTCGACAGTTCAAGGACCACGGCACGAAGCAGCCCTTCGCGTTGAACCACGTTTTAACATGAAGTGTTTCCGAATGCAGTTTAAAGAAAAATGCTTTGACACCGGGAGGTATACACATTTTCGAAACCCTTGGGAGGGAGACGCCACGCTGACACACATCCAAAAAACACTTTTTTTTCTCTCGTAAAGACAACATTATATCCTGTACGTGTCATTTTGCCTTTGGAAATGCAGAATCCAGTACCTGGCTGTGTGGAACAAGCCAACCGAAGGTATGCTTATCACATCGGTGTGCTCTCGTCCGGATATCAACACCTTTCTGGTACGTTTCGCAGTAAAAGAAAGAAAAAAGAAAGACAGCCTACCTGAACGGTACATCTCGAACATTCGCATTCGTCCGCCAATAAGTGGATCTATACAATTTTCGGGGAAACTATCCTCCTTCTGTACTGCGCGCTAAATATTTCACATATCCGGTAAGTAAAAAACGTACGCGAAGTTCCTCACTCCTGTTTATGGTCCGCGTAATACAGCCGTGCCGACGATTAGGCTTAGCCAAGTACTCCGTCCGCGATGGTCAATAACACGTTGTACAAGGAACGAAGAGAATAAATTGCGAGGACCTATTAAGCGTTGGGGCGTATTCGCGCTCATGACTCATTATAATGCGGTCATATTCCATCGCTTAACTACACAGATGAAAAGTGTGATCCATCAAGAGTGAGCGCGTTCAAACTTTGCTCTACAGCGGCTAAGTACTTCCGGGAGTGCTCCCTCAACGGCTTCAAAATGCGCGCTTATCCTTTCCCTACCGGTCACCGTGACACATATATAATAACTGCATCGCAGTTTCTAGGTGTCTGCATGGTGGGAATGTTACAGCGGTAAGCGATGCACGGCAGTTTGTGCCGAACTCGCTAAGCTAAGGAGGTTTTTCGCGTAAAAGCGAGCGATTACGGCGGTATTGTAGAACCTGCGAGAATTTCATCGACTTGTGGCATCGGATGATTTGTTGCCTTCACTGCAACTACACAACCACCATTATTGTGTCTGGAACTGGACGAAGTGTTCACGAACAAAGATTGAGTTCACCGATCTGATACGGCTGAGCAGTATACGTGTTGATCGGATGAGCTCTCATAGAGTTCTTGCTGGACGAAAGTGAACTAAAATTGCGGCCTTTATTCACAATGTAGCAGCGCCCTTCATAATTGTTAGTCTGCCATCAAACTTTTACTCCCGCAAAGAATACAGTATAGGCCCTATGATAATTCCTCTATATCGATTCCCAAGTTGTGCACGAGCTCAAGCGTGAAGCGCTGTTGGCAGTCCAGTGCGATGGCCCAGCGCACTGGACTACCAACAGCGCTTCACGCTTGAGCTCGTGCACACTGCGCTGCACACTTTCGGCGCTGCTCGCTGGGACAGCGTGCGGTGCCATTACCAGTGCGCTCCGCCATGTTTCAGCGCTGCCAAGTGCGCACCAGTGATATACAGAGCTACCCAGTGCGAATACAGTGTCGCCCAGTTCCTCACAGCGCTTCCCAGCGACTTTACAGTGAAAAACAGCGTCTACAGCGCCAGCCAGGGCCAAAATTACACTGGGAAGCACTGTTTTTTCCGATAGGGACGTAATTCACCTGGCTGCATGATTAATGCAATAGTACAATTTTCAAATTAGTCAATCATTAAAACATTATGCAACATGTAAAGAACAAGTTAAAGGAGTGCATTCACTGGAAAATAAAGCCTGCAGTAGTGTACATAGTGTATATCGTTTCGCGTGACGATTTCAGTCAATTTAACTGAAATCGTGTCATTGGCCACAATAACGCGGTACAGTTTTGCTTCTGTTTTCTTAGTGCAAGCACTTGACAAAAATAAAGCATTGAGTGCCAGTGTGCTTTTTGTCACTTTTTTGAGAATGCATATTTGGCACTTGCTGCCAATTCATGCTTATTATGCTTGCACCCACCAGCATTGACCGTTTCACAGAGCTGCAACATTTTCTAAGGTTCACTCGGCTCATATTGCTCATTAACAAATGAAACATTGGTATGTTTATGAGAATAGTATTGGGCCTTATATAATAGAAACTGAAGCAGAATTTGGCTTTCTGCCTCACTGAACCACTGGTAAGCTCTGAAAACGAATACCTACAAGAGTCACTTCTACTGAGCTACTGTTACGCACGGTGTTGTGTTGTAAGCACTAATACATACATGCTACAGATTTGAATGCTGACTACACCATCCATGCAACAAAATTTGTATCCCCGACTGCGTAAAATATTATACACAGTATTTTCTCCTGCGCTTAACTGGCGAGTGTTCCATCGCACTGCTATAGAAGTTAGCAACAAATAAAGAACGTTAAATGTGCACATTTCACTTGCCTGTCTGCCAAAAAGAAAGAACGTAGGCAGGGCATTTGGCTCCAGATGAAAACGTGTCCAACTGATTCCTTCACCCTGCGCCAGTTCGGGATCGTGACGGAAGGCACCACGGCGAAGTGTCTGCCGCAAACGTGTAGGTTGTTTCGCTTCTCCGTGGGTGGAAGGCCAGTACGCTGCAGCCATGCACACCGCAAGACGTCATCGCGAGGCAGCGTATGTAGGGAGTTCATGCCTTTCATGTCGCCGACTTTGCACCCGACGACAGCGCAGGGCACCGTTTGTTCTTTGCTCCCCGAGTTAGGTGTGCGCGCAGTGCGCGCTCGCTTGATGACGACGACTGCATTGCAGAGTTTCACATTCGCCAGATTGAGCCCATCCGCAAAAACCGACAGCCAGCTCCGGCACAGCTGTTTAAGCGCGGCCGAAACTGAAGAGTGGATCGCACAGAAGCCGCCTAAAAACCACTGCAGTGGCTGCGCGCCAACTTACGAGAGGATGTACACTGTAAGCAAAAATTAGCCGAGATGGGAGTAAATGGACCTGTCCTCTAGCGCATTCCCCGATAAGAGTTTAATATACTCCGGTCATGCGGAGTAAAAGATTTACTCCGCTTGACCGGAGCTATATTTACATCCATCGAGGAGCTTTTGCGGGTAGCTATGGGAGTATCTGTTTACATCCATCGCGGAGCTCTTGTGGGTACCTATATGGGAGTTTATGTTTACATCCATGTAGGAGCTTTTGTTGAAGCCAGCTAAGCCTAGGCGTGGTCCGGGACAATTTCTTGCATAATTTTATTAATATTCGATCTACCTGGGTAAATTTGGTATCCTTTTCGTCCTTTCTCCTTCCGGTCGATAGTCTTGACGTTTGCTTTCCGATAATCCTAGTTTGTCCGCATACAATCTTGATAATTTCGGAAGCCTAAAACCACGTCAACACTCGCTGGGTGGTGGTGCCCCACCCACTGCATATCAAAATATTTCCGATTCGCGCATCACTGTGGTGGTCAGGTCGATGCGCGGCATTCGGCTTCTGGATGGAGGAGCAGAGCGGTCACCAGTGGATGGAAAGAGCCTTAACACGTTTACGCAGAACTCTGATCGGCCGTTGCAAACTCACTGCGCACTCAAGACTCGTTAAAAAAAACGAAATGGTGCTTCACTTGGACGCACTAAGCACACGTGCGAGCACGCACAGATACAACTCCCACCGACGATTCGTCGAACCAACCAATGCACTGG
This sequence comes from Hyalomma asiaticum, assembly GCA_013339685.2. Taxonomy (NCBI): domain Eukaryota; kingdom Metazoa; phylum Arthropoda; class Arachnida; order Ixodida; family Ixodidae; genus Hyalomma; species Hyalomma asiaticum. The sequence goes on along the minus strand of CM023481.1, from coordinate 350,692,271 downwards.
AGCATCACACGGAAGTACTAAACAGACGCGCGAGCGCAAGCGTGCATACACACACACACATCACACCTCCGCAAGAGCGTCGCAACCGAAGATGGCTGTTAAAAACTCCCATGTGGAAGTTGGGACCACGTGAACTGAAACTCCGTGTGGGTAGTATAATAAGGTCATGTCGCTTTTATACTCCGTCACTTAGCAATGGTGGTAAAATGATGTCATGTGCCGAATTCACTCCTCTATGACGGAGTAAATGGTTGGAGCATGAGAGTTTTTTCGGTTGACACGCTGGTAAAAGCTCCCATCTCGGCTATTTCTTGCTTACAGTGTATCCCGTCGGTGAAAGTCCACAGCACAGGTACATCTTATCGCGCAAGCTGAATCTCCCAGCGGCAATCAAAGGTTAATTGGTTAGGAGAGATAACACGTTTCCTTAAACATTGAACGTCCCTTCCGCTGCATCTGATCGTGGGAAAGGGATTATGCGTGCTACCTCCAAGTGAAACTTGGCGACAGAGCCGAGTCGTTACAAAGGGTGCGGCGTCACAAAAGAACCGCAACTTCAACAACCTAGGTGCATGAACGTTTGCTTTACGAAGAACGTTATTTTTCTTTATTATTGAGGAAACTTACGGTTTTCAAACAACGCAAGCACCAACTCGGGGGCGCCGAAATGACGGACGTGCGCGACCGCGCCGAGTAGTGCAGACGACATTTCTCTTCCACCGGAAATGCGCCATCCGCATCAATACTTTAAAAGAAGTTGACAGATTTGTTGTTTACTTCATCTTGTTTATTCACTTGCAAAAGATATTATACACAGTGACGGCATAACCAAGTTCATTTGATTCAAACATGATTCAAACATCGCTCTTAATTTATGCCGGCTACCAGCCAATAGCAGCAATGTGCTTAATTTCGTCCTAAAGCATATTAAAAAAAGAGCGAGAACCGGCCATTTTTTGAAGCGAGAGCTCCTGGATAAGGGACAATTTTGTGCTTGCCCTGTTAACCCTACTCTTCGCGCACGACTGTAGAACTTGGGTGAGCTGTTTATTGCAGCCTACGCTGTCGATAGAATGTGTTTTTTCGCGAAGTCCGAGGGGTACTTCAGGACCACTTTAAGGCTGCATAAGTCACCCCATCTGGAACTGGTGATGACGAGCGCCTGCACGTACTTAGGGCCCTCTGAAGTCCTTTCATACAGAAGGGAGCTTCGATACTATGGTTTCGCGTGACAGTAACGTCGCAGTATCAAAAGTTAACCCGACACAGCAATGTTACTAGCAACCTTGGCACAAAATACACCAAAAACTTCAAGCTCTTATCGACTTTGATATAGTGCCGGAGCGGCGAGGGGACGCCGTTGTTGTGGAAATGAGTGAATTCCTTGAAGAGTTCTTCACACGGGGCATAACGGTTTGCGAGATTCTTGAGAATCCGAGAAAATTTGCCATCATCGATCATAACGTTTTCTCATTTGACCCTGCCTTTCTTTCTGAATGCGTCTCGCTTCCATAGATCATAAATGGGCTTTGTGCGTCTGTACCATCTTTTGGCACGCAGGCACATATCCCGAATCTGCTCCAGCACTGGTCGAATTCTGCACATCTTGATGTCCTGCATGTCCTTGTAGCAGCTTGCATTGCTTGGCCCATCACGTCTCCAATCGATTCAGGTGTATCAGGTGTATCACATCTGCATTATTTCTCCATTGAGGTGCGATGCACGCCCCAATCGATCTGTCTTGAGAATCCAGGGAAGGGAGAGCCGTCAAGGCCTATTATAGTCACGTATATAGGTATATGTATGGTCGCTGCCATGATTTTCAATATCTGAAAACCGTGGAACACTGGCAATTAGACAGTTCAGCACTAATTCCGCCCGCGGCGCTGCATTTCGATGGAGGCAAAATGTTGAGCCCCGTGTGCTGTGCGATGTCAGTGCACGTTAAAGGGGAACTCCGGCGTTCTTTTTTTTTTACACCATGTTCTGATATCAATGTTTTCCCATGGTACTGATAGTCCTGTAACCGCCAGGGAGGTTCTGTTTGCTCAGAAACGCACCCATAGTTTAAGATAAGCAACTGAAAGCCGTCTTAAAACCGACCCCGAAACGCGTAGATGCTTCGTGAGCATGTGCGGTAACGTCACAACCTTCCCGTCACCATAAATACGTAACTCACGCGAAATACATGCCAGTGGCGAGGTCACCTGACGGTATATTGAGTTATGCCAGCTTTTTTCATCTTTACAGCGAAGATTTGAGCGCTGAAGTATCGCCGTTTTGCTTTTGAAGGCCCTCGGGTGGGCAGCGCGGAGGTTTTGACGTCAAAAACACAGGGTGGCCCGCGTGATAATCTGCTGATAATTTTTAAAATTCATTTACAGGAACCCTAAGTGACCTACATCCGCCTGACTTGGCATATATTATTACAGTACCGAGGGGAATATATATTGAAAATTTTATTGAGATCAGTGGACACTGAAAAATCGCCGGAGTTGCCCTTTAAAAAACCCCAGGTAGTCAAAACTTCCGGAGACCTCCACTACGGCGTCTCGTAATCAGAGCTGGCTTCGGGACATTATGACCGACAAATAAATCCATTTGCCCAATACTACTCACGGTGCAGAAACGGGGAGGATAACGTCTAGGGATAAATGTAAAGAGCACGCAGCGTGAAATGGAAAGAAAAACTATAGGCGTAACACTAAGATAAAAAGACGGCCGATCCCACGTGCAGTGGGAATCAAGGAAATGCGAAGCACGCATCAGGAATGTAAAATGGATGTGCATTGTTCTCTTGCCGATTTTGGTACATACGAAGTTAACGAAACGGCCGCAAGAGCACCAAGACTGTGGCCTGTAAACCACGCCGCTCATGACATGCATGTCATGATTTTCATAACCTGTTATTTATGATCGTCATGTTGTGCCATATCAATTTTTGTATACATTACATTAACAAAACGGCCAGGAGAGCCCCAAGACTGTCGCATGTAAATCATGCCGCTCATGACATGCATTTCATGATTTTCATGTTATGACCTGTCATTTACGTTCGTTATGCAGCCATGTCCTGGCATACCAATTTTCGTGTACATCCCGTAGACGAAACGGCGAGGAGAGCACAAAGATCGTGACATGTAAATCATGCCGTTCATGACATGCATGTCATGATTTTCATGTTATGGCCTGTCTTTTATGTTCGTCATGCAGCCATGTTCTGGCATACCAATTTTTGTATACATCTCATTAACGAAACGGCGAGGAGAGCACCAAGACCGTCGCATGTAAATCATGCCGCTCATGACATAGGTGTCATGATTTTCATGTTATGACCTGTCATTTATGTTCTTCATGCAGTCATGTTGTGGCATACCAACTTTCGTATAAATCCCATTAACGAAACGGCCAGCAGAGCACAAAGTCGTAGGCGGCTAGATAGATAGATAGATAGATAGATAGATAGATAGATAGATAGATAGATAGATAGATAGATAGATAGATAGATAGATACGCTCAATGTCGTCGAAGTTCCCTAAGAAATCCTTCGCATTTAAAAACGAACGGAGTGGATCAGAGAAGAGACAAGAGTAGCTGACATTATTATATCAATTAAGAGAAAGAAGTCGACCTGGGCAGAATATGTCATGCGCGGAATAGATAAGAGATAGAGAGTGAGAGCGAAGGGACTGGATGCCAAGAGAGAGAAAACGCAACAGAGGCAGGCAAAATCTTAAATGGAGCGATGAAATAAAGAAGTTCGCCGGCATAAGGTGGAACCAGCTCGCTGACGATAAGGCGGATTGGAAATCGTCGGGAGAGGCCTCCGTCCTGCCGTGGACTTGAAATAAGATGACGATCATGATGAGGAGGAGGATTATGATGATGATGATGATGACAACTTGACTTGCTCATGGAAAGACCGCAGCGTTGTCGTTTGGCGAGCCATGTTAGGAAGGCCGGCAAGCATTTGCTCGAGGGTGTCCAGTACTTCCAAAAGGTGTCTGTGAATTAGTCAGGAGTGCGCGGATAGCACCTGGAGCTCTTGGGCAAGTACAATACCTGGTGTTGAAGTATCCCTTGTCGGCAGTCAAAATCTGTGACACCGCAGAAGGCCTGGCTGACTGTAGTGCCGGACAAATTTTAGTTCGGTTTTACTGTACGAGCTAGTGCAGCAGTCGATAAGCACGCGCTAGCGTGACGTAATACGCGTGGCGGCCGAACCATCGTAGGTGAGACCACGAGCTCCTCTACATACGATGTCGTGGGTCGGACACAATGCTTCTCGATGCCCCCGCTAAACTGCATTGGCAGCACGGGACGCCACGTGCTCACGTGTTCGCGCTCAAGAAGATTGCGTCTGTGCTTTCAGATTCCTGGCAGACCAATCGAAAACGTGCTGCGTGAAACGAAAAGTATGTTCGCTAGAAAGCAAGAGGGAATCTTTCGGGCCGCCCTATAGCTGTCGTGTAAAGAATAACGCTTACGTATGCCTAACGACTGAATGAAACACAAGCTTACCTGTGACCCGCCAGGAGGCGAAAAATTTTGCCTTGGTGTTCTGGATCAGGGAACAAACAGTAGTTGACATTCTTATGTCAATTACAAGAAAAGAAAAAAGGTGGACCTGGGCAGGGCATATCGTGCGGAGGGCAGATAACAGATGGACAGCAAGAGCGGCGGAATGGATACTAAGAGAGGGAAAACGCAACAGAGGCAGGCAAAATGTCAGATTGAGCAACGAAATTAACAAGTCCGCGGTGTTGGGATTCTGGCGTGGCTGTGCCGTCTCCCCGGGTATCCGCGCTTTAGGGTCGGCGGATCCGAATCCCGACTCGCAGAAAGGGCTGCTGTTACAAGCAGCGGACTCCGAGACCGAAGGCGATTGAGAAGAAGAGAGATGATGTTTATTTTACATGATGATGATGATGGGAGCTGCTTGAGCGCGTTTGCGCTCTTATTATATGCAGTATTATTTACAAAGATGTCCAATAAAAAATTGGCCGCGTATCTCCGTGCTTCGCTGCAAATGTCGTCGAAAGACGATAGATAGTCTTCTACCGGCCGTACTACATGAGAGTTCCGGTTCATCTGCGGTTCGGCACGAGCTTCGGGCGTTTCCTGGGCACGCTTGAGACGGCGGGCATCGGCACGCCAGCGCTTCCCCGCTGCAATCTGCTCGTCGGTCTTTTCCCTGCGTTGTCTGGGCATGTCTTGTAGAGTGTGTTCTATGCCATCAAACGGTCATTTATGTTTTGCCTTGCCTCAGACAGCGCCCCGTCCATGTTGAATCGGCCGCATGTGGCTGGCATTGATGAAATGGAGGCAGCGCTGCGTGAGATATGGACTCCATCTGGCCATGATATCGGGAAACGCAAGAAGCTTGCGTAGTACGCAGAGCTACTGGTAGGTGGCAGCAACGTGTCGTTTTACCGAAACGTAGGAAACGTCCGCTTTTGCGCATCCTAACAAGCACTAGGGTCTTTAGAATTACGCATCTGTGTATTTTCTACTAAAGGAACACACCATCTAATACTTACGTATGGACGTTGCGCCTCAGACATGCGTAATAGTTGCTTTTTAGTCGACTGTGATCACAAGTGTGAACGCAACTGGGTGGTCGTTTAGGAAGGGGTTAACCTTTCGCCATTCTACTGAATCGAAAAGCAGGACACACGCGCACGCACGCACACACGCACGCACGCGCACACACGCACGCACGCACGCACGCACACGAGAGGCGCCTGGCTCGAGTTGTGGCTTGCACTACGTCGTCGTCGGTCACGGAACTTTAAACTACACCTACCAGTGCACTCCCGCTTTCCCCTTGATCTTGCTGCTGGAAGCTCTCACTGCTACGTTCTACTTGGCACTAACATTACCACGGTCTTCATCTCCTGCCTTTACTATAGAAGGAAAAGCCCTGCAGGCCTTGCTTCCGAATACATATTTTTCTTCAATTGGCTTTTCCACAAAATTCTTTTTTTGGGAACACTTCCCCTTATTTCTTTATGGTGCGATTGGCGTTAAGCCCGATATACCTTCTGGTGGCGCGGGCTACCCCCACTTTATTTTAATTTTTTTCCATACCAGGAGGACAAATTTAACACACACACACACACACACGCGCACACACACACACACCAAACTTTCTGCATTGAACTATCCCAAGAAAGACTTTAAATGTCGTATCTGCCCTCGAAGGTCACGCCCCACCTTCGCTGCTGCTTCTCTGCGGCAAAGGGTGACGGGACCCGAGTTACAGATGATTCCTGGAGACGCAATAAAAGGTGCGATCCGGCGAAGAGGCTTACTAAAAACAACCTCAGCACAAATAAATCCACTCTTCCCGGTCCTGTCCTTATCACGACACGCTGGCGCCTTCTCATACTGGGGCAGCCGTAGATCCACCTGCTGGTAACAGGTCTCGGCGTCCTGTGCGCTGCTGCGCCACACCCGCTGAGTTGGTGCGGCCGAGAAGTTCTTGTCACAAAAGCGGCACAAAAGCTCACACACACACCGCACGACACACTGACGGTCCACGGATTCCGGGAGCTTCACGCGTGTGTCACTGCACCAGTGTTCCATGCGGGCTGCTTTCAAGTTCGAAGCAAGCGGCGAACCTGGTCGTCGCTGCATCATCGAAAACAATGCGATTGCCTCTTCCGAGACCACTGCGCAGCGATGTCCATCCGTGGGAACGCGGTCAGTACGTGTTCCCCACGGTTTTTATTATCTTTTTTGCCGAAAATGGCCCCGCCGGCTACTGCCTGTAGCCTCCCTCCACAACATTTAGGGGGGGCTAGCCCGATCCTAACAGCGGGCATAAAGTGGGACCAACTCGCTCAAGATAGGGCAAATAGGAAAGCGTTGGGAGAGGCTTTCGTCCTGCGGTGGACTTAAAATATGATGATGATACTCCTCGATATCTCACACCACAAAGCAGCAGGGCACTACTGTGCCATTTCCTCTGTTTTTCAGGCATTGCCAGCACGTTGGCGGGTTCGGAAACAAAAACTGTGAACCTAAAAGCGTAGTAAAACAAATCATCCACGTGAAGGAGAGAGAGAGAACAACTTTATTAGAGTCCAGTGCAGACGCTGAGGTTGACCCGCGCCACCTGGCTACTCCCACGTGGGGACCAGTTAAGTGGATGAAAGCGCAGCTGCAGACGCACAGAATGGCAGCCGAAACGATAAGCGAACTAAGAACCAACGAAAAATAATGATATAGGATGTTGAAAAAAGAAAATAGCGGAAACATATTTTATTGGCGCTCATAATTATACCGCATTATTTTATTGCAAAGCTGATTGGGAAGATAACTGATGCAGAGCTTACTGAATTTTCGCTTGCATATCAGAATCATGGCGAAGCCTTCTTGTTAATACAGGAACTAGCCCAACCATCTTATCTCTGGTGCAGCAAGTTCTATGCCATGAACCCCTCCTCCCCTCCCCCCCCACAGAACGAGTCCTCATACAAGAGATATCACTTGGAGGAGAAAGACACAAAGAAAAAAAATTGTATAACGCTACCGACACAGAAACGACCTTAATGAAAAACGATACGAAACCATTCATTTGGAACGGCGACTGACAGGTTCGCTGTTAAACAGTTTTCACGTCGTGGAACTGGCTTTTTATACTTGACAAAGAGCACTGGGAAGGAATAGTCTTGGCCTTTCGTCTTGTTCTTTTAGAAGATGCACTAGCAGGGACGAGATAGAAGATTGTTGTTTGCGAAGGCGGGCGGTTTTGTTCGCTTTTCACTGCATGTCACTGGCCGGGCTCATGCTTACCTCGTATGCGGCAAGGCGCGGCACGTTTTTGAGTGACCACATTTTCTCTGCACGTAACGCATTTCAGGTCACGAGAAAAAAATTCTTCGTTTTTACAGGACTGTCTTATTCATTTCAAGACCAAAACCATTTCATTTTGTAGTCCTCGTCAATTTTTGGAATATGTACCGCTTTCCGATTGGTTGTGCTTGCCCTCCCGTTTTCGCATATTTTATGGTTACCCTGTCCTAAAATATTACCCACTCAAACAAAGGCTAGCGACCAACCCTGGAAGGTTGCCCCGCAGTCGCGCCAAATCCGCCACGCGCACTGTGAGGGCCGACCCCCCCCTCCCCCCCCGCCGTGTGGTTGCAGCGAGCGAACGGTGTTCTGAACAAAGATCTCCAATCGCGCCCTTGGGTTCCTGGAGCGAAAGTGTCGCGACACGCCAACCCATTGTTGCTACGCCTTTGCTACTTCACCCACATCTGGCTAACGAATTCCTACTGAAGCTATAAATTTTGTCGTGCACCTCAGAGTAATTTAGGACTGCGCCGATCGGAATCAATTGTGACGATTGGAATGTTCAACTGGGCGTTTACATGTTGTAGCGCACCCAAAGCGCAACTTCCGGCAATACGGAACAAAGTTCTGCCGTCGTTTTCGAAACCGTACGGGCTCACCGCTTGGTTTTCACACTAATAAGCTAGCAGTGCCCTTTCCGTCTGCTTCGAAGCGCTGTCTCGAGATGCCCATTTTCCTGAAGAGAGGACATTTATTGGTGCTTGGTTACTTTACTGTTGCACCATTCTGTCATTAGTTTTCACGTTGTCTCCTCACTCCGGTCCTTTTGGTCTTTTTAGAACCATGTATACAGCAGCGCGTACCTACGCCAGGAAGCTTGGCACGATCCTTTTCCAATTTTTTTTAAGATCCTTTTTCAATTTTTTTTTCAAGAAGTTACAAAACAGATTACGAGAAATGGTGCGTTTAACTAAGGACAAGAAATTTATGGTTTAGCTGCTCTTTTGCCGAGGCCCGATAATGGCTGCACAACCACCGCGTACTTCTCATATCCATAGCCAGCCATGACTATAGCCGGGGAGCGGTAAGCTTTGTTAGTCGCCATTTTCATACAACAGGAATGAGGTAGAATTGTTCTTGGCCGCTCCAACCCGACGGACAGACGTGAGCCGCCTCACTTGCTAGCGTGATTTTAATTTTCGTCGTGCCTCAAGCTCGCAGGCCCGAAACTTGTGCTTCTAATTCTGAGCAATCGTTTGACAGCTTGAAGAACAATGACATCGAATAAAGGAGTACCCAGGCAACACATGGACATCCCAAGGAGGTTCGAGGGACGTTACTAAAGGGATGTTGAAGAGGCTCTAGGGGTGTTTCCAAAGCGTCCCACACAAATCCAGGCAACCTCTTAAGTGAAGCGTCAAAAGATGTTCCACGGAGGTCTATACTGGACCTCCGTCGAACATAAGCAAACTTTGTGTTGTCACGGTCACGCAAGTAATCATGCGAAGAAAGCGATGCGATTGAGTATTAAAACATTTATAGGCGCGTGTCAAACATCGTCATAGTACTCAAGCGGCATATACAGCCACGTAGCTTGACTAGCTGAGCCAGTTAACTGTCTTGCGTTTCATGGAACATGACATGCAAGGCATTTAAACGTAGGTATGCTTGTAAGTGATACAGCGGAGTACACGAGCTGCTACTTCAACTCAGTGCGCAGTAACAGTCCTTTGTTGTTGTAGCTATTAGTGAGAAATGTGCGAGAACACAACACTGAACTGAGACAGTAAAGAACTTATGTTTGGGTGAAAGAAAAATAAACGGAGAGAAGCGCCGAGGAAGTGAAACTGTTAGGCTGGGTGATGGCAGTGCCCCGTTGAATGGCATATCACGCTTCCTTCACGTGCAATAAAAACGTTTTGCGTGCCTCCTGCACTGACATGAGATAACAAGACGCATGTATGACAATTTGACTGCAATTAATGCATTTATTTAGCTAACGACGGCCGCAAGCCGCTCACAACAGAGTGCCGCTGTGAACATATCAATGCGCGCCGGCGAACGCCTCCACACTCACGCGGTGACGGTGCTGCCATCTACATGTATATCTCGAGGCGAATAGAGCCGATACTTGAAACCATGTGCGCACCCTCCTGGGTAATAGTACAGCCGGCGATTGCCTTATTCAAGGCCATACACCTAGCACAAGTGGAACCATCAACTGTTTTAAATTTTCAATCTTGACGCTGTAGGAAAATGCACAAATTGTGTTGTGCACTACAATGGGGAAGTTTTCGCAATGGGTTATAATATGAACATAACAAACAACCCGGTTACTTTTCCTTAAAACTTGAAAGACCAGCATATAGCTGTACGGGAGCCTAATGTTTGAGCTAGAAAAAGTCCCTGGTGCGTTATCTGTGGGATGTTTGAGGTAGGATAATCCAAAAAATTAAGTAAGCTTGAAAGGAATGCTAGAAGCACAGTAAAATCTGACAGGCTGTCTCCTCATGCGCATTAGTAAAGAAAATGTTTATTCTCACATCCGAAATATGTCCATGATAGCGCATTTTCTGGATCTTGCCGACAAGGGGATCCGCTGGAAGTCCAGCGGATGTTTTCACTAGGTTGTGGTATGTGTGGATCTTTCTGGGACATCCCTGCCGCTTTTATTGCCGTCTTGATAAATGCACTTATTCCACATATATTAATGGAAAGAACAGCTCCGCATTCTTTTTTTCTCTCTGCCAGTTCCGCCGGCGTTTTGTATTTTCGTTCGCGATCGAGCAAGGGCCCCCTCCTATACCGATTTATCGAATTATCTCTCGACCGAGGGGTGCGGGTGGGGGGGGGGGGCGCTTGCTCATTAATTTACGGTAGAGCTTAGTAAAGCTATAAAGAGGCCCAGTTCAATTATGGGCTGTAGAACTTACTATAAATAATATTTTTGGGAGTTTGAAGCCCCATAATGACATCATTATGAGATGATTTGTGGGGTTTAACATCCCAAAACCAGTTCTGATTATGAGAGACGCCGTAGTGGAGGGCTCCGTAAATTTCGACCACCTGGGATTCTTTAAAGTGTACTGAAGTCGCACAGTACACGGGCCTCAGCATTTCGCCTCCGTCGACATGTAGCCGCCGCAGCCGGCATTCGATCCCGCGACCCTCGGATTAGCAGCCGAATACCACGTCCACTAGACCACCGTGGCGGGGCCATCATTAAGAGAGGCGCCGTAATGGAGTTCTCCAGAAATTTTGGACACCTCTCCAGAAATTTTGTACACTCACATCGCGTAGTGCAAGGGCCTCAACTTTTCACCTCCATCCAAATGCAGCTGCGGGGGCCGGGGTTCAATCCCGCGACCATCGGATCAACAGATAAATGCCATAACCACGAGACAACCATGACGGGGCATCCTGATCCTATTAATACATTACATTTTTCCCGCCTCAATAAATAGCACATTGAAAGCTCATAGCACTGTCGGATAAGCGTCATTGTGTCATAACACGTGCGCTTTCCTCTTACATCTGGATAAAAAAAAACGCGATATAAAGGGAAGACGCTTATTGCTTGCGGGCAAACATACGTTTTCTTCACAGGTGATAATTGGCTGCGCGGTTTCATGCGCTCATTACAGCATGTGACTAAGGCTAGAGAGTTTGGGTTTTATTTTCCGGCGCTCACCAGTGGCGCAAATGTGCCAACGGGCACCAGGGGACCGTTTTGAATACTTTACATATTAAAAGCGAAGCATTTCTTGACGAACTGAAGTCGCTTTGACCGTATCTATCTATCTATCTATCTATCTATCTATCTATCTATCTATCTATCTATCTATCTATCTATCTATCTATCTATCTATCTATCTATCTATCTATGCGCTGCTCTCCTGGTCGCCTCGTATACCCAAAAGTTTGGGAGATAGGGTATGAATGTACGACGAACATAATGACTGATCTTTACGCCACTCACATGCTGGTTATGTACGTCACAATTAACGATTCATGATTAACGATAGTGGGGTGTCGAACACGGGCTCTCTAGGTGCCAAGCAAGCACGCTGCCACTGCTGAGCTACGGTGGCTTCTCCAACACGGTATATAGAGGAAATGAACCTAGTGCCATGTGGTTGGGTAAAGGGAATTGCGCGACTAATGTGCGATGAGCACGATGATAGCTGTGCATATGTTCTTTTACCATTCGGTATGCTTGTTGTGCAACTTTGCTCCGTCCCGTAGGAACACTTCAACGAACGACGATATATATAGCGCATTAACACAACGCATAGTTCGAACGTTACGTCGTACCATGAGGTACCATTCGGACGCGCAGTGCTGCCGACGTTCTCCTTTAGCCTACGTAAGCAGACTAAAGATTGGCTTCTCATGCACTTTGCACAAAGACCTCGACCCTATTCGGCACACTTGACCGAATGGCGAACAAGTCGTCATAGGCAATTTACTCGCTGACCGCTTTGCATGAAAGATTCCCGCAATGCGTGTGGTCTTCAGGATTTTTTAGACTTACGTTCAAACCCCCTGCCCCCCTTAGAGTATGTAAATTTCTAGCAAGACAAAGGTATGACGGTATACAAGATTTGTAAACAGAATTTAATACTTGTTACCCCACTCTCTTCGATATTTCTGACTAGCGTCTGTTTAAAGCAGCCCTAGATGCCTTACGAAAATCTCTTTATCTGAAAAAAAAAACCAAATGTCAATATAAGAGGCTTTCCCAATTTGTCCGAGCTTCACTTTCTCGATCAGTCGCCTTGTAGAGTACAAAAAGCAGCTGTTTCCGACTGTTCTCAAAAAGCATGTAGCCAGCAAGTGAGGTAAGTAGCACCTGTTGCGACTGATCTCACCTGCGCGAGGTTTTTCGATTTGAACGGCGTTTTGCGCCAAACCGCGAGCCACGAAGACAGATTATCGATGCAGTGCCCACCTGATTCGTGCCAGTAGCGCTCCACGCTGACCACGGCGGCGACGCTGGCGAAGTAGGCGACAATCAGAAAAAGGCGCGCCTTGAGAGTCGCCATCCTGGCTGTTACACGCCACGGGCCTTTCTCCCCTTGATAAGATAAGCGCGCCCCCTGGTGGCAAATATTCGGCTGCATTCACGTGCCGTCGTTTATTTCATCTTGGCAGGCGCTGTGATTGTTTTAGGGCGGAGAACACTTGGCTTAGCTATGTAGTCGCGCAGATTCCTTCGGGATACCAGTGTATGCTCCCGCTTTCATTAACTTCAATACTTGGTGTGCCAACCGCGCATCCTCCATTAATGATATATCTGCTGCGCCAGTTCAAAGCCTGGCGGCCTACTCTAACACGCGTAGTGTGTGCAACCTATAAAAATCGTGTCGCATAGAATCCAACCTCTGGAAACATTTTTGAAAAATAATTCTGCAAATAACCATACAGCCACAATGACAGCATTGGCAGATATATCTGTTGAGGCTCTCGGAAGACTACAATGGGCTTGTTTGACTTTCGCCCTTCCTCTTCGCACCTGGAAACGCTGTCCGTCGCAGTCCTTCGTGATACCCTGCAATATTAGAGGGTGTTGCTGGAATTTCTGCCAAGGTCGGCTCTCTCACATTCTTCCCTTCTGCGATGCATTCTTTCACGTGGCAATATAGCGAAAGATAACGGAGAGCTTTACGATCGGCAGCAGATATGGGAAGCACCTGCCTAATGCTTCAATATTTCCGTTTCTATCTGATGGCGTGGGACCCGTGAAGAGCGTGGACTTTTAATTTCTTATTAACGTGGTGCTTCAGAGATAGAGCAAAAAACCAATGCTGCGAGTTGAATGCAGTGCAGAGCTCATTCTACTGAATTCAGTGGAGGTTTTTTCTACTTATCTTATTGATAATCAGGCGATGTCATCTTCAGAGGTCGTAAGAAAAATGTTATATGGCTAAGACGTACTTCCGGCTAACTTCTTTTGAGAATCTTCCTGGTCTTTCGTGAGCCCAGGTCTTTCCGAAAAGGAGATGCATAAAAAAGAAATGGCGTTCGCCTGTTGGATCGAACCTCGTGTTTTGAGCGAATCATATAGGCGACGGATAAAACACAAATATTTGCCTTTCTTTCGTAGAATCTATGGTTACCATAAAATATAAGCATAGGCGGTTAAAATAGCCGCAGTTGCTTAAAAGAAGGAGTGCACATCAGAATAATAAATAAAAACGGCTTTCTGGATAGGCGCGAAATGGTTAGGCTTCAACAACAGCGGATGCGGGTCTCTTTGTTACTGAATCCTCATACATTATAAAAAAAATTTACTGCCAGGTGAGAGTAAATGGTGTGTCCTGTAGCGACCCCCCCCTCCCCCCCCCCCCCCCCCATTGGGAGTTAATTACACTCCATAGGGTCGGAGTTCCTGCATGGTGCCTTGGGAGTATATATTTTTATTTTTTACTCCGTGCCTGACGGAGTTCCTGCGTGCTGCCTTGGGAGTATATATTTTTATATTTTACTCCGTGCCTGAAGGTGCTTTCCTGCGGAACATTGGGAGTATGTTCTATATCGTAATACTCCCTTCTGGTCGGAGTTGCTGCGTGGTTCATCGGGAGTTTATTTTTGTTTCTATACTCCGTGTTTGGCGGAGTTTTCAAGAGTCACATTGGGAGTATATATATCAATTTTTGTACTCCGTGCCCGACAGAGTTTTTTCTTGGCACGCCGGCAGTATATTTTGTATGTTTTCTCTGCTGTAGCCACTTTTTACTGCGTCCTGATCGTATATTGTGTTAGGCATCAGCACTATCTTTACATAATGGAATATTCATGACAGTACTTCCCTTCAGCATTCCAGTGGTTTCTTGAAAGAGCGCAAGAAGGTATTCCAAAGGGCAACTGAGTTGTTATTTGGTTTATTCACAAGAAAAGCCAGTCTGCGGTTGCAGATCAAGCACATGTTCAAAAAACACAGGGAGTAAACAAGGACACAGAAAGCGACCGATAAACAGAACACAAGGGGGCAGATCGCGGGCAACGTGAAAACAAGTGCATTCAAGTTTTACGTGCAGTGGGCAAAAGAAAGCAGAACACACGACATAGATGAACTGCAAGAACCGCAGTAATAGTCAAACACAGGACAACGCACGTTCTGCAAAATGTTAAATGCGAACGAAGGTTTCCAGAATAGCATCAGTTCGTGTGAATAACTTCATTAAAAATTCAACTTAGAAGTAAACCAGAATGGGTGCTTTCTAACAAGAAATCCCACATTTGACGTACTGCAAAGCCAGGGCGCACAGTTCACTGAGCCAAAGTGATAGGACAAGGAGATGTCGAAAGTTTTCCTCGGCGCGCGCTGGATTACTGGCGAGTGGGATGGCGTCGGAGGTGGCGGCGGTGACTGTCGACGAAACTGTGGAGGCGTTGGGTCATGGCGTTGGCATTGTGGTGTGTCGGGAGCAGGCAGCGGTCGTTGTACTTCGAGGGAGGCTAGTTGGAGCTGAGACGACGGGAACATCCGGAGCAGTTCCTCGCGAACAACAGCCCTTATGGTATCGCGTAGGTCGTCGGGGCCGAGCCTCTGAACTTTTGCTATGTCTGGGGACATGCGCCGACTGTATTGGCGGGTGCGCATTTCAATAGTATTTATTCTCAATGGCCGTCGCCTCGGAGAGCAACTCTTGGACCGTCTTCGGTGGGTTTCTGATCAGTCCGGCGAAGAGCTCCTGCTTCCCTAA
Organism: Hyalomma asiaticum; assembly: GCA_013339685.2. Classification (NCBI taxonomy): domain Eukaryota; kingdom Metazoa; phylum Arthropoda; class Arachnida; order Ixodida; family Ixodidae; genus Hyalomma; species Hyalomma asiaticum. The sequence continues at coordinate 350,676,759 of CM023481.1, read as the reverse complement.
TCGCATGAGGAGGCGAAACTTCTTTTCCTCAGACATGTCGGCTTCGGCGGAAAAGTCGCGTCACCTCCTCCGTAAGGACTACGTTTTCATTCGGGAGCTGCACCCGAGTCTCCAGCAGTGATGTGGCCCTTTTCTCACGCACGACGCTTGCGAAGGTGTGTAGGAAAGCAGCGCGGAAGTTGTCGCAGGTTCGAAGCATTGAATCTCGGTTCTCGAACCAAGTCCTTGCGGCGTCCTCCAAATAGAAATATACATGGCGCAGGTTATCGTCGGGGTCCCACTTGTTAAGGGCTGCAACGCGGTCGTAGATATCCAGCCAGCTTTCCGGGTCCTCGTACGACGATCCGCGAAAGGTATACGCGGTTGTTTGGGCTGGTGCACGACCACGGTTGACGGAGATCTTGCTTCCGTCATCGCGGATGCTGGTGTCGTTGTAGCCCTTGTCTTCTTGTCCTTGCTGGGAAGCGGCACGTATTCTGGCGGGAGTCCTTGTTGTCTGCGGCTAGCTCGAAGCACCGGGTTGGAGTCGTCCTCTTGGCGGCGTGGGCTTGGCTCATGGCTGGACGGGGGCGTGTGTTACATGGAACGAGAAGCACCTCCACCAGATGTCACGTAGTCGTGACGCACGCAGCACTGCAGCGATGTCAGGCGAACTATTGGGCGAATTTGTGCCCAGCAAAACAAAGCCGATGACAATGCACAGCAATAGCGGCGTGAACAGTCGTCACCCGACGGAAAGACTGACAAGCGGCGTAATGCGTCGGCTTTTATAGACGCGTCATAACGCGTTCTCGCATTATCTCTGGAATTCCAGAAGTCACTGAAATGTACGCGTCAGGCATGCAAAGTTTCAAGAATGATCGGCATGGTTCCCGAAGCGCCATGCAAGATAAATGCGGTCTGCGTTGCGCGTAACTGAAAGCGGTAACGGCGCTGTCCGCAAACAATCAAAAGTACAGCGCGTGTCAACATATCGCGGATCTAAAATTCACGCCCACCGTAACACTTTGTGAGAGCACTGGAGGCGCCTGAGTGGCGAAGGCAGCTATAGGCATGCGCCACTACAGCCCGGCACCGACAAGCTGCCGGCGCCGGTAATTGTCATGAGTAAAAGGGGCCAATAAACACAGGCCACTAGGCGAAACGGACAGATCGGCGAAGTGGCGCGGGAAAGCACGCGCCGTAGACACGTCGATGCTCATAATTGGTTGACAGCGGGCTCGCGGCACGCGACCCGAGCAGCGATCGGTGATGGAAGATGTTGAGCTGGCATTCTCTGCGTGGCACCGGTCGACGATGGGTGTCCTGCCAGCTACGGACTGGTGACGAGGAGACGAGGGCGTCGGGCTCCGGGGGGCCGTCGATCTGGCTTACGATCGAGCACGGACTTCGGAGTGGCAGCGGCCGGACTGTAGCAGTTCCCGGCGTACCCGCAGCGCTCCACCTTCGCCGGCAGAACGGGACGACAAGCAGAAGAATTACAGCAGAGAGCCAGGTCATTTTGGAGACCAGGCATCACTTATGGGGGGGCCAAGGCTAGGCCTAAGAGTGGTTCAGTGATTGGCCACGTCACCCAAGAAGCAACGCGGCGGACATGGACGGACTTGGCGTGAGCGGCGGCCACCACTATCAGCATCTGTCGACGACGGCTACGAGGACACGACACACCGAGAGAACACCGATTCTGAACCGAACCGCGTAGAATGCAATGTAAGAGCGTCCACTACAGTTTGAGCGGCGACCGCGGACATAAACGCGAGGCCCAGGGTTGAGTGACTCCCGTTCGAACTGCGCCCAACGCGGAGATCTGTAGAATGGCTATTTAGTTTTTTTACCTAACTATTTTTTTTTCTGTTTGTGTGCGGGTTGATGTTTTTTCGTCCTTTGCATGTCTTGGTGTTCGTTCATAAAGTAACGTCTTTGTTTTTGTCAACGCCTTACGCCTTCGCCACTCGCTCTCTCAATCCATCGGAGCAAGCGCTCCCGAGATCCTCCCACACACTCGTGACAAATAATTGGCGAGCCTTTGCCAGGATTTAACATCTACAGGCCCATTCACGAATGATCGTCGGGGGTTGCGAAGATGAATTGGGAGCGATGGGCAGCGATAGCGAAGAGCAGGAACTTCCGTGGCAAAGACGCGTTAAGATTATTTGAAAATGCCAGCAAGAACGCGTCAGGGAATTTGAAGCTCAGTTGGCTCAATGGAAAGAACGCCAGCTCCAACTTCAACGGGAGTGCAAACGAGAGCGTGAACGAACCGTAGCTCTGCTAAAGCAACAAATAGATGAGGTCGAAGGAAAACTGAAGTACCGGAGAAAGGAGGAGACATCATGTGCAAATTTGTCAGCAGTGTAATCAGTTGAAATTGGTGAACACGAGGCGGACGTTATCGAACTTCAGGAAATTCAGGCGAGTCAGGAGATCGTCTCGGTAGAGTCGGAGGAGTGCGGCGCGGTTACCGCATGGCTAGACGAGTTGGAGTCGAGGATTGATGATGCGGGCGAAGCCGCCCAAGAGCTGTTGAGCGTAGCAGGGGAGGAGAAAGCGCACCCGGTGCAGGAGGACAACGTAGAGTGCATTGCAGGTCGCTGCAAGCACATACTTGACGGAGGGCGTATTGCAGGTTGCTGCAAATTGAATTTTGATGGGGTCTGTTCTGATGCATGCCCCACAGTGAAGGATGTCACATCGAGTCACGATCCGTGCGAAAATTGTGCCGTTCTCGAGAGCGAGCACCGTGAAAGTCAAGTCCGCGATCGGAGTGGTAAAGATGGAAGCGCCTTAGCACTTGATAAGCAAGAGGGCGCATATGATAATAAGGAAGTCGAGCAAGTTGAAGAGGGAGGACTTGGCGCTAAGACGCGTCCAGGAACGCACGCTCGAAACGAGCGGAGAGTGAGGGAACGCGGCAGCGTTACTGAGCGTCGATCGTGTAGACGCCGGGGTTACCACCAGATGATCCCGGATCCACCCGTGCCTGTTGGTCCTCCACCGCCACACCACCGCCCACCTGAGGTCCATCTATCACTGGACGGGGCAACGAAGCGACGCACACCTGCGGCCGCTCTGCAGCAGGAAGCTTCCTGCAAACTACAGGAACAACTGAAGGGGCGGCTCCAGGTGTTCACAGATGGATCCGTGCTGCCAGACGGGACCGCAGCAGCAGCATGCGTCATCCCTGCCAGGGCCCGCAGCAGGCAGTGCCGGCTGCCTTTCCCTGCAAGCTCCACAGCCGCGGAGCTGGCGGGACTCCATCTGGCTGCAGATCTACTGGCGGAGGACATCCCTGAAGAACCGGTTGCCATTCTCTGCGACAGCAAGGCGGCGCTGCAGACCTTGGCTAACCACCGACGTGCTGGGCTGACCGGAAGACTCCTGGCGACGAAATTTGAGGCCCTTGCTGCTACCGGAGTGTCCGTCTCCTTCCACTGGCTGCCCTCGCACGTGGGCATAGCTGGCAACGAGGAGGCGGATACACTTGCGAAAGCTGCCCACCTCCCTAGTGTCCCGCTGACCCAGGCAGTGGCGGCGAGGGACTACTCCAAGGCCCGCCTCCAGCGCCTCCTCGTCTCGATTCACCCTGACCCAAGGGTGGCAAGCGGGCACGGCCCCAAGCCACTTCCCGAGAAGGGCCTTACGAGGAGAGCCAGGGCCACACTCCTGCGACTGCGGACTGGCTGCATCTGGACAGCAGCGCGCCGACACGCCAAGGGCCTCTGTGCCTCTCCAGCCTGCAGCCACTGCGGGGATCCTGAGACTCTCGAACACCTCCTCTGTGCCTGTCCCGGACTTGCACAGGAACGTACGAGGGTCATCTCAGCCTACCGGAGGCAGGGACTTCCAGCCACCACACTCCACCCCTTGCTGTTCCCGACTCGCCCCCGTCTACCAGCGCTGCAGACTCTGGTCAGACTCTGGTGGACTTCATAGATGAGACGGGCATCGCAGCCTATCACTGAGCCCGGGTTGCCCTCCCACGCCTCCCCTTTCCGCCGGCTTACTTCTGCAGTGCTGAGCGAACCCTGACATCTCTCATTACCTTTCTGTCCTCTTTATTTCCCATCATCCCCTCCCCAAGACGCTGCGCCGTGCTCCCAGTTTGGGCTGCAGAAATAAGCGTCTTTTACTTACCATAATCACTACCACCTACCACGCCAGGGTAAAGTTGGTCGCAAGAGGTGTAAACGCAGGGGGCTGCGTCGACGAAAGCGTGCATTAAGTAGCTGCACGAGAGAGGTGGTTCAGGAGAAGCGTTCTCGTTTGAAAGAGGCCAGACGCAGGCACCGCACATGGTGGTCGCGACGGTACGCAGTAAGAAGCCGCGCAACAGAGAATTGTTTGATGAGGCGTTTGACCCTGAGAGATACCAAAATGCAGCGGCCGCACCAAGCGTTCTCGAGAGAATTTTGCAAAAAAACGCCGGAGAATGGTAGGCAATGCTAAAAAACGCCGCCGCCGTAGCGAGCGTTTGAGGCGACATGCACGAGCAAGGACATGCACGAAGGTGTGGCGCCGATTATTGATTGGGCAAGGGCTCGTAACTGAGGCGGAAAGATTCTTTTTGTGGCCTCTGAAGAAAAAGATTATGGGTTTATGAAAGGATAGCTTTTGACGGAAATGACCAGTCACAGGCTCAAGGAAATAGACATACGGACGGGAAAAATAGAGCAGAGAAATTATCATATCAAGTACTGTATAATTGTTAGACAAGAAAAAGTACAGGACAGAGCAGTTAATAGTTTAAAGAGAAAGATCAACAGCTAAAGATGACATAGGTGTAAGGAAAAAAGAAAAACGAAGCACGAGGTCTTATAGGTTGTTGAAAGGAAAGGAACATGGGAGCCTTTGAAAGGGCGCAGTCAGAGCCTGTAGAGGTTTAGAGGTGTAACGCGAAAACGAAAGAATGTCGTTGTCAAGCTTGTGTTGTGTCAACGTGTCCACGGAGCGTGCCTTCCCGCGCCACTTCGCCGATCTCTCCGTTTCGCCTAGTGGCCTGTGTTTGTGGGCCCCTTTTACTCACGACAGTAATATATAATAAAAAATACGCAAAATACATCCAAACATGCTCGTATAGGTCCCCGTAACACCGCTCTTCTATAGCCCAAAGTACTAATTTAGCTCGTTGTTTGTCACCTCATCATCTCTGTCCTGCACTACCCACGCAGCAGCCTAGTTCAAGCCTTCCCTCTCCAGTCAGTACCACGTGAAACACCGGAGAGCTTATGGCCTGCGATAAATCCCCTGCATACAACAGCGTGCCTGTAAAAATACTAAAGAACCAGAAACAGGTCGTGTAATTTTTTCCTATTCGCGGTCTGCAAGAATGACCAACCCCAAGTCCCCTTAATGCAGAAAACAGCAACAACGCGGTCAATGAGTAACAATAATGAGGAACTTTCTCAAAAGAGTCACATGCCTCTGACAAAGTGTAAAAGTAACCGTGAACGCACACAAGACACTCAAACTCATCTGCATGCTGAGATGCTCGAAGTCATTCCACCAAAGTTGTGGCAGTTGTGTTGACACGCCACAACAAACAGTACGCGATTTCTTAAGCATGTATGTAAATTCGACAGCCCTGAACTGAAATCTCATGACTGCGATGCCACAGTGAATGAACGCACAGAAACGTTGGCCCTACAACATACGATATAACACGCATGAATTCATCTCTGTAAGACACGCGTAAATTACTACTATCGCACAAAGTACTACAGGCTCTGCACTCACTACCCATAACAGCCAAACGACAGGATGGTGGGAACGAAGCCGATGCACTCCTTACTCACTAATAGGGCTACACACGCACATAAGCCCTAATAAAGTTTCACAATGCATTCGTACACGGTGTTTTGCATGAAAAAGAACCAGTGGCGTTGCTTGGTGTTTCAGTTGATGCATCAACTATCTTAGAGCTTATATAGCATTGATGGTTATTGTGTCTATAACAGACCGATTTGTCATATACCCGGGAGACATGAGTGATCTCACAGGCGTCCTGCTAAGCCATTCAAATGTGGTACTTACATTTATTTTCAGCGAGATGTAGACATTGATGTTACAGGGTCCAGTCACATAAGCACCGGCATTGAACCAGGGCGAACGCAAGAAACAAAGTAAAGAGAACAAAATACCACCACACAAACACACGCAGCAGTTGAAGCCCGGTAACATAATTTTCGCCACAAACAAAGGAACAGCCAGCCGCCCACAACATAACTACACTGTAGACTCCACCGCCAACCACCTATGCGAGCTTTGGTGGCTTTGTTTTGCGTCTGCGACAGCCTGCGCCCTCTCGCCTCTTCTCCCCGGCGACCGGCGAGAGAAGGAGCCAGACATTCTGGCGCCTCTCTTCCGGGTCCATGGCAGCCGGCGACATCTCGGCGCCGAGCACTGAGCTGACGCCCTCTGACGCTTTGAGCCAGGCTCTGCGATCGCATGTCCGGTGGGGACAGGGGCAAGGGCGAGCTGGTGCTTGGTCGGCTGCATAGCGGGCATAGCGTCGGTGTTGGTTTGCTCTGCACGTAAGTTGTAAAGTTATGTGCTTATGCCGTCGCGCAACACTCGAACCTTCAACGTGTATTATATGTCTCGTGCTAGCATGTGTGTTTTCGAAGAAGAGGTGCAGCTGCGCTTATAATCGATAGCTGTCTCATCTTCCCTTTGCCTATACAGCAGCGCTCGTTCTCAAACATGGTTAAACGCGAGAAATGAAAATTATGGCTCACTCCATCTGTGCAATAAGTGCGCCTGATTTTTCGAAACATAAATTGCAGTTTTTAAGTGGCACCGACTGGATTTGCATACATATATCTCCTATTTATTTTCTCGAAATGTAAAATTATAATTGTGCGCCGCTGTGCGTAAAGAGGCCAAATAATTTCTAAAATCGTTAATGATCGCTCACGTATATTGCTTCTGCCTTCGCCATGGCGCCCCGCAGAGCAGTTTTAAGGGCTGAACACATGCTCCGATTTTCCTTGCGATCCGACGTCCGACGTCGCACGGTATACGGCGTCCGGCATCGGACGCTTCAACACACACAGGGCGACGAGCGATCAGCGAGTAGGCTCCGCCCACATACGGCGCGTTGGCATACACGCTCGTAAAACATCGCATCCTTGTCGCTAAGTGCAAAATAAATCTTTGTACCAGCCTTACTTGGTTGCATAACAGCGCCGAAAAACATTGCCGATAAAACTATGCCTTGGCGAGCGAGAAACACAGCACGACAGCCCACCGTCAGCGGCGACTCCGAGGGTAGGCCTAGCTGCCGACGACGTAGCCGTCGTCGTTCGCAATCAAACGCCAACTCGCCACGAAGGGCTCATTTTTGCCAACACAATTAACATTTGTACTTATACGTCGTATGTCAACGCATACAATTAGTTTTCTCGAAATAGATGCGAAGCGCAATGGTAAAAACGAAGCGAGCCGCTTCGGTGAAACAGCCCTTGCCGATGTTTGTTTACGTTGGCGCCGCGGCCGCTTCCGATCTCTCGAGTGCTTAGGAAACGGGCGCTGCTTTACAGATTGGTTCACTTTAGGCGTAACATTACTCAGCGAGAATTAATTTCGTGCCACAAACGAATCATAAGCAATATCTTCGACGCGATTCCATCGACACCGGCAAATGCCTCGGTCGCCTCGGCAGGTCAAGACGAGAGGTCAGCGCGTAAGCTCCGCCCTCACGAAGCGCGTCCGCGTACACGCTCGTAAGACATCGTATCCTCGTCAGTAAGTACAAAATAAACATTTTTTACAGCCTGGCTTGGTCATGCAACACAGAAAAACACTGCCGATACCTTCGCGAGGGACTAGCACATCACAACAACCCACAGTCAGTGACGACTACGAGGGTAGGCCTAGCTGCCGACCCTCTGAGTAGTAGTCGTTCGCTGTCAACCGCGAGCTCGTCACAACGTGCTCATTTTTACCGATACGATTAACATTTGCTCTCATATGTCGTGCGTTAACACATGCGATTAGTTTTCTCGAAACGTTGTTGTAAAGCGCTACGGCAGAAACGAAATGAGCCGCTTCGGTGAGGTGGCCCTTGCCGAGATGTTTGTTTACCTTTCCACGGCGGTTGCTTTCGATCTCTCCGCTGGTTTGGAAACGGGCGTTGCTTTGCAGATTGATTCACATTAGGCATAACACTACCTAATAAGCATTTATTTCGAGCCAGAAACAAGTCACAACCAATATTTTCCACGAGATTCCAGCGATACCGGCGAAAGCCTCGGTCACCTCGGCAGGGCCAGCGCGCTGGCAGGGCGATCGGAGCGGAGCAGTGAACCAATGGGCGGCCAGCAGCACGACGTCACGCGTCTCCCGCGCTGCCATTCGCTGCTGTCGTCCGACTTTTCCGTCCGGCGACGAGAAAATCTGCGCGGTTTGACGCTCGCCGGACGACCGGAGCAGGAAACCGGTGCAGCAAAAACACCCTCGGTACACCCGGTACGACTGCCGGATCGCATCGCCGGACGTCGGATCGCATGCAAAATCGGACCATGTGTCCAGCCCTTTAGACCCTTAGGGCGATCTAATCTGATCCCTTTACAACAATTTTCCGCAGTCGTTAGCAGCCTTAGCACACTTGAGCATCACACAGAGAGGATGTCCCGCCTGGTAGATTAACCGCAAAGGGACAGTCGCAATTAGTTGCCGCGGTTGAAAAGCTACCTACGTTGTGCAGCGGTTAGGTATTCTTGAATTCAACAATATTTGGTATACAACATTAACGTACACACGCGCGTGCGGGTGCACATAGTGACATACATTTCCAAGTGGTAGTGCCAAGCCGCACTCGACGGCGTCTGCATCAGCTACATCATTGTTCCGACAGGAAATTCCCGCTGAATACGACGATGCCGCGACTGCGGCACTTTCCTGCATATAGAATATTTGCGTTCGGTCTCATAAAGACGTTTAGGAGACGCTTTCATCGTCCGTTTAATGTCGCTCCCGCTCGCGTTGTCTTTATGACATCAAACACGCGAAATGCATCTTCGTGCATACAAAACTTTTACTTTCGGTCTCGCGAAGACGTTTCGGAGACGCCTTCATCGTCCGTCTAATGTCGCTCCCACTAGCGACGTGTTTGAGACGTCAACCACCCGAAATGAGACGTCAATCCCCCTATAAGACGTCCTTTTCGTCTTTTGTGCTAGCTGGGAAGGGACATTCAGTACGACCACGGTGACACCGCCTGGGTGTCCACGTCCGTCCGTCATCAGGACCTCTCGGAGAAGTTTATGTGCAAATTTTTGACCCGTAAGAGATCGTCACACGACTCAGCGGCGTAAACTACGAGGTCGTGCCTGAGGGTACTAACCTGAGCTGAAGGCGACGGCTTTCACAACTAGAGATTCTTCACGTAATACGGACAACGTCATACTACGCCCGCGAGTAACCTCCCTCCCTTTCCGTTTTTTTCTCACTTTTCACGGGGGAAGCAATGACGTGATACAAGCTGCCTTACGACTACGAGTGGGTATCTCCACAAGCAAGCTGCCCCCGCGACGGGCAAACATCAAAGCGTGCTCTTGCCATTATCGGTCCACCTCTGGGTACCTTCGTATATATATATATATATATATATATATATATATATATATATATATATATATATATATATATATATATATAACCAATCTTCCCCACCCACCGGAGATGCGAACGCAGGGCATGGCTCGAAACGTCGGCGGGCGTCAGCGAGCGTCGGCACAGTGTTCGGCGCCGACATGTCGCCGTCTGCCATGGACCCGGGAGAGAGGCACCAGAATGTCTGGCTCCTTCTCTTGCCGGTCGCCGGGGAGAAGAGGCGAGAGGGCGCAGGCTCGCTAAGACGGCGCAGACGCGAAGTAAAGCCAGCGAAGCTCGGGTAGGTGGTTGCCGGTGGGGTCTGTGTAGATAAGTTGTTGGCGGCTGCCTCTTCCTTTGTTTCTGGAGAAAATTCTGCTACCGTGCTGCAAGTGCTGCGTGTGTTTGCCTGGTGGCATTTTGTTTTTTTTCTGATTTCCTCCTTGCGTTAACCCTGGTTCACTCCCGGCGCTTCTGTGACGGGATCATCTAACATCAATGTCTACTTCTCGCCGAAAATAATTCTAAGTACCACATTTGAATAGCGTAGCAAGATGCCTGTGCGATCACTCATGTGTCCCGCGGATATGGCAAATCGATCTGTAACAGATACAATGAGCATTACTCCTAGGTAAGCTCTAAGATAGTTGACGCATTAACTTAAACACCAAACGACGCAACTGTTGTTTTATTTTGAGATTACCGTGTACGAATGCGTTCTGAAACTTCTTTAGGTCTATGTGCCCGTTTAGCCCGATTAGTGAGTAAGGAGTGCAATGGCTTCGTTCCCACCGTCCTGTCATTTGGCCGTTGCGGGTAGTGAGTACAGCGCCTCTACAACTGTGTAGGATAGCAGTAATTTACTCGTGTTTTACACAGATAAATACATGCATGTGATATCGCGTGTCTTAGAGAAACCGTTGCCGCGCGTTCATTCACTGTGACCTAGCAGTCATGAGATTTCAGTTCAGTGCTGTGAAATTTACTTGCATACTTGAGCAGTTGCGCACTATTTGTTGTGGCATGTCAGCAGAACGGCCGCAGGCAATCATGACGTCTTGTCGTGGTGGGATGACTTCACCCCGCTCAGCATTCAGATGAGCATGAGTGCTGTTGTGCGCGTTCTCGGTCACATGCGCACAACGGCGCAACTTTGTCAGAGGCATGTGACTTTTTTGGGAATGTTCATTATTCTGATTTCTCATTGACCACGCTGTTGCGGTTTTCTGCATTTCAGTTTTCGTCATTCTTGCAGACCGCGAATAGCAAAACAATTACACGACCTGTTATCTGGTTCCATAGTATTGTTACAGGCACGCTGGTGTGCGCAGGAGATTTATGGTATTCCATAAGCTGTCCAGTGTTTCACGTGGTACGGACTGGGGAGTGAAGACTTGAACCAGGTTGGTTGGCTGATAGTGCCGGACAGAGATGATAAGGTGACCAACAACGAACTAAATTAATACATCGGGCTATGGTTAAGCGGTGTGTTACGAGGACCTATACATGCAGACTTGGGTGTATCTTGTTTATTTTTTATTATATATTGCGGTCGCCGCCAGCTTGTCCGGTGCCGTTATCTAACGGTGGATGCCTATACTGCCTATACCTACCCTCGCCACACAGGCGCCTTCAGTGTGTGTGTGTGTGTGTGTGTGTGTGTGTGTGTGTGTGTGTGTGTGTGTGTGTGTGTGTGTGTGTGTGTGTGTGTGTGTGTGTGTGTGTGTGTGTGCACGACCGCGGCTTTTTTTTCAAGCTCCCCTTTATCGTCAAATCAAAGCCATAGTGCTATTCAACAGTTTTCTGCTCAACGTTTTACACTTTCCTGCTACCCCGCTACATACTCGGTACCCCATTTGAGCCATGTTTCGTTTCATTGTACTAAATTCACTATAACCTAACCATGGAAGCCAGTTCGTGCAGGCGAACTCGAAGCCACAAAGAAAATTTGTTGACGCTATGCGCAGTTGTGGTGCCTAGTCTTTGTATAGCGTGCTCGTCGATCGCGCAAGGTCCCGTTTACTAAAGGAGCCCTGCAACATTAGGAATCTCGATAGAAAACGATGGCGAACAGTCGGGGAGGTTATTGTGAACGTAGCCAAATATTATTGAGCTGCGTGCACCAGGGAATTTTTTGTTTCCTTTCAAACACGGCTGTAATTCACCTGCTCTCCTTTCCCAACAAATGTCACTAGTACTTTGCTCGAGCCAGATATAGCATTGGCTGAGCTTACGATCAGATCACAAAAGGGTAGTCTAGAATGCTTTATTTGTTCATTTCGCATTAAAAAATGTAAGGTACTCTGTGTACCTGCCTTCAAGAAGACCGAGGTGAGCGAAGGGACCCAGTCGTTGGCGACAGTGACATCACTTGTTGAAGGAGCAGGCAAATTGTGGGTGGGTACTGCTAGTGACGACACTTGTTGAAGCAAGAGCAGGCGATTGGTTGGTGTATTTAAACCAAAACTGCAAATCCACTGCTCCTAGGAGCACAATAATATTTGGCTCACACGTTCACAGAAGCCTCAACGAACGATTGGCACCGTTTTCTCACTGTGTTCAAAAAGTGCTGACGAAGTCAAAAATGCTGTCAAAGGCATGTTCCGCGGTAAAGCAGCAGGTGAAGACGGCATAACAGCCGACTTGATCAAAGACGGAGGAGATATTTTACTTGAAAAACTTGCATCGCTCTTCACGAAATGTGTCAAGACATGTAGTGTACCGCGCAGTTGGAAAAATGCTAATATAATCCTTATCCACAAGAAAGGTGACATAAAGCTTGAGTTAAAGAATTACAGACCAATTAGCCAACTCCCAGCAGTATACAAACTATTTACAAAAGTAATTTCTACGAGGATAAGAGAAACCCTTGACTTTAACCAACCGAGAGAACAAGCTGGTTTTAGGAAAGGTTACTCGACAATGGAACACAGCCACGCTATCAACCTAGTAATTGAGAAGTGCGCGGAATATAACAAACGTCTTTATATGGCGTTTATCGACTACGAGAAAGCATTTGACTCCATAGAAATACAAGCAGCTGTAGAATCTCTGCGTCGACAAGGAGTACCCGGCGTATACGTGAAAACCGTAAACAAAATATACAAAGATTGCACAGCCACACTACTCCTACATGAGAGAAGCAGAGAAATCCCGATCGGGAGAGATGTGAGACAGGGAGATACGATATCCCCGATGCTATTCGCTGCATGTTTAGAGGAAATCTTTAAACGTCTAGACTGCGAAGACAAGGGAATTCGAATAGACAGAGAATATGTCAGCAATTTAAGATTTGCAGACGACATTGTACTCTTTAGCAATGACGGAGACGAACTACACAACATGGTTGATGACCTAAACAGGGAAAGTATTAAAATTGGGTTAAAAACGAATAGGCAAAAGACCAAAGTTATGCTCAATAGCCTAGCTAAGGAACATGAATTTAAAATCGACAATGAACCCTTACAATGTGTAAGCGAATACGCATACCTGGGACAGTTAATAACAGGAACTCCTAACCACGAAAAAGAAATTCTCCGTAGAATAAGGATGGGCTGGAGCGCATTCGGAAGACATTATGAAATCATGAATGGAAACTTACTGCTCTCACTAAAGCGAAAAGTATTCAATCACTGCATTCTCCCAGTACTAACGTACGGTGCAGAAACGTGGAGGATAACGAAAAAACTAGAGATGAAACTAAGGAGCGCGCAACGTGCAATGGAAAGAAAAATGATAGGGGTAACGCTAAGAGATAAAAAAAACGAGCAGAATGGATCAGCAGAACGACAGTTCTTCGGCGGAAGCACACGCAACAACGAGGCGCCAGAGTCGAGCCCACACCTGCGTGGTGTCGTCCCGGTGCAGTTGCCGGCGGCGCCTTGTCCGAAGGTCGGCGGGTCATCAATCCCGCATCGGGGGTCCTTCCGCCGCATAGCCGAAGCACGATGGCTGTCGAAGAAGGGCTCGCGCAACTGTTTTCGGAAGTGCAAGCCCCAGTAGTAACAGTATTGGCAATGCCCGTAGACTGTCACGCCATCAAACGGATTGGAGGAGAACCCTCCGGAGGAGGGTTAGCAGACGACAAAATGGCCGCCCTGGCCGCCGCTGCCCTGTTCGCGTGTGCAAGCCCGATTGTTAGCGCGTTGGCAAGGAAAAAGTACACAACAACCTCGAATGTTTCGTGCAGCAGTGAATAGTGTGTCAGCAGTGAATAGTGTGAGCAGTGAATAGTGTGAATAGTGTGAGTGAATAGTGTGAATAGTGTGAGCAGTGAATAGTGAACTGTGTCAGCAGTGAATAGTGTGAGTAGTGTGTCATTCCAATTATTTGTACACTTATTTTGTACATAATATGGTCTGTGCAGAGCTATTTAAGCAGAACTTTCAGATCATTCAAAAAGCAAGCATTCGGTTTCACATGAGCCCTACTCCCTAATGATCGTGACACTACAAGTTTTGCACGTTCATTATTATTTGCAAGTTATTGCACTCTGTTACTAAGCAACCGTGGGAAGCAAAATGGAAAGTTAACTTTCTGGATGCCCAAAAGATCATTCTCCTGATGCCGTATGTTGCACAAGGGGTCAAAAGCCCCAACAGCTGTCTTCCTGTGGCTTTTTACTTTTGCTATGCATTTACAGTGTAACCAATAGAACCAAATGAAATGAAAAAGAAAAAAAAACTTATGACGATGAAAATTACACGAGTGCTGACCGATTGAGAAACAATTTATTTTTATTAGCATGTACTCTGAACAACCAGAGGCAATGAGCAAGTTGATGAAAATGTACAATCACACTTTAAATTGAGAACAAATTTCCGTCGTAAATGGAATACCAAAGTAATTGTTATTCAAATTAAATTTCAGAGGTATGGTACTACTGCAAAAATATTACGTGCTCATAATTATAAACATACAATTGTAGACACCGTAGCTACAACAAAGGAATTCAGTGATAAGTATTGTTTGGTAAGACAGAAGTAAGTAGTCTTTTTGAAATGTTGCTAAACAGGGGTGGTACTATAAAAGGCCGGTGGATCTAGTAGCTTTGGCCAAAGAAAATGGCTGAACTAACATAAGGAAGTAATGCTAGGTAAGCCTGAATAGCTGTCAGACATATGCACTGTCTCCAGGCATTGAAAACAACTCTGTGCCTACTTTCGATGAGCAGAATCAGTGATAGGTTGGGAAGCAGGTAGCACACCTCCTTTCATCTGTCATTTGCTGGCCTCAGCGCTTTGTTCAGCAGGTTTTCGTGCTGCCAAGCATCATTGCTTTTGGCCTTTTAACGTAGTTGATAAGCCCAGCTCGTCAAGTATTTACTTGCAATTAAGGCGAATGATGAGGCCAGCTTGTACAGCTCTTTTTGGTTGCTATCACTGGCCTGGAAACAAGTTCGAGTGTGTGCAGCTCTTTCAGGTGGTATGTTTTTATACTGTGCTTGTTCTGCATAATATCTGATGCAGCAAAGAGACACTTGAATAAAGTAGTTAAGAGCACATCCTTGTTATGTTGTCAGCCGACAGTTTTAAATTGTTATGTGCCACAGGATGACTGTGCACTTCTGTGACATCTGTAGTAACTTGCAAAGTATGCCTTGTATGTAATGTTTGTTATATTTCATTTATGTAATGTTTGTTATGTTGTAACCTGTACATTAGAAGAGCTCAATCATGAAACCACCCATTTGAAGTTAATAAAAGGCAGAAACACTAAGCTGTGCATGTCCAACGCACTAAAAAAAATCATGCATGCACTCTATGAGTATACTTATCAGGCACAGGTGACCATTTATAGTGGCAAAACATAAATAAACGAGTCACAAGAAGAAGAGATGAGACAAGACACCAAAAGAGGAGGTTTATCTCCTCTCCCCTTCTTGTGTCTCGTTTACGTATGCTGTACCACTATGAATGCACACCAACTGGCCCCGCGGGTGATTGCACTGATAGGAGCTGGTTGTCCTTATCACATGCTGGCTTCAGTCACACAGAACATAGTGAAAGAAATAAACCAGTGTAAATGTAATGAATGATTGAGTAACAATAACAATATGCAAAAGCAAGCTTCACAGATGAACTGTAATACCCTGCCTATATAAACTCTCTCACAAACTGACGCGGATAGGCCAGTGTGTTAATTATTAACGTGGTGTTAACTTGGCCGGACTGGTGGATGCTTAATGACAGGCTTCGTGAGTATGAAAATGTAACTAGTGCCGTCAGTGGTCGATTTGGTGTTCACTGCAAGATTGTGGCTGTTGCCCCATTTTTTAGAATGTGACAGGCTAGCAAGAAGCAACAGCCAATTGAGGTGTGGAATTTTTGAGGCCCATAACACTGCATTGTTAAATGATAAGTGTGTGTTGTTCTCTGGTACTCTCAGACAATGGAATCGTGTCTTTCTGTTAACACGCCATGAATTACCGCTCTTGCCATGTGCACAGAGTATCATGTAATGATGACCTTTCCATTTATTCTTTTATGTTTATACGGTTATTTCATTACCTTTTTATTTTGGCTTGTGTTTTGCTTGTGACGTGGCAATGTTCCACATGCATTTACGTATGTCTTTTGCCACAATTAAGTCATTTGCTAGTCAGCGCTGCATGGCGTGGTTCATGTTTTTCAACCATCCTTGCTTCACATTGTCTTGTTTAGTACACAAGGGGGTTTTCTATGAAAGGGAACATGCGTGTGAGTAGCAGTGCGCCGGCTCCTCATGGTGCCAACAAGTGGAGAGGAGAAGTTCAATTGATTATCGTATCAAATATGTGTGGTTAGAAGCAGTAGACTGCCCGAAAAGAGAAGCCGTTTTGCCATGTATGGGTGCAGGTCCAGCATGTAGTGGGCTACTCGGTTGAGCATGGCTATTTCAGCACGCTGCTCAAACACCAAAATGACAAACCAAAAAGCAAGCCTGAAAATACAAGCCCACTCACCCTGCCCACCCTTTTTTGTTTTCTTGTATGTCATTTTTGTGTCTGAGTAAGGTATGCCTGGCTATTGCAACCATCAAGGGGTGATGCCACAAGCAGACATTTTTCATCCTGCGTCCAACTGTCGGCACTTCAGGTAGCTGCAGCAGAGCACAAGCCACACACACTGTTCCGCTCAACGAAGGACCCTTCTATATTGCAACAAAATCATTAACATGGAAAAGAATACAGCTTTTCCTTGCCAGTTTCTCAAGTTTTGCAGCTGCAGAATACAATTACGTGTCAGTGCTGAAGTGGTGGATTCTTAAACATGTTCCTAATTGCAGGGGTTCTACATGCCAACCCACAATATGATTGAGGCACACTGTAGTGGAGGGCTCTGAAAATTTTGACCACCTGGGGTTCTTTAACATGCACTGATAGGACACAGCACAGGGGCCTCGAGAATATTCACTTCTATTGAAAAGGCGACCACTGTGGCTAGGATTGAGCACAAATTTTTATTAAAATTCAGCCGAGCGCCACCACCGCACTACCACCGCCGCAGCCATTCGTAAGCATTTCTACTGTATTGCTGTCATGAGGCAGTTTACTATTATGCTAATGAATGTGCCAGACTGGCTGACAAAGACGGGACATCCCGTGCACCATGTTATTATCTCTAGCAGTACTTCTGTGCAAATAAGTCGTTTTATCACCTTGCACTACTAGTATAAGTTTTACATTTGTACTTCATTATTGTGTATGCCGTGCTGTACATTTCACTTCACTTCACTTTCACTTCACTTTTATTTCCTTAAAGGCCCCCTCAAGGGGGGTATTACATAAGGGGTGGGTTACATTTGTAGCCAATAATATATATACACAAATATACATACACAAGAATTATACATAAAAATAGTATATGTATTTATACAATAATTTATACAATATACAACACAATAGCCACTTAAGCATATAGCTAGCAGCTAAAACATAGGAATAGGTTAGGTGAGTTTTTCAGCAAATGAGGATGGGCAGGTGATATCAACAATAGAACCGGGCAGGCCGTTCCACTCAGAAGATGAGCGGCAAAAAAAAGACGCCGAAAAGGTAGTAGTGCGGCTGCGTGGACGGGTTACTTGTAAATGATGACCAGTACGAAGAGAAATGCGTGGGGGCGGGGCCAAGATGTATGGTGCCTGATGAAGCGGGCTGTAAAAGAACTTGTGGAAAAAGATTAGTGAATCGATGCGGCGCCGGGAGGACAGCGAGTCTAGGCCGGATCGTGACTTCAGTAGTGATACGCTTGTGTGATAAGAGTACGATGAATGAATGAATCTTGCCGCGCGATTTTGGACTGATTCGAGTGCATTAACGAGATATGTTTGATGTGGGGACCAAATCGGGGATGCATACTCAAGTTTCGGACGTACAAGCGTTTTAAATGCCAGTAGCTTAACGTGAGGAGGTGCGTGACGTAGATGGCGTTTTAAGAATCCTAAGGTTCGATTTGCAGAGGCTGTAATGCGCGACACATGAACAGACCAGTCTAAATCATATGAAAAGGTGACACCAAGGTACTTGAATGAGTCTACTTTTTCTAAGGGAGTATTGCTGATATTATAGGGCATATGAGATGGCTGAGGGCGGCGGCTGAAACACATCACTTTACATTTGTTGGGGTTGTTGTTTGTTGGGGTTGAAGTTTCTAATTATTATTTTTACTTATCGGTATGCTGTTACTGCTGTGACTATTTTCTTTTTGTACAGTGCTGTGAACTAGTACAGTGTTTCAATGAAGGCTTTTTGCCACAGTCCTTTCTGTATGACAGAATGAAAATAAGCTTGATTTCATTATCGCCGTCTGCCCACTAGGTATCTCTGTTAAGGAAGCTGCAGAAAACTGCCCTGTGGCCATAAAAATGAGCTTGCAGGCTAGTTTAAATGTGCACATTTTAACCCAACCCAATAAAATTTTGAACATTAGAAATGCCGAAAAAAAATGTTTTTGCACATCTAGTACAAACACTGATCTTGATGTTGCAGAGCAGGACTCCAAGAAACCATTCAGAGGGGAATTTGACCAAAGCAGTTTTAATGAGTTGAATGAGAAAGTGTCACTTTACATTGCTGCTCATAAAGGACAGCTGACGTCAGTATACAGACTGCGCAGTAAGAGAGCATGCCGCGGGACAACAGGGACACATTCTTAACAAAAACATGTGAAGTGCAAATTACATGAAGTGCCTCAGGGAGAGGTGAAATGCTATGATTGGGGCGTCCATTTATATTTAGCCCCAACTTTACTTAGGTAAATGGCAGGGGACCTGTGCGTGTGTGTGTGTGTGTTTTTCCCCACGCACACAGTAGCAGATTTCGTCATCTTACTACCGCAACCAACAACTTAAATGTGAATTTCAATCACGTTTGCTGCTTCGTCAAATTGACATAATTGAAACGTTGATACGGTTCGCCGAAGAAATAGCCCGCGATGCGTTGTAACAGCTGCCGTAACGGATACGAATCGACTGCCTACACGGGCTTTTTTCACCGCAATCGAGCCTTATGATAACGATCGAGATACGACGTCGCTGTCATGCGATCCAACAGTTGAATCAATTTGACCGAGTTAATTCAACTCTCGACTGAAACGACAGCAATCAGGTGGGACCTAAAAGTTCGATTCTGATGCGTCGATTTCTATTGATAGCGCATCCGGGTAGCACAAAGCTGCGATCGGATCGGTGGGCCGCGGTAGCAAAAACGGGACTAGATTCAGGAGCGTCCGACTGGTAAATGTCGACTTGAGGCCTGGTTTCTGCCCAAGTGCGACTGACTGAGAAGTTCAACGCCACAAAGACGCGATTGCTTTCTGCTAAGTCCGCGTTCCTGGCAGTGAAAGTAGTGGTGACGGCGCTACATGTTTTAAAACCATCGTCACGTTCAACGCGCGGTGCCCAGAAGCAAATCCATAGCATTAGCCGCCAGCTGCGCACTACAGCACGAAATACGCCAGGGAGGCTCGTACGTACCTCGGAGCGTCGTCTAGTTCATACGCCAATTCCCTTACACGCACTGGTTTTCCTTAGAACGCACAGGATCTCGCAACACATCGTTGGAGCGCGCTCACGGGCTGAAACAGCCCTTCATGTCGCAGCTAATGTTAATGTTGCTGGCATTTGGTGGTGTCTGTGATTTAAGTAAGTATTTTGGTCTGATATACACTTCAGTGCAGCTCTTGACTTCATCCAGGAAAAGCGGCACGGGGCTTATGTCCGCACGTCCTATCTTTGTACATGCTAGCAGACGCTCTTCAGACGGGTCGACCCTCCTCTGGGCAGCCATCTTGGATCGCTCAGTGCGCCCCCTATAGTCCGTGGGCATTGCGAATATATACCCAATAAAACGGACGGGGGGACGACCGCCTTCGTAACTCAACAGCAGAGCATCGGACGCGTTATCCGAAGGTTGTGCGTTCGCTTCCCGCTGAAGGCAATTTTGTCTGATCGTCCACTTTAATTCCTTTCTACTTACTCCACAATTATAATACTACAATAAAAAACCTCAATAACTTCCCCTAGGCTTCATAAACATATTTTGTTTGTTCACTAAATTTATCTATATATGATGCAGGCAGCATTTCAGAGGAAGCAGGCCCTCGAGTAAAATTCGTTTTGAGTGTTGCTCTGTTGCACGTTGCACAATATTACGAGCTCTTCCTGTAAAGGGCGCAGTGTTCATGACATGTGCAATAAACATACATTCGCCAAGGTTAAAATAAAAATAAAAACTAAAAAATAAAATATAGAATAAAAATAAATTATTTTAACCTTGGTGAGTGTATGTTTATTGCACAAGTATGTTCCCTCGCAAGACGATTCTTCGTCAAACGCTTGATTATAATGTCCATGACAGAGATTCATTTCAAATTGCGTTCCTCAAAACCCAGTTGCAGAACAGCATTATAGGAAATAATGGCCCCATTTTTTTCCCTTTGCAGGAATACATGCGGTTTATTCGGTTGCATAGATAACCTGATCCAGTGCACCAACTGCGTTCTACCACGGCCCCACTGCGCTTCTACATTGAAACCATTTCCGGGACGGCGGTTTCAGCGCGTCATGTGATGCCCGTAGGATTGTATTCATCGGCTGCACCAAGCCTGGGCACTACAACTACATTTTGATGACTGTGAACGTGAACTAGTTAAGTGTTTGGTAGAGGTAGCATGCTCAACGTTGTTGGCCATTCGAAGTGTTTTGCATAATGACTAGGTATAACGTAACAGTTTTTTTTAATGTTACAGAGGGTAAAGTTCGGGGACTCTCAGCATGATCCTGCACATCTAGACCTGATGGTTATTTCAAGTTCTTTTTAGGAGCACCTGCGTGCGGTGTCTCAAAATCTATTTCCTTTTTTTTTATTGGGGGGGAGTTCCAAATGATGCATGCCGGGCTGATAGCCATGCATGTCACATTTGCATAGATGTGCGTAATACAATGCTACGTAGAGAACCATATTAATATTTTGTATATGTGAGTGAGAATATTCTTTTCTTTTTTTTTTTCGCCCCAACACTGTCTCCAGTGTATTCGACTTCAAGCACGTATGTGGCTTCATCATGAAACTGAGGTTGCTTCGATGTAAGGTTGCTCGCTGTGACTGCATTGTGATGTTGCTCAGTCTATCGATTTCGCTAATATTTCATGGGCTACTCTCTTTCAAGGTTACTTTGGTCAATATTCATTGTCCCTTGATTGATGCTTTTGGTACTCTTTTAAAGCCTGCCTCGTTACATCAGCTGATGTCCAAGGCAAATTTCCCCTTTTATATATGAACTATATTAAATGCGAAGCATTTCTTAGCGAACTTCGGCGACTTTGAGCGTATCTATCTATCTATCTATCTACCTATCTATCTATCTATCTATCTATCTATCTATCTATCTATCTATCTATCTATCTATCTATCTATCTATCTAGCCGCCGACGACTTTGTGCTCTCCTGGCCGTTTCGTTAATGGGATTTACACGAAAGTTGGTATGCCACAACATGACTGCATTAAGAACATAAATGACAGGTCATAACATGAAAATCGTGATATTCATGTCATGAACGGCATGATTTACATGCCACGGTCTTGGTGCTCTCTTCGCCGTTTCGTTAATGGGATGTACACGAAAATTGGTATGCCAGGACATGGCTGCATGAAGAACATAAGTGACAGTTCATAACATGAAAATCGTGATATGCATGTCATGAATGGCATGACTTACATGCCACGGTCTTTCTGCTCTCCTGGCCGTTTCGTTAATGGGATTTATACAAAAATTGGTATGCCACAACAAGACTGCATGAAGAACATAAATCACTGGTCATAACATGGAAATCATGATATGCATGTCGTGAACGGCATGATTTACATGCCACGGTATGTGTGCTCTCCTGGCCGTTTCATTAGTGAGATGTATAAGAAAATTGGTATGCGACAACAAGACTGCATGAAGAACATAAATGGCTGGTCATAACATGAAAATCATGACATGCATGTCATAAATGGCATGATTTACATGCCACGGTCTTTGTGCTCTCCTGGCCGTTTCGTTAATGGGATGCATACGAAAATTGGTATGCCACAACAAGACTGCATGAAGAACATAAATGAGAGGTCATAACATGAAAATCGTGATACTGTCACGTGGTTGTGACACACGCAGCACTTGAGACGAAGCATGCAGGACTCAAGCTGATGTCAGGGGGGCTATCGGAGATCGGCTGTTCGCTCGAGAACGCTTTCCGAACACTGACGTCAAAAAGTGGGTGGTCCGCGATAGCTTTGAGCAATGCTTTGAGAACGGGAGGAGCGTGGCCGGCGCGGCCAATGGGGAAGCGGCGCGCTCCTCGGATGATGACGTACTTCGTTTGTCGTCTGCTTCTGAAAGTCAAAATGTTTCTCCCGAGAAATGAAGAAAGCTGCTCCTTTTAAAAACGGTACTTTCTTCTTCTCAGACGTAAACACGCTCTTAAGCATCAACATCTTTCTCTACAGGTTCGCTAAGCGGTGTCGCGGGCGCGAAAAACAAGAAGCGTGCGCGTAAGTGGCGTCATATCTAAATTTCGTGTCGTCGTCTGCTGCTGCCATGTCCTCGCACAAAAACTTGCACCTCGGCCCCCGCGTGCTCATAGGCAGAGGGAGCTCCTTCTCGCATTTTTGGAGGTGCACCCCGACTGTGAAAGCCCGACAAACTCTTCACTATCGACAGCGCGCTGGAAACTTCCAGTACCAAAGAACATCAACATGCGCAGCTCTTTTCTCTCCGTCGAAATTCCACGGGCTCTTTGGCACCCGATTTCCGATCTCCTGACCACTCCCTCGCCTGGAGCGTGGGACACCGTTCTCCGCGACTCAAGCCTGGAGAAACAACTCCAGGCTATCAGACGAGCAGAGGCGGTGGCGGCGAGGATTTCTTTTGTTTTCCAAAAATAAAGTTGTTCTCTCTCGGGATCAAGTTCGGCGCACAGCCAACGTACTGTTCGCTTCGACAGGCGAAAGTGACGCCGGAATTGACTTTCTGTCAATTACCCAAATACATCGCGAACCTCCAAGCCGCTCCGCGTCATATTTTAGCAACGACAATGCGAGGACTCAGCGCCCAAGTGGACCGCCATTTCCCTCTGTGACGCACCATTCCGCAGCCGCAGCCGCCGTTTCAATCCAAGCGGAGCCGCTGCCGCAGCCGCTGTTCGCAAAGTGTTCGTAAATCGTTCGTAAACCGTTCGCTGAGCGATCGGCCTCGGGCATCGTTCTGCGCATAGCAGACGACACGCTCGGTTTGAAAATGATTGACAGGGAATTGACGTCAATTTGACGACACCGAAATCTCGGGGCCCCGGAAGGCTCGACGTTCTACAAGTCGCTACTGGTGGCGAAAAAAACCAACCGCGGCGCGTTCCATCAAGTTGCGCGTAGATTGGAACTACTAACCTGACCCCATATTTTAGTTTGAAATTTTCCTGCTAGGGGCTCTCAATAAGGCCAAAAGGCGTAGGCGCCAGAAACAAACCGGCCATATTACATCTAAACAATGATGATGATCGTACATGCAGCACCATCTTTTGACCTTATATTTTAGTTTAGGACGCCACCGCTACCCTTATTTTTCGTTGCACTGTCAAAGGTACAGTTTCTCTTCTCTAATCTTCTCTAAGGTAGGTGTTCCGTGGGCACGCCCCGCGGATGACGACACCGGAGCAGCGCTGGCCAATCGCGTGCGGCGATTCCGAACACTTTCGTAAAAATACCATCTCCGATCGCCCCCCAGGTGAACTGTTTATTGGGCGAAGTTGTGCCCAGCGAAACAAAGCCAGTCACAATTCGCAGCAACAGCGGCGTGAACAGTCGTCGGTCGACGGAAAGACTGACAAGCGGCGCAGTGCGTCGGCTTTTATACACATGGCTTAAGGCGTTCTCGCATTATCTCTGGAATTCGCGAAGTTAAAGTGTGTGCGTCAGCATGCAAATTTTCAGGAATTGTCGACACGGTTCCCGAAGTGACATGCAAGATAAACGCTGCTTGCGTTGGCATAACAGATAGTGACAACTGCGCTCGCCACAAACAATCGAAGCAAGCGCGCGATTCACAGGACGGTGATAACGGCGTTCGCTAAAACAGCCGCACGCGTCACTGCCCCCCTCTGAAAAGCATCGTCCCGATGCTAAAAACAGGACATGCAAGTAAGAGTTCATGCAATAAATTAACAATACGTAACGGTTAATCAGCGCGCGTAATGAGGTTTCAGTCGCACCACATGTACAACTTCGGGTCGTGCACGGCGCCGCTGGGATGACGTTAAGCCATCGGGCACGACCTCATAGTCCAGTTCACCACAACATCGGAGTACCTTGTAGAGTCCAAAGTTACGCCGTAAGAGCTTCTCACACAATCCCCGTCGTCGTACTGGCGTCCATACCCAGACGAGGTCGCCGGGTTGGTATTCGGTGTGGCGTCGTCGAAGGTTGTAGTGGCGCCTATCGACTGTCTGCTGGCTCTTGATACGCAGGCGGGCTAGCTGTCAAGCTTCTTCGGCAAGCTCCAGGTAGCTGGCAACGTCGAGGTCTTCTTCGTCGGTGCCGACCGGTAGCATGGCGTCAAGCGTCGTTGTTGGGCTCCGTCCGTAGACAAGCTTGTATGGAGCAAACTGCGTCGTTTCTTGCACGGCCGTGTTGTACGCGAAGGTCACATACGGAAGTATGGCGCCCCACGTCTTGTGTTCGACGTCGACGTACATGACCAGCATGTCGGCGATGGTCTTACTTAGACGCTCGGTGAGGCCATTCGTCTGCGAGTGGTATGCGGTCGTTCGGCGGTGGTTTGTGTGACTGTACTTCAAGATCGGCTGAGTTAGATCAGCCGTAAAGGCCGTACCTCTGTCGGTGATGAGGACCTCCGTCGTCCAGAACCTCTGGACGTAACGCTGAAGGCACCACGAAGAGGTGGTCGGCGCGGAGCGGCGAGAAGTTCTTCTTCAGGAGAACGTTGTTCCGCAGGAAAAACCAAGCCAGTCCTCGGCGGAATACTTTCGGCACGTCGGCGGTCTTGCCTTCCAGGTAGTCCATGAGGCTCTTGAGCTCTGGGTCAGCTCGTTGGCGTTCCGCGAAGTCGTCGGTACTTATGGGTCCCAAGAGAGAGTCGTCGTCCTGGTCACCCTGGGGCGGCGGATCGACGGGGCGCGAGACAAGCAGTCGGCGTCGGAGTGCTTTCGTCCGCTCTTGCAGACGACGGTGATGTCAAATTATTGCAGTCTGAGACTCCACCGTGCGAGGCGCCCTGATGGATCTTTCAAGTTAGCTGGCCAACACAAGGCGTGGTGGTCACTCACGACATTGAAAGGCCTGCCGTACAGGTAGGGGCGGAACTTTGATGTTTGATGTTGGATGTAACTTTGATGTAGCCCAGTTCGCTTCCGCCTTCGAAAGTGACCGGCTAGCGTAACTGATGACCCTTTCAAGTCCGTCGGTCCTCTGGACGAGCACGGCGCCGAGCCCTGTGCTGCTTGCGACCGTGTGAATTTCGGTGTCGGCTTTTTCGTCGAACTGTGCGAGTATTGGAGGCATTTGCAGGCGTCACTTTAGTTCTTGAAATGCCTCGACTTGCGGCGTTTCCCATTTGAAGTCGACGTCGACCTTCGTGAGGTACGTCAGCGGCTCGGCGATCCGCGAAAAGTTCTTGACGAAGCGCCTGTAATAAGCGCAGAGGCCAAGACATCGGCGTACTGCTTTCTTGACGGCGGGCGCAGGAAAGTCGGCGATCGCAGCTGTTTTCTGTGGATCAGGGTGTACTCCCGACTTGCTGATAACGTGGCCAAGGAACAATAGCTCCTCGTAGGCGAAGCGGCACTCTTCTGGCTTCAGGGTAAGTCCGGAGGCTTTGATTATCCGAGGAACAGCTTCCAGGCGCCGGAACTGTTCGTCGAAGCTGGAAGCAAATACGACAACGTCGTCCAAGTAGACGAGGCAAGTCTGCCACTTCAAACCTGCGAGTACTGTGTCCATAACCCGTTGGAACGTCGCAGGCGCCCAGCAAAGACCAAAGGGCATGACCTTAAACTCGAACAGGCCGTCTGGTGTTATGAAGGCAGTCTTCTCTCGGTCTCTCTGGTCTAGTTCGATTTGCCAGTAGCCGGTTTTGAGATCCATCGACGAAAAATCCTTTGCTTTGTAGAGTCGATCCAAAGCATCGTCTATCCTTGGGAGGGGATACACGTCTTTCTTCGTGATCTTGTTCAGGCGACGATAATCGACGCAAAAACGTAGGGTTCCATCCTTCTTCGTCACTAACACCACGGGTGATGCCCATGGGCTCGTAGACGACTGAATGATGTCGTCACGCAGCATTTCGTCGACTTGTTGCTTGATGGCCTCCCGTTCCCGTGCCGACACTCGGTA
This sequence comes from Hyalomma asiaticum, assembly GCA_013339685.2. Taxonomy (NCBI): domain Eukaryota; kingdom Metazoa; phylum Arthropoda; class Arachnida; order Ixodida; family Ixodidae; genus Hyalomma; species Hyalomma asiaticum. Next base: position 350,650,300 of record CM023481.1, on the reverse strand, counting down.
GGGGCTCTGACGGAGAGGAAGGGCATATTCGTCGGTTATGATGCGATGTTTCGCGAAAGGGGTCTGACGAAGCCTCGATGACGACGAGAAGCAGTCCTTGTATTGCTGTAGTAAGGCCTTGAGCTCCTTTTGTTGCTGCCTGGAAAGGCTTTGATTGACGTCGAAGGCGGGCGCGGACACTGCGGTCGTCGTTGCGGGTCCGTAAGAATCGGCGAGGGCGAAGGCATTGCTTACTTCCACAAATTCAGTTAGGTGCGCTACCGTCGTAACCCTGTTCAGGTGCCTATATTTGTTGCTGAAGTTCGTCACCCTTACCTTGGCTTCGCCGTTATGAAGCTTGGCTATGCCCCTTGCGACACACATCTGACGGTCTAGGAGCAAGTGCTGGTCGCCTCCGATAACACCTTGAAAGTTGGTAGGCGCTTTGGTGCCGACGGAAATGACGCTCAACAGCGGCGGGACGGTTACCTGCTCTTCTGTCACATTCAAGGCATGATAAGCGACGGTGCAGTCTGATGGCGTCGCATTATCCGTGGACACCGTGATTGACCGTGGGCGAAAGCGGCGGCAGGTCGGCGTGCAGCAGCGGCGTAGGTCATCGCCTCCGGTTGGGGCTGCGGTCGTTCGGGAAAGCTCAGTGAGCGCTGTACTTCCTCGCGAACGATGTCTTCGACGGACGCGACCTGGGGCTGAGACGAAGGAAACATCCGGCGCAGTTCTTCACGAACAATAGCCCTTATAGTCTCGCTTAGGTCGTCGGGGCCGTGTCCTCAAACTTCTGCGACGTCTGGCGACATGCGCCGATCGTATTGGCGGGTGCGCATTTCAATATTCTTCTCGATGGTCGTCGCCTCGGAGAGGAACTCTTGTACCGTCTTCGGGGGGTTTTTTATTAACCCGGCGAAAAGCTCCTGCTCAATCCTCGCATGAGGAGGCGAACCTTCTCCTCGGACATGTCGGCGTCGGCGTGGCGGAACAGTTGCGTCATCGCCTCCGTAAAGATCATGACGTTTTCGTTGGGGAGCTGCACACGAGTCTCAAGAAGTGATACGGCTCTTCCCTTCCGCACGACGCTTGCAAAGGTGGCGGGAAAGCCGCGCGAAAGTCGTCCCAGGTTCGGAGCGTTGACTCGCGGTTCTCGAACCAAGTCCTTGCGGCGTCCTCGAAATAAAAATATACATGGCGCAGCTTATCTTCGGGGTCCCATTTGTTAAGGGCTGCGACGCGGTCGTAGATGTCCAGCCAGCTTTCCGGGTCCTCGTATGACGATCCGCGGAAGGTAGGTGGCTATTGGGCTGGTGCACGACGTGCACGGTTGCCGCAGATCTTGCTTCCGTTGTTGTGGATGCTGGTTTCGTTGCAGCCCTTGTCTTCTTGTCCTTGTCTGGTAGCGGCGGGTATTCTGGCGGGAGTCCTTGTTGTCTGCGGCTAACTCGAAGGACCGGGTTGGAGTCGTCCTCTTGGCGACTTGGGCTTGGCTCACGGCTGGACGGGGGCGTACGGTACATGGACCGAGAAGCTCCTCCACCAGATGTCACGTGGTTGTGACACACGCAGCATTCGAGACGAAGCACGCAGAACACAAGGTGATGTCAGGTGAACTGTTCATTGGGCGAACTTGTGCCCAGAAAAACAAAGCCAATCACAATTCGCAGCAACAGCGGCGTGAACAGTCGTCGGTCGACGGAAAGACTGACAAGCGGCGCAGTGCGTCGGCTTTGATACACATGGCTTAACGCGCTCTCGCATTATCTCTGGAATTCTAGAAGTTACTCAAGTGTGCGCGTCAGCATGCAAAGTTTCAGGAATTGTCGACACGGTTCCCGAAGTGACATGCAAGATAAACGCTGCTTGCGTTGGCATAACAGAAAGTGATAACTGCGCTCGCAACAAACAAAGTAAGCGCGCGATTCACAGGACGGTGATAACGGTGTTCGCTAAAACAACCGCACGTGTCAATATGCTTGTAATGAAGAGCAAGACATACATGCCACGGTCTTTGTGCTGTCCTGGCCGTTTCGTTAACGGGAAGCATACGAAAATTGGTAGGCCGCAAAAAGACTGCATGAAGAACATAAATTAGCGGTCATAATATGAAAATCATGATATGCCTGTTATGAACGGCATGATTTACATGCGATGGTCTTGGTGCTCTCATGGCCGTTTCGTTAATCGGATACATAGATAAATTGGTATGGCACAACATGACGATTATAAATGACAGGTCATAACATGAAAATCATGACATGCATGTCATGAGCGGCATGGTTTACATGCCACAATCTTAGTGCTCTTGCTGCCGTTTCGTTAACTTCGTATGTACTAAAATCGGTATAGCGAGACAACAATGCACATCGATTTTACGTTCCTGATGCGTGCTTGGCATTTCCTTGATTCCCACTGCATGTGGGATCTGCCGTCTTTTACAGCGTAAGCTGTTATGAGATCACAACAACGGCGCCGTAGTTGTCCGCCGCCGCCGCCGCCGCTGTCGCCGGTGTCCGCCCGTGTCCGTAACCAATATCGCTCCTCGTGAAGAACAGGAAAACTGCTGCCATCTATCGGCGCTGATTTCCTCCGCATAGCCTTCGCAATGTGTTTTTACGAAGCGCTGCCTCGTGAAGCAGTTTTGTCGCATCGCTCCATGCATCACGCGACAGGCGACGTGCGCAGCCTCGACAGCAACCGGACATGGCTCTTCGATATACCTGATGGCGCCTCCTCGCAAGATGCTGACCGCTGCTGAAGAAGTGAATCGCAGAGTTACGCGCGCGGCTGCAGTAGGGCGACGTCGGGCACAGCAGACCGCTGTGCAGAGAGAAGCCCAAACCGCAAAGTTATGGCGCAGGGGATACCCACCGCCTGTACTTGCACTAGTTTCCCCAAGCGTTTACAATGGCCTCTAGGAAGGTCGCTCCTTCAGCTTACGCTGTCACTGTCCTGCGATTCCGCGCAGGCCTGGCTCTTTTTTTTTAGTTCTTTTGTTTATATTCATTCCTTTTATGCGGTGAAGATACTGCCTAACATGATTGAAAGCGGTTATCTCACAGTCATCCCTTGTTCTGTCTGTGCTCATATAACAGGATGTGCTGCTGTCATGCTGAAAATCGCATAGTCGTTTGGCTGTTGATTACTGTGTTACTAGTGCTCTTTCTGTAAGCCTCTTGTCGTTAATAAGTTGCAAATATATTTAAATGATTTCTTCTGCTGTTCCTTTTGAATATTTGTGGTTTTATTTTTTCGCATTTCTCATTTTCCTTTTTCTAACTTGCACAAGTTAGTTTCTAAATAAAAAGTTGGCCTAGCTGTCTTTTGACTTCGTGATAATTGGCACAGGGGCATCCTTGTTAGGCCGCATGCCAAGAAACTGTCTATCCTTCACTGTAGAAAGATATGTCATTACTATTTTTGGTAGATTTGCTCATAGTCTTCAAAGTAGATGCTAGATTGATTTTTGTATGCATGACACCTAATTGTGACTTAAGTGCTAAGACTGATGAAGTCTTCGCAGACAAGTGTGTGCCCATCATACAGCACTATTATTGTTCTGTTTCGCTCATTGCTGATGGTCTTAACCACCAGAAAAAAGAAAGAGTTCCGGGCAAGTCCTACGCCAAGCCTTCTTCCTAGGACGTAACTACGAAAGTATTCAGCGGGTACCACCCCCACCCCCCCGCCCCCCTTTACAGTACCGAAAAGCTCATGGTGCAGCTAGTAAGGTGGGAGGTCGCAGCTACTACCATGAGGCAGGGACGGCGTCCGCGGATCGTGGGTGCCCCCCAAATTTATTAGTTGGTTTTGACGACTGGCCGGAACGCATTGGTTAAGCGTTCCGGCCAGTCGTCGCAATTGTGATCAACATCACTCTCTTAAAGCGTTATCTGTCACCACGCGAAGGAGCTGAAATGAAAACAGTTCAAGGAGGCCAAATTGCGCGACAATAAATACTTCAACTTGTCAGCGATGTTCCACTGCAGCACCAATGCGTCAAACTCGGAGCGGATCGTGTCAGCTGCCTGGCTTCCCGTCTGGAAAGTGGAATTGGGGGAGTGCGTGTGAGCCGGTATAGTCGCTGTTCGCCAATGTTGCTTCGACAGCGAGGAACCCCTTCGTAGACCGCGACGTCCACACGTCCAGTGCGATACAGATGTACTCTGCTCCCACCAAAGACGATGATTTATTTGTATGAGACATTGCGTTCCCATTCGAATGCTACCGAAAAAAAAAACCATGCCGCTTATGACACGCATGTCATGATTGTAATGTTATGGCCTGTCATTTACGTCCGTCGTGCAGTCGTGTTGTGCTACGATTTTGGTAACCATCCCATTAACTAAACGCGTGGCATGTAAATCATGCCGTTCATGACATGGGTGTCACGATTTTCATGCTCTTAGCACATGTCACCCATGGGCGACAGACATCTCTCGCCATACTATTTTTGGTATATATCAAGTTGACGAAAAGGTCACGAGAGCACCAACACCGTGGCATGTAAATCATTGCGCTCATGACATACATGTAATGATTCTCATGTAATGCCGTGTCATTTATGTTCTTCATGCAGTCATGTTGTGGCATACAAATTTTGGTATACATCCCATTAACCAAACGCCCAGGAGAGCACAGTCGTAGGCGGATAGATAGATAGATAGATAGATAGATAGATAGATAGATAGATAGATAGATAGATAGATAGATAGATAGATAGATAGATAGATAGATAGATAGATAGATACGCTCAAAGCCGCCGAAGTTCGCTAAGAATCGCTTCGCATTTAATATTTCATCCGCACGTAACACATGCGAGCGATAGTGCAGCGCTATGCACCACATACAAAGAAACAGTGAAAGCAGCCTTCAAACGATCGGCAGAGAGCAGCGCCCTCTGGCCAAGTGGCGCGAAGCCGCCGATCAATGCCGCCGCGACGGAGAAGCGCAGCCGCCGCGGGACCGAGCAGGTGAGCTCCATTCATGGCCGCCACGAAACGCGATATGTGTTGGGCGCTGTTGTGCGTTCATGCTTGGCGTTTGCACGAGAAAGCTTCATCGTGCCTGTCGCTTGCCACATAATTTCATTCGAGAACAAGCGGTCATTGAAAGGGGAGATATAGCGGCACCTGGTTCTGCACTGTTGAGAACACGCACAGTGGGCACCTTGTTGAGACAGGAGCGGCGACGCACATTATTAATCTCCGACTGATATAAACGCGCGTTTGGAGCAGGAGCGCTGTTGGAGGAGAAGCAAGGGGGTTCGATTCCGCTCTCGGAGGCGAAAATGCTCGAGGAGGACCATGTACGGTGCGCGTTCGGTGCATGTGAACGAGATTCCCTCGATGACGGCGCGTGACCATACATCAGTTTTGCCAGGAATTATTATGAGGGCATGTCTGTGATCAAACGGTGCAGGACTGATGACCACACTCTTTCGGTGACCCACACACACTATGTATGTATGTATGTATGTATGTATGTATGTATGTATGTATGTATGTATGTATGTATGTATGTATGTATGTATGTATGTATGTATGTATGTATGTATGTATGTATGTACGTACGTATGTATGTATGTATGTTTTGTAGGAGCGTTATTCAGAAAGTAGTCATTTGCTCGTGAGGAGACATTCTTATTAGAAAATGTGTAACTCTTCTTTCTTTCCTGCATAATCATGTTAAGTTCCGAACACCAGTCAAACACCTCACCAGCTCTTTTGACCCATATGTATAGAAGACCGCCGCCGGTGAATCGCCAGTTCACAACAACGCTAATTCAGATGTACGGTCTTGATTCAGGGGAGTTCGGTGCAGAGAGTGATGTGAATGCACTGACCGTTGTCTTCTATCTGCCTTGGTATGGCATATTGATACCTTGACGCCATTTACAAGCTGACCCCTGCCAGATTTGCCGACAGCGGCTCGAAAAGGCTCCTTCCCTTTTGTTCTTGCAGCTTTGTATTGGCCAGTGAGTATTTTCGGCACTCACTTGTGAAAAGAATATGGAGATGCCCGGTTGTAATTCCCACTGCTTCAATACGCATTCGACAAGCCAAATCTGAAATATTTCGGCGAAGTATTCAGTGCACATTAGGGATGGTCGATCAAAATTTTTAATCGATTAATCGTTAATCGTTCATCGATTTAGCCATTCATCGATTAATTGCTTTCGATGTAATGTTTTAATCGATTAATCGATTAATCGAAATTTTTTATAGGTGCTTGAAAAATGGTGCCTTGTTGTTTGAGAAGCGTTGCTTGTGTTTGATAGCGACACAAGTATTTATCCGACGCGCTAGAGATCACATGCGCGCATTAGCGGCTGCGTGAAAATTCGCACTTTCGCCCACTGAACACAGGGAGCCCGTCGTCTTTTGATGATGTCAAGGATCCAAAATTCCGTGGGTGGTCATGATCCACGGACAATTCGGCAGCAGGTCGTATTTTCTCTAGGTCTGCCTATTAGAGCGAACCGAAGTTGGAGGCGCTTTCGGCGACCACGCTTCTTGGAACGTCGCACAGGACACATGCAGTGTCGCCGAGGGCTAGAAAATTCCGAGAAAGGTAAAAAAAAGGAAGGAGACGAGGACTAAAGGAAAGTTAACGACGCTCGCTCTTGTAGGGACGGCAACAATTCTCGGTTTGTCCATTAGATATTGTGGAAGCCCTCGATAATACTATAACCACGAACTGACGTGATCTGTCCCTTGTGGTCACTCATGCTAGATTGCACAGCAGCATACCGGTCTCAAACAGGCGATCAGTGCAGGACATCTCCGGGAAATATAGTGACACGAGTTTTCCCTCCCGGCTAGAATAAACGGCAGCTGTGCCAGTATACTGCAAAGGCTTCACCTGGTCGCCGACTTAGCTCGGCGCTACACGCACCTTTTCAGTCGCGCGTATAGCTCGAACTGTGAACGCTGTCTAATGTATCAGAGATTAGAACACCTAGTATTTCGCGACTGTCATCCATTCGTGCTACAGCAGTAGACGGCGGCCTCTAGGCTGGCTGACATGGGAGTACAAGCAACGGTTAAAAGCTGTATTTCACCCGAAATGGGCGACCATACAGGATTACCAAATGCTACAAGGTCATTTTTTGAATAGGAATGGATTGGATACGAAACGTTTGGTATACCAATGCGCAAAGTTGCGCATTATGAAAAGCGACTATTAGACTTAAATATACATAGTGCTTATTTAGCGCAAAAAAAAAACAATACACAGGAAGGAAGGACAGGACAAAGCGCTACTCTCAACTGATATCGTTTATTGCGTCACCCCACTCTTTATACCACCCAGATACTGGAAGGACATGCGTAATAACACCAAGCGCGGCAACCACCACAACTTCATCATCCGAGCACACTCATGATACCGCTTCCAAAAAAGAAAATTCATTGCTAAACAAGGTCAAGGAAGGCACACTAATACACTGGGAACCCAAGGACTTTATGTAAAACGCTTCTGATAATTCTCGGGCGGTGGTGTCACCGCTCTTCTTTAAAATACTAGTCTGTCTAAACAAGGCTTGACATTTACACTTTTTGCAATGTTGAGCTAAATGGGAGCCTGTACCGGTTGGCAGGGATCGCTCATGTTCTTTGAGGCGCTCATTGACACAGCGGCCTGACTGACCTACATACACTTTGCCACAAGAGAGTGGAATCTTGTAGACCACACCTACGCTGCATTCTACAAAGTTGAAATGTTGCTTTTCACATTGCGGCTTATTGTTTTCTTTACCGATACGCGAGCACAGCATTGACAGTTTCCGGGGGGCAGAAAACACTACTGGAATTTGGTACCTGGCAGCCACATTCTTAAGATTGTGAGCCACTTTGTGGCAATATGGGAGGTCGTATTAAATATAGCTAAAGTGGTTTCTCTCCATTATGCGACTATTAGACCTTTTTCATAATCCTCGAGCGCGTTTCCCTGCACAGCGTATTCGCCCTACTAATAGTGGCCCTTGTCACGTTACAAGTGGAGGCGAGGTCCCAGTTACACGTGCTGGGGTTTGACTACTATGAGTGTTTATGTCAAGAGAGCTGAGTCGGCATTTTCCGCGTCATACCACGCTGTTTTGCAGAAATGAATAGCTGCCATAAGTTGGGCTGAGTGTATTGCAGGGAAACTAGCAATACAGTTATCAAAGGGTATATAGGCGTTAAGGCGGACAGCTAGGCTAGTTGGTATCAAGCGTAATGAAATATGATTACTAGCGTCCATATCCCCTTTGCGCAAGCAGTAATGTCTGATTATGTATATACGGATCATTCATTATTAACCCCATCATCATGCTTCATCACTCTTTTCCCCTGTTGTTTTGTCCCCAAAGTAGAGTAGGAGGCCGGGGCGTACTAGATCAGGCCATCCTCTCTACGTTCCAATAGATTATCTCTCTTTCTTTCATTGGTGACAAACAATCTTTGTTTCGCTAAGGAGTAAAATACAACGGCAATAAGAACTGAACCGGTCAAGAAATAAGCAGCGCATATTAAAATGTGGCACTTACACAAGGAGCAAGTAAAATCTGGGGGCTAAATAAAACGGTGTAGGCGACGGAGATCGGCAAGAGTTCATTTCTATCGCTATGGGGTATGGCCGCCTGCGGCTCCGGGCTCCTTCTACTTGCGCAGAAATATGCGCTCGACATCTGCGTCTTGGCGTCGCGCGCCTCGCAATCATGCGCTCCAGCCAAGGGGCGGTGCTGGGGTTGTGGGGAGGGTGGGGGGCGTAATCGATTAATCGAAGAGCTTTAATCGATTAATTCGATTAATCGAAAGGGCGAAATCGATGACGATTAATCGATTAACCATGTACATTTAATCGATTAATCGATTAATCGTTCATCGATTTTACCATCCCTAGTGCACATTTAATAACGCTTGTTTGAAACCCCAGCGTTCTTGCGCTCCCGAAACGACTATGCGACACTACCGGCCGGCATGGTACTATTCGGTGACGTTGCAGTAAGATATATGTTTAAGTGCAAAGGTATAGTGAACTCGCGTTTGCTCTAAAAGAACCCGATTTACTTGAAAGCTAGAAAGAAAGAAAATACTTAGAAACCGTGCAGTGCCGCCATTCGGAAGCAAGGCTGCAGCACGGTTTGTTTTCCCGTGGCCTGCGAGGGCGCGCCAATCTCGGAGGTCCAGTGGCTACAAACATGACGTCAACTGCAGAGTTGAGGGGAACGCGCGCAGTGAAACCGAAACCGCGTTTTTGATCGCTCTAAATCGACCCGCACGATGCAACGAAATAATGTATATTGTTGATTGGAGGGTCAGAATCCCGAATACGCACTTAGTACAAAATGCCCAGAAAACGTTTCACGACCCCTTTAAACTAAATATGTGAAAACTGCTTTTTTTTTCCAATTGTATAAGCAGGGGATAGCCCCAAAAAGTAAATTTATCCGTCCCGACACCAATGTCCGATCGTTGATGAGCTCGCGGTTATTGCTTCGCTTAAACATCGTTTCTGTCTTTATAATGGGCCAATTGCAAGCCGCTGTTCATCAGATGTACTTGGGCAACCACTTCTTCAAGTCCTCACGGAGTTCTATAGTTAAGCATCCACTTTAAAGAATATTGCTGGACGATGAACTAGACACAACTCTTCATGAATTGCGGCAGCTGCTAACCTTTGTGGAAAAAGAAATCGAATCCAACCAAACACTTCGCGAGCAGTGATGCTCCGAAAAGTATCCCGCCATCAGATATCGAAACACATTTACGCGAATCCGAAGATGCAGATGCTGAGGTACATGTCGGTTACGCGTTATTTTGGAAATATTTTAGCAAACAATCCCGGAATACACATACGGCAATAGGGGGAGTGGAACGCTTCTTTTTTGTTTCGGGAACGCGACGCTTCTATTGGCATGAAGTGCGCTTTGGTATTATGAGTAACGGTGCAGAGCATTTCAGCAGAACTTCTTCTTGGGCGAGTTGGTGCATATCTGTGGTGCAGAGCATTGACGCTCAAAGTCAGCACATCCCTCAAATCACTAATGTACACCAGTATATCACGGAAAAGTGTACAATTTTTTTACGCACAGCATCTGTTTTCCTCACATGGCTGTTGCGCCAGCTGCACTTCAGCCACAGCAACATCGCAAATAGGTTTTCTTCTAGACAGCGTCACTTCAGCATCAGTATACAATACTCACGAATGAGAAGTGTCTCTGCCGCTGCCATGAATAATAAATGCTGCCGTTATGGCCAGAAAGTCCAGCAGCATGGCCACATCTCTTCTCGGGTAACAAGAACCGAAACACTACGCGGGTCAGTTCTGGCCTTTCCGAAGTTGGAGTGGCTCCATCTTGAAATATTCGAATCTGGGAATTCACTAAAATCCTAATTCATCACCGTCGGTGAAGGACACGCGTCATATGTGTTCTTTCGGTGTGGTACATGCGCACTGAAAAAACTGAAAAAAAATCAAGAGCAATAATTGTCCTGCAAAGCACCTCCCTCTCTATCTCTCTGCACACTCGCTCACTCACTCACACACACACACACACATACACACACATACACACCACCACCACCACCACCATCATCGTCGTCGTCGTCGTCAGTCATCATCAGCCACTACGGGGCGATGGACTCTCCCAATGCTCTCCATCTTTTCCCGTCTTGCGCGAGATGATTCCATTTGATGCTTGCGAATTTCTTAATTTCGTCACCCCATCTTACTGTTTGTCGTCCACGGCTACGCTTCCCGTCTCTTGGTATCCATTCCGTCGTTCTAACTGTCCATTGGTTATCTCGCCTTCTCATCACGTGGCCTGCCCATGTCCATTTTTTTAAATGCGAAGGATTTCCTAGCGAACTTCGGCCACTTTGAGCGTATCTATCTATCTATCTATCTATCTATCTATCTATCTATCTATCTATCTATCTATCTATCTATCTATCTATCTATCTATCTATCTATCTATCCGCCTGCGACTGTGCTCTCCTAGCCGTTTCGTTAATGGGACGTATACGAAAATTGGTATGACGCAACATGACTGCATGACAAACATAAATGACAGGTCATAACATGAAAATCATGACATGCATGCCATGATCGGCATGATTTACATGCCACGGTCTTGGCGCTCTTGCGGCCGTTTAGCTAGTGGGATGTATAGGAACATTGGTATGGCACGACATGACTGCCTGACGAACATAATTGACAGGTCATAACATGAAAATTATGACATGCATCTCATGAGCGGCCTGATTTATGTGCCACGCGTTTCGTTAATGGGATCTATACCAAAATTGCTATGGCACAACACGACTGCATGACCAACGTAATTGACAAGTCATAACATTACAATCATGTCATGGTGTCATTAGCGGCATGGTTTACATGCCACAGTCTCGCAGCTCTTGCGACCGTTTCATTAATTTCTTATGTACCAAAATTGGTGTACGGAGACAACAATGGAAATCCATTTTACGTTCCTGATGCGTGCTTCGCATTTCCTTGATTCCCAGTGCACGTGGTATCTGCCATTTCTTTTTCTTCTTAACGTCGTTTATTATGTCGGCTACTCCCCTCTGCTACCTGACCCACTCGGCTGTCTTCCTATCTCCTAATTTAACGCTTATCAATTTTCGGTCCATTACCCGCTGTGTGGTACTTAACCCCCTCTCGAGCTTTTTTTCACGAAAGGGCAGGGGTCATGGGCTCGTTTATCTGTTGTTTCGAGCTTCTTTGTAATTATGCAACTTGCTGCCCCGCGTACGTGAGTTCCGGCGAAATGCAGCTTCTATTATAACTTCCGTTTGAGTGATAATCGTACGTTTCCGTTCATGAGTTGGGAATGTATTCCCCATGCGTGCCATCCCATGCTTATTCTTCGGTGTATTTCTTTTGCATGAGTAGCGTCTCCTGTCAGATATATGCATTCTTGTGCAACTTCTAATATCTGGTTTTGAATCGTGAAGACAGGTTTTCTCGGCGTGTCATCTAGCATTTTCTTTGTTTTCTGCATATTCATCTTTAATCCTACTTTAGTGATTTCTCAGGCTTAATTCTTCCATCATCTCCTGTAGTTCGTCGCCACCACTACTGAGTAGCACTATATCGTCGGGAAAGCGCAAGTTACTCAAATATTCGCTCTTAATCCTTAATTCTGCTTCTTCCGGGTCTAGTATTTTGAAGATTTTATTCTAAACGTGCAGTAAATAGCATTGCAGAAATTGTACCTTCTCGTCTGGAACCCTTTTGTATTGGAATTTTCGCGCTCTTTTTAAGCAGGACTAGGGTGGCTGTAGAATCTTTATAGATGCTGGCTATTGTGTTTACGTAGCTATAACATATTCCTTGACGGCGCACTGCCTACAGAACTGCTGGTACCTCTACCCAGTCAAAAGCCTTTTCGTAATCTATGAAAGCCATATAGAGGGGTTTGTTGTACTCAGCGGATTTCTCGATTACTTGATTGATCACATGAAGGTGGTCTATGGTGGAGTATCCTTTTCTGAACCCTGCTTGTTCTCTTGGTTGATTGAATTCGAGTGTGGCCCTTATTCTGTCGGAGATAACCTTTGTGAATCTTTTGTGTAGGGCTGAGAGTAGACTGATCGGCCAGCAGTTCTTCAAGTCTTTTACATCTCTCTTCTCGTGTAATAATAGAACGTTTGCATTTTCCCAGCTTACTGGTAGAATTGAAGTTTTGATGCATTGTATGTGTAGTGTCGCGAGCTTTCTAGTTAGCAGTCTCCTCCCTCTTTGATTCAAGCCGGCGGTTATGCCGCCTTCTCCAGCTGCTTTTCTGCGGGACATGCCTTGAATTGCTTGCCAAACCTCGTCCGCAGTGACGTATAGAATTTCGGTGTCCTGATCGACATTCATCACACTCGCGGTAGGGTGACTAGTATTTGAGCTACATAGTTCAGAATAGAAGTCGTCGGCCGCGTGGGCTATATCATTGAAGTTAGTAACAATGTTTCCCTGCGTATCTTTCACTGCGCGTATTATGTTCTTTCCCGTGAAACGCTTCATTTTATTTCTCTCTATGATGCCCCCTTTTCTGATGGCTGCTTGTATTTCTTTCACGTTATGGTCGCATATGTCACTGTCTCTGCTTTTGCTGATGAGCTTAGACAGCACGGAGAATTCTATCTTCTCTTGAATTAGTTTTTCTTACCTGCTGGGGTTCTTTAATCAAATTTTTAATAGTTTACGAGAGCATATAATTTACGTCTTTTCCGAGAGCTTTGACTCCGACTTCAAATGCTGCTTTCGTCACTAGCCTAGTAATGTTTTCGGTCATCTTCTCTATGTCCTTATTTTCTTCCTGTCCTAGAGCCTGATACTTCTTAAAGCGGCCAGGAAGCAATATTTTACTCTTTGAGTTTAGCATCGAAAGTGTTTCTTTGTATTGTCCCGAGGTAAATGCAAGAAGTATTTGCGAGATCGATGCTGGGTAATGAAAACTATTCGACTAACAGTTTTAACATAAACACAGAGGAGGCGTATCGGCATCTCCTCTCGCATTTCACTCACGTGACACGTCGCTGCCAATCAAAATGCGGCTTACATACTGCAGAAGCGCACCCATGCTGCCCACTGTAGCATTCCTGCCACAGTAACCGCGTGCGTCGCACAGTGCTCCTTATGTCAGTTACACGCATAATGGAATTGTAATGACAAATTTGTGCCTTTTAGTAGCTTTAGCAAGTATTAAACATGCTTAAATTTTAAAATTGTTTAGATTCAATACATCGTAAGCATGCGCGATGCATATTTTTATGCCCGACTGTTCCCAGCCGATCTGAAGCGATAGCGTAACCCGAGCAGCAACGTCACGTCCGCTCGAAGAGACTGTTAATGTACGACGCTGCTTTCGGCGAGGAAGTTCAGTACATGTACAAATTAAAATATAATACGCTTTGACTTAGTCACTTGCATTGGTGCTACGGTCATCACTCAGTCTCGAACCAAGCAAACGTAAAAGCGACGAGCGAAATTTGAACTTCGGGGCCCCTTCAAGTGCAATTCTTCTGTTTTTGCCCTGTGACAACACCGAGGTTGGTCTGTTTCCGAGTGATTAACTTTGTTCATATTCGCTTTCGATTGAGGGTTATCTTCGGCCTTACTAGTCCGTAAGCACTAATTTTGTTCTTGCTAACCACTTCCGTGTCTTTACTATGTACGTGGACAACTGCATGTTATAAAATCTATTTCTTTTTTCTCCGTTTGGGCATTTTCATGTCCGCTTTCTGTTCTTACGTTTTCTAAAGACAGAATCCATTACACGAAGTTGATTTCTTTCTGAGAATTCGACTAGAATCTACCCTCTTCTATTCTTATCACCTACGCCGCAATTCCCGACTGCCTGTTCTTTTAGTTTCTTTCCTATTTTCGCGTTGTAGTCCCCCATGGCTAGCGCATATTGGGTGTGTACCTTGTTCATTCCTGTCTCCACATCTTCGTAAAACTGTTCTACATCCCCGTCATTGTAGCTTTCGTTGGAGCGTATCGTTGTATTAGTTTTAGTTTGTATAATATCCTATGTAGTTTTATCACGACACCTGCAACCCTTTCATTAATGCTATAGAATTCTTCAATGTTACCTGCAATGTCATTGTGGATGAGGAATCCCACGCCGTATTCGCGCTTTTCTGGCAGTTTTCTGAAGCAGACGACACGCCCATTACTAAGCAATAAGTATCCTTCCCCTGGTTTCCTAACGTCGCTAAGGCCAATAACATCCGAATTAATACCCGTTCGTTATTTCTTCTTCTAGTTCAGCTAGTCTGCCTTCAATAGAAAGAGTTCGTGCATTAAGAGTAGCTACGTTTAATTTTCATTAGCGGCCTGTCCGAGTCCAGAGGCGTTTTTGGCCTTCTGTTTCCATATCAGGCTGCTTGCATCCATGGCTAGAAGTTCCGGCGTTGCCGCCCGTCGTAGGTCCTCGGTTTAGGGTCCCGTTGGCTGGGTCATCACACACAGACTATCCCCCCGTGTGAATATATATATATATATATATATATATATATATATATATATATATATATATATATATATATATATATATATATATATATATATGGGTTCACGTTTTTGTCCGGCAACCGGCAGGTACACTACCTCAACTTTGCAAGGATCTGGAGGCCGCACAGTCAGGAGGTTAACACAATGGAAAAGCACAGGATGCTGCACGCGAACATCACTGCGTCCTCCCTCGTAACGAGAGAGGTGCTTCGATCAAAGCGGCACAACGCGACATTATCTCCAGATGCAGGAGTCGAGCACCGTGCCAAGAAAACACCTTACACAGAACAGGATAAAAGCGCTACGGCATTAAAGCCAACGCTCGGGCACAGTAATCAAACCAGCAGCAAAGATGACGCAATTGTTATAATGAACAAACTTGACTACACCACAGAGGCCGAGAGACAACTAAGCGAGACTTCCTTCTATAGGCGAACTGATAACGATCAGACAACACATTTCCAGCACTAAGTGCGTCAGGAATTCATTAAGGCTGTCAAAGATAATAAAATTACCGAGAAACTGCAGCGTCACTGCAGCGTCCCTAAAATACGCGAATCAGGCAACCTAAGGAGACCTATATATTCAGGTATTGGCACAATAACGGAACCAATATCCACTTTCACCGATAGCCTAATCAAATACATTACGAACATTACCTTCCTACGTGAAAGACACCACTCCGCTTCTGGCTAATATTATGGATCTTATTATGGGCCATAACATATAGTCCTGACGTAGTTGACGAACTTTGATGCCTTTTTCTTACATGTCTATGCAGATATCTACTCACTAGGCTTTTATTGTAATATTGTTGCTAAAATATATTGTTGCATCTATTGTACGTGTTTGTTGTATCTTGTGTTAGATGTTTTTTTTCCTTTTTTCTTATTTTTCAATGCTTATCCTGATGTTCAGTTTGAGCATTTCTGTTTATGCATTCACTAATGATGTTTTGTTGAAATCCACGTACATTTATCGCTGTAACGCCTTGTATATGCTTATTGTATCCATTTTTTGTGTTTTTTGTTGTGCTGACTTGTAACCCACTCTTGCTTAAGGTCTGAGCTCCAGACCGGCAGTATTGTAATAGATAAATAAAAAATAATAACAAAGACAGCCTCTTACTGTCGCCGTCGCCTCCTTGTACACAGATATGCCGTATTGATGGTAAAACCACGGCGATGGTGAAACTCTGATGATGACGATGGTGAAACTCTCGGCGTAGTTCAGAAACTATAGTCCTGGAATGAAGCAGTTCGAATTCAGTAACACGCACTATGCCCACACTAATGGTACATCGATGGGGGAAAAAAAGGGCCCTAGGATGCTAATATCTTTATGGGCTCATTAGAATCGGAATTTTTAAGTAGCACCCCGTTCCGCCACCTTTTTTATCAAAGGTAATCGATGATATATTTCTGATTTGGTGCCACGGAGAAGAGAACATTTCATCACTGCTTTCAAGAACATCCACAAAAACATTTCCTTCTCGTTCTCATGTTCGGCATTGACCATAAACCCTCCCTATCAGCGTCTCGGAAGGATATCAGACAACCGGTCTCATTTCCTCAGTCTATAGACAACGAAATGACGGACACCGATACCTCCATTTTAGAAGCAGTCACGTTAAGCACTGTAAGTTCGGCATAGCATACAGCCAGTCTCTTCGGTTCAAGCGGATATCATCTGACTCGGCGGATTTTGCCCCCAACCGTCAAAAAATAAGCAAATACCTCATTGCCCGCCGTCTGTCTTCAGTGACGCATTTAAGAAATCTAACAAACAGGACCGCCGTTACTTAACAAACAGAGCGAAATCTGAATATGTAAGCGGTAGTCCAGACCTCATTCTAATGTATTGCGCCTCTCTCCCTAACACAAACAGTAAACCCTGAAAGCCCCACCACATTCTTCTGGAAAGTGTCTTCCGTGAACGTCCACGCGTTGGCTACTGACGGGCGAGGAAGGTTAGAGACATTGTAACGTCGCCTAAAGTTAACTTCACAGGCAGCGGCTCTCGCAAAAAAAAAAAAAAAAAAAGTGGCTGATCCCTCCATCAAGTGGATAGGTATAACACGAAAGTGAAATGGATCTTTGCATAATCAGGCGAATGTTAATTGTTACATCGAGGTGAACTTGCCCATTGCTGTCGGCGTTTCGCTGGTACGGCAGCGTTTCTCGTGGATGAACCCACGTCCACGCATCGCCTCCATAACGTCAAGGACCAACGCTTTGTGGTACCTGAAGCAGTTTACGTAATAACTGGACACAGTCCATAGTAAATGCCGCGAGACAAAGGTATCAGTCATATATACTTGCGCCACATTGGCCCATCAACGTTGCTGCCGTGCCTGGGCGCCCAAGGCAGCAGTGTTCATGCTGCTCAAAGAGTGGTCAGCGAGGGAACGCTACCCACGGGCCATCGGTGACCTACGATTGCGCTATCGGCGCATATGAGCTGTACGGACCAACGTTGGTGCCATGTTCTTTCTTATCACGCTTCTTTCTGAAGCGCGCGTGCATCGAGGCGGGCTTTGGAACGCGCCTGGAATGGTGAACCGAAGTGAAGCTGCAGTGATTCACTTCGCATCCCCTGGATGGCGACACCGTCCCAGGCAATGTGCGCCTGATGTGCTCGAGAGCGTCGTAGAGAAAAGGAATATATGGCGCGTTCGTACATTGCTAGGCGCGTGCGGCGTTAGCGCAGTGGTAAACCACCGGTCACCTTTGGTGGTGGCGCGGGCTGCTGCGAGTTTGATTCCCAGCGCATCAACACAAGCTCTTCTGAGTAATTTTCTTTGTTGTGCATGTTTATTTTACTGCGTCATATGCGTTACGGTAGTGACGTATGGGGTCGTGGTAGACCCCGGCATAAAACACTTTCGAGTTAAAAGCATAGGTGTAAACTACTGTATGTCGAATGATGAGTAGATCCATTAGCAGCACTGCATCCTCATTTTTTTTACCAAAAACAAAAGACAATTTCGACAGCACAGATATCGTCTACCTTCTTGAATGCAGCGTCTAATACATTCTGGAAAGGCCCAACCACAAGTTCCTATCTCCGAGCACGTCAGCAGTCTTGGCCATCCATTCCACACATTCACAGCTATGGTACTCCAATTTAATTTCAACACGCATCATGGCCGGGAGGCTTGTCAATCCTGCCGTATCCACAAATCACGCACTGTACCTGCTGGCATCAACGAAAACGCCATCGTGTTCTCCCTGCTACTCAAATGAACCAATTAAATAACGAAGCAAGCGACTAAGTGCTCGTTCACACAGCCGTCAAACGGCCCGTCACATCACCGTCACGGCGCCGGTTTTCGTCAGGGGAGAGGGTTTCCGAGACGTAAAACGGGTTGACGGCGACGTAGAGCAATGCTCCACGTCGCCGTCAACCCGTTTTTGAGGAGAAAACGTCTCGGAAACCCTCTCCCCTGACGAAAACCGGCGCCGAGACGGTGACTGTGACGGGCCGTTTGACGGCTGTGTGAACGAGCACTAAATGTCAAGTCATAAAGAAGGCGACCGTATATCATCATCATTAGTTCTCGTTCCCAAAAGTGCGCGTGCACTACTATGCAAATGCCCAATGTGCGGTGTCCGCGCTTGCGCTTCTTTCTTCTCTTTCGCTCATGCCTCAGCTCACTACTACAGTGGAGAAAACTGCGGATGGCGGGCGCACATGTTGCACGTGCAAGCAGAAGACGACCACAAAGACAGTGTGCGTTCATTTTCGCATCATGGCCAATCCCCCGAGGTGGGTATGTGCCAGAGCAAAGGGTACAACAGTAGCGGCAGCAGCACCGCCACCACCACCACCAACAACAACAACAACGGCAGCAGCAGCAGTAGCAGCAGCATTCGACTTCTACGGTTCACAGCACCTCGCAAGGCTACACGTTTGTGCGTTGCTTCGCATCATGAGAGCATGCCTCCTCTCATGGCGCGAAGCTATGAACAAACGCAGTGTAGTCGCGCCGAGGCCACGCGTGCCGCGCCTGCCACCGTCTCCGGTTACACGTGAACGTATTTACGCTGAGCTCGGTGCGAGGCTCTGAGAAGCGTTCGCAGAGCCTCTCAGTGTTTCGCGAGGCGTTTTCCGAAGCCTCGAACCACGACGAAATGTGGGCGTGCCGGATATAAACCCGGGCCAGCCCATCAGCTTCGCTAACCTTGCAAGTTTCACTCATTTTGTTTATTTTTATTCTATTATTTTCAGGACTACACATGCGAATGTGCACGCACTTTAAACATGCAGAACTCTTAGTCTGCCCCCTTTTTGTGCCCCTTTTCTCTGGTGCACATTCATAGCGCTCCTTTATGTGCACGCGGGAAGGTTGTCGATTTCTCCCGCCCCCTTATATCACTTTATTCTTCTCGTTTACTGTAATTCTTTATTTTATACTTTCTTGGATTTGCCGTCATGTTTCTTCTTTTCTTTATTGTTATCTTTATTTGATATGTCTTATCCTGTCCATATTTTGCACGTATGCAAAGTGCAGAAATGTCTTGTCTACCTTTGGCGTCCTACACCCCGTCCGCCAACTGTGTATCCGACTGGCGGCTGGTGCTTTCAGGACAAGTCCGATCCAGAGCCTCTACGTAGAGTCGAATCAGTGGTCACTTCACTTGCAGCGATCATACAGCAGTTTCACTTTTCTAAATGTACGCGCGAACATCAAACCTCCTTCTTATTCAACTATAAACGATATGACTGCTGCCACACTCTTCCATAATCGACCTGCAGCTAGAAAGTTGTTTTCTTGGCGTGTGAGGAACCTCATTGAGGAAATGGGTGTTCCCCTCCTTGAACTTTGTCGTATGGCTCCAGCAAAACTGTTACCTCCGTGGCAGTGTCAGCTCATAGATTGTGACACAATATTTGTAGAGTTCGCTAAAAACGCACCAGAGGCACATATTAAAGTGCATTTCCGAGAACTCCAGGTCCAAGTACTCATGTGCACAGTTTCACGCAGACGCTTCTAAGTCGCTTGCCGGGGTGTCCTATGCAGCCGTCGGACCATCCTTCTCAGATTCCGGTGTACTGCACCTGGAAAGAACTATCGTTGCGGCTCAGGGCTATGCGCTATTGTCGGCTGTGAAGCACAAAGCTTCAGAAAGCAATTATATTTACAGACTCCTTAAGCGTCGTAAAAGCTCTGATATCACTCTAGAAATTCAGAAATCCTGTACTGATTGCGCTGCATTTCGTTCTGTGTACAGCTTATATATATGGCCAGCATGTACCATTTGCTGGGTGCCTGGCCATAGAAGCATCGAGGGCAATGTGCTAGCTGACGAAATGGCCAGGTAAATCACATCGCGCGCTATTAATCCTACAGCTGCCGTCCCTGCAGCAGATCTGAAACCTTTCTTGCGTAAGAAACTGCGAAGCCCCTGGCAACGCTCCACTTGATTAAGCCACAGTTAGGTTACCGGCCCTCCACTACGAGAACACGGCGAACTGATGTCCTATTCTGTCGTCTCAGAATAGGACACACATATGGTACCCATAATCTTCTGCTCATTGGCGATGACCCTCCTACATGTGGTAGATGGAGCGAGAGGCTAACCGTCCTTCTGGAGTGCCGGGAAGCTGAAACAGAGAGAAAGAAACATTTTCCTTTAACATGCCGCTATTGTCTCCCTCTACATCCCGTGTTGTTTCTTGGTGAAGAGCCGCTTTTCAATGCAACAGCATTCCTCGGTTTCTTGAAGGATGTTGGGCTAGATATTATTCGCCCAATAAGATCATAGCGCATCCTCTGTCCAGAGGATGCCGCTGGGATAATAGTGTTGTATGAGCACATGCTTCCACGCCCTTGTTTCAAGGGCTCTGTTGAGGCACTGCTCCCTGCCAGTTTTGCATGTATCGTTCTTTCGTATCATTCTATCGTATTTTCTATCGTATCATTCTTTTGCACTGCTTTTTATATTCCCATAGTAAGCATCATTAATCATTGCCATAATCTTATTTTATGTATATTTGACGCACTTTACAGCGACTGTTTTTAGGCCCATTTGCAGCCATGCCACGACTGTTTTATCCACACCTCATAACTCACAAATCATGTACCACTGATGAGCCATTATCATCGCCTTAGCGCTCTTTGGCCACGTCTGGCCCTTGCGCCACTAAACCTCGCTAATCATCATCATCATCATCATCATCTTGTGTACTTTTGGCGTTCGCTTGGGCAGTGCCTCGCAAGCTTTTTATGACGGATCGTGTTTCGCGTATTCCACTTCGTTCAAGATGAACAGTTTGCGTTTGAGCGCGATGTTTACTTTTTTATTTCTTTGTGCGTATACTTGAATGTGATTTCCTTGAACCCAACCATTTCTGGATAGGCGTAGAGTACGGGGGATCAAAGGGGCGCGTGCCCCCTTCTTCCACCCCCCACCCTGACTTGCCCGATCGCTGCCCCATCAGGCAAAGCTCGCTTCTTAACCCTCTCACTCTCCCACCGAGAAAATGTAACGCCAGATAACAGGAGAAGAAATTCATGCGAAAAAAAACGAAAGCGAGTGCGTATTTAAAAAAAAACTGCCTTCGACGCAACCAGGCTCCTCACGAAGTGTATATAGCTATAAATATCCAATGCAAAGCGTTTCTTGGCAAACTTCAACTTTGAACGTATCTATCTATCTATCTATCTATCTATCTATCTATCTATCTATCTATCTATCTATCTATCTATCTATCTATCTATCTATCTATCTATCTATGCGCCTACGTCGCGGTGCTCTCGTGGTCGTCTCATTCGCTTGATATACCCGAATATTGCATGGTAGGGTAAGAAGAATGTACGACGAGCATGGCTAACTGATCTTTACGCGACTAACATGATACACTCGCCGTGTGCAGTCGAACTAATAATAATAATTCAATTATATGGACATTCTCGACTGGTTGTTGCCGTCGCCGTCACTGCCATGTACTGTATACAGCCCAAACTGATAACAAGAGAGAACATGACGTTGGGTTCCTAATTCACGAAGATATAGCGGGCAACGTAGATGAATTCTACAGCATTAACGAAAGGGCACCATACGTCGTAATCAAACTAAATAAGCGGCATTAACTTACGATAATCCAGGGATATGCGCCAACAACGAGCCACGACGACGAACAAGCGGAGCAGTTCTACGAGGATATCGAATTAGCAATAAAAAGAGCACGGACACAATACACAATAGTCATGGGAGATTTCAACGCAAAAGTAGGAACAAAACAAAGTGGAGAACAGGCGATTGGCAACTACGGCGTCGGCCGTAGGAATAACGGTGGGGAAATGCTAGTACAATTTGCAGAAAGAAACCGACTGCGAATAATAAATACATTTTCTAAGAAACACAAGAATAGAAAGTGGGCGTGAAAAAGCCCTAACGGGGAAACAAAGAATGAAATTGACCTTGTAATGTGCGAACAACCAGATATAATTCAAGACGCGGAAGTAGTGGGGAAGATAAAATGTAGCGATCACAGATTAATGATAACGAAGATTGTACTTGACCTAAAGAAAACAAGAACTAAATAATTTACTAGAAAAAATAACGCAAATCTATAAGTAATCAGAGCGAAGAACGGAGAATTGAAAGTCGCCCTAAACAACAAGTTCGAGACCTTAGGCCAAAACGATGAAGATTTAGAAGAAATAAACAAAACCATAACGGAAACAATCCCTGAAACAGCGATAGAAGTCGAGGGTAAAGCAACAAAGCAAGTAACAAGTATGTTGTTCCAATCTACGAACGACTTAATAAAAAAAGCGCCAGCAAAGGAAAGTATAACTTCGTCAAAAGATAAAATTGAAATCGCAGAACTATCAAAACTGATCAGCAAAGCCAGACAAAGAGAGGTAGGAAAATGAGAGAAAGATAGAAGGCAGTAGAGGAAGGAACCACCATTAAATTGGTCAAAAAGAAACTGCAAGGAAACATTGAACCATTTCTGCCGTCCTCAAGGCAACGTCGACTACACCACAGTCTTTCATGGTTGATATCGGCCGGAGCTTTCTGGAACCCTGATATATATAATAATTGAGATCCGATCGCCATGGTGGCAAGTATGGCACTACCATACTTGCCACTGACAAATCTATTCACTCTTTGACGCTTAAATGACAGAAGGATCTAAATAGCATTTTAACCTGGTGCAGTTGCAACTTCCTCAGTATTAACCCTACGAAAACTAAGTTCATGATTTTGCACTCAAATAATAAAGTCCTTCTATCCCAAGTCACGATCAAACCAAACGACATACTCATTACTCTTGACAACGAATGCTCTTTCTTTAGGAGTTGTTCTTGACACCAACCTAAAATATTCCAACCAAGTCACGCACTTAAGGAAAAAACTAGCATTCGGTATTGGAATTTTAATCAGGGCGCGTAACTATTTTAACACCCCGACCTTAACGAAATTATATTACGCTTTTATCACAGTCAACCCGGCCGCGGCGGCTGTATTTAGACGGTGGCGAAATGCTGAGGCCCGTGTGCTGTGCGAAGTCAGTGCACGTTAAAGAACCCCAGATGGTCGAAATTTCCGGAGCCCTCCACTACGGCGCCTCTCATAATCAGAACTGGTTTGGGGACGTAAAACCCCACAAAACAACAACAATATTCAGTCATAATAATTATGGTATCACTACATGGGGAAATACATACGTAACGCATATATCTCCCATCCAGAATATTCAGAATCAAGCCATTAGAATAATAACTTTGCAGTTCATATCGCAGTAATGCATCATCATTGCTTTATAACTTCAATGTACTTCCTATTGCCAGTTTATTTAAATATCATCTCACCATCACGCTCTTCAAGACATTGATTCATCTTCTACCATCAAGTGTATTTTGCCATGATGCTCTTCGTAACTTTAACCGAACTCGATTTGCCTCAAATGGAAAATTTTTACTACCTGGTATTCTTTCTTTTTATTGCGAAATGGGCTTGCCCTTAAGGCATAGTATATGGTGTATTTTGTTAAATGTGTGCTGCAAGTCCTGTGTTAATTATGGTCGTCATACTGGGTATTTTCTTGCTTTGTTCATACGGAATTCTTTACCATCCCACATCAAACAATTTGCCACAATCGGTCCTTTTAAAAACAATTGTATTCTTATTTGCTTAATTACCTAACGCATATTTTTCATGATTCATTTGTTTTATCACTTTTGTTTAATTTCAATCGTCTTGTTGTTGTTCCGTCAAATCACTCGTTCTCTTGTTATGTTCCTATATTAATATTTGAAATAAACTTCAAACTTCAAACAAGCATGACCAAACTTCATTTGAGAGGTTCGACATGACAATCAGGTGTTGGGCTTCATATATTCACGTATACGCGTTCTACGCCATTGCGACGTCCAAGTAGCCCACATTCCACACAGAAATTGCGTCACCGGCTGGTAAATGTGAAAGACAAGCTTAAAAAAGAAAAGTTTCCTGGCGTCGTTT